>OY282640.1:22936936-23601238 GCA_958299015.1 Tetanocera ferruginea
GTCATTTGTACATACATTCAATAACACACATAACACAATTGATCATAAGAAGCCGCTAAAAGTCCTTTCAAGCGCTGAAATGGCCAATTTGTTTTTTTTTTGTGTAAAGGCTACGTAAAGGTTTAAACATTGCGAAACTAAACAAGCGTTGAAGGGCTGTTTAAGGAAATTTATTGAATAAGACCGATAGTTTTCATTATTAGGTTCATGGTTATTTTATTCATTTTGCTTAACATATTCAAAAATGTTTTAAAATTTGTTTGCCATAAATGCATATCGTCACCTTAAAATAGAAATGATGTAACTCATAATTTTACAGGGAGATACAAAAACCTTAATAACCTCTTAAAATTCTATGTAATTAACAATTTTTTAATGCAGATTGTAATGAAAATCGTCAATAAATTCAGTATTTTAAACCATACTTTTTTTGGTTTCATTGAGGGTATTCTAAAAGAAAATGCAAAAAATATGATTTCTAAAAATTACGAGTTGTCTTTTCTATGCTAATGTAACAATACATAGGATATAAATGGGATTCTTAATATTTTGGGTGATTTTAAATAGCTGTGAGATTTTTATGTGATTTTGAAACCATTGTGGTATTAATGCAAATTTTAATTTAGGTTGGATATTCTGTCTGATTTTTTAATTACAATGGGATAATTCAAAGTGATTTCTTATCAGAATTAAGGTGGCATCTTTATACTCACTCATAAATGCACAGTGCGTGAACACTACCAACAGAATTGGCTGCGGTAACAGCTGTTTGCATTTTTGTTGCACGTGAAATTCTGACAATTAAACACCGTAGTTATTTGTTTATTTTCAATTTTATTAAAAGTTGTGTGTTTTAAAAATATTTATCCGGTAAGTAGTTTTGAAGTAATTGTATTAATTTTATTTTATATCAAACGCAAGAGTTGTGTGGCCTTGTCTTAATAGCCTTGGCCTTGTTTTAAAAAATGCAATGTACTCGCTTGTATGGTAAACGTTCCCAATTATCGGAATCAACGGTCGGCTTGGCTTTGTGGGATGCAATTCTTTTTTAATTCAGCTAAATATTAATATAAAACAATGTCTTATCTAGTGCTTTGCTTTCGTTTCTATACCAAAGTAATTAAAATTATATGTAAGATGGACAAAATTTTTTTATTCAAAAAAGATGGAATTAAAAGTTTTTACCGTGGCTCGTCAATGTGATGAAATTAGCTGATCTAATGCTTTCACAAAACAACATTATTGAAGCAAAGGATATTAGCGAACACCGAAATTGCTTTAAGCTTAAAATTTGCTCATGATGGTGAATGGCAAAATATGCAACCAAACATCCTTCCATGCATGTTTTATATGCTATTGAGACGGAATTCATTTTAAAACAACAGTGCCTTCTAATAAGGTCAATGCAGGTTTTTTAAAAAGTTCAAAAACAACTTTTTAAAGTTAAAAAACTTTTTACAAATCAAATTAAACTTTTTAAAGTTAAAATGCAACCTTTGCTAAGAAAAAAATTCATTTTAGGATTCTAGGTATTAGTTCTTCCACGTGTAAAATGGTTAAGTAAACCTTCCTTGACCAATATCATAAGCAAACCCTGTACGTATCTTGCGCAAGAATTACCTTGAATCTGAAATATTTGATTGTTCTTTTGTAGTATGTTTAGCCTGAAAGATGTTGCGATCATATATATATGAACTCATTGTCAGTATACCGAAGCGATGAAATAAAACATCCGGTTCTTATTTTCCTTCAGATGATGATACAGTTGTTGATAAATTGGTTGATTGTTGATAATGGTATAATTTGCATGTAAGCAACGGCATATTGCTATCATATCCCAACATATACGGATGTTTTTACGGCCAAAAAGTTTTCTTAATTAAATTGGCTCTTATTTTGACTGGAGGACTTTATCAAATAACTTCCTACATTACAGTTGTTGCCAATGATTATTAATATCTTTTTATTGGTTTATATAAGATTATTCCAATCTGTTTCAAAACCACAAACCAAAAACGAAACCCGTCACATCCTTTAGGACATTCCCATATGCAGTGGTGAAAAAATAATAAAAACAGTCTCTATTGTAGAATTTAGTGTCGAAATATTAATAGAAAAACCAACTTAAGAAGAAGTATCACTATTGTGAGATATAACTAATTAACGGACCGTTTGTTTATTATCTCATTTGCATAATTTTGTATATCAATATTATGTTAATAGTAAGTTCATTGAATATATTGAAAAATTGCGTGGAAGAAAATAGAAACAAAATGAATTTATCTTTACATAAACGTGTGTTTCAACAATTTGAACACACAATTAAGTTGATAGCTTGAAGACTTTCATTTTTTAAAAAAAGTTTTTTCTCTACATTTTTTACAAAAGTTAGTTATTATAAGACGTACAGTTCATTAAACCGTTTCTGAAAGGAAAATTATCAAAAACCTGATTGAAATTTCAACGAAGTGGGTATTAAGTGCAATAATTTCAGTTTTCTAACCAGCAACAATGGTCAGAAAACGCAAACTACAACATCTTACGACAAACTGTTGGTGCGGAAACGAAAACAGAACCCATTTTACACTTCAGCACAACTACAATATGATTTACAAGCACCAGCAATGAACTGTATAATAGGTATCAATTCAATGAAGTAGTATTAATGGGTAGAAGTCCGAGAAAACTTCTCTATTTGAGTCTCAAGGACATCTAACTGAGACTTGTTTTTGAGGAGATCAAAAAATTGAATATGCGATCCTAAAACCAATACAAAAACCGATAAATATGTGGGGCAGAAATGCCATGATATGGAGCTAATTCTCTTTATTTCTTGTAGTTTCTATTTTCTTGATTAAAGATACCATGTGTATTGTGGTCTATGTGAAAATATTTGAAATAGTGATGCTGCCATAGGCCAAGCATGAAATACCTTTAAGATGGAAGTAAATGTATAATTATAATCAAAAACATTAAAAAAATTGCTTTCGAAGAGATAAAGTGACTGTTAAAGAATGACATTCGCAGTATCCGAATCTTAATCAAAGAGAGGAGATTTAAGGCATTAAATTGGTGTTTATAAAAAAAAAAGCAAGGATGAGTTTTGGCATAAAATCAAAAAATTGTGTTTATTTCTTTATATTCGCGGTTACTTGTACCAATGTGGTTAATTCTATGGAGTGGGGATGTCTTGAAGTTATTAAATCTAAAGGAGAAACAGTGAAAAACTTACGCCATAACTGCCCAACTCAGATTAATAAAGATGTTAGTGAGTAGATTGCAAGTCGTTTGAACAAAAAATACCGAACCAAAAAAAACAGCCACTGAACCAATATCGAAGAAAAATATCAAGGCAAAATTGAAATTCTGCAAAAGACACAAATATTGGTCTGTTCCAATCCAACTTTAATCATTATCAGTCCAATAGAAAAGAATACTAGTGGCATCACCCGAACCAAAGACTTAAATTTAACTAAATTAAGTAATCCATGAAGCACGGTTGAGGCAGCATTATGGTGTGGGGCTGTTTTAATTGACACTTCGGTTCATTTGTACAAATCAGTGAAATAATGACGAAAGACGTTTATTTAAGCATTTTGCACACAAATTTTCCTGGTTGTGTGGACATATCCTAAAAATGAAATTATTATTCAACAGGACTGGGATCTCAATCACAGCGAAAAATGTTAAGACTTAAATGGCATTGAAGAACAACGTTTTCACACTTTAAATTGTCCAGTACTTGGCTGGGATTTAAATACGATAACAAAATCGGTGGGTTATTGTAAATAAACCATTCAGCGATTGGTCGAGAGTAAGCCAAATCGTATAAAAAGTGTAATAGCTATAAAGGACCATGAACCAAGTATTCAAAAATACGTATAAGTTTTTAAAAAACTTTCAAAAGTGTCTAAATGACCCTTGCCAACATTTTTTTGTTTATGTTTTGTTTATAATGAGTTATTATTTTCTTTTTATAAAATGTGAAGTGCTATTTATACTGTTCTTCCATATATAAATTTTTGTTAAGCAAGTTTTGCTAACGATATATTTTGCAAAGTTTTTTCTGAACATATTTAAATTTTAAAATACTTCGATAAAGCGAACTTTTTATAATTTCTAGATTGCAGTTTTTTCTAAAATTGAATTAAGCCAAAGATCAGAAAAAGACCTTTATTTATTGTTTAACTACCCTATCGTATCTTCGTTCTACTTGTGAATTTATTTGAAGATGTTTAAATTAACATTTAAACAAATCATTAGAAATAAAAACCCTTCATTAACTGTGTTATAGTTAATTTGTAACATAGCCCCATCGAGTAGGAACGAAAAACTTCTATTAAAACTTATCAACAGATCTGTAACCAAGTGTTCATAAAAACCACATTAGTTGTGCCAACTGTGCCATACTTACATGGATGCTCTGAAAAACCTTTGCGTCAATATAACGAGAAAGTTAAAAGAAAAAAAAAACAAAATACGTAACACTAGTTATTTGGAAACAATATCCGTCAAACAACAAACAATTAAAATCAATCAAATGTAAATGTGTCTAGAACCAACAGCAACACAACTGCTGTTACTCTTGTTACGGCCGTTGCTTGTTGCAATGAGATAAAATTGAAACTTAATGCTGATTTGTTCTTCTTAAATATTTACACTGTTTTTATTTTTATTAGCTTTGAATCAATACAAAATCAATAAAAGAAACTTACGCAGTGTACAAAAAAAATTACAACTAATATTAAATACATTTAAAGCAAATAATTGTTTTATAAAATCATTAATATTTATAATTTACATTGATATGATGAAATAAATGATCAATAAAAGAAGAAGAAGTGAGGGTATGGTTAAAGAGCTCAAAATGAATGCAATATGTAAAATAGGAACTTATTTACATGGGTTAAAAATGAAAAAGATATCAATGTTAGAGTTGTGTTAAAAGATGTGAACGGCAGTTGCAATGAAGCCCAGCCGGAAGCTTTAAGGAAGTCACAAAAGATCTAACTAATGAAAACTTAAAAGTTAAACTTATATAAGTTAAAAAATAAATAAATGTAAAAAAGGGGAAGTTATTAACTAACTTATAACATCGCATTAATTGCTAGCCTCATCTGTGTCTACGTCGGCAATGCCTTTCAATGTATTCGTTTGATTATCTGCAGTGGCCTTGAGAAAACTCTGCAGCATTGCATTTGAATCTACGACCAATATTGGTGTACAACCATCCTTGAGATGCTCATTTTGACTTTCAAACATTTCACGTGAAATGCTGCGTGTAAAGGAGAAACGCAAAGATTTGGTGCGTGTCAGACGCTTCTTGATGGGTGGCTTTGTTGTAACCAGTTGTGGTTCTGTGGGTACGTTCTCCTTTTCGGGTGTAGGTGGCAGAGCGACAATCTCCAAATTGGCCTCACGCAGTATATCCTCAGCAATGGCGCGAATTTCATGCCAAGCATCAGCTGTTGGAAAGAAAAAGATTTTGTTAAATTAAAAATAAAGTTTTAAATAATAATTTGTATTTTTTTTAGAATAATTACCAATTTGTTGCTCGGTGGCGTGTTCATAGGTTACACAGAATCGTATGACATATTTGCCACTGACCATTGATGGAATCATGTGCATCTTGCCAGATTGGTTGATTTGTGCCAACAGCTCTTGGTTGTGTTTGTCAGCAGCTCTGTAAAGTTTTGGATTTTATTAAATTTACTCATAGAACGCGCTTCAATTGCTGCAACCTACCTCATGCGGAAGCAAACCAGTCCCAGATAAACATCGTTGCGCACCTCAAAACGCTCATCCTTCTGCACGAGCGCCTCAAATTTTTTGGCCAGCTTTATATGATTTCTTATGTACGCCTGCAGTCCGCTGATGCCATATGAACGGAAAACAAACCATAGCTTGAGCGCTCTAAAGCGACGACTCAGTGGAATACCGTAGTGCCGATAGTCGATAGCCTTATCGTGCTCGTGTTGCAAGTACAGCGGATTAACATTCAAGGCAGTCTTTAGACTCATTACATCCTTAACCCACATGGCGGAAGCATCAAAGTTGGTCAGCAACAGTTTGTTGGGATTGGTATTAAAAGAGTCTGCATATTCCAGACCTTCAGAATGCACGCGCATTTCGGGCAGTATAAAAGAATTGCCGGCATAGGCGCCATCAACATGAAACCAAATATTTGGCACTTCCCTACAGACGCGTCCAACTTCGATGAGATTGTCAAAGGCACAGGCGCCCGTTGTGCCGACTGTGGCGACCACAAAGAATGGCGTCAGTCCAGCATTCTGATCATTTTGTATGGCCTGTCGTAGCAAATCGACACGCATGCGGCCATGTGGGTCAGCTTCAATGATGCGCAATTTAACCAGCGCCATTTTTGCAGCCTTCTCGACCGACGAGTGCGCCTCCTTGCTGGAATAGGCTATCAGTTGTGGCAGAAAGACGCTCTCGTGTATTTCAGAGGTGATTCCGCGTAACCTTTGTATGGCACGTGAACGTGCTGTAATCATGCACACAAGCGTGCATTCGGAGGCAGAGCCTTGTAGAGCGCCACCACCACGACTGCCGGGACTATCGCTGATGAACGCCTTGGGCAACCCCAAGGCCTTGGCATACCAATCGAGCACAATTGTCTCCAGCTCTGTAGAGGCGGGACAGGAGGCCTGTAAGGAAGAATCAAATTCGTGAAATATTATTAAATGTTGTGCATATTTTGAGTTAGAAGTTTAAACTTGTTAAAGCGCTAAATTTTTGTGCATAAAATTAGCTACGGCTTTTTTTATTTTTATATATATATTAATAAAAATATGACTGCTTATTAATAAAAATATGACTGCTTTGCGCGAATAAATAAAACACTAACCCAAGAGAAACCAATTGAGCCGATCGCGCTGCTCAGCATATCACCCAATATGGAGGGAAATGAGTTGCCGGATGGAAAGTATGCAAAAAATTTCGGATGATTCCAGTGCACCACACCTGGCATGACCTTCTGTTCCACATCATCCAAAACATCTTCAAATTTTTCGCCTTTTATGGGTGCTTCATCTAAAAAACAAAAGAGATAACAATCAACAGTGATGGCATTGAAATTAGTTCGTTGTTTGTGTGTTCTGCAATATTTACAGTTATTGCTAAGTCAGCCATCAACACCACCCCCAATTTTTCTTAACATATCTATCAACACTTAAACCAAAACTTGCCAGCTATTGATATTCATTGAATTCATTTTAAAAATTCTTATTATTTTGGCTAATAAACACTTAATTGATTTGTTTAACTTAACCTACTTACAACCAACGCAAAAAATATGTACCCACAGTTGAAAATTAAAACAAAAACTGTTTTTGTTCGCACAAAAATTGAATTTTCAAAACATAAATGCGCAAAAAAAGTAATTTTTTTGTTTAGTTTGTGATTAATTATTGACCAATTAGTTGTTAATTCGGTACTTTTTTTTTTGGATTATTTTTTTAATTTTTTTTTTGTATATATTTGCTTTTAAGTTTATTTCGAATGTGCTGTTTTGTTAATATTTTCAAGAGCCAACTTGTTAACACATTTATTAAGTTGTTGTTTTTTTAATTTTTTTTCTTTTATCAAGTGCTTGTGAGTGGGCTGTATAGTTGGCTCACACTTGAAGTCAGAGCTTCTCGTTTTTTTAGTCATATTTTCGACTAATATTTACTTTTGCAAACCACATCAATCAGTGAAATTTCAATTGATTTTCAACAACTTGCCACTTTCTCAACAACTTGAAATGGAAAGTTAACAACAAGTAGCATCATTATATTAAAAATTTAGTAAATGTAACGCCGGTGCTGAGTACTCATTTAAAAAAAATTCAAAACTTGTCGAATAAAATAATAAAAGTTCGCGTTAGGTTAAAAAATAAGGCATAGAGAACGCTTTTAAAAGTAACGTTGGTTCTGTAACTTACTTTCGTAAAGCTTGACAGAAGCTCAAGATATGGTCGATATTGTAGGAAATTTCGACTTCAAGACTTCTCGGGGCTTTCAGATACAAATTATTCAGACATTCAATTAAAAAAACAAGTTAATTTTTTTTTTGTAAATCTTGCTTCTAAAAAGTCATAAATATTTATTTATACAGAAAAATAGGACAGAATATTATTTAAAATTTATGATAATTCAAAACCTTTCGAATAAAATAATAAAAGTACGACTTTGGTTATCAAATAAAACATAGAGAACGCTTTAAGAAGTCACGTTGCTTCTATAACTAACTTCTGTAAAGCTTGACAGAAGCACAATAGAAGCTGATATTGTGGGAAATTTTTTCTACAAGACTTCTGTGACATGCACATACATATTATTCAGACTTTCATTATAAAAAGCAAGGATTTGGGAATTTTGTTTTTTTTTTTAATTCTGCTTTAAAAAAAGTTATAAATAGTTATAGAGATGAACAGTAGATAATATTTTTTATAATTTAAGATAATTCAAAACTGGTCGAATAAAAGCATAAAAGCACGGCTTTAGCTATCAAATAAAACATAGAGAACGCTTTAAGAAGTAACGTTGCTTCTATAACTAACTTCTTTAAAGCTTGCCAGAAGCGCAATAGAAGCTGATATAAGAAATTATTCTGCTTTTCATTATGAAAAGCAAGGATTTCTAATTTTTTTTTGTAAATGCAGAAAATTCTAATTTTTTTTTTGTAGCTAAGAAAATTCTCTGAATTTTTCTTCTCCAATACAGTTTCTTGAAGTTTACTTAAAAAAAAAAGTATTACACTGAAACTTAGTGTGTGTACGAACTGTTTGTATATAAAAAATATGATTTTTATATTAATTCAAACAAAATTTTAAATTATTCTTGGTAACAGATTCTTATAAAAAAATATTAAGCAATTTACATATTTACTTCATTAAGCTAATGGAGAGTCAAGTGGTAATTTATTTACTTATTTATCAAGCTTACGATATGAATAAATTAAAAAATTCCCTCTTCTGAATTTGCAATTTATGCTAAAAAAATCTATTATGTTTATTTTAGTAAAAAAAAATAATGATATAAAATCTAAAAAAAAAATATAGAATTAGCGATTTCACAGTTAAACAGGAAACTGGGTAGGGTTGTCACAGTTTATTTCAAGTAATCTCATGAAGATAATTTTTGCTGAACAAAGTTTGATTTAGCAGTTGTGTTTTTTTCTCTTATTTGCTCTAAAATATTAAATGACAATTGTCACAAAATGTATGTATATGAAAGATCATAAAAGAAGTGTTTGATTATCAAAAAATAAAATAGATATAGAAGAGTTGTAACAAATACAAACTCTATCAATCAAAATGTTTTTGAGACTTCTAGACCACCATGAAGACACTTTTAAAAATTTGTTGGACCAAATTGTAAGTGGCCCCATTCTTCAACTGACTTTTATAAAATAAGTTTAGCCAAGGTTTTTGAAAACTATTTTTTACATTTTTGTTACTTTTTCTGAGATTTCGTGTTTACACTGAACCAAAAAAATATACAATAATTATGCATTTTTACATGATCTTTATGAATTTTGTTTCAGTAACCAAAAGTCACATCAGTGACATGACTCACATGAACTATTCATGATATCAATGTACAAAATGCACAAAAAAAAAATTAAAAGAACATGAATAGTTCATAAGTGTCAAACGTTCATAAAGTATTTGTATAAGAAACATGAAGCAATGAAAAATTTCGTGTATCCATGATCACAAAATTTCGATAATATTTAGTTTGAGTAGTTTAATTGAAAGTTAATATTTACACGCATATAACAAGTAATTTCTATTAAAAATGTGCTCTAAGAACCTCACATTGATCTAGGTTGATCTTAGTTTATTATTTTGGAATACTTTAAATATATTTAATTTTGTTCTTTCAACCCAAAAAAAAAAAATATTTCACACAAAATCAAAAATCTTGCATTTTCGGGAATTATCTATGAATTTTCTCATTTTCGATTTCTTTTCTCTCTCAACTAACACTGAGAAACACACTTTCTTTGCATAAATATTTAAAAAGTTGATGAAACTAACCCGGTATTAAATTCTTTAGATATCCTGGATCCAATGTTGGTGCAACATCGCGCTGTTCGATATTTTGCGTATAGTCGCATATATAATCGATCATTTCTTTGCCATATTTTCTAAATTCTTCAGCATTCATTTTGTCTTATTTGTTTTTTTTTTCAAAGATTTTACTTAATTTTTGTTTTTTTTTGTTTTTAAAATATAAATCACAATTTTGTTTATCTCTTTCAACACTTTAAAAGTATTTTTATGGCGTGTTCTTATGCGTTATTAAAAATATTTCGTATAATTATTTTGCACAATTATTTTATTTGAATGTTACGTTTCTATTTTACAACTGTTGAGCGTTGTCGTTACGTCGATTTACTTGGCGCGTTTGTTAAGATCTCTTCACAACTGGCTGCCTTTATAGCAAAATTTCTCTCGCAACATTAGCACAAAAACGCTCAATTTTTATATTGTTTAGATCGTGTATAACGATCACCTGTATTTTTTTGTTGTTTTAGTTTTGCCGCAAGCAATAGTTGGCTAGTTATTTTTTTGCATTCGCAAAAGCGTAGCGTTTATTTGCTTAGATATTTCTTATCTTTGCGCTCTTCTCATAGTGCTTAGATCTCTGTGCATTGGCTTTTATCATCAAAGCAATGGAATTCCCACAACTTGCCCCAAACGTTTGCAAGTAGATGTAACTTGTTCTAACTATGAGATGATATGCCGGGTATGAATGGAAAATCCATGAATGAAAAAAAAAAATAGAAAAGAAATATTCTTTGATTACAGTTAAATGGGAACTTTTTCAAAATTTTTCTTTAATGATGTTAAGAATATTAATGAAATATATGTGTATTAAGTGGAAATGCTCAATGCATTTATGTTTCCTCTCGTTAAACACCTACAAATACGCCAAAAACAATTAGATGTGTAATAATGTTTTTTTTTTCTTTTCTTAATTCTTGTTCTTAATTTATCTGTAAACAATATAAAACATTCTGAAAAGTTTTGTATAAATTATAATTAAAGTCAGCCTCTTGTTGTATGGCTTCATTTAATGAAAAATCACACTTATTTTTCCCGCTAAAATACATTGATTTCAATTTGTTTGCAATTATAAAATAGGTGATTGTTAACTTTTCACAATTCAGTGCTTCGTCACTGAAGACAATTTTTCGATAAAAACGTGGATCTTCAGCCAACTTTTCTATGACCCATTCACCATACAAATGGTGTTGTGGTAAGTCACCCGGGATCAGTTTTTGCACCAGCTGTATTTTGTATGATTTCATACCGAGTCGATTCTTACATAAAATGGTCCATGTGGTCAAAAATTTACACTCAAAAAACAAATATTAAAAAAGTACCCTTTACAAGGGAACATGAATCATGCATAATTTTGGTGAAAACAATTCATAAACTTTATGTACAAATACGAGAAAAATAAGAGCAGTTCATGAGTTTTTTCGAAATTCATATAATCCATGTACAAATTCAAGGGGTGCAAGAGAAGTTTATAAGACAAGTGTCAAAAAATTGGTTAAACTTTCCTTGGCACATTTAAGTAACTTCTACGAAACAATTTCGCGATGTACTATTACTTAGACATTAACTCCTAATCCTGCAAACATTTGAAAGACGATTGGAAGATAAGATCATTTGGCGGCGCGCTAGCAATTCGTCTAAGAGTTCTTTGGAAGATGGATCGCTTTTCGATCGCCGATGCGATGAATGCGCGATTCTCGAAAAATTTAAAAAATCTTCAATCGCTTATTCCGGCGATCGTTGGAAGATGGATCGCTTTTCGATCGCCCATGAATTAGCGATTGACTTTCCCTCGCTCATTCCGGCAATCGTTGGAAGATGGTTCCGCTTTTGGATCGCCCAAGGGATGAATGCGCGATTCAACAAATTTTCAAATCTTCCTTCGCTCATTTCGGCGATCGTTGGAAGAGGGTTTTATAAAAAGCTTTCAAAATCTATCATTGGAATATGAAGTAGGTTCTGAAAAATCATTTAAATTAAACATAAAATTGAACTTCTAAAAACCTTCACGAAACTGCGATAAAACAACGTCTGAAGAGCCCGCTGGTTCAAACTTGCAATAACTTGTAACGTTCATCAACGATGCTCTGCAACAAATCTAAAGCGATTTTTTGCCACTCTTCCTGGCGAATCGCTTAAGACTCTTCTCGGCGATTCGATGGCAAATCTTCTCGGCGAATCGTTCGCAGCTCTTCCTAGCGAATCGTCTAAGACTCATCTCGGCGATTCGTTGGCGAATCTTCCAGGCGCCAGGAGCCAACGAGTCCCGAGTTCAAACCTCACCTCGGGTAAACGTGTTTTCAATTGAAATACATTTTTCTGTTCGGCCGTCACCTCTCTGCAAACAATGGCAAACCTTAGAGTGGAAGCGATGCCACGCAAAGCTTGAGAACATGAATATTAGCCTTTCAGTGTCGGCATAAAACATGAAAAACATATAACAACACCCACAATACAATTGATCATAAGAACCTTGCTTGGGTCAAGGTCTTTTCGACGGCTTAAATGGCCAAATCGTTTTTTATAATGTGTTCGAATACAATAAAGCCTTGTATTTTTATATACTTGTAATTTAGAGCTTATGAACAAGAACATATGATCAATGAACGCAAAATTCATACAGGATTTTTAAGAACTTATACATAATTTGTATTTTCAGTGTATGACATTCTCTTCTTCCATTGCAAATTTATCTTTCCTCCCAGCCTACAAGTATTCCTCAGGAGTAAATCGACTAACACTTACCTCACAGAATTTATTTCAAATATATGCTCGTTGGAAAGCAGCTACAAAGTTGATGCAGTTTCAAACAACTTCAGTTAATCGTTTGACAAAATCTAGCTCAATATCATCCTTTAACAGCTTAAAGCCTTTGGTTCTCCATCTCTATTTATTTCACGAATTAAATCTTATCTCGAAGAACGCCGTTATAAGGTTAATTTTTAGATTTTCCAGAAATCAGAAAAATCTTCTAGAACTCAACGTCAGTCAGTGTCAAGCTATAACATATTCTCGTAAGCTCTAACTCTAACTTCCCCCTATACTTTTACTCAGGATATTTTCCATCAGATGGGAGGTAGGAGGCTAACTTTTGGTTGCATATATAATTATATTGAGATATAGGGCTTTAAAGTTGAAATTTTTTTAAGTTTCTTTCTATCGTAACAGCCATGTCACACTAATCCTATTGGCATGTAATAAAATGCTTATAAAATCAACTCCTTCGAAAAGAAGTTGTATATATATTGATTTTTTTAAAATTTTTCTTTTTAAAGGTTGAAATTCCACCCAATAAACAGCACAGCTGCTGCTTAAAGCTTATTTAATGATCCTAAATTGTTAAAATCAGTTCATTTTCCTCTTAGGAGTTCTTAATATAAAAACCTTAGCCTATTACTTATATTGATGAAATATATGATCAAAAGAAAAAGATCACGTTATAAGTTTAAATTGTAACTGCTTTCAAATTACAAGTAAAATCATTAAAACATTTATATAATTTTGTTCGATTTTAAAAGAATACATTTACATTAATGATTCGCTATGTTTCACGTGTAATAATTTGTCATATAAATAGTGGTTTTTACTCAATCGTGGAAACATGCGGCTGGGAAAAACTTACATGCTTTCAAGCATCTTTTAGTCATACAAATGGCACGAGCTCTGCTGATCTTAATTCTATCAAGACACAATGAGATGACTTGATTGCTTTAGAAAACGCAAATGGCTCAAAGTCTGTTATGACGATGCACAAATATGAGCTGCAGCATATGATAAAAAAAAAATTTCCAACTGCGGTGGTGGTGTTTCCCGCAAATTCTAATCGTTATCAATTCTAATCGCTTGAAATGGAGAATTTCTTTAAGTGGTTTATTGCGAATTTTTGAACTAGTAATTAATTAGTTGTGTCGTCAGCGCAATAATTTTATACACGCCAATATATAAGAATTAAGTAAAGCTTCGTTGAGGCATAATTATTCGTTACGTTGTTATGAATATATAATTAACTATGAATTAAATTAAAATACGAAATATACGTAGAAATATTTAAGATGATATTAAAATTACTAAACAAACATTTTGCAACAACTAATATTTTCTATAAACTAACATAATGTGTCAGTTGCATAAAAAGTACTCAGTCACAAATGAGTTTGCAAAAAAAAGCTCAATTAAATAATTAATTCTCATCAATCTCATTAAAGTTGATATAGCATGCTATAGTGAGATAAAATAATTAATTTTTTTCTAACCAAATTGTATTTGTAAAAAACCGAAAAACTTACTTTTTATTATATAATATAAGCAACGTTCATATCAGCTGATTATCTTTTTAAAAAAAAATAAATACATCAAAACTTAACTCTCTTTTGTGAACAACAATTTAAGGGGCTAAACTACTGTAAATTAATTTGTTTTTTTTTTGCATTTCGCTATAAATTTTAATATCTATAGATTTTAAAAAGGCATGAATATTTAAAAAAAAAATGCAAAACAGTCAATTTGGAAAATATTTAATTTTCTCACTGCAATTGTTTTTTGCAAAAGAGAGTTTAAATATGCAGAAAAAATATATTTACCAGCAACATAATGGGAGAGAATACTATTTTGTTTGAAAACTTGTTGATAGCAAGAAAGCCAATTTGTTCATTAACCATGTTTCTATTTGACGGTAACCATAAATTGCTTGCCGTAAGCATGCTTATTCTTTGCCAAAAATATATTATGTTCACTAAAAACTACGATCGGTTTTTGCAATAAATATATTATGTTTGCTGTATCCACATATGAAGATTTATTAAATATAAAATATATTTATTATTATTTTTATATCATTGTAATCTTATATTAGTATAAATTAAAAGAAATAATTGCATACCAATAAAATTCACTAGGAATCGAACCGCGAAGGTCGCATAAAAGTCGCACGCGCTAACGTCATACCGTAGCTATGTTTGCTTAAAGCGACCAGAATGCATAAAAAAAGCCAAACACGAATATTGTAATCATTATGAACATAGTTATTATGTTGAATACGATCATGTTGTATATTTATGACAAATAAGACATGTTTGCAGTAAAACCATACTATTTTTGATACAAACATACTACATGTTTTTCACAAAAATCTATTTTTTCACATCAAGCTAAAATGTTTTCTGTATTAAGAAACAAACATTTCAATGATTGTCCCAAATATAGCAATATTTATGGCAAATAAAGTATGGTCGGAATTGCAAGATATACTGACGGCAAATAGAAATATGTTTACCGCAATTAAAATATTGTAAAATTTTGTAAATATAATTTTTCTTCGGTATTTTAACGACTTTTTTTTTTAATTTTATTCACTTGATGCAAACCTTCCTCAATTTGTATTTTTTGAAACAAATTTTCAAATGATTTTATATTTTTGTCGATAGAAACGTAAGAAACCGAATTTGATGATCAACATCTCATTTTAAAACTTCTCTTTCTCTATGAACCCGGAAGTTACAAAAGTTAAGATTGTAATCCTTTTAGAGAAAGCTGAATTTTTGTTTTTTGTAACAATTTATTTATTGAATTCAGCATATCGTTTTTCATTCTTGTCATGCTTGACAAGAAAAATAAATTGATAACATTTTTATTTTTTCAATTATAATATTAAATTAATCTAACTAATCTAACTTGTTGTAATTTATATGCCCCGAGAAAAAAAAACATAAATATTATTAGAAATGTGGGCTTTTTTAGTAGGTTTGCCACCTTAGCACAGTATCAATATAACCTGTTTTATGGTATCTGTGACTATCTTTTAATATGTTAATGGCGTGCATATATTAAGAGTATCATAATTTATGACCGATGTTTATTTGCGAAGTTGTTAGTTTCTCTGCAACTTCTTGATATTTTTCATCATTTTTGTCGATTTTAAATAACAGTTAAGCTATTTTATCATTAAATTATCAATTTGTTCTGTATCAAAAAATAAATCTCGCCTTTCTACAATAGCACGCGACATTCGTACACCTTTGAGGAGCAAAAAATAATCAAAATATTTAAAAAAATTTTATTTTTCAAGTTTTCGATATCCTTTTATTAGTGCCGTGCTTAAAAAGGTAGGTTTTGTAGATTTCATGTTTCTAATTATTGCATGGAATGTAAAACGTGATATAAAAGATCGCTTTCGAATGCAAAAAACATAAAAAAAAGTATGTAAGTTTTTATTAGATATATTAATAAAAAAAATAAATTAAAAATACATATGGTAAATGTTTTGTCTTTAACGTTACACTCAAATATTACATGAAACTAACATCCAACAAAAAATTTATCATTACAAAATTTAACGTTACAGTAACACACTAAAAAATATTCCATGAAACCAACAAATTTGAGTATGTTCATGAAAATGGGCCTCGAAACATGCATTTTATGTGAACGAACTTTTTTAACTTTTGTTGTTTTGAACCTAAAATAAGTTTTATCTGGTCTTGAACGTTACTTTTTTGGAACGGTGTTTTTAGGTAAGTCTGCATTTAACAAGAATAACCAAAATTGAATATGTAAAAACCTAAAACATGAAACTATATCGAAGAAGAGGCATCAAAGAAAGGACTAAAATCGAAATAATAAAAACAAAATATTGTCTTGCACTTCTATGACACGAAATGTGTGGTCTTTAAGGTTCCACTTTCATACCTTTTTTTTAGTCATATTAGTTTAATGTTGCGTAGTGGCGGTCGTGGTCGTGTGATGAAAGTGTGTGGCGTGCGAACCAACGCATTCCGAGTTCAAACCTCAGCTCGGGCAAAAGTTTTTTCAATAAAAATAAATTTTCTGTTCAGCCATCACCTCTCTGCAGACAATCGGAAACCTCAGAGAGTAAATAATGCCATGTAAATCTTCTTGAGAACATGAACTTTAGCCGTTCGGAGTCGGCATAAAATATGTAGGTCCAGTTCTCGGTCAATTGTGTGCAAAAATTTAAAAACACACAAAACACAATTGGTCATAAGAAGAATATAAGCATAAGACTCGATCAAAGGCCTTCAAGGCCTATCTGTTTTTTTTCTTTTTTGTATAAGTTTTATGAAAAGTTATGTTCTTCGGCTTTTATGTCATAACTTTGCTACAAATTTTGTGTTTATACAAAAATTAAATTATAAATTAATTTAATTATAAATTAATTAATTTTTTAAATTAAATTAATTTATAATTTAATTTTTCGTTATGAAGAGAAAATTTAAAATTTTATTAAACAATATTTTTTAAAAACTTTCAAAATTATTGTTAAATTTCAACTTTAAGCCAATTTAAAAACTCAACTGCCTACACTCAGAAAAAAATTTCTTGGAATATGATAAAAATGGCATCATACTTAGAGAAAAATGTTATAAATTTTGCTCCAGAGAATGCTTTTCCCTAAATGTGATCCTAAAAATAACCTAAAAATAATCAAAAGCTTTCATGAAAAAGGTAAATATATATAAATAAATCGTTTATAGAGAAGAAGACTTTTTTATTTTTGAGAAAAGATTTGTTTTTATTGCAGAAAATACTTCACATTGTGAATTTTTTATCAAAATATAGGGAAAAATTTTCATTTTCAATAAATTTTTCTCTATAAATGAAAATTTTTTTGTGCGAGAAAAATAATTTTTATTTCAAACATTGAAATATTTCCATTGTTCATAAGATAAGAAATATTTTTTCGAAAATGTGAAAATTTATTTAATAATTTTATTTTAATTTTTTTTTTAAATATTATCGAAAATACAGAAATTTTTTATCGCAAAAAGATATCTGTTTTTTTCTGAGTGTAGCTAAAATTGTGTGTTTCAGAAATAATATAAAAAGTGCATGTTTTTGTCATGGTTTTCTAACACTATTTAAGATGAGCACAATATTTTTTGTTATAGTTGACTTATCGTTATCAATATCTCAGTGGAAGTGTGCTTGACTGGCATGCAGCTGATATAGGTTCGCAACCTGAGTGTGTAAGTGTCAAAAGTTTTAACTTAATAATTGAGATTATAATTTAAATGTTACGTTTACTATTTGGTCAAATAAATTCGAAATAAGTTCAAAATATCAAAAATAAATTCATTTTAAAACAAAAAAAAAACACAACTGTTGGTTTTGTCAGGAATTGAACCCTAGATAGCAGAGTATTAAACTAGAACGACAGCAACCTCGTCCAAGTTTCAACTACATAAAAAGTGATTAAATTTCATTTTAAATGTGTACGTTCGAGGCAGTTATTTTTTTAATTTTTTACAAGCATACAAGTTTATGAGATCATAGCATTTTAATGATATGTCATTTTCATTTCGTTTTGTATTTGTTCTCAAAATTCATCTTTTTCTCATCACATATAACATTAGTAAAGATTATTACTTTGCAGAACACGCAACATTTTTTGTTAATTGTTGTAATTGAAAAAAAAAAACAAACGAACTGATTGACTTTAAAGTAATTACTAGAATTTTATCAAAATTGGGTTATTGAATGTTCTACTTCAGCACATTGATTGAGTGTTTTGATAAGTGATTTATTTGAGTTCAATGTACAATTTTTTTAACATCCTGGATTTCTTCAAATTATTTAATAATTTTAATATTAAATAATTAATACTTTATAATTTCATAAAAATTTTTCAAAAACACAATTAAAATTTGCAACAATACTGTCTACTATCAAAATATCGGGCTTACAGTCATATAGATATAAATTTCCCCTTCTAAAGCTAGTGCATTATGAGGAAAACACTTTAAAGTTATTAATTTGTAACAACATCTGTTTAACTAATGCCCAATTTAAACTTATAAGCATGAAAAACACAAAAATTTCACAGTTCATAGCTAATTCAATTAACATGTTTTTGACAAAAAAAAATGAAATAAGATAACAAAATATCATAACCAAAGTAACAAAAAAAAAAAAAAAAACAAATAAAAATATTTCCAAATGGAGACTAACACAATTTGAATATACAGTGAAACTTCCCTAAATCGAATCGTCAAGGGTCCGGAATTTCACTTCGAGTTCGAGTTAGTTCTTAGAGATCAAATCTAAGAAAAACGCATCGAGAAATCATGAATAGTACTTCGAGTTATGGAGAATTTCGAGTTAGAGAAGTTCGAGTTAGGGAAGTTTCACTGTATCTACAAATAAAAATAAGAAAATTAAATTTCAGATTTAAGACCACTTTTTTGTTGCGAAATTTTTATTTTTACTTATATGAACTAGCATAGTATTGGGAACATACTGTAAAAATTCACGCAAATCTAATGAGCAGTTTTTTTATGAATTTTTTCGTGTAGGCAAGTCGGGCTCATAATTGCATGATTTTACAATTTTGCACCTTAACTTTCAGTGCGATTATCTCGAACTCACTTCTCGCGATTGGTTGTAATAAAAAGGTATACAAAAATTTTCCGATTTGAATAATTTTTGCACCACATCCTTTAAACAGCAGTCATCAACAGCTCGTCAGTATTAGAACCATGAGGGTAGCCTAAAAAACAACGGATTTTAAGCCATAAAGCCCTAAAAGATACCTATTTTTATTAATTTTTACTTTTGCATACTATATTTCCCTTATTTGTTCAACGATCCTCTCTATTATAGTACCGACGATGACGATCATTAAAAAAATAGAGTAGAATAGGTTTAAAGTTGACATTTTTAATAATTCAAAATACAGTGCCAGCTCGATAATCCGAACGGTGTGTAATCCGAATTATCCAGTAATCCGAATTGAATATATGACGCCTTGCATACTCTATAGTCCGCAATGATTGCAGCTCGCTAAACCGAATTTAAATTTTTTATTCTTCCATTTATTAATTTCTAGGTTCAACATTTTTTTGACTAAAGCATAAATGAAATTTCACAAATAACAGGACATCATATCTGGTGAATAGGGGGGAGGAAGCAGTTCGAAGAGTTACTCGTGCAATTTAGCCATGGTTTCGATCGATTTGTGAGTTGGAGCATTGCTTGCAAAAAGATGATCTTTTTCTTCGATAAATGGGGTCGTTTGTTTGGATTTCGTTCTTCAATCGGTCCAAAAATTTGCAATATAGGCGATGAAAGAATGCCACTTGAATGCCAAAATAAAGATGCCAACACGTTTCCAGCCGTTTGTTGAGTCTTCGTTTGCTTTCATGCACTTTCACTTTGAACTTCCCACTCTTTTGCTGAATCCTTCGATTCTGGTGTATAATGGTGGATCCACGTTTCATCCGTTGTCACTTTTTTCGCAAAAAATCAGTCGGGTTTTGGTTAAACATATCCAAACATTATTGGGAAGTGCGAACTCGTCCATGTTTTTGATTGGGATTGAACCACAGATCCGCATGCATTCAGCTTTATCTAACTCAAGCACTTACAGTTTTGGTTTGCATTTTAAGGCTCAACCCGTCAAAAATGTCATGCATTTGAAGAGTGGTGACCGGCAGCATCTTGTACGCCCTAGCAATGCGCGAGGAATTGCAAAATAAAGCTTTAGCAGCATTTGCATTGAAACAGCAGCCAGCCTACTTATAATTTCAAATTAACTGACCATTTTAAAGACGTAAATATATATACTTTTTTTCTTGATTGAAATAATATTTGTTTTGCAATTCTTACTCGTGTTTTATTTCCGAATATAATGTTATGTGCATTATTATCCATAATAACAGCCTATCCACCAATCCGAATATTTCGTTAATCCGAATCAGGGTATGCAATCATTAATTCGGATTAGTGATCTGACACTGTATTGCAAAAAAATAAAAATTTATTAAAAAAAAATTTTCGAAAAAATTGATAATACCTACGCGTAAAAGATATCTTAATTTTTTCACAACGTTCGAATCCATATACCGCAAGAGGCCACACATTAGAAGACCACGTCCAAGTTAATAAATATTAACAGGAGCTCACGGAGAGGCTAAAAAAGTTTATTTTCTTTGGTTTTAGAAACACATGCGGTTTGGTCTCATAAATTATTGAAATATATGCCTCCCAAAAGTGCAATAAATCTATGCATGATTCTTAGTTTAAGTCCTACTGCGCAATGAACTAAATAAGAACTTTCATCATATCA
This sequence comes from Tetanocera ferruginea, assembly GCA_958299015.1. NCBI lineage: Eukaryota > Metazoa > Arthropoda > Insecta > Diptera > Sciomyzidae > Tetanocera > Tetanocera ferruginea. The sequence goes on from OY282640.1 coordinate 22,958,092, forward strand.
GACATTTCTGAGGAATTGCTGTGGTCTCATAGAGTCCCCCGTTTCATTTTCTCCTTTAAATGCTTTGAAAAAAGAAAAATTGTAAACAATTGTGGTATTTTGCATACGAGAGTCTGAAAATATGTAAAAAAAATAGCCAAAGAGTTAATTTCGACAACTAGTTCGAATCGAATTTTATTTTCTCAAATCCGATTCGGAATGCAGTTACGATTTTGAAGCAAATCTAACAAATCAGCACAACAAGCCTTTTTTCCCTTCAAAGACTGACTTTTCATATACTTCAGGGCAACTTTTTCGTTTAAAGTTAGAATATATATCAGTTTAAAAATATGACATAATAATGGCCCTTCTTACCGCTACATCAAAGATTATATAATAAACAGAAAAAGGTTTAAAAGAAAAAAAAATATTTTTTCAATACTTTTTGTTTGCCCCTTCTTTTAGGCATTCTTAAGAAGTGCTTCTATCAGACCTCTTTTGGGCAATGAGAGCGGAAGGCCTCAAAATTTTCCCATTTTATATAAAAAGGAAAGTATACTTGGATATGAGTGTGGAAGCACTTCGAAATTCATATGAAGGCCTGCTAGTAGCGCTTCGAAGTGCTTTCATTGCCGAATGGATAGTTTTGTTAAATTCACATATACATTAAACCAGTTTTGACACACACACACAAATAGTATGCCGCATGCGATAGCAGTAAAGCAGAAGAGAGAAAGAGAGATGGATAACACATATTCAGCAAAGTTACAGCATAAAACTGGTTTGAACATAATGGCACTCCCAGCTATCAGTGAAGGTATAAAAGGCCATTCCCAGCATCGAGTGGGAATCTTGTTTTTGTGCTTAAATTATTAGTGGTGAGTGTTACCTTGTGGAGCCAGAGTTCTTTTGTCTATTTACGTAGTGGAGCCAGAGTTCTTTTGTCTATTTACGTAGACATATTATCGGTGGTAAGTCTTCTTCCACGACAATCTTTTATTTCCACTTGTAGGTTGCCGCGATTACGTATTGGTGGTAAGTCTTCTTCCACCAATATTTCTACAATATCGTAATTTTCTACAATATTGTAATCAAACTTCCTCAGTTGCCAGTCTAGCAAATCGTATCAAGACAAGGTCACACCCAGAGTTCTCCTCACAGAACGCTCTTATCCCGCCAAAGCAAAACATACCAGTCGACTTCAACAGACCAACTCCAGAAAAAGGTGCTTACATCGTCGTAGACAATTTTCCATGCACTACCAACAAGTTTAGCTTCGTCTCAACACCTCCAGCAAGGTCTGTATCATCGCCAGCAAGTCAATGTCAACTCAAGGACATAACTGCTTACATCACCAACAAGGTTAACTTCGTCTCAACATCTCCAGCAAGGTCTACTATATAATCGCCACCAAGTCAATGTCAACTCAAGAACATAACTGAGTACATCGCCAGCAGGTCAATGTCAACTTAATGACATAACTGTGTGTATAAAGATGATAGATTTTTATGCTTAATAAGCCACTAGGATTATAATTGATGATTATTGAATTACTAATAAACTAAGAAGAAATATCTGTAGATAAGCAGAAGGGTCTCTTATTATTTTAAATTTTCTGTAACGAGCCCTGGACACCGGGGGCGGATTAGCGTGCTTGATTGCCAAACCAGAGGTTCCGGGTTCGAATCTCGGTCTAGTCATGGTCCTATGCTTTAACCTGTCTTTAATTCTTTCCTCTTTTCTAAACAAATGATATTAAAAATTCATCATTATATACGACTTTGGAAGTTGTAGTTGGTGGTAGAGATATTTGTGGAATGAGCTCGCCTTATAACTCGAATTGACTGAGGTAAAGGAATAAGATTTGCCTCAGATTCAAAGTCGCATGTTGATATAGCGCTGCGCCAACGCTATATCTTGATTTCTCTTTCCCTCCTACTTATCTTTCTTCCCATTTCCGAACCAAGGCAGACTTGAGTGAATAGGTTTGACACCTGAAATCCTTGGTTCAAAGCTTAAAAAAAAATCATACAAATTAAATTACCAAAAATTAGTCTACTACGACAAAAACCATCTGAAATGTAGCAATTTTAGTAACTTGAAAACAACTTTAGACTTAACTTGCTTTATTTTACTTTAAGTTTGAACTCTTGAAAAAAAATGGGCGTAATATTCGGTATAAAAAGATGCGTTAAGAAAAAAAAAATAATAAAATAAAATAATAAAGTTTAAAAAAATGCACTTGCTTTTTTATGTTTCATTTGCCAGGAGTAACCTTTACCATTTCTTTATGTGGCACGCGTAAAAATCCGCTCTTAATTTTGTACACGTTGTTTTCGACGTCATACTAAAGCTTTAAAGACAGCCCCCATTTATATGCATCAAACTTCTGTTGAGCTGTTAAGTGATTTGATTTGATTAATTGATCAATCAATTGAGTTGTCATGTGCTTAAAAAAAAAACCAGAGAGCTACGCTGCGTCAATTTTGTATTTTTCAATTTTATTGAGTTGTGTTGTAAAATAGAAAATTTGTGTACTTTTCGGTGGTTTACATTTAATGATGTTCTCTTTACTAACGATTTTTAAATTGCGCTCATTTTTGTATCACGCATTTAAATACGTTCGAGTGATTCATACTGCTCAAAATTATTTCGCGCCGTAACCGACTTACTAACAAAATTGTTGCCATTGTTTGCTGTTTGCTTGTTTGTTTGTTTGCTTGACTTGAGCGGCGACATGCTGCGATCTCACACATTGCCGAGATTTTCGTTAAGCATGCTGCGCATCCTATTTACCTTAAACCTCACATATCTCACATCACATCCAAACATACATGAATACCTAACATTTGGGAACTAGGAAATTTTTTGGTTTATTTTAACTTGCTTATTTTTTTCTTTTCTTATTTGACTTTCATTCTCATGAGCTCTTGAAGTCACTTTGATTATCATTGTGAGGAAGACGTCGTTTGCCTTTATTTAAACATTAATTTTACACGATCACACTTTGCCTGGCTTGAGGCATTCCGCATATTGTTTTTTTTTTCTTTCGCTATACTTCTTGCCACTACCAATAACCACTCTAGTGATTTTGCCCTATTTTGCCAAAAAAAAATCAACTCTTTATCTATTGAGTTGACTCTAACATTCATGCTACTCTTCTCAAGCTCATCTTACATACTTTTGCAGTGAACTCTTAACTTGACAACTGTTTTGACTGTTGTTTATTGACAGTTTAAAAGTTGACAACAACTTTAATATTTTGCAGTCTCATCCTTCATACATGTTTTTATTTCATGAATAGCAAATAATGTTGATTTATGTTAATTAAAACATTTGCATATTTTATTAACCATATTTAAACTTGCTAGAAATGAATGGGAATTCCTATATTTATACAAATTGTGAAATTTGTTGGCTGCAAACCTGCAAATCTTGGCATTCTGCTCAATTAAAGTTTTACATAAAAGATAATTTTAAAAAACCAGCTCTATGAAAATATTTTGAAAAAAAAACTGTTGACAATAACAAAATAAACCAGTCTACAACTGATTTAGTCGATAGAGCTCTAAAAGTTAAAAACAAAACAAAAATGTATAGTTTTATAGGATTGTTGATTACCATGAACTTAAAAATTTAATAACGCCCGTAAAAAGTCATCAATTTTGATATTTTTTTAACTTTTAAAATATTGTGCGTCGTTGAAAAATTAAATAAGCAAAGATAGTTTTAGAAATCACCTTTTTTGAGCCATTTAAACAGAAAAGTTTTATGCAGATTTTGTTAACGTTTCTGCGCGAAAATCCTATATTTTGACATTAAAAGAAAAGGCAAAAATAACCATCGCAAAAGCCACTAATCTCTGAAATCTGAAGTTTAAACATTATTTTTTGGCATTTAAGTTTAATTTTTGTTTTTACAAAAGCAAACTTGTATAATTTTACTTAAGTTTTTTTTTCGTTGCTAGAAACGATTAGACACATTGATATGCTTCTGAAGAGTTTTTTGCCATTAACCTTACTCACTGCACTGTTTAAGACGAATTTTAGATCTCTCTGTGATATCATTTTATTGTTAGTTGAAAAAACCACAAAAATTTAAGGCGCTTCACTTATTCGATTTATGTGTGACTTTGGCGCCTGGCAACGAATTTTGATGCGAATTGAATTAATGATGATAGCTGTATATATATGGTCACATTTTCGCAATAATCACCCACGATGAACAATATTTTGAGACATCATTCAACGAAAAAAAATAAAAAAAAAACAAAATTCAACATCAAAGCATTCGTGTACATTTGTGTGGGCTTTCTTTCTTACCCTTCAAAGTTTTAAGAATTACATTTAGTTTTAAAAGTACGCTCATTTTTGTATGTGCTAAAATTTTCTATTGTACATTACCGTGGTGTTTAATACGTATGTAATTTATTCAAAAATCACACCTTTTTCATTACGCACATTGAAGTGGGGCAAAGTTTGAGAGTGAGATGGAAAATAAAACAGTGTTTCTCAAATTAGTGCCTTTGCCACATAAGAAAAAATTTACCAAAAAATTTATTACTTTTTTTACACGACTGATCCAGAACTAGACCTACATAATTGATGCCAACTATGAACGGCCAATGTACATAATCTCAAGAAGCTTTACATGGCATTATTTACTCTCTCAGGTTCAACATCTCTCGCCATTGTCTGCAAAGAGCTGAGGGCCGATCAGTAAATTGTGTTTCTATTGAATATAAAAAAACTTTCTGTCAGATGTGAGTATTGAACACGGGCTGCCAAAGCTCGTTGGCTCGCACGCCATATACTTAGTACGCACGGACACGGCGAGATATTTAAATATTGAAATGATAATCTATACCTATACTTCCATACTATTATATAAAAGGAGACTCACGGCGTATTTGGTGACGAGTGTTCTCAATAATCGCTGAACAGATTTTTATAATTTTTTCACTATTCATTTGCTATGATAAGTGAAATTAATATAGGGTACTACGTTTTCTAGTTGAGGTAACTCTCAACACAGCACGGCTGCCAAGTTGTGTGGGGAGTTGCACTCAGTTTGGTCTCTTGAGCAGTGTTGCCAGATTTGTTTTTTCAGATAAAGTACATGTGTTTGTTTAGTTCAAAATAAAATATCATGCAATAAAAACCCACATAATGTCTCGGATAATGTTTGTACTTTTTATATTTTCGTTATTCCAAAAGCAAGAAAAGTTGTCCAAAAGTTTTGAATTCTTTTTAGTTTTGGTTAGTTTTAGTTTAAAACAAGTAAGGATTGCCCATTTCCTGAGGAGATCTTAGTTTAGATATACAATTTTTCCATATAAAGTTTTATCCCTGTAGGTCATATATGACCCTTTTTTTAATATTTTCATTATTATGGGTTGTATGGGAGGTGGTCGCTTTCGTGGGCGTGAGACACCCATTTTGTGTGCGCGTCTAGTTTTGATATGAAATCCTCCCATACCGAGTTTAATTCCTGTAGCCCATATATAAACCTTTTTATGGTATTTTCAATATTGTGAGTTGTATGGAGGTGTTCGTGTTCGTGGGCGTGAGACATCCATTTTGTGTGCGCGCCTTAGTTTTGATATAAAATCCTCTCATAGCAAGTTTAATCCCTGTAGGTCATATATAAACCTTTTTATGGCATTTTCAATATTTTAAGTTATATGGGAGGTGGGCGTGTTTGTGTGTGCATCGCGCCCACTTCTTAGACATGTATTAGTTTTTGTGTAAAATACATAAATATAAAATTTAATTTCTGTAGCTTTTTTACAGTGATTTAAATTTTTGGTTGTATGAGAGGTATTCCGTGAGCGGATTCCAAAAATATTCAATAGTGCAGATCCTTAAGTCCATGTGAACATATGTACCAAGTTTCATGCAATTATCTTAACTCATTCTTCTTATCTTGTGAAGCATTCGTACTTCAATTCATGGAATTTTGCCAAGGGAGCTGGGCATGTGTGAACGCACGCATTGTTTTCATGAAAGAGCACTTTTTTCTTCGCCAAATGGGTACGTTTCTCTTTCAAAGCATCGTTGAAACGGTCCAATTCGACTGCATAGTATTCGCCATTGATCGTTCTTTTCGGTGGAAGCTAATCGATGTAGATTATACCACGTTTATCCCAAAATACTGTCGCCATAACCTTGCCGGTCGATAGCACCGTCATCGCCTTCTTCGGAGCACGTTCGGTCGATGAAGTCCACTGTTTAGACTGTTCCTGTGCCTCTGGTGTGTGGGGATGGATCCATGTTTCGTCCACGGTCATTACTAATTGACAAAAAAAAATTCTTATCTTTGTTGAACATCGCCAAACACACCTTTGAAACAGTCACACGATCGTATTTATGGTCGATAGTGAGCAAACGTGGCACCTATAACTTTTTCATATCCAAATGATTTCGTAAAATATTCCACACCCCTTCGTCTGAGATGCCTACGACCTCAACAATCTCGCGAATAGCTGTTTTTGTTAGGAACTCGTTTACTAGCAGATGAGAAAATCAACACTTATCAATGCTATCGGTATTTTTGTATCATGGTTCAGCTTAAGATTAACCGAAAAGAGGTTTTACATACGTTTACAAGTGTTCGAAGAATTTTTTTTTATATATGATGGTGATATCGTCCGCTTGTGACATAACCTAATACCCTTTCCCTTCATGCTTCACAACAGCTTGTTTGACAAACATTCTTGGATACACTGCTTCCAGAAGACATTCTTAAAATTAAATTGTGCTTCTCCCTAGCCTTATCGAATAGTGCTTTCAGGAGGCATTCTCATAAACTTCTAGAAGGCTATTTGAATAGCTTCCAAGAATGCTTCCATGGCATGGCTTGTGCAAGGCAATGCTTGAATATTTTCCCTAGAAGCATTTTGTCTAATGTCTTCTGAATCATTGAATACCTTCTTAAAGTTTTCTTTGAAAATACATACTAGAATCCTTTCATTGAAAGCCTCAAAAGATCTTCCATTCACGGAGAAAACTGTTGTGCATTATTAATGCACAAGCTGTTCATAACTATAAAATGTTTAGGTACATTTTTGAATATGCAGCTTTGCGCATAAATTATGCCTAATAATCATAAATTCTGCACAATCTATTAAAATTGTGCATAAGTTATACACAAAAAATGTGCACAGTTTGTGAACATTGTTCACAGCTTAATTATTTGAAAATTAAACTCTATTGATCATAATATATGAACATTGTGCATGAACGACTATCAACACTTATTGTTCATGAGTTATTCCTACTTGTGCATAGATTTTGCCCAACATTTTGATATGTGTGTATCTTGTTCATAAGTTGTGCCCATTTTTGCATAGATTATGAACAATGCGTACACATATGGATAATGAGTATGCATTAATTGCAAGTTAGTTTCACTTATGTTCTTTGCGTCAAGAGTGCTGGTTGTGTTTAGAAGCGACAGTAGTGTGTTATAAATCATTTAATATTATTTAGAAATATATAATTGTGTAAATAAAGAAAACCAGAGGTAAGTATTGAGTTATTATCATATATTTATCACTGTAGTTATGACATTTAACGATGGTTTTTTTAATGACGAAATAGTGTACATACATTGAAGTTTTAGAAATCTGCATTGACACTTAATACAAAAATGTGAGACCATGTGGATGTTGCTAGACAATATACTTTTTTTAATACATTTCTGTTTATTTTTTTACTTTTAATTCAGATTTAATTAATTGAAGTCTCGAAGGTGCTGGCAGCAATTTTTAAGCCTGTGGCAAGAAAACAAATGAGAAACAGACGTGGACGGTTAGCACAGGCGACGCTAGGAATTCCATCGTCGTTGAAATAAACAGCGCTGCTGACCAAAGTACTATAAACAAGCGTAAAGAATTTTGTGTGAGCAAGAACATAAATTTTCAACCATTTTTGATCATTCCTAAGTGTTCATTCTTAAGAGTGTGTTATAGTATTGTCGATATATTTTTATTAGAAGACGCCACATATTTATTGAAATTGAATTTCTTAAACCCTTTGAGCTTCATCCAATATTAAGCACTAGACTATGTTTTATGATAAGAATTTTATAGAAATATAAAAAAATCAATGACTTTATAAATTATATAAAATCAACATACTGAAGTTTATGATTTATTGAATTTTAATATGTATATAATATACTATGTATATAATATTAGTTTTTAAGCAATTTTACTTTGAAATAAAGACATTTGAAAATAAAATTAAATTAAGTTTCTTTAATATTAGCAGGAGGTGTAAATATTTTTTCCTATTTGTTCACAATCTATGAAAATGATTTTCATAACCTATGCACAGTTGTTCATAACCTATGCCCAGTTGTTCATAACATATGCATAGTTGTTCATAACCTGTGCATAGTTGTTCATAAACTATGTCCAGTTGTTCATAAAATATGCCCAGTTGTTCATAGTCTTTTCCCAGTTGTTCAGAATCTATGAAAATGTTGTTCACAATCTATGCCCAGTTGTTCATAAAACATGCTCATAGTGCTGAACTTAAGTTATTAACAAGTGTGCATAGATTATGAACAACTGTTCTTGGTCATTTTTCGTGAACAATTTGTGCATAAGTTGTGCCCATAGCGCATAATTTCTGCACACAATTCTCTCCGTGTTGAAAAATTCTAGATACACTTATAGAGAAGACTGAGGAGAGTATTCTTCCCAATGACATGCATATGTTAAAAGAATGCCTTCTGGGTAAGAAAGTAGAAGGGATGGAACTCACGACATTCCATTCCACTTTACATTCTTCTGAATGCACAGATTAACGCACTAGGGATGTTTAAGCTCCCAGGTTCATAGGAACCGGGGTTTAAGCACTCGTCTATATGTTTAGGAAAGCCACTAACGTGTACGACTTGAATACGAAGGAACTTTAAAAAGTCGATATTAGAGAATTCTATGAAGATTTGCTCTAACTGTATGCGTGCTGGAATCTATTTTTAGGCTAAAGCTCAGTATGCTGTAGAAATGAAAACAAAATTCCATTAATTATTAAAACACCATTAATAAGTGACATATTATTGCAGTGCAATAAAATTGAAATAAAATTTATTAATGTTCTTAAAACATGTATTACAGTTTGAATAAGTATTACAGCAATGAAAATATGTATTTGTCATCCAAAACAACTGTTGCTTTTTCTCCACACAAAAATTTCGCGTGTAGAATTATATGCCTAAAAATTTTCGTTCGTACAGCATACTAAGCTTTAAAAAGCAATCGCTGTCCATTTTATCTCTTTTTTATTTACTATGATTTGAAAACCAATTTTTCTTTAGTAGAAGTAATGCAATAAGCCAAATTTATGTGAACTCTCACAATAAACCACATTGGCAGCACTTTCCCAACTAAAATCAGTTTCGCGACTAAAAAATGAACCTGCGAAGCGAATGTTTTCCTAAAAAGATATTTCTTAATAAATTCCACCTCATAAATTTGCATTATTTTGGCGAAAGTTTGTTTTATTTTCCAAAAATTTCTGACGTTTTATTGTCAATCGATATTATTTTCAACATTGCAGATATGAAATTTTTCCAACATTTGATTTCAGAGTCAGAGAAAAAAATAATTTATAACATCAAATTGAAATATGTCAGAATTGGAAATGCTCTAAAATAAAATGCAAATAGTGCAAATACAAAAATGGTAAGTAAACAAAACAGAGAAAAATTATAAAATGAATGATTTTGAACGTTGTTGTAATCTATAGGCTTTTTACAATGCTGTTGATCTATCCCATGACGATTATTTGTAGTCGGCCAATGCAAAGGAGTTCCTTACAAAACAATGACTACGAATGCAGACGTTCTTTTAATAATATTTTAAGTGATCTGCGCAATAATTGGCAATCACCGATATCCTATTTACAGACACGAGGCTATATACCGCAAAACCGGGATACAACTTTCAACGTAAGATTTAGAGGTAGAGATGAAAAGCTTAAAGGAGAAAGTGGCAAGCTGATTAGCAAACAAGCGGCAACGGGCTTAAATCGAGAAGAGCTTAACAAAGACACCAGCAGCAATAATGCACACAACAATCTCAATAAAAATACCGAAAACAACGCTGACAATAATATAATCACCACCGATGTCGGTGCCAGTGCCAACAGTAATCTTAACAGCAAGCTTAACACTCACCTAAGTAACAACAACTTCAACACTCACCTCAATACCAACAATCTCAATACCAACTTAAACAACAATCACCTCAACACCAACTTCAACACCCACCTCAACACTAACAACAATCTCAATGCCAACTTAAACAACAATCACCTCAACACCAACCTGGACACTCACCTAAACACTCATCTCAATACTGTTCTTGGCACTAACCTGAATCTTAATACCGAACTCAATACTAACCATAAAATCGATAATACCTTTCCAACGGCCAGCTCAATAGCTCGCCTCAATGCCGACACCATGTCCAACATCAGTCCAATCAGCAACCTCAACAACAGCCCGAACCTTATCAATGAGCTCAATACCGACTCTAATCTTAATGCTTACACTGATCTAAACACCGATCTTAATCAGCCACCTACAGCCCAAAGCTCTAACAAGATCGATGGGAAAAACGCCAACTTCTTACATAGCGTTAAAAATAAATTCCTAGGATTTTTTCGAGGCAAAACGGACGGCAGAAGTGCTAATAAAAAGTCAGCCTTTACTTATGACATTTACAATGATTTCTCGGATTCAATGCCAAAGGAGCTGATCTTATCCGATAGTAAATTGCAGGATATCAGCAAACTTTACGGCAAGGCCAGCGATCCGGAAATTGAAAGAATCATAGAGAAAGGTTTGAAGAAAGACAATGAATACGATAAGGAGTTCATTAGTAGTACGGCCAACAAAGATCTGCTATCAAGACTGGGAAAATATGACTAGCTCTACGTTCCGGACTGGTTGATTTGTTCATCAAAATAGTACTTTTTTTGCTTCCACATTTTTTGTATTTGCTACTTTTGTACATGCCTAAAATAGCGCTGGCTTCGATCCCATCCAACCTAGTATTTATATTATAGAATTTATACACTTTAACTAAACAAAAACAACAACATCAACTATTTACCACAATTTTGTGGTACTTTATGCCAACATAATAAAAACAAATTTTTCAAAAAAATTAACAGTATTTTTGGCTAAAAATAAATTTCAACTGTATATCTTAATAATCTTCCAGCATGACGAAAATCTGGCTGATGATGATATTCATTGTTCGTTAGTCATTACTTAAAAGTAAGGATTTTTATTGTACAACATTGGCGCGAAATAATAAACAATGTGCTAAAATTAAAGTGTTGTGCACGTTAGACACGAAGCACGAACAAAAGCAAAAATACAAATACTTAAACAAAAACATAGATAATAAACAATAGATTGGCTACGTCAATTACTTGCTAACAACGTGGTGTACATTTGTCTATATCACATCCTAAAAATATTACGAAAGTGTTAATGGTTTTATAGAAAAAGTACTAAAAGAGCATTTTGCGGAAGTTGGAGTTGGACTTTGGAATTAAGGCAAGTTATAAGATTTCTCATTAGAAATTGTTTCAAAAGAAAAAGCTTTGCAAGTTTGGGTAGAGGAATTGACAGAGATGGACAAGCTTTAATATTTAACAGAAATGTACGTTTAAAGATAAAAACGAAATTATGCATGTATTAAAGTGATATTTATATCAAAAAAAAAAAAAAAAAAAAAAAACAGAGAAACCAACCAACTTGAGAACCTCCTCCTTTTTGAAGTCGGTTAAAAAATGAAGCGGGTCTTTTCTTATAATCATGCTGCAAGCACTTCTTTTCGAATTTAATGCTGTTCTTCACTTCCCTTTCAGATTTCTATGTCAGGGCCATGGCTGCCCCGAGGCTAAGGAAGCCTGGAATCTGTTTCCGAGATGGACTGATCTCGGCCACTATCCCCATCAACATTGACTACTGATTGTCGAGTAAATTTTTGTCTAAATATCAAATTTAAATAACCAAAAATAAAAATAAGACAAGGTCTGGTTGGGAATCGCACCTGAATTTCTCAAAGCAACAAAGCACATTAACAAGCCGCTGAACAATTGTAACACAAAATAGAAATTTTTGCAAACGATAATTGTATATTTTGTTTTTTATTTCTTTCTATATCTTCTATATGCCATTAATTTATGTATCAAACCAACGGAAAACATACGAAACACTGATTTTGTCGGAAAAAAATTCAAATTGGAACAAAAAGGCATGAACGTGTAACGTTAAAGACCACACATTTTGGCTAATATAAATGCAAGACAACATTTTATTTTCATAATTTCGATTTAAGTCGTTTACTTGATTCCACTTCTTCGTTTTAATTTCGGCTTTTTCATTGACAATTTCGGTTATATAAAAAAATTTTTAATTCTTTCTTGAAAACCACAAAATAAAGTCTTGAGACCTACTTTCATGCACGCATACAAAATTTGTTGCTTTCATGGACAATTTTCGATATATTTGCAGAAATATGGGTTTAAGTGTAACGTTAAAGAGAATCAAATTGATTACTTGAATGTTGAACTTGAAAAAAACATTTGAAAAAAGCTTATTGAAAAACTAATTTGCAATTATAAAGAAAAACTTGGACTAGCTTAAGAGAGAACAAAAGAAGCTTAAATCAAGCTCTAAGCGTTCGTAAATGAAATAAGCTCAGTAGAGCTCAAAATCATCTCAAATCATGCCCGTTCACGTTCGCAATTTATGCCAGAAATTGGACTTGAAAATTTGTTTGATAAACACGTCAATTTGTGCCAAATAAGTGTAATCTTGTACTTGTTTATAAAAAATTTAATTTTGTTTAATTTTGTAAACCGAACGACATAATTCTCAGTTGGTTTTTGTTCCTGTGCAAAAAACTCCTATAAATATAAAACCCCTAAAAATATATGAATTAATTTATTACCTCGTAAATTTAAGGAGAAAAACTCCTAAGTTGGGTACTCTGGAAATTCGTGCGTGTATTGTTTGGGTAAAAACAATTTGTTTTTCTCAAAAAAAGCCTTTTTTGGCTTAGATTTATTTGATTTCTTGGTTAGTTGGCTGTTAGTCCGAACTTAAACCCTTTTGCGAAACCATGGCAACCAGTTTAAACAAGTAAATAACTTAAAATTGCCAAAAAGCAGATCTGGGCTTACTTCCAGGAACCTAAATTTCAACACCTTGTTTCATTCATGCCAAAAAGGTTAATTTTGAATATTTTATTTTATTTTCATAACTTTCTATAAGATACGTAGTTACTTTCTACAGAAGTATGTATTTGCGTGGTCGATAAGAACTCCTCACTATCCTTATAATCAACCTTATAACCAACCTTATAACCAAGTTCTCTAAAATTGAATTAAAACTAAATTTAATTTCCAGCATCCAGCTATTGTTTGTTGTCTTTATTAATGGAATTCAAGAAGCAATTCGAGTGATTTACTTAAATATATATATAATTTAGCTGTTATTGAAGAAATTTAATAAATTTAACTAGATTCTTTTTTGTTATTGTTTTTTTTTTTTATGAGAAGAGAAAATCCTTGATTCATTCAAAAAAATTATTCGCCTAAAGTTTATTTGGAATTGTTGGATTTGGTTGGTGAAGGTAAAGTCTTGCGTGGTGATTTAAGCTGATTCGATGATGAGCCAGTTTCATTCTCTGGTGAGGGTGTTGAACTAGCGCCCGAATTGCGACGTGATGTTGAGGGACGTACATTTGTGTCCAAATGACGAAAACTAAAATTGCATGCCAAGTACAAGTTTAAATAAATATCAAGTCTATTAAAAACTAAAGCTAACTTACCGCATTGCAACTTTGCTACTCTTAATGCTTGTCTCACTATCGTTGGTGCTATTAAAGAGAAACGCCAAGGGCCAGGAAATCCACGAATTATGATCAATGGAAGATTGAGTACGTATTTTTGGATTTGTACTATTGCGATTTGAAATCGGCGAAGTTATCTCTAGTGACGTCTTGGGTGTGTCCGGCTTATTGACGGCAGGATTGTAGATCTTTGGATCGCTTACCATGCGCACAAAGAATGAACGTTTGCGTGCTAGCGCATTAACCCGCTTATTAGTAATAATCTCTGGAATTTCATCATGTTGTTCCTTCTCCAGTAGCTCATTGGCAAAATCAACTATGATATCCCAAGCAATATCGATGTCCTCTTCGGTGGCATTTTGAGCGACAGCACAGAATCGTATAATATATTTATCATTAACACTGGCCGGTACAATGTGCAGTTTGCCCGATTCGTTAATGGTGCTAAGAAGTTTCTGATTGATTTTATCCGAATACTTGAGACGAAAGCAAACCAGACCGAGCTGTGGAAGAGAAATAGGAGAATGCTCAGATTATTTAATTATTATGAATATATAAAGTAGATGTAAAGCTAATCTCAAAACTATTTCCTTTTTATAAGCTTAAATATCAAATTAAAGGCCAATAACATCAATTATTGCACTTAACAACGACATAACAAGTCTCATACCCTGCAAACATTTTTAATCACCTGAGAATCTCCAGCGAATCGCTTGAAAGATGAAACGATCGCCGGCGAGCTCTTCTGAGAGTCTTCCGGGAATCGGCTGAGGCCATAAAAGCGATTTGCCGGCGAATCGCCAAGAGGAGTCTTAAGCGATTCGCCTGGAAGATTTGCGAACGATTCGTCGAGAGGAGTGTTTAGCGCTTCGCCTGGAAGATTCGCGAACGATTCGCCGAGAGGAGTCTTAAGCGATTCGCTGGGAAGAATCGCCGAGAAGAGTTTTAGGCGATTCGCCAGGAAGAGTCTCGCGAACGATTCGCAGAGAGAAGACTAAAGCGATTCGCCGGGAAGATTCGCCAACGAAAATTCGCCAACGAATCGGCAGAAGGGGTTTTTGTTTGTTGCAGAGCATCGTTGTTGAATGTTACAAGTTGTTGCAAGTTTGAACTAGCGGGCTCTTCAGACGTTGTTTTATCCCAGTTTTAGAAGTTTTTTAAAAGTTAGATTTTTTGATTAATTTAAACTATTTTTCAGAGCCTGCTTCATATTACAATGAAAGATTTTGAAAGCTTTTTAAAAAGCAATCTTCCAACGATCGCCGGAATGAGCAAAGAAAGATTTTGAACATTTTTTGTCAATTGCGCATTCATCCCTTGGGCGATCAAAAAGCGATCCATCTTCCAACGATCGCCGGAATGAGCGAAGAAAAATTTTGAACGTTTTTTGTCAATCGCGCATTCATCGCTTGGGCGATCGAAAAGCGATCCATCTTCCAACGATCGCCGGAATGAGCGAAGGAAGATTTTTAAATTTTTTGTGAATCGCGCATTCGCGAGCGATCGAAGAGCGATCAATCTTCCAAAGAACCCTTAGGCGAATCGCTAGCGCGTCGCCAAATGATCTAATCCTCCAATCGTCTTCCAAATGTTTGCAGGGTAAATACCGGTCAAAGTCATTATTATGAATTTTAATTTAATGGAAAGGCAATAAATATGTTTATAAGGGCAGACATAAGAAACACATAAATAACGTGTTCACTATCGCAGTCTTTCGTAGATTCATTTAGTTGCCTGTTTCCTATTGAACCTATTTTGCCTTTTTCTCTTGCAAGTTCTTAACTCAAAGAGCATTTGACAGCTAATAACAGCTTTCTGCTGATTCATTTTATTTATTTTGATAAATGTCTTTTAACTTAACGTCTGTTAAACAAACATGAAGCATGCTAGTTCTTGGAAGACCTCAAAATAAATGCTTTCAATTAAGTTTATAGCGAAAAAACCCAAAAAACGCCTTCATCGATAGTTCAATAACCAATTTGTTAATTAAATTGCCAAACAGAAGAAGCCAATGCTAATTTTAAAGCACATTTTGAGAAATTCGTTCATATAAAAACTAACACTTTAACATTAAACCATGTCTTTGATAAAATTATATTTTTTCTCTATGTTAAAAAAAAGAAAAAAACTTAAAAGAATCAATAATTTTACTTAAATCAAGCAATTGTTTTGTTTTAACCTTACTCAGCATATTTTGTATCATGGATAATGGTGTGTTTCCAAAAAAGTTTACTACATTTCAATTCACTTTTTTATATAGTATGCTAGCTTAATCACGGCGCGTAGCTGGCACAAAAGAAATAATTGTGAAAATATTTTCAATTTGAAAGAGTTAACATGTTTGATTAGAAAACCAGAGGTTCTGGGTTCGAATCCCGGTCTAACCATAATCCTACACAATCAATTTTTTAAGTCATAATCCTACGTTTTTACCTTTCTTCAATTCCTTCCTCATTTCAATCATTTGAAATTAAAAAATCATCAAAATATACGACTTTGGAAGTTTTAGTTGGTGGTAGAAATATTAGTGAAATGAGATTGCTTAATAACTCCAATAAACTGAGGTAAAGGCATAACACTTGCCTCAGATTCACATTCACATTTTGATATGGTTCTATGACTTATTTCCAAAGCTATTCAATATAAAAAATTTGTCTCATATAGATGGAGCCACACCACTTGTCCAATGTCAATGTCCCAGTAGCAGGACATCACCAAATAAATTTATTTAGTAACTCCATTCTTAGTTTAAATATTCTGTGGCTTTTACATCCATAGCTAACGCTATTCAATTAAAAAAATTTGGCTTGTATGGGCCAATGCCCAACTTTTACGAACCCTTTCCCAATACCCGTGTGAGTTTTACAGTAGAACCCTTTCCCAATACCCGTGTGAGTTTTATAGTAGAAAGTCCTGACCATATAGTAACTTTTATTGAGTATCATTGTAATGCGACATTTAGTTCATTCAGATCGCACACCACGAATGGCAAGAGTGATAGCCGATACACATTGAACGCAACATGCGACGAACGACAAACGGCAAAAAATGAAGCGCATGTTTTCTTATGTGAGTGAAATTTTCGATGGCAACTCAACAAAGAAGGATGCCACTTCAATTGATGCAGCCGCAGACTTCAATATTTTTTTAATTTGACAGACGACTCACAGTGTATCGTCCAGAACAAGCTACTTGGACAAAAGTGATTTTACAAAATACTAAAAAGAGGTATACAATTTTGTCAACAAATAACCCGAGAAAGCAAAACAAAAAGAATTAGTTTAACAAGATCTATCATTTTTGAGCACAGAAGCAGAAACTTGTTTGTGGCTGTTGATTGCATTTGACAGTCTATGGTAACACATGTTAAGTGAAGTGATGATTTTTTATCAAAATGCCTTTTTTATAAAAAAAAAGTGAAAATGAAATACAGTGTTGAAGGTCAGAATTTTTTAATTTTGACTTAGAAATAGATCTTAATCGACGACAGCGACTTACAACATTACGTTATTGCAACATTTTCACCACATTTACCTCCAATAGAAAAGCATGTAAAACAAATTGGACAGACATTGTTAATGTGTTCAGGCTATATAGAGGTGAATGTGCTGAAATTAACATGATTGTTGTTTTTTTTGTGCTTACATAATTGTTTTTGGCTATGCTTTAAGCGTAAATCAGCTGTTTGTTGCGTCGCAATCGAAATAATAAAGTTGCAGATAACCTGGAGTGAATATGTTGCAGTCGTCGTCAATGTGTTCAGTGTATTAGGCATATATAATTCTGCAATTGTTTTGCCGAATTCTGCTTATAAGCTTTCTGCTTTAGAAGACATAAAAGTCTGCTGAAGAATAGTCTGAACACTTTGCGCACGACATGCGACGAACGGTATGTTTCCACAAAATTCAGCAGCAAGTGTTTTTGAAACTTCTTTTTATTAAATTTTAATTAAATTGACGCCGACGACAACGACATTTGTCGCGCAACAATGTTGTCATTAAGTCTTCAAGACTTCGTCCCATTATAAATTCATGTCAATTTAAAGTGACGTTTGGCGCTCGTCGCTTGTCGTGTGCAATGTGTTCAGGCTAAAAAAGTTGGCATAGCCATCGACGTAATAACTGTCTAGCCTGCTGGTGTTTTTTTTTCTGTTTGCTACATGATTTATTTTGTATAAAGCTCAAGCTAATTATTATAAGTTTTGTAAGCATTGCCAAATTTATATTTTTAATATATTATTTATATTTATTCTATTTTCTCATGCATTTTATCGATGTAGCTCTCAAACAAGAGATCCGACAGACTCAAAGTATCATTCATATTTATTTTGACTTGATTTTTAAACTAAGCTTAGGTTCAATACTATTATGTTTTTTTATTTGTTTTTTTATTTTTACTTATTTGTCTTGAGTCAAGTTTATTTCTTTCGCAATGCAGACATGTACAAAAACGATGAAAAAAAAAAATAAATAAATTGAAAGTCAATTAAAAATTTATGAAAAACCACTTCAATTAAAATGTGCCAACTACAGACGACATGGCGGCACATTTAATGCAAATTGTCTGTAAACATTGGTTTATATGTATGACGACCATTTATTTCTACCATTTATTTATCTATATATCAGTGTGAATAATCGCAAAAAAAAAAATAAAATAACGCATTTGACATCAATATGTTTTTCATTTTGTTAACAATGAACTGTTGTTTGTGCTATTATGACAAGGGCCAGTTTTATAACAGCTGTTTTCTTAGAATTTTTAAGGCATTGCTTTACGTAAGGAATAAAATATAAGCCAAATATTTTTTCGCCTGTTTTGACCCTGTTTGAAAAGAAAAAGAAGCGAGAAATAAATAAATTGCAAAGTTCCAATAGATTATTTTGAGGAAATAAACGAGGACTAAATGATTGATAGTAAAATAAATTATCAATTTCAATTAAAAATTCTGTTGACTGTTTTATGTCAAATGTCATGTCATATGTCATGTCATATGTCATGTCATATGTCATGTCATATGTCATGTTATATGTCATGTCATATGTCATGTCATATGTCATGTCATATGTCATGTCATATGTCATGTCATATGTCATGTCATATGTCATGTCATATGTCATGTCATATGTCATGTCATATGTCATTTATAATTTCATATGCCAGGTAATCTGACATTAATGATGAAGTTAACATATCATATTCAAACATTGTTATTTTTTATTTAAATTTTATTTTGACTTTTTTTCACGTATGAGCTCTACATTAAATATCTATTGAAATTCTAATCATTCACTTCTAATGCAATATAAACGTGTGTCTATGTCTTTAAGTAAATTGTTATTAATTTGGGCTCAATTCAAGAGCTTTGATAGAAATATCAAAAACTGAGATATTGATCTACATATGTATCTGACAAATAAACATGAACATAATAAACATGCATAAACAAATCAACATGAACTTATTATGAATAAAAATTTAACTCACCTTGACTTGATTACATATCTCGAAACGATTGTCTTTTAGCACATGTTGTTCAAAACGTTTCGCCAGCGCGATATGATGTCGTATATATTGCTGTAGTCCGGATATACCGTAAGAGCGTAAAACAAACCTGAAATAAAAATAATAATAAAAATAAATTAAAATGTTTCGGCGGCATATTTCAAAATAACAAATAATATTTGCATGCTTATCAAATGTGTTGTTAAACATGTTTGATTGAGTGATTATTTCAAATTGAAATTAACGCTAGTGCAAAAAACAAAAAAAAATAAAAACCAAAATAAAAAATACTACTGCGCGTTTATTGAATGTGTTTTTGTTTTTACATGCTTATGGCTGCTGCGTAAGCGTGCTTTATAATTAACACACTACCGACATACATACCAAAGTTTGAGTGAACGAAAACGCCGACTTAGTGGAACTCCCCAATGACGATAGTCGATGGCAGCATCGGAATAGCCATGTTTTAAATACAATGGATCCACCACCAAAGCTGATGTCAAGCGAATTCGATCGCGCACCCACAGCGTTGAACAGTCAAAATTTGTAAGTAACCATTTGTTGGGATTCGTGTTAAATGAATCAGCATATTCGATGCCCTAAAAATTGGAATGAAAAGATGCAATAAAAATCTGTCATTGAAACGGTTAATTCAGCATAAAAATAATTAGAAAGGTGAAAGGTTGCTTGTTTTTGACCCCTACACCTAAACTCTAGTCAAGTAGTTACTTTCAATGGCAAATAACGGTTTCCGGGAAATTTTTGAAATCAAGTTTCAAAATCATTTTTTATGTCCTGGGATGCAAGCTGAAAATATGCTTGTAAACTTACAAGAATTTAAAGAACTCGGAAGTTTAAAGAATAAAAATTCATAGGGATATTCACGATTCAGTGCACTTGCCAGTGTAGTTGAGGACTTGAGGACTTGTGCAGTTGTGCAGTTAGGTTTTCGTGAGCACACCAAAATTTTAATTGAGATTATTATTATAATTTTTATTGAGATTATTATTATAATATGAATGAGATTATTATTTATCAAGTAATTGAAACTTAAACTCTTAAATGTTGCATCACTATTTCAAACCTGTCAAATTTTTCAATGTACACAACTACACAACTGCTCAAGTCCTCAAGTCAAGTTTTTGACGTACGTATATTTTGTTTTTGTTAAGTGCACAAGTCCTCAAGTCCTCAACTACACTCGCAACTGCACTGAATCGTGAATACCCCTAATAAATAGACACTTTATGTGAAATATTATTGTTCGTGGAAAAATTATATTTTCCCTACAAAAAATCTAGAATAGAAAAAAATTATTTGATAACTTTTAAGACTTTCACCTAAGTGCGTTATATTTGACATTTCTTAAAACTTGAAATACATTTTGAGACATAACTTTTTCATCCACTCACCTTCAGTAGCGGTTTTAGTTCTGGGCAAATGAAAGAATTGCCAGCATAAGCAGCATCCACATGCAGCCAAACGCAGGGAAACTTCTGTATTTCCTGGCCTATCTCATAGAGATTATCAAAAGCACACGATCCAGTTGTGCCCAGTGTGGTAGAAACAAAGAAGGGCACCAGTCCCTGCAGCTCATCTTCCTCCATGGCCTATGAGCAGACTTTTATGAAAAAATTTCCACACTCCTCACTCTGAACTTTCGCACTTACCTCGGCCAGTCTCTCGCCTCGGAGGCTAGCATTTTCATCAGGTTCCAAGATACGCAACTTTACAAAACTGATCATAGCTGCTTTTTCCACACAACTATGCGCCTCCTTTGAACAGTATGCCATCAACTTGGACAGCAGATGACCATCTTCCACGAAAGGATGCTGCGCCTTGAGACGTTTCAAGGCTTGAGCACGTGCTGCCAACATTGTTACCAAAATACATTCCGATGCAGATGTCTAAGAATTTGTTTATAATTTTTGAAATGCGAAAATATAAAAAAACAGTCATAAAATTATGTTTATTTTTAATATCACATGATTATCGTTATGCATAATTTTAATTTACTAAAGAACCACCCACGTATTTTTGTTTTTTTTTTTTTAATTAGTGTGGAGCGTGATAAGCTAAGCAACTAGAATAATTTTTATACTTTTGTCTTGCTTTAAATTACCTGTATAACACCGCCTCCAGTGCTGCCCTCTTTAAGTGCCAGAAAATGATCGGGTAAACCAATGGCTTTACCTAGAAATATAATCCATAATTAAATACGCACTAATGGTTAAAATACGCGCCAGAATTCTTAATAAAGTCTATATAAATTTTCTTCCGGGACACATGGTCTTTGTTTATAAAAAAATTTGTTGTTTTATAAATTCGATTATTGTCCTTGAACCACAGAAAATTCGTGAAATTTTCATCATTTTGGCAAAAAAAAAAAAAATTTAAAACGAAACTGAATATTTTATTAGAAACCTACCCAACCAATCCAGTACAATGGTCTCCAATTCCGTGCACGCAGGACTGGCTGCCCATGAGAAACCAATACAACCAATACCATCACTCAGCATATCGCCCAATATTGAGGGAAATGAATTGCCCGCCGGAAAATAAGCATGAAAACGTGGATGTTGCCAATGCGTTACACCAGGCATGATTTTACTCTCAACATCCTCCATTATATTATTCCAGTCCTCCGGATCATGAGGTGCCTCAGCTAGATATTTTTTTTTATTATTAAAGTTTTCTTAGTTTCATCGAACTTTTGCTATCGAACTCACTTGGCAGTAAATGGCGCAGATAGCCTGGCTCAACGCTTGGCGTTACGCGTCGTTCTTTTATGGTATCCAAATATTTGCAAATATATTCAACCATTTCGGTACCACGTTGTCTAAATTCATGGCTATCCATATTGTTCTATATTGCTTGTTGGTTTTGAGCTGCAAAGAAGTTGGTCTAAAAAGAAAAAAAAAAACAGCAATAAAAAAAAAGAGAAAATAACTAAATAAAATGCCAAAAATACATCCGTGTTTAAAGAATCTATTCTTAGAAAGAATTTTGTGGCTACAGATAGGCAAACATTTGTTTACAAACAAATTATTTATTTCTCCACAAAAATGTTGGCATCATCTGCTAACATCGATTCATCGACACAGCAAATAGTAGAGTTTTAAAGCTTCCACAAATACTGTTCAATCATATTTAAACATAGCTCGATATAATCACTGTATATGTGTAACAAAAAATTTGCAAAAAAGATAACACTCTTATTTCTGTAGGCTTTTACTATTCACATAAGCTAAACCCTCGAAACACACACTGGGTCTACCAGACTCATACATATAATGTGACCGAAAATATCGTTGTGGTATTTAAAAAATAGACGGTTAACGACCTTCTGCTTAAATTTATTGCGACGATTATAAGTTCTTGAAGTATCTGAAAATTTCCCTTAAACCGAAATTTCTGGTAAATTTCCCTTTTCGCCATATATCTTAAACTCTTTTAGTACTAAAGAAATTTCATCTATCACCCTTATTGTGTTAAATTATCTAATGAACGAATCTCCTTGGCTGAAATTTCCAAAAAAATTTCCGTTTGCCAGATATTTAAAAAAATATAGATTTTAGCTACTGTTTTCACTGTATATCTTGAAAACTTTAAATTCTACGATAAATACGACTTTTTTGGTGTAAATTATTATCTAGTAAACAAAATTCTCTTGCGCCAAAAATTACCCTTGATGAGTTATTTGGAATGAAACTGATTTTATCGAGCCTTTTCATAATATACCTCGAAAACTTTGGATTCTATAGAAACTTTGTCTATATCTCTTTTTGTGTAAAATTATCTTATGAACAAACAAACCTTTGGTAGAAATTTCCGAGGGGTATTTTGGAAAAAATCGATTTTAGCAACTGTTGTTTTTTTTTCAAGCTTTGAACCAAAGATTTCAGGTGTCAAACCTATTCAGTCAAATCTGCCTTGGTTCGGAAATGGGGATAAAAAGAGTGAAAACTAAATCAAGATAAACAAGTGTAGATTGTGTGGCGGAGCGCTATATTAACATGCAAGTCTAAATCTGAGGCAACCGTTATTATACCTTAACCTCAGTCAATTCGAGTTATTAAGTAAACTTATACCTAAAGCATCTCTACCACCGACTACAACTGCCAAAGTCCTATATTTTGATGAATTTTTAATTTCAGTTGATTAGAAATGAAGAAAAAATTAAAGAAAGGTAAACGCGTAGGAACATGGCTAGACCGGGACTCGAACCCGAAACCTCTGGGTTGGCAGTCAGCTAAAAATACTGTGAAAATTCTTTCATTCACCTTTTTTGTTCAAAAGTATCTCATAAACGAAAGTCCCTTTGGCTGAAATTAGCGAAAGATTTCCTTTTACAAAGTTTTTGAGAAAACCAATGTTAGCTGCTTTCGCGTCGAATGTCTCGAAATTTTGTAGACGACCTATTTTGTGTAAAATAATCGAAATAACAAAAGTCCCTTTGACGCAAATAACCTAAAATTACTGTTAAAGAGATATTTAAAACAAGTAAAAAAACTCTAAAGTCGTCTAGTCCGACAACGGAATAACCTAAACCTCGTATAATATTTAAATATATCGCACACTAAATACCATACAGGTGGTGACCGTGGCATGCAGGTTAAGTGTGTGGCTTAGCATGCTCGGAGCCCGGGTTCGATCCCCAGCCGCGGCAAAAAGTTTTTTTCAATAAACAATTTTTCTGATCGGTCACCACCTCTCTGCACACAATGGCAAACTTCAGAGAGTAAATAATGCCATGTAAAGCTTCTTGAGAACATGAGCCGTTCGGAGTCGGCATAAAACATGTAGGTCCAGTTCTCAGTCAATTGTGTGCAAACATTTAATAACACACACAACACAGTTGATCATAAGAAGCTCGGTCAAAGTCCTTTCAAGGGCTGAAATGGCCAATTTGTTTTTTTTGTTTTTAAATACCAAACAGTCATTACTCAAAAAACTTTTTAGGAGAAGTGAAAAATAACACTCTTTGGTTGAAGCTGCAGCAGAAAAGCAATATTCTTATAAACACACAAACTTCATTCTTGCATTCATTAATGAAGACAACTACTGTTTGGTTGTACAGGTGGTGGGCGTATACGTGGACAGATGACAGGTATTTTTTGTATACAAACTAGTTCGAGGGTGCATGACGTCCATTTTTTGTACACATATTAGTTTTGATATAACATACTCCCGTACCGGTATAAACCTTTTTATAGTGTTATCAACACGGAGAGAAAAAAATGGGCTCAAATCAAGCTCAAAGCGTTCGTAACTGAAACCAGCTCAATAGAGCTCAAAACCATCTCAAAACATGATTTTCACGTTCAGAGCTTATGTTAGAAATTGGGCTTAAAAATTTGTTAAATAAACACTTCAATTTGTGCTTAATAAGTGTAATCTTGGGCTTGTTGGTAAAAAAATTAATTTTGTTGTAGTTTTTTTTGCACTTACAATAAAAAATGAGCACTGAACGACGTAATTCTCAGTTGGTTTTTGTTTCTGATAGTATAAAAGTGTTTAAAAGTGTAGAAAATAAAAATTAAAAAATTATATTTTCCTGTCCGCATTGGATAAAACATATCTAATTTGGACAATGAAAATATTCTTGCCCGCGTTTTTTCTTGTACATATTATGATTTACAATTCTTAAATTGGGCATATTCATTTTTTGTTATAACAATCCATAAATAGTATGCATTTGACACAAAAGAGGATGTTACTTTTTTGGATACACAACACCAAAATGCCATAAAGTGAGCTTATTAATATTTTGATAAATTAATTAATCCAAAAATTTCTTATATTGGTCGCATGTGGGTATATTAATTTTTTGATAAATCACATACATTATGCATGAATAGGCGTGTTAATTTTATTGATCGATTAACATTCACGTTAAGGTTTGATATCAAGAAAATTATGGCTTAGCCCAGAATCACTCCCAAAATTAATTGGTTTGGGATTGTTTTCATTTCAAATTTCATTGATTTTTGTTTGATCCAAGAATAATTTGCTTGAATTGAGAAATTTATAGATGTGAGAATAATTTTCTTGATTCAAATAAAATATTTACTTAAAACTGCAATAATTTTCTTGATTTAAGAAATGTACTTTCTTTAAGTGAAATGCGGCAAGTATATAAGAAAAATTCGTAAAATTACCTATATTTGCGAGGCAGTAACTTCAGACTCCTGCAACCAGAAATAAAAAATCTGATTAAATGTACTCAGAATTATCTCAAATCAAATCTCAGGTAAAAATCTTCTAACATAAATTGTCAAGTTAAGGTAACTACATGATTTTCATGAAACTGTAACCTGCTTATGTGGCTTAATCATACTGAGAATGAAAAATTTAACTTTTTTATGGATAAATAATAAACTTATAAAAAATATTTAGTCTTCAAAACCGTGCAATACAAGAATCGAACCTGGACTTACGTAGTTATCGCATGAGAGCTCATCGCCATACCATCAAGCCATGCTAGTTACAGCATGTTTGAAAGTGAGCAAAATATGACAAATGCGTTATTTTTGCTTCTGTTTCCAGTTCTGCAATATTTATACTGTCGTTGCCTTTAGCACAGTGGAAGTGTGCTAGACTGTCATGCGATGGACGTGGGTTCGAACCCTAGCTGTGCAAGTATCAAAAATTTTAATTTAATAATTGAAATAGTATTCATTCTGATTCATTAATTGTTTGGTCAAAAATAACCTTCAAAATAAGTTGATTACAATCTTCAAAAAAATTGCAAATTTCATTTCTTATTAAAAAAAAAAAAAATATTTTATGTAAATAAAAAAAAGTTTGTTGGTCTTGGCGATATTTATATCTAGGAGAGCCAAATACTAGACGCACACGTCAGCACAATCGGCCAAACGGGTTCGTGTTCTATAGACCAACAGTCAAGCGACTGTTGATTTGAAAGCTTCATTTGTTGGATGGTATTTAACACTGGAATCTGTTATTTCAACCCATGATTTGTTTGATATAAAACCATTTTTTCCCTGAGTATCACTGAACTTTCCTAAACGGCTGGACTGATTTTGATAATTTTCATTTTGGTGTGTGTGCGTGTGCTGGGTTTATAGATAGTTAAGGTCGACAGTTTAAACAAAGAGGTGGCGCTGCTGTTGCTGTAGCAGTATTTAAAGGTGTATTTGAGATTATAACTCAGAAACTAATTGAGAAAGTGTCATGATTCTTTCACTAAATAAAGCCTAGTTCTTACTATGTCATTTGTTGTCAGTTTTATGACATAGTTACAACCAAGCATTCATTTTTATGCAAACAAAATTACGAATACAAATTGAATAAAAAAAAATCTTTTCGATTTTTCGATTGATTTTTCGATTGTATAAAACTTTTTAAATTTTTACGATAGAAACTTTAAATATACCCTACATTTATGCATACTACTAGTTCTTTCCCGTCAAAAATGACGGGCCCGGTTTTAATAAAGAAAAAAACATGAAATATTGATTTTCTTAAAGCTGAATTATAAATCAGCGATGGTCACATGTTCTATTTTAAATTGTGCAAATAACAATTTTTAGTTGCAAATATTTATAAAATACCTCAAATTAAAAATGGAAACTATAGTAGGTAGGTACGTCGAAATAAATTTAAAAATTTTTTTGTAAAACTGAACATTTCAAAACAAAATAAAAAAATGCCTAAAAATATGCTATAAAATTTTTCCAAAAATCAAGCGTTTCACACATTTTACGGAATTATGTTATCCCTGCAAACATTTTCTGAGGCTCTCCAAAAAATGACTTTAAAAAAGAGTGTTTTTTATGCATGTTTTATTATGACTCATAAAAAAGACTCATGAAAGAGTCTTTAATATGACTGTTAAATGATTGTTCAAAAATAAGACTCATAAAAGAGTCATTATTGTATCTGCTTTATGAGTACTCATAAAAGACACTCATTAAAGAGTCCTAAATATGACGGTAACATGATTGTTCATAAAGAAGACTCATAAAAGAAACATATATTGATTGATATATGCGTAATCATAAAGAAGACTCATAAAAGAGTCTTATATATGAGTGTTTCATGGGAAAATAGAATCAGATTATTGCAAAAGCACCATATCGAATAAATAAATAAGAACTTAATCGAATATATTTTTTAAAAATTCTATTAAACTTTGTCACTGTCTGTTATGGATATATCCTGGCTGCGCTTTTCAGAGAATTGTTTGATTGTGGCGATATACATGCATTAAAATTTAACTACAACAAATGTTGCAAAAGACTTCTTATATGAGTCTTAATAGAGTATTAAATATGAGTATTAAAAGAGTACTAAATATGAGTCTTAAAAGATTACGCAATATGAGTCTTAAAAGAGTATCAAATATGAGTCTTAAGGGGGTCTTCTCATTGAGCAACTTTTTTTTCGACTTTTTTTGTTGCATTTATTTATAGCTTGCGTAGTTGTGAATATGCCCCTAAAAGGATTTTTAGAAATTCGAAATACTTTAGAAGATACAGCCTTTTTTGTGAAGCAAGGTCTTCGTCAAAGTGAGCTATTTTTTTTCGCCTCATTTTCGAACGAAGCGGCATAAAGTAACCACCGAATTCTGTTGAAAATGTTTATTGTTAGGTAAAAACGTGTTTGCACACATATTCATACAAACATACGAATACACATTTCTGCTTATTTCAGGGGTTGAAGCATTTTTTGAGTCCAGGTGTTCAACTGAAAGCATCATTACTTCAAACTTTAAACGCGTTTATCTCGAAACCACGTTTTTCGAACTGGCGGCCATCATATCTCCAGTTCAACTGAACCGATTTTCATGAAACACAGTGGAATCGACGCAGAATTGTCACCATTCTCGGGTGAACCTCGACCATAATTTTAAAAAATTTTTTACTATTTTTTTTTTACACTAAACTACAAAAAAATAGCCCGAAATTGAATTTTGAATGGCCGCCATTTTGTCAAAAAAAATCACAAAATTAAGCTTGAGGTTCACCCGAGAATTACATCTATACTGATTATAACCCCGTTTTTTTTTTCATTTCAGACGGAATCGTGGCCGCCGTGACGACACCTTTTTTTTTCGCCACCAACTTTGAAGTCTCATTACTTTTTGAACAGCCCACGTATCGAGGCAAACAAAATTTTTTTATTTACTTTGAAACTTTTGTAATACAATAAATAAAAAAAGTTTTCAATTATTCTTTGCGTTTTCAAATAAGAGTTTTTTTAAAAAGGGTCCAAAAAACGGGTTTTGAATGAGAAGACCGCCTTAAAACCGTCATTACTATGTGTCCAAAAAGACTCATAAAACAATAATTTTTGTGAATCATATTTTGGGGCCCACAACATACGAAAATGTACTCATAAAAGAGTCTTTTTTGCGCGCATTATGATGATAAACCCTCATTTATATGAGTCTTGAAAGAGTCTTTTAAGAGTCATAATGTTTGCTGGGATAGTATATTCTGTTGTTTATATAATATAATATAATGTATATATATATATATAATATAATATATAATGTTTATTATAATATAATATGAAAGAACATTAAAAAAACCATTTTTAGTTTTGAATATTGTTTCAACAAGAAATATTTTTACCGAAGTTTTTTTTTGCGAAATAAAGAAATTCGTTAAGGTTTTTCGTTGGAAAATTATAAAAATTAAAAATTAGAAACACGATTAAAAGGGATAATAAAATCAAAATTTCAAACAAAAAAAAAAAAGAATGCAATCCTTTGTAGCATGACCGAGTTATTCACTTTCAAAGCCAGCACTTTCATTATATTTATAAACTATTCTAACAAATGTCCTGTATTTAAAAAAAACAAACCTAGATGCAAAATGGTTAAAAAATAAAATACCTAGTAATACCGGGTACATCATCTTGTATGTATTTATCTACATAAAAATCCCTAATTGGAAGTGTCTTTGCTGTATATTCCAAAATTACTGATCCGATTGAGCTGCAATTTTCTCAGAAGATTTGCTTCAAGTCATTTTCTTATCATTAAAATCATTCAGCTTTCTCAGTTTCTTCCAAAAAATAGAAAATACAAAGAATTTAGCAACTTGTATTTATAAATGACACTAAAACTCAGAAGAAATACAGCAAAGTTGTTTAGCAAAATCATTCAGGTTTTACCATAAATTCTACTCTTCTTATCAATCCACCAAATGTACAAAAACCTCTTATTTATGAACAATTATTTTCAAAAGCTTATCAAACTTCATATAAAAACTTGTTTTTTGATTTAATTTCACTAACTCGATTTATAATGAACTTAATCTAGACATGATATTACTTCCCGATTCTATCACTTGTTAGTTCAACAAACGCGAGAAATATACAGTTGTGGTCAAAATAATAGCAGTGCTCTAAAATTCAGACATGCTTGAATAAATAATACTAGTTTGTTTGATGATCTCTTAATTATAGCTCCGCTACAACATATAACACGATAGGAGTTGATATACCGTTGGAACATTTCATATTTGCTCTAAAATGCAAAATTTAATTTTTTATCTTATGGTGTGCTGTTTAGATTCCGGATTAATAAAACTAGACAAGTGTAAAAAGTGTAAAACACCCTGTATCTTGAAAATCCTACCACAACGGTAAAAATTGAGTACAGATTTGGAATCAGCGTTGAAAGCTCATATAGAAATTATATTGGGTTTTCCGGATCCTACTTTTTTAGACTAGTATTATTTATTCAAGCATGTCTGAATTTTAGAGCACTGCTATTATTTTGACCACAGCTGTATGTATGCTTTCCATTAAAACTGATTTAATTTTTGAAATAAACTTAAATGCCAAATTTTATGAAGTGTTGTTTTGGGGTCGAACTACTACGATGCGGCGGCAACGTGATCTTCAATGGACTGGTTGAATTTATCGATTGATAACCGTGATCGTGATATTTGAGGTACCTTGATTATTTCTTGTAGAGTGACGTTTCTTGTAGAGTTAATTGGTCTTTACGAAAATGTCACTCAATGTTTGAGAAGAACATTAAGCGTGTTAACAACGACAATCGGACAGAAATACCGAACGTGTTAACAACGACAATCGGACAGAAATGCCGAATGTAAGCAAAAGTGATGAACAATTGGATCAATCGAATGTCGTATGTTAACCGCAGCCGAGTAAAATCATGTTAAAGCCAAAACATTGATTTTTATGTTTAAAAAAAAAAAATTTTCACGAATTAAAAACACCATTTATATACTTTTTTTCATCTGCCTCTCATTCTTATAGGGCGGTACGCACGTTGTTATTATTTTTATAAAACCCGGTAACGCACTTTGTGACATGTTGCTTGATGTTAACAAGCAATTTAACAGTTCAAATAGCAACATGCGATTTTTAAGCATGCTTTTCACCTCATTTACCTCTTAAAACACTTTTCGCACTTGAACAAATACACATGTTAACGGTTCATTCAAAAATTTCTAAACAAATATTTTGTTTGCAAAAAACAAAAAAAAAAAAAAAAGAAGCACGCACCTGTTACTGTATCGATGATAACGCGTTGATTTTATCTGTTGATGGTTGTTAGCTGGTTAACTTTTTGCCTCCTTGAGGACACAACACTGAAACTGTAGAAATCTATTAAAACTTTATTCAACAAAATATGCTCGAAAGTAAAGTGATTCTTTTTTAACTGTTCAACTGATTCACCTTCGCCTGCCTAGTGGCTAGATAAGAATAACTTCAACCAGAACTGACAGGTATGATGCTTATTCTAGTTTAATAAAAAAAAAAAAAAAAATAATGTTAACAATAATTTTTGCTTATTTTTGCTTGTGAATTATGAAATCTGTTGTATTTTATTCGTGCGTTAATAACTAGTATAATTTATAAACAATAGTTTATTTAATTAAGTGTTTTATAAGCATGCGCTAAGTCTTAAGTATGAGCATATGTTTTTGGTACAATTGTAATGACAAAATTGTGAAAGTGGTTTCATATAGTTTGTGTGAGTTAGTAACTAACTAGTGAGCGCACAGCATTTTATCACAGTTAAACAACATTTGTGTGCTTTTAAATTTTAAAAACGAAATAATTCTACTCGAATTTAACCCATCAATCTTGGCCATCGCAGCTCTAATATGTTAT
Source organism: Tetanocera ferruginea (assembly GCA_958299015.1). Lineage (NCBI taxonomy): Eukaryota > Metazoa > Arthropoda > Insecta > Diptera > Sciomyzidae > Tetanocera > Tetanocera ferruginea. Next base: position 22,989,584 of record OY282640.1, read on the forward strand.
TTTTTTTTTGGATTAAGAAAAGTTAGTTTTTATATTTAAGAAAAGCCTCAAGAACTTTCTGAAAAAGCTTAATGCAAATTCGTTCATCAACCGTCAGAATGCTAAAGAATTTGGGATTTTGTGTGCCCCCCGGAATTATTAAATATGGTTGCGAATGAAATAATTTCAGCTATTAAAAGTTCAAGAATTGTCGAAATCGGCCCGGTGTTGCTCAAAAAACCGGTTTTTTGGCGATTTTTTATAAGACATTTTTGAAAAAGATACACGCAAAGAAATTTTCGTTTACCGTAACTGGAAAATTCACCAACTATACTTCGTTTGCGAACTGTATTTGCTGCAAACGAGTATTCAGTTGTTATCAACTTAAAAATATTCTTGCTTGAAACGAAAAAACATCGAACTTAATGAAATTTTATCATTGTTTTGGAAGTTCAAGTTTAGCCGAGCGTGCTGGCGTTCGAGTCTAGGAACTTGAGTCACCTGGGTTCAATTCCCAACAGGAACATAAAATATTTTTTTTTTTAATTAATGTATTTTATTATTATTTTATCATTTTTATTTTGACGGTTATTTTTGACGAAGCAGTTAATGAAACAGATTTAGAATTCCAATAATTAAATTAAAATGGTTGATACTTACACAGCCAAGATTCGAACTCACGCCTTCCGCGTGACAGTCTAGCATGCTTCCATTGAGCTATTGTGAGATATTGTGTAGAATGATTTTTTTAGATTTTAAATGTGTATGTCATAAGAAATGGATCTTTTTTCTACAAATGAAGTTTTCAGTTGAACAAAAAAAATTTTTCGGCATTAATTTCTTGCAACCAAATAACGAGTTTCCCGCAACTGGCTTTTATTATAACAATAACAACTAAAATTTTTGTTAAGACAAAGTGCAAAGGTACAAGCGAGATGCCATTTGTGTGGCTGCTCTTACTTAAACTGTAACACATTATTGTTTTTTTGTTTATGGCAAATATTTAACATTTGTCATCAACGGAGCGAGCTGTGTCGAAGTTGTGAGACTGCGCATGTGATTCACAGTTTTGTGTGTTTGTTGTTCACACTCTTAAAATATTTCCTTTTCGTTGATGGCAAATATTAAACACTTTTCATCACCGAAATCAAGCAACTTTTTTGTCAGTTGAGAACCATTCGCTTATAATAAAAAAATAAATTTTTTTCCTGCAAACGAAGTTTTCAGTTGGAAAAAACAAATTTTTCGGTTGCTGCAATTTAAAAATCACTGCCGTTTATGACAAACAAAATTAATTTCTTGCAACTAAATAACGTGTTTCTTCCCGCAACTAACCATTATAATGCCAACTGTTCAAACGTTTACAAACGAAGTTCGTTTGTTCGAAAAATGATTTGAAGCACGACAAACGAAGTTCGTTTGCAGCAAACTGTCGATAAGTGTTTTTTTCTCTGAGTGTATTTCATGTGAAATTTTTGACAAATTTAGTGACAAATCTGATTCTGAACTTGAAATTACCGTATAATTTAGTCCGGTGCCACCAAACACACTCAAAATCCGAAATCTAAAATTTTTTTCATACTATTTTTTTTCGTGCCTTACCCCCTTACAGTGATCCTGATGATTTTTTCAAAACTTTTTTATGCACCATTGAGGACCATTTTGTGAAGACAGTAACTTAGAAAAAACATGAAATTTTGACCTTTTTACTATTTGTTTTATAAAGTGATTTTTGAAAGTAACACAGTAATAAATGTTGTTTCTCTCTTGCTAGAAATTATATGGCTGTCGAATTGCCAGTTCAACCAAAATAAACAAGTGAAGTCATCAGTTTGTTTGAAAATCCTTTCAAAACATCTGGCTAAAATGTAAATTTTCCGCGAATCTCACTTTTTAATCGGCGAAAGTCTGCGGTATGTTTCGAAACCAAATTGCCTTCCTTTAAGGAATTAGGTAAGGTTAGAAGGATCGTCCAAAATTGAGGAGCTTCCGTGAGGCCTTTTGGCTCATTACGATTACCTTATTTGATTATGTTTAACCCATTGGTAGTGGTTCCCAATAAACCTAATTCCTTCTTATTTGTGATCTTTCATCGAACTTTTTCATCCTATACTCTTAGTGAACTTCCATATATTTAACAATACTGTGTTCACTTGCTCCTCCAAATCTTTGAAAAATCTATTTCCTGTATATGTGTGCGTGATTGTTCGACAAAAGTCTGGTATCTTAAAGCTATTTATGTTTATGTTGGCACAGTTTATGTTGGTATTACCTTTGGCTTCGGGGTTAATGCGTCTTTTGACGATATCTATTGGAAGAACACGTCTGTAATGGTTCTGTTTGTGTCTATCGTTACTTCACTTCTTGCCAACTCATCTGCTTTGTTATTCCCTTCTTCGTTGCTACTCCAGGAACCCAGGAACCCAGCAGACAGTGACATTGTTGGTATTGCAGACACTGTTCCAGACTTGTTTACAATTTGGTACCGAATAACAGACTGAAGTTGTCATTTTTCTTTCCAGCCGCTTGGCCGCTTGACTATCTTCCAAAAAAAGCACTACTTGCACTGCATTTTCAATCGCATAGATTTCGGCTTGAAAAACTCTGGAGTAATCAGGAAGCTTGTTAGACTTTTTGATCTTTAGCGTTTCGCAGAACAATCCTGATCCTTGGGTTCTATGGTGGTGTATTTCCAGTTTTGTCTGCTGGGAATAGATGTGGTTTATTTTGAATCGAATTTCACACTAGGTATGATGTAGTCGGTTGTTATTTTTGATTCCTCAGTTCCATAGAGATTTTGACGGATGCATGCTCGAAGCGTTGTTTTGACGATGAGTCTGACGATACAGTGAAGGTTTTGTACGTTTTTTCAATCAAACTGATGTCTTCACTTGTATATTTTGATTGAACTGGCATTCCGAATGCGATCTGGGCATTTCGGTAGATATTCTGTGTCGCAAAGTTCTGTTTGCGATAATTTTCGGAAAATGGTATTCAGTAAACACCTTTTCCGATTTTTTCGGTGAAAGTATCGAAAAGTTTGTCGGAAACTTGCGACGAATATTTTGTTGAAGTTGAGAACAAGTTACAGAATCCCACTACTGATCCTTAGAAAGGTTGAAGCAACATTTTTTACTGTGCTACTTTCAAAAATCACTTTATAAAACAAATAGTAACTTTTCCAAAAATGGTCAAAATTTAATTTTTCTTTCAAATTTACTGTCTTCACAAAATGGCCTTCAATATTAAACAAAAAAGTTTTGAAAAAATCATCAGGATCACTGAAAGCGGTAAGTTCGAAAAAAATAGTATAAAAATTTTAAATTTCGGATTTTGAGTAAGTTTGGTGGCACCGGACTTAAGCATTCGGTAATTTCAAGTTCAGAATCTGATTTGTCTTTAAATTTTTATATCAAAGGCTTTCTTAATTTGGCGCAAATTTCAAATGCATAATTTTTTATTTTCAAAAATATCTTATAAAAAATCTCCAAAAAACCGGTTTATTGAGCAGAACCGGGTCGGTTTCGACAATTCTTGAACTTTTAATAGCTCAAATTATTTCATTTGCAACCATAGTTTATAATTCCGGGGGGGGCAAGCAAAATCCCAAATACTTTTGCATTTTTCATACAAATCTGACCCAGTCTTATGTACATCTTGCGAATAGCTTTACCTGACCACATTGTCAGTCAGTGTGCGATATACGGCACTTTTTTAAGGGCGGTGTATAGTTTATTCGGTCAAAAAAATACCTACTTTCAAGAAATTTTTTATAACATATACTTACTGACTATGGATTTATTTTGAAAATTATTATATTATAATACTCACATTTATAGTATTGCATACAAAAATATAAAGTAATAACAGATTTATTGTTCTCCGCTGGTGCCTCGGAAAAAATTGTTTTTTGCAGTGACCGTGATTTCTTAGCACTGGATTATATGAAATTAATAAATCAAATTATTTTCATGAGTTTCATTCAAGTTGAGCTGTCCATTGACGTCGAGTTTTTTTAATTTCATCAATTTCAAAATTTTTTGCATCATTTTGAAGTTGAAATGTCGATTTTTCACAATAAAATCGACCTACTTGTTATTGGAAGATTGGTACTAATTGAAAAATTTCAAAAACTCGACATCACTTGAGAATTATTTGAATGTTGAATATGTGTACAAAGTTTTTCGGAATCTTGGTCACTGACTTTAAAAATAACTTGTTTAGGAAAATCGATTTAAAGTTTTATTCACTGGCATAACTCAGTTGGAGCAACGGTCAAAATTGAATACCATATTCTTGAGATTTTATTAATTTACGACTGTATTCATAAAAATGTTTGGCTCTCTTCTAAAACCTTTTCAAGAAAAAAAATCAAAAACATTATTTATAAATGAGAAACCTTCAATAAACCTCTGATTAAGCAATTTAAAAATTTTTACTTTCATCTGAGCATAAATAGTATTGTCAAAAGTAGTAAAAATGATTTAAAAAAACATGAAAACAAGGCACAATATTTCCAAATATTGAAAATAAAAATATTAAGTGACATTTTTTTCAGAGAAAAACATAAACAACAGCACTTTTTGGCTGTTTGAATGTCAAATATTAATGCAATTGTGATAAATAAACAAAAAATTATTAATTTATCATATTCAGCAACCATTTTTGACACTGTTCTCACTTCAAATTGAAAGTGTTCCTATTTTAACAAAAAAGCTGAGACAACATTTTTATGAATAACAAAATTTTAGAAAGCATTTTAATTCTAAAAAAAATTTTTAACAATGGAACATTTAAAAGCTATTTTAAGAAATTTTTATGAATAAGACCGACAATGTTTGTTCTGTTTTTTTAAATTAAATTTATAGTCACCGTAGGTATAATAAAAAAACCAGTTTCTCGAATAATTCGAAACCGGGCGTGACAATTCTGCTCAAAACTAGCTCTAAACTGTTAAAACAAATTCCTACTTCAGTGAATTTTCTTATGTAAAATCGTTCTTTTTAAGAAAAACGTGTTTTCACAGCTAATATGAGAAAAGTTTTTTCATATAAGCAATAAAAAATTTTCTGTAATTTGAGCCCCAAAATATTCACATACAGTAGACTCTCACAAATTAGAACAAGACTTTGTTCCACGGGTAGTTCTAATTTCAGAAATGTTCTAATTTCTGAACTTTTTTTTCACACAAATTTAATAGAAAAGAATGAAATTAGTTTAAAAAAACTATTCCAACACAAAAGAATTTTCATTTATTAATATTTAATTTTTTTTTTTAACATAAAATTAATATAATTCATTGAAAAAAAATAATAACTCTTGATGAAAAATTTTTTCTACCATATTGCTTATTTTTTTAACAATAAATTTTTTTATTAACGATTCAATGCGATATTAACATATAATCTGTAATGTTTGGTTGTTTTTTTGATGTATTCAAATTGGAAACAACAATGTCGTTACGAATGCTCATAAGATGAAACATGTGTTGACTAGAAAAATGTATCTGTTTCTGCACCATTTTATAACATTATTGACGCTATCAAAAATTATCGAATGAGGGATGACAGCGTGAGGCCCCATCATCACTCTCTTCTGCATCAAATCCATCATTGAAGATATCGTCATTCAAATTCTCGATTCTATTTGTACTAATTATGGAATTATTTGGCATAATTTCTGCCAAAAGATTTAGATTTATTTGAAGAAGATAACTTATGAATTTAATAAATAAAGAATCGTTCAGAACAACAGGTTCTGATTTAAAGCGTTCAATACTTAAATTAAAATAATTATTTAATTATTGAAATTAAGCGTTCAATAATTAAATTAAAATAAATTAAATTAAATTAAATTAAATTAAATTAAATTAAATTAAATTAAATTAAATTAAATTAAATTAAATAAAATTAAATTAAATTAAATTAAATTAAATTAAATTAAATTAAATTAAATTAAATTAAATTAAATTAAATTAAATTAAATTAAATTAAATTAAATAAAATTGAATTAAATTAAATTAAATTAAATTAAATTCAATTAAATTCAATTAAATTCAATTAAATTCAATTAAATTCAATTAAATTCAATTAAATTCAATTAAATTCAATTAAATTCAATTAAATTCAATTAAATTCAATTAAATTCAATAAAACTTAATTTAATTAAATTAAATTAAATTAAATTAAATTAAATTAAATTAAATTAAATAAAATTAAACTAAATTAAATTAAATTTAATTAAATTAAATTAAATTAAATTAAATTAAATTAAATTAAATTAAATTAAATTAAAATAAATTAATAAATTAATAATTAATTTAAAATAAATTAAATTAATTAGTTTTTGGATAACATTGTTATCTTTTTTTATATTGCTAACGTAATTTTTTTGAATGTGCATCAAAAGATGACTGTTTTCAACGTTTTAAATCTAAACAAAATATTTTAAGTTTTTCTCAACTCTGAGTTTGTTTAGTTAAATTGTCAAAAAAAAAAAACATAAAAAAGAATTAAAACTAAAAATAATTTTGCAACAAGAGTTACTTAAGTTTCCATTTTAATGCGAGAACCAAAAATTATTTCAATTGGAAGCATTTTAGGATTCATGCTTCCGTTCCTTATTAGTGTGGAATCAGCCGCTTGTGTTTTTAATTGAAAAATTCAAGTTAAATATTTAAATTATATGCAACAAAAATTAATATTTAAAGTGTTTCGAGCTGAAACTTATGTAAAAGTACCTAAGTAACGATTATATGATAAGTTATTTTTCTATCTTAAATTTTTTGATTAAATCATTTGACAAGAAAAATTTTTTTATAAAATTGGCAATGAGTTATTTTGTTCAAGCCAAATTGATAAGTTTTTTAAAATTATAAAACAAATAAAAATTGCCTAAGTTAGCTTACGTAAATTTACCTAGACTGTTGTTTCTTAAGTGCTCTGGCAAAATATTACAATTAAGCTTTGGTTTCCTTGTCTTGTAAAAAAACAGACATTTTTGGTTGTACTTGTATAAAAGCACCTTTTGTGTTAAAGATATGAAAACAGTTTTATTACTTAGGCAAAATTACTTATGCTCTGCGTTCTGTTCTTACAACAAACTAAATTAACTAACTAACACGAATTAACTAACTATAAATTGCAATAGACACAGATTCTTATGCAAACTCGATTTTAATATTTTTTTTTTTTAAATCTACTTCAAAAAAAAAGTGGAAACTCAATGAGTCTTAAGCGGAATGCATGATACTTAACGGGGAACATGACATTGGCCGTTTTTGAAATCGACTTTTTTTTATAATTTTGTATTTAAGTAAATATTCTTAAGAATGGGTTCAAAAGTTACAGCCGGATTAGTGAGAGCGCATTTTTATTTTTTCCTGGCATTTTTCTTTGTTCACAAACTTTGAACGCGTTAATCTCGAAACCATGTTGAAACCATGTTCGTACTGGTTGCGGCACTAGCGGGTTCATTTTTTGACGAAATTTTTTTTTTTTGTATTTTTTTAAACTTGATTCGCTATCGTTTGACACGATCTTTCTTTTAAATTTTTTTTTCGATTTTTTATGAATTTTTAAAGTCAATATTTTTTTCGAAAAACACACTTTCAAATTTGGAGCATCACCAAAAATTGAAAAAAATTTTTTAAAAAAAACCTGTCATATGATGACCAATTTTGTTAAGATTTACAAAAGTCATTTTTTTCCAGATCGGACAATTTTTGCGGCTCCCAGCGCTGCAACCACGCCACCATTTTGTTATTTTCAATCAAAATTGTTGCTTCTAGTTCATTCCATGACGGTTTTGTAGCTGATAAAAACCCCGCTTTTTGTTTTTTTTTCCGATGTCCCAGTGAGTCGTAATCATGCCCGCCATGGTTTTTTGATGTTTTTTTTTTTTAAATAATTCCAGTAGACATATGTGTAAATAAAAAATTCAAAAAAATTTTTTTTATGTAATTTTTTTGCTAAAAAATATACATATATTTAATTTTTTAAAATTATATCTTATTTTTTATTCAACTTATAGACATTTTAAAATATTAAAATAAACTTTTTTTGAAGGCGTCACGTCCCCTTAAGGAAATGATAATGACTCTCGTAGGGCAGCGATTTTTTGCTATGAGAAAAAATTAAATGTCTTAATGAAACTTTGCATATATAAGATCCTTAAGATTTAAGATCCTTGAAGTACACAAAAAAGATTTTTGGATTTGTTCAAGTTTTTTTTTTTGGCTTCCGCAAGTTTTTGAAAAACCAACTTTTGTTGGAAGTTTACATTTTTTGATTTACACGAAGTTGCCATTTGGTTTACATACGTTAGTTTTCCAGACGTTACAGTGTGCCAAACATCGTGATTTTAACTATATTTTTTTATTTTTTAGCCCGCAACCTGCAACAGCTAAAAAACAAATATTCAAAATACTTATTTAGATATATGGACCTTACAAAACAAGTAAGACTACATTTTCTAAATTTCGAATATTTTTGATATCAATTTCCCACCAAAAAATACCTCTTCTTGGTGCTTTAGGGATTTTATCATGACAACGAAATTATGTCACAATACAAAAAGGAATTTTTTAAAAATTAAATACTTTTTAAAAATTTACAAAAATTTTTAATTCAATACCTGTAACTGTTCTTTTGTAATCCTCTCACTAAAGAATCTAAATTTTTCACAAAAATCGATTAAGTTCATTAAGAATCTTATATTGAACATTCAAACTTTCATTAAAACATCTTTTTTTTTTTTAAATGTTAACATTCCAACGAAAAACATTTGAAGTTTTAGGAATTCTATCCTTTTTGATTACCTCGCAAGCATAGATTTTGTATTTTTACAATAATTCTATGCCATTTTCTCATCCTATGAAAAAATGAAATGTAGTTAAGTCGATTTTTGTTAAATATTTTGTTTTTAATATAAAATTTGCATAGTTTTTGCAAAGTGCGAAATGTTTAAAAAATATAAATTTTAAAAACTTTTTTATTATAATATTATTTATTATATTCTTAAATATATTCAAAGAGGTGCTCTACTAAATTTTCGTACTACATGGCGTATACGTGATATTTAAAAAAATATTTTTAGCTTACAAAAATATAAAGATTTCTATTTTCTTTGTTATAAAAATTCAATAATACTGAATGTAGAATAATTTTTATTTATATTCCTTAAATTAAAATCATTTTCTATTGCACTTTTTTAAACTCCATAGTTCAAGCTTATATTTTCCAAAATGTTTCTTTTGTCGTTTTTAACAACGTTTTAACGTCGTTTTTTTAGTTGTTGAAGCCATTTATTTAAAAATTTTTAAATGTTTTCTTCAAAGTTTGCCAATATTTTTACAATATTTCGCCAATATTTTTTTTACATTTTTTTTTTCACTTCACTTACTTATTTATTTTTAAGCACTTCCGTTTGTCTTTTTTTTGCTAACTTTTAAAATGCCAACTTCCGTTTTAAGAACGCTTTGCAACCGCTAACACCGCCGTTTGAACCGTAACTGATCTTCCGTTTATGGCTTAACTATGAGATAACCTCGGTTATGGCCATTCTTAATATTGTTAAGGAAGTCATTGCAAATAAGTGAAATTTTTGCAGTGCTGCCATCTTTAGCCGCTGCCACCACTTTTTCATTCATCATTCGTACATATTTTGTGTGAAGCTGTGTAAGTTCTGTTTTATTGTGCATGTGTGGGTAACGGTCTTTGGTTGGCTTTGGATATTGGGGCAGTAGTTAAATGTGTGTATGTGTGTGTGTGTGTGTGAAGTCATTCAATCTATTATTCATTTCATGAAATTAACGCTGAGCCGCCTTGGTATGCAGCTGTTGGTATTTAGAGCTCAGGCTATGTCAGGAAAATGCTAAAAAAAAAAAAACACAAAACAATATAAAAGCTAAGTTTCGTTGGTGGTTTGTCCGCAAAGAGCAGTAAAACTATTCAATTCATAATATGCCACGCGTGCAGCCCAAATTTAAGTGAATTGATTTTTTTAACATTTAAATATTTAAAAAATATTTACCCACTTTTGACTGCCATAGTCCCAAATTGCTTCTTAAACATTACCATCACGCCCACTTCATTGTCATGCATGACGCGTGTACGCACATTAAGTCATTTTAGACATGTGTTGGTATGCTCTGTAAGCTATACGACTGCAACAACAATAAAAAAAGAGTCCGTATAAACTGTTGTTAAGTCGTTTTGTTTAGCAGTATATTTATGTTTGTGCTTGCAGCTACCTGTTTGTGTGTGGGTGTGTGTGTGTGTGTGTGTCTTTATTTGAATGTGTGCGCGTGTGAGTTTAAGCGTTGATCCCTTATTTGCTAGCAGCAGCAACTTGTTGATTTCATTGACATCGAGTAAAATTCAATTAAGCTATTCCTTAAACAGTGGCTGTCTGAGTTGTTGGGAAATACTTACACACACACAATCGAACATTCTTTTATTTATTGGAAAATGTTCGAAAGTACTTGTAATGCCATAGCATATTTTAGTACTTTTAATAGTCACAATTATTTAAAATTACTCAAATAAAATAATTCGAAATCAATGTTTTTTTGAAGCAATTTTGCAATTTTTTATAAATACAGAGTATTTTTTCAGACCATTTTATGTACATAGATAAGCGAATTCATCAATTATTGGTAAACTTTACAACTTATTCAGCCAGGAGACAAGAATGTATCATGAAATAAGTCAACTATTTTTTTGAATTTTTCTATTTAATTTCTTTTATTTTTGTGGGATTTCACTATTAAATAATTTTTTAAATAATTTTGAAAACAACTTTATTACATTGTTTTATAAAAACTACCAGCTTTTTCAAAACCTTGATTCCTGCCCTTCAAGATTTTTTGAAAACCGTCAAAATCAAGGCGAAAAACTTAAATTTCAATTTTTTTTCCCCCCTAACTCACATTTTGATATTTTTTTTAAACCGATTTAAAAAATTTTGTTCAGTCTTACAACAAGCAAAAGAAACCGTGGAATACAACATTTATTCAGAGAAATAATGTAGAAAAAGAAATTTTTTATAATTTTTCAATATATTTCTTTTTTAATATTTTGTTACAACAAAATTTCAGTTGGTAAATTATTCGTAGATTTTCTTATATATTTACCTAAATTGCGCCTAAAAAAATTTGAAAAATTGTGAGTTTTTTATCGTGCCTCCTTTCGAGCCCTTTTAAAATTGTTGAAACTTTAACGGAAGTAATAATCTGTGTCAGCGACTCATTCATAGGTATTCGTACATGTTAACGAATCTTATCTTTCGTTTCCTTGTTCTTGTCCTAATCTCTTACCTAATTCATGTCTTAATCTCTATACAATCCTTGTCCTAATCTTTGTTCTAATCCTTTTCGTTGTCCTCTTTCTAATTCTCTTACTTATCATTGCCCTTACTATTGTCCAAAACCTTCTTCTATTCTTTCTTCCAAGCCGTGTCCGAATTCCGGATCTAATCCTTGTCATTACCCTCGCCTACATTCTTGTTTAAGTCCTTGTTCTTATGCTTGTCTTAATCTTTCTCCAAACCTTTATCCGCATTATTTTCCTTGCCCAAATCTTTAATTTAATCTTATTCCTACTCCTTATCGAAGTCCATGTTCTAGTCTTTCTGTAAAACCTTGATGTAGTCCTTGTGCAAATCCTTATTCTTAGCCTTTTACAAAAATTTGTCATAATTCTTGTCGACATCTTTGTCTTAATCCTTGTCCTTAAACTTATTCCAATCCTTTTGCTAATTTTTGACCAAAAGTTTCGGTCTTATCCTGTTAAAAATCTTTATCCTAGTCCTAGCTTAAATTCGGATCTCAATCCTTGTTTAAATCCATATCCTTATCCTCGTTCACATTCTTTTCACTAACCTTGTCTCAAAACTTATACTTATCCTAATCATTGTAAAAATATTTCATACTTATCCTTGTGCAAATATTTGTCCTTATTCTTGTTATAATTATTGTCTTTTCCGTGTTTTAATTCTTTTACTGATTCCTCTTCAAATCCTTGTCCTGATTCTTGTGCATATACTTGTCCTTATCTTTATATTTATTATTGTTAAATCTTTTGTCCTTTACCGTACATACAATTTTATCAAAATCCTTTTTGCAGTCCTTGTCTATATCCTCGTCCTCATCCTAATCCTTGCCCTAATTCTTTTTTAATCGTTCTTCCCGTTATCATTGTTCTTGTCAGTGCCGTAGCCAGGATTGAATTTCTACCGGTGCTTGACCAATTTTTACCGGTGCTAAGTTTTACTTTTTTTTTTTTAATTCTAATCCTTGTTTTGCTTTTGGGATTGTTTTTTGTTGTTGCTGTTGCAATTGTTGTTAGAATTAATGTTAATGTTAATGTTAATGTTAATGTTAATGTTAATGTTAATGTTAATGTTAATGTTAATGTTAATGTTAATGTTAATGTTAATGTTAGTGTTAATGTTAATGTTAATGTTAATGTTAATGTTAATGTTAATGTTAATGTTAATGTTAATGTTAATGTTAATGTTAATGTTAATGTTAATGTTAATGTTAATGTTAATGTTAATGTTAATGTTAATGTTAATGTTAATGTTAATGTTAATGTTAATGTTAATGTTAATGTTAATGTTAATGTTAATGTTAATGTTAATGTTAATGTTAATGTTAATGTTAATGTTAATGTTAATGTTAATGTTAATGTTAATGTTAATGTTAATGTTAATGTTAATGTTAATATTAATGTTAATGTTAATGTTAATGTTAATGTTAATGTTAATGTTAATGTTAATGTTAATGTTAATGTTAATGTTAATGTTAATGTTAATGTTAATGTTAATGTTAATGTTAATGTTAATGTAAATGTTACTGTTAATGTTAATGTTAATGTTAATGTTAATGTTAATGTTAATGTTACTGTTAATGTTAATGTTAATGTTAATGTTAATGTTAATGTTAATGTTAATGTTAATGTTAATGTTAATGTTAATGTTAATGTTAATGTTAATGTAAATGTTAATGTTAATGTTAATGTTAATGTTAATGTTAATGTTAATGTTAATGTTAATGTTAATGTTAATGTTAATGTTAATGTTAATGTTAATGTTAATGTTAATGTTAATGTTAATGTTAATGTTAATGTTAATGTTAATTTTAATGTTAATGTTAATGTTAATGTTAATGTTAATGTTAATGTTAATGTTAATGTTAATGTTAATGTTAATGTTAATGTTAATGTTAATGTTAATGTTAATGTTAATGTTAATGTTAATGTTAATGTTAATGTTAATGTTAATGTTAATGTTAATGTTAATGTTAATGTTAATGTTAATGTTAATGTTAATGTTAATGTTAATGTTAATGTTAATGTTAATGTTAATGTTAATGTTAATGTTAATGTTAATGTTAATGTTAATGTTAATGTTAATGTTAATGTTAATGTTAATGTAAATGTTAATGTTAATGTTAATGTTAATGTTAATGTTTATGTTAATGTTAAGGTTAATGTTAATGTTAATGTTAATGTTAATGTTAATGTTAATGTTAATGTTAATGTTAATGTTAATGTTAATGTTAATGTTAATGTTAATGTTAATGTTAACGTTAATGTTAATGTTAATGTTAATGTTAATGTTAATGTTAATGTTAATGTTAATGTTAATGTTAATGTTAATGTTAATGTTAATGTTAATGTTAATGTTAATGTTAATGTTAATGTTAATGTTAATGTTAATGTTAATGTTAATGTTAATGTTAATGTTAATGTTAATGTTAATGTTAATGTTAATGTTAATGTTAATGTTAATGTTAATGTTAATGTTAATGTTAATGTTAATGTTAATGTTAATGTTAATGTTAATGTTAATGTTAATGTTAATGTTAATGTTAATGTTAATGTTAATGTTAATGTTAATGTTAATGTTAATGTTAATGTTAATGTTAATGTTAATGTTAATGTTAATGTTAATGTTAATGTTAATGTTAATGTTAATGTTAATGTTAATGTTAATGTTAATGTTAATGTTAATGTTAATGTTAATGTTAATGTTAATGTTAATGTTAATGTTAATGTTAATGTTAATGTTAATGTTAATGTTAATGTTAATGTTAATGTTAATGTTAATGTTAATGTTAATGTTAATGTTAATGTTAATGTTAATGTAAATGTTAATGTTAATGTTAATGTTAATGTTTATGTTAATGTTAAGGTTAATGTTAATGTTAATGTTAATGTTAATGTTAATGTTAATGTTAATGTTAATGTTAATGTTAATGTTAATGTTAATGTTAATGTTAGTGTTAGTGTTAGTGTTAGTGCACATGGCGTATGAGCAACATTTCAATAACAATTTAATATTGTTGAATTATAGTTACTCATACGCAGCGATGTGCTCAACGTAAGAAATATGATGTAAGTAAAGAATGGTGCATTTTATTTAGCCATGACAGTAAAACAAGAAGTTAACAGTAATTGTTAATATAAGTAGCCAATTACAGACGTTTAAACAATAACAAAACTCTTTCGTGTTATTTTTTTATTGTTAACTTGGTTTAGAATTTTTTTATTTTTTATTTTTTTTCAACACAAAAATACTTAATTTACATTCATGTCATTTACTAATTTTATTATTTGTCAACTCTTGTGGTGTTTCGATAAAATGTGTAAATGTCACATGCTTAACCCAGCACAAAAAATTGCTGCGCTGCTTTAATATTCCAAACCTACTCCTTCATATTTCTCATACTTTCTACTTGTACACTCTCTTCAAGTACCTGCCCACAACACAGTTTATTAATAATTTTGCAGAAATTGAATTGAATTTGCTTGCTGTTTGATAGCTGCTGTTGCTGTTGCTGCCAGGAATAAAGATGTCGTTGAAGAATTTGTTCGCATTCTTTAAGAATTCCTTTATTGTCAAGAGCGTTTTATTTTTTTTTATGCTACTGCTTTTTGTTTTGCTATTTTCTTAATTTTAATCTGTATTGGTATTTGTGTTTATGACGTTTCCTCGTCATTTTGAGCTCAGTGTGTGTGTGTGTGGCTGTTTGTTAACTATATAAAACGGAAGCGCGTAAGTCAATTCCAACTTTTTATTTCCGTTTGGTTTATCGTTAACTTGCAGAGTTGGTAGAACTGCGTTGCCTCTGTGCGCTGTTGTCATTGACTCTGTGTGACATGAGTGTGTATGTGTGTGTGTTTGTTTTTGTGTGAATATTGGCAATCGTATCTTGCCGCAGCATATCTTTTATAACTCCCTGCTGCCGCTGCTGCTTAATGTTGCTGCATGCTTTAACAGCATTCGAAGTGATGCTTCGATTTTGTTGTTTTTCTTTTTTCTGTCTTGCTTACTTTTTGTTTTCTATCATTTCTGCTTGACTTCTATTCGAAGCATATATCAATTATTTCTCTGAATCGCTCAACAAGTTGTTCAATAGAAGAACCCACTTATTGTGCTTTAGTTAAATTGCTCTACTTGGTACTTCGTATGCATGCATGCGACACATAGTTAACTTTGTTGTTGAGTGTTTTCATCACAAAAATAATTGCCTGCTTTTTTTAATGAAAATCGTTGTATTCGTTTCTAATATTCGTCCTTAAAGAAAATATTTAACTTTAGCTTTAGAAAATAATTAACTTTCTTTATCTTAAAGACAAGTTAACGGGTTTTTCATTGCCTTTTAGCTTAAGGCAAAATGCTGTCGTAGTTATTGTTGTTGTTGTTTTTGACTCAATCTCCATCCAACGTTGAACTCAAAAGTCTTAACTATGTATGTCACTGGGTTGGCAATTATTTTTCTGGTTTATGGCTCAATTAATTTTAAATTGCTTAGCAAATAATTCTTACAAGCAACAGGTTACGTTTTGACCTGACTAAGATATAAAGTTAACGGTCTTTACGTAGTTTCGCTAGGAACAGTAAACTAAGGAATAAATGTCATTGGTAGGAAGGTGAAAGCATCATATATTTCTCTCATTCTTATTATTCGACTGTAAGTTATAAAATGAAACAAAGCTGAACTAAGATCGCTTTAAGTAAGACTGAAATGCTAAAAAATATCACATTTGTTTTATAGTTAAAGATTGTCTTTTTTATTTTAAAGCAAAAAATATGTTTTATCATTAAATGTAATTCTCTTACTTACAGACTGACAAAATGATGCACTATCGGAAAGGAGAAAATGTTGAACAGGAAATTACAAAATCCGATCTGCCCTTCGATGATTGTATGCCAAAGGATCAGAAGGATTTTCTTTGGATGCAGGTTTGTGTTAGCTAAAAAAATGTATCAAATTTATAATATTTTTTCTACTAAAATTTTAATTAAATTTTATATAAAATTTCTTTATTCACACGCTCAATTACGTGCCAATACGTTAAAAGGTTAAAGGTGGCACCAAGGTTAACAATGTCATAACATATGCAAAGAATGCGCTTGAAAAGGGTGAATATCGCACGCTTGTTTGGAGTGGTTCTGGCGGTGGTTTGGTAAAAACTGTATCATGTGCCGAGATAATTAAACGCAGTTTTCCACTCTTTCAAGTAACTCGTATGGGCTACACCACGTAAGTACGCCGAAGGCAATACAGTACCATGACATACTAAACTTTAAACTTTGGCTATGCCATAGCACTGAAGAACACTGGACGCCACAGATGGAGGGCTTAGAGGAAATTGTTGCACGTCGTCAAATACCCTGCCTACATATACTCATGAGCTTGGAGATCATAGATATTGAAGGGTACGTATTGAAAAAAAAAGAAAGTATAAAAGATACCAACTGACATTTAATTCTACATTTAATTTCTTAAAATTTGATATAGCGTTCAAAAACCTAACACAAAATCGGATTTCTGGCATGAACATCCATCAACATCGCATCAGACTCGAGAGAATAATGGGCAACGTCGTAGGCAACAACAACAACAGCATAGCGGGAGAAGCAATCAAAAGAAGAAAAATCGACAACAACAAGATAGGCAAAATCTACAACAAGATAAACAAAATCCTCAACAGCAACGGCCACAAAAGCCACAACAACAGCAACAAAAGCCACAACAACAGCAACAAAAGCTACAACAGCAGCAACAAAAGCCACAACAACAGCAGCAACAACAGCAACCCAGTCCTAACGCACCAAGCTCAAGCCTAAATCAGTCGACCAAACCAGAAAATCCTGCGCAAAGAGAAAAAAAATCCAAAAAGTCTGCAAAGTCCAACAATCCAGAACCAATGGAAACATAACTACTTTACTTTTTCCTTTCATTTAAAATGAATTAAATATAAACAAGCTAAAAGTATTTTGCCACCAGAAGCCCAGTTACGATATAAAATAAAAATCCACGGAAGTAACATAATAAGTTAAAAATTGTCTTCCAGAAAAAGAAAAAAATTTTTTTTTTTTTGAGATTGCTTAGTACAGTACGATAAGGGTATTTATATCCTTATAGACTTAAAAGTAAATTGATTTTTTAATTTATTCATTTAAAACTCTGACTGTACAAAATCTCCTTAAATTTAAGTCAATCCTATCCTAAACGTTTTCTTTAAAATCGAAAGTTTTTTGTTGTAAATGGAATTTTTGTCAAATAAATAAATCGTGATGAAGCTTTCACATGCAGTGGCATGTCGACTTATTTTAACTTATTCTTTTTAAGTTAAAATTTTGGTTTAAAGTAATGAGATAAATGAAAAAATTCCTTGAAATCCCTCAAGGAAAAATTGTAAGACTTCTATGTGGAAGTAATGTGGTAATATCGTATATTTTGGAAGCTTATGAAAAGTTTTAAATTTATTCCCGAGAAACAATTTGTGCCCATACGAAAGTGCTCAGTTATAAAACTACGGACTATCAGGCACAAATTTTATTTTTTAAAGCTACGAGTAGCAATGAACAACTGCGACCCTAAAGAAAAAAAAAAGAATCGAACATTGATATGAAGCCGAATGCAAACGAGCTACAGCGCACAGAACAGAATTATTTTACTGATTGGTGTGCGAAAAGAACTTGATTTTTCAACTGAAATTTGCTCGATATTTTACCCAAAATTCCCTGAAAAAGTTTTTAACTAGCAGACATTCACCGACACGGGTACCGGACATTTATCAGCTACTTTATTGACGCAAAGTATGAAATTGTTTCTCGGGTATGTTGTTTCCAATCCGCTTCCTTAAGAATGCATGTGAAAATAATGCTCGAATGACAACGCAAATAAAAATCATTGTTTCCAACCCGCTTCTGTAAGAATGCATGTGAAAATGTTTGTTTTGTCAGACAGTGACAACTAAAAATATTAAAATTATTGCTTTCTAGCCGTTTATTTTTGTTAAATTAAGAATTCCCTTAGTTTTTTTATCAATTAAAAAAATATATGGAAGAATGAAGCAAAGGTAGCTAAAAGAATATTAAGGGCTTGCATTTGGCCAAGAAAAAAAAAGAATAAAAAAGGTGATTTAAAGATTTTAAAGAGAAAAATACTAAATTTTTGTCTGGAATAACTTTAACCAAATCAAATGTGTGGTAATATTTAGTGCTATGAAGAACATCAAACTGCAAAAGTGGGTGAAATGAAGTTAGACAAAAATATAATTATTAAAGAAAGTCAAAAGTAATCTCAATAATAAGCTTAACCGAATTAACCTTTATTTCATTTCTTTCCAACTTACCGTCGTCCTGAAAGTTCCGTAAATAAATTCCGTTTTGTAGCAAAGACAGGATCAGGACTGACGATATCGTTTTGACGATAATTTAACTTCACGTTAATATTGATTTTAAGTATCGTCCAAATTTAATCATTTTGATTGCTTTTTGTAAGCAGTCATACTCTGAGTCATACTTTGAATCATAAACGTGTGTCCGTTGGTGGAGAAAATATTTTTATTTTTCGTCAAATGTTTCGTCAAATGCATTTTTCACAAAGCATATTCATATGATCGATACACAGTGGAGCCTGGCAGATCACACTGCGTAAAAAGTTTTTTGATTACTTAGATTATATTAGATTACTTTCCACAAAAAGCTATTGCTAAGTATCAACCAGCTGACTTACTCAAGCAAGTGCGCGTAAAAATGAAAAAAATAAAGAAAAAGTTGCCACATTCACCTGAAATGTATAAATGAAAAATAAAACAAGTAAAGAAAGTCTAAAGTCGGTCTAGGCCGACTATGAAATACCCTAAACCCACTTTTTAAAAAACAAAAAAAAATTAATTGTAAATGGGCGTGTCCGTGGGCGGATGAAGTCCATTTTTCCAAACCATCTTTGTCTTGTCATAAAAAACATACGTGCCAAATTTTAGCTCTGTAGGTTAAACACATGCTTATTTATTGCGTTTTCAATTTTTGGGTTGTATGGGAGGTAGGCGTGTCCGTGATCAGATGTCGTCAATTTTCCGAAGACATATTTGTGTTGGTATGAAACACATACATATCAAATTTTATTGTTGTAGGCTAATTATGAGGTGAGCGATGCAGTTTTCAATTTTCGCGTTGTATGGGAAGTAGGCGTGTCCGTGGGCGGACGATGTCCATTTCTCCAAACCATCTTTGTCTTGTCATAAAAAACATACGTGCCAAATTTTAGCTCTGTAGGTTAAACAGAGGCTTATTTATTGCGTTTTCAATTTTTGGGTTGTATGGGAGGTGGGCGTGTCCGTAAGCGGATGACAGCCATTTTTCAAAGACATCTTTGTGTTAATATAAAACACATACATACCAAATTTTATTGTTGTAGGCTAATTATGACCTGAGTTATGCAGTTTTCAATTTTCGCGTTGTACGGGAGGTAGGCGTGTCCGTGGGCGGATTCCAAAAATATTCAATAGTGCAGATCCTTGGGTACATGTGACCATGTGTACCAAGTTTCATCCAATTATCTCAACTCCTTCTTCTTATCCTGTGTATACGGACAACACACAGACGGACGGACGGACGGACGGACGGACGGACGGACATAGATAGCTCGACTCACGTGGTGACGCTGATCAAGAATATATATACTTTTCTATACCGGACTCGCTTCGTTCTATGCGTTACAAACGTTTGCACAAAGTTAATATACCCTGACCTTTCAGGTTTAGGGTATAATAACGAGTTGCAATATTCACAAACAATATTCACTCCAGCAATTATATTATTTTAGCAATAAATTTGGAAAAATCTACCTAATAAATACATTTTCTGAAAATAAAACGAAAAAAAAGTTCCGTTACTGGTGTGGTGGCTATGACGTACCCCAGCCGAATTTGGAACGACCTGACCTGTGAATGAGTCCACCTAAGAAATATTTTTTTAGCTCATCTCAATTATTGATCTTTTATTTGAAGCTATTAGAATCTACGAAATTGTAACTTTTCAGATAAAGAAGATATTGCAGGAACTAAGGTCTCTGAGGTATGTCATACCCCACCACACTAACGCCGGGTTAACGAAAGATAACACAATTTTATCTGGGCAAGGTAAATCAATTCTATGTGTTCTATGTATTTCAAGATCTTCAATAATGTAAAGCTTAGGACCCTTTCTTCGCTGTGGGCTGCAGCATATTTTAAAGTTTATATATTTTAAGCAAGTAACGATTTAGGTGATAGTTTATTTATTTTTTACTTACAGCTTGGTTTAATTTGCATATCATTTTTGTTACTACTTTTTTTGATCTCATTTTCTATAGCTTCTTTTCACCTAATCTTGTTTATATTTTCTATTAATTGCTCTACTTACTTCTCTTCTTATTTATTTACTAACTTTTATGCTTGTTGTTGTTTTTCTATTCTTATTTATGACGGATATTGTATCTGGCACTAACGATATCCACAAGACCATGATTGGCGTTTTATGCAAGCAGCACCCTGGCTTCAATATTGTGCATTTTAACGCGAGAAGCCTTAACGACGTTAAACTCGACTATGTCCGACATTGTTTTGAGAACTCTGCCGTTGATGTCATTTGTGTTTCCGAGACATGGTTTCGGGCAGACATAAGTGACCATTGTTTGCGGATAAATAATTTTAAGTTATGGCGAAATGATCGGACGAACAAAAAAGGTGGGGGTGTTGCAATATATTGTAAAAAGAATTTAAATGTTAAAGTGTTGGGAATGTCGAGTGGACTTGAGGTAGAATTTCTCAATATTGAGATTTATAGTAATTCTGTTAAAGTTTTCTTGTCGTGTGTTTATAACCCGTATCGTAGCTGTTGTATGGATGAATTGTTTAGATCTTTGTCTAATTGTGCAATTGATTATGACCATTTTGTTATGTGTGGTGATTTTAATATTAATATGTTAATCAAAGATAACCTCGTTAGCCAATTTGTTGATAAGCTGACGGAAGTTGGACTACAAACATTAAATAATTGTATGCCCACGCGCTTTGCAAATAATGCCTCTCCGAGTCTTTTAGATATTTTCGTAATTTCTGATGTATCCTCTGTTTTGTTGTTTGACCAATTATCGTTCATTTCTGACCATGATCTTCTTTTTTGTGCCTTGAATGTTAATTTTTCACCTGTTGTCAATCATGAAACTTTCACTTTCAGAGACTACAAATCTATCGATTATAGTTCTCTGTTTTATGACTTGTCCACTGTTAATTGGTCTGTCTGTTGGATGCTGAGTTCAGTTGATGAGAAGCTTAACTTCTTTATAAATAAAATACATGCGCTGTTTGAGGCGCATGTTCCGTTAATTACTCGCCGAGTTTCCAACAGAAGTTGTCCCTGGTTCACAAGAAATGTTATGTTAGCCATTAAATCACGTAATAGATACTACAATCGTTGGAAAAGAAATCCAACTGCATCTAATTGGGAACATTACAAAAAAGCAAGAAATGATGCTAACTCAACTGTTAGAGTTTCTAAACGCCACTTTTTTATGAGCAAGCTAAATACAACACTGCCCTCTAAAAAATTATGGAACAATTTAAGGCAGGCTGGGGTCTGTAATGTTAAACCTGATGACTGTTGTATCGATCCAGATATCTTAAATGATTATTTTGTTGATAGCTCAGAGTCTCCGTCAAATTTGTCTTCCAATTTTTCAACTACTTCATCTCCTGTTACTTTGTCTAATTTTGAATTTGTTGCTGTTGGTTAGAGTGAAGTCTCTCGCTACGTTAATAAATTAAAATCAAATGCCGTGGGTGAAGATGGAATTTCTATTAAGTTTATCAAAATAATTTTACCTCACATTATTTCCCCATTAACGCACATTCTGAATCACTGCTTCACTAGCTCCTGCTTCCCTAATATTTGGAAAGCAGCGACAATTATCCCTATTGCTAAAAAAACCAATGCACGTAATCCGTCTGACTTCCGTCCCATTAGTCTGCTATCAGCTTTGTCTAAAGTTCTTGAATCTCTCATGGCAGCGCAAATTTCGGACCACATTGAAAAATACGACCTCATGTCCCCTCTTCAATCTGGTTTTCGTCCTGGCCACAGTTGCGCTACAGCTATATTAAAGATTTTGGATGACGTCAGAGTGACATATGATTTAGGGCACTTAAATCTACTCTGCCTTCTAGATTTTTCCAAGGCATTTGACTCTGTCGACCATAGCATTTTATGTCAGAAACTTTCAGATAACTTTAATTTTTCTATCTCTGCTGTCCGTCTGTTACACAGTTACCTTGGAGGAAGGTCTCAAAGGGTAAGGGTGGGTTGCAGTCTGTCCGCTTTCCGTTACTTAACCTGTGGAGTTCCACAAGGCTCTGTGCTTGGTCCGCTTCTTTTTACAATGTTTATTAATGATATATTTAGCAAATGCCAACATGTAACCATGCATGCATATGCTGATGATCTTCAACTGTACTTGTCCAGACCTATTAACCGTATTGATGATTTATGTAGTAAGATGAATGAGGACTTAATAATAATAACAGATTGGGCTAAATCTAATAATCTTCGGCTCAACCCCATCAAATCATATGTCTTGCCTATTTATAAATCTCGTTACTTTTTCTCTAATATACCCTCACTTTATCTTAATGATGTTGAGCTAAATTTTGTTGATAAAGTTAAAAATCTTGGGTATCATATTAACTCCTCTCTCTCCTGCGAAAGTCATATTAATTCGGTTGTGTGTAAAGTCTACCATGTCCTTCGGAACTTAAGGTGGACTGCGTCATTTGTACCTATGGACACTAGAAAAAAGTTAGTCCAGCAACTCATAATGCCAATCATATCTTACGCAGCTGTTGTATATGGTAAACTTGATTCTAGATCGAAAATTAAGTTGCAATGCGCTTTTAATAATGCTGTTAGGTATGTTTATGGTCTTAGAAAGTTTGATCGGATTAGTCATCTGAGTAATCAAATACTGGGTTGTAATATTATGAACTATATTGATGCTAGAAATTGTATTTTCTTACATAACCTGTTATATTCTAAATCACCTGCTTATCTTTTTGATAAGCTTCAATTTTGCAGATCAAATAGAAATTTTAATCTCAAACTCCCTGTGTATAATTATTTGAACTCTAACAGATTATTCTTCGTAAACGCCATCAGATTGTGGAATTCGTTGCCTACAGGAATTAAAAATATTTCTAATAAACAAACCTTCAAGCATAAAATTTTCGAATACTTTTCCTAATACTCTCTCTGTCCTTAATAACTTTTCTTTCTTTCTTTTTTTAATTTTTCTATCTCTTATAAGTCTAACTAGAATTAAGTCTCGATTTATGTTTAAGTATGATTGTTATGTTACTGATGTTTACTATTCATATCCTAGTTCGTTAAATTGTTTGTTTTTATTTTTTGATTCCTGATAACTTAATTTATTTAAATTTTTAAACTTAAATTTTTCAAGTCAGTTGTATAATGTATAATGTTACTGATGTTTACTATTTATATCCATAGTTCGTAAAATTGTGTTTTTTTTAGATTTCTGATAACTTTATTTATTTCTATATTTTAACTTATATTCTTCTAGTCAGTTGTATAATTTATACTTGCTTGTTGATAATATGTTTATATTTTTTATTGTGCATTTAAAAGACTGTGTCTTACATGCAAACATTACTCTTAATAAATAATAATAATAATAATAATAATAGTGGATGCACAGTATTTGCATTTATTATAAAATAGGAACTCACTTTGAAACAAGAACTGAAGCAGCTTTTTACGAAGGGTCCGATATTTCCGACATACTAAAGATACTAGGAAAATAATTACTTTCATTGATTGGCAACTACTTATGGTCTATTGCCAGAAATATTGATCCATGGATAAGGTCTTTTGGGATGCATGCAGAACTATCTACATCGATTAAATGAAAAAGGGATCTATAACAGTACAGTATTATACTGGGTTCGCCATTACATTTCATGCAATACGTAGCTGGTCAGATGTGTTGAACATTTTTTTAGTGCTTTTCTGCCCTTATTGTTCAACGGATTCTCATGGGCAAAACGATTAATTATGTTTTGTACCGTTCTTAAAAATGATTTTTTAACATTATTCGTTGCTTCAGAGTTGAGCGCAGTCTGGTTTAAAAAAAAACATAGCAGTAGACACTTCAAATAAAAACTAGTAAGGTATATCTTCGACTTGCCCGAAGTTAAAATACCCCCACGGCCGATTCTTATGGGTAGAAGAATCTTAAATTGGAGAGCTTTTTGTAAGAGATTTTGAAAGATTTTATTATTTTTACGTGTCTAAAATACATACATATCAAATTTTGCAGCTTAAATATAAGCCTTTTTATAAAGTTTTAAATTTTGGGGTTGTATGTGAGGTGGGCGTGTTAGATTGTGTATGACGCCCATTTTTCTAACATACCTCAGTTTCGACATAGAATACACAAATACCGAGTTTCTGTCTTGTAACTTTAATATAAGCCTCTTTATAGATTTTTAAATTTTGGGGTTGTATGGGAGGTGGGCGTGTTAATGGGTGGATGACGCCCAATTTTATAACACACCTCAGTTTTGACATTAAATACACAAATACCGAGTTTCCATTTTGTAACTTTAATATTAGCCTCTTTATAGATTTTTCAATTTTGGGGTTGTATGGGATGTTGGCGTGTTAATAGGTGGATGACGCTCATTTTTCTAACTCACCTCAGTTTTGACATTGAATACACAAATACCGAGTTTCCGTCTTGTAACTTTAATATTAGTCTCTTTATAGATTTTTCAATTTTGGGGTTGTATGGGAGGTGGGCGTGTTAGTGGGTGGATGACGCCCATTTTTCTAACACATCTCAGTTTTGACAAAGAATACACATATACCAAATTTCAGTATTGTAGCTTTAATATTACCTTCTTTGTAGAGTTTTCAATTTTGGGGTTGTATGGGAGGTAGGCGTGGTTTTCATCCGATTTAGCCCATTCTCGAACTTGACCTTAGTTTTTTTAAAAAAAGCTTAAATATCGAATTTCATTACAATAGCTTCAAAATTACGGCTGTAATCGTGTCGACAGACAGACGGACAGACGGACAGACAGACGGACATGGCTAAATCAACTCAGGTGGTGATGCTGAGCAAGAATATATATACTTTTCCATACCTACCACGCCTCCTTTTGGGTGTTACACACGTCGTGACAAAATTAATATACCCCTTACGCAGTACGCGTGGGGGTATAAAAATAAAAATTGCCACAAAGTAACTATAAAATATAGCGCAGGCATAGAAAACAAAAGTACCGTTAGCTTGTGCAGCATTGGTGTACTGTTGCCCAGTGAAGGTAAGTACATAAAATAAGCTGTGAGATGAAATTAAGCAGCATTTTTTGTTAATTTTAAGCTATTTTTTTTTTGTTATACTAGATTTCCAGCTCTTTTGAATGATACCATATTCTCCGTAATATTCCCGTTAGTTTCACTGTTATTGAGCCTTAAAGTTGAAAGTATGCTCTGCACTAAATAAGCTGTGAACCACTATTAAGACAACATTACTGACATTTATATAATCGGATTTTATATAAATTTTGAAACATTTATTGAAAACTCTCACAACAAACCTTATTACGTTCTCCAAAAGGATTATTTAGAACGCACAGTCGCTTCAGGGGGCCGTTAAAGTGGCTTCTCTTTTCTTAAATACTGTTCCATACCAACAGAACGGACACCTCCGTGATATAGTGTGGGAGAGAAGGTTCTTTCTTTCAATTCTTCATTGATTGCCCCCTATAAAACATCTTTCTCTTTCGCTTCCAAATACAGGTGGGGCCAAAAGTCCCGCCTGTATGTAAAAATTTAAAATTTGGTGAAAGTGTTGGCCCGATTTTACCTAGTATGGATGCATCATGCATGTGTAATTGTTGCCCAGAAGGTCTTCGCATTGCTGTTTCTGGATATTCTTCAAGACTGTTCCGTGCACGATCAATAATCACCTGGTTCTGCACTATTCTCGGTCTTCTTGTTCGTGGCAAGTCCGACACTGATTGACGGAAACGTGCAATTAAACGATTAATTGGAGCATGGCTAGGTGCGTTTCTGGTGTAAAAATAATTTTGATAGGTCGTTGAGTCAGTAAAATTAAATACCTATTGGAAAAGTAAAATTGTACCACTTTGGTGCGTTGCTCGTCAGTGTAATTTTGCATGTTGATGTAGCAAGGTTTGATCATTAAAATCTGAAAAAAAGTAAATAAAAAAAA
The DNA here is from genome assembly GCA_958299015.1 of Tetanocera ferruginea. Taxonomy (NCBI): domain Eukaryota; kingdom Metazoa; phylum Arthropoda; class Insecta; order Diptera; family Sciomyzidae; genus Tetanocera; species Tetanocera ferruginea. The sequence continues at coordinate 23,016,159 of OY282640.1, forward strand.
AAAACATGTTTTTTAAAAATTTTTGTGTTGCAATAAGCATCAATACTGCTTCATGTTGCCAAATGTTTTAGGCCAGTTTTTGAATAACTTACCACCCGCGAATATGGTTTCAACAAGATGAAGCCAGTTTGCGAAAAGTTTGAGCTAAATAACAAGCAGTCTTGAAAAGATCGCAACATTGAGAAGCTTAAAATGGGCACCAACTTCAGGCGTTATTTTCCATGTTTGAATTACACAATTTTTCCATCAATGTAGTGCACAAAAAATAGGTCTTGAAATAAAGAAATTATTGACCATCCGAACCCCTTCGCTTCTATTTCGCCACATTGTATCATATCTGAAGAATAGTTCATTCTGCGATTCACTCAATATACAGCCACTTAAAATAAAATCACATCCTTTTTGGTTACATACAAAGATTCTCATGCAAGTAAACGCAGCTCATTTAAGACGTTAGTAAAAAATGCCTTGACTTTAACATTTTTTGCTTTCCGTTTTTAAAAGTCGAACGACACAAAAAAAGAGTGCAACTTGCATGAGAATCAAAAGTTACTTTATTTGTTTGTATTTTGTATTATTTTTGTTTTTGTTTTTTTATTATTATGAATTTTATAATATATAATTTTTAATATTATCAATGCTTTCATTTGTTTTTGACCTAGATTATTGTTTTTTGTGTTTTCTTTTTTTAATTACTTAATTTCCATACAATCTGGTTTGTTTTGTTTTTTTATTTTTTTATAATAAAGTATTAATTATTATTTATTTTTTTGTTTCACTTAAGAGAATGAAATTGTGAAGTTTTATATCTCTACAGTGTGGTGTTAAATTTTATTATTTTTTGTTTTTGCTAAATTTATGGAAAAAGAAAAGAAGAATTTATTGAGAATGAAATGATGAAACTGTTAAAATGATAATGATTTTGTTTTTCCTTTATTAAATGCAACAGTAACCATTTATATGCATTTTGTACATATACAATATTCGAAATATTTTTTTACATTAAACAATTTAATTGTGAGTCAAAAAAAAAAAACGAACTTTGTAGGCGACTTGAATGAATTTTTATATGAAAGTTTTGAGTTTTTCTCTGTGTTAAACATGTGTGGTAAGAACAAAATGGCAGTAGAACATATATAACGGTTTGTTGATTTTTTATAACCTTATTTTTTTTTTTTTGTTTTTTGTGTAAAATTTAAAATAAGTTGAAGTTATAAAAATTTATACATTTATCATGCAAAATGGTATTTGTATGCACTACATATTTTGTCTAAATTTACACATACATGAGTACTTCGGGAGATTGTTGAAGATGATTTTTAGTAAAAACTTAAATTTGTATTATAAAATTTGGTTAATCATTCAATTTCAATTGCAAAACTTGACTACATAAGTTTTTTTTTTGTTTTATTTTTATTTCTGTTTTAAATAGACTCAATAAATAAATTTATATCATTTAAAAATTCGAAATAATAAAAATCTACATACTTCAAAAGAGAGTGGCGAAGCGCGGGTCATTTTGAAGGTTCATATAAATGATGTTTAATGTGACATTTAATTTAATTTAACTTTTTGAAAACCAATTATTTTTGTTTGCAAATCTAACTTATATATTTTTGTTTTTGTTTGTTTTTTATAAAAAAGCTCAAATAAAAATTTGCCATTTTTAAATAGAATCAATTTAAAAACAATTTAGTTGAAAGCTAAGCAATTATAATTGTTATGTTTTATAAGCTGTTTAGGTCATATTTAACATTGCTTTTATTAACTTCTGTTTAAATTTTTTAAAAAATCTCTCCATTTGTTAGTTTTGTGGCTTTGTTTTTTCTTCATTCTCTCAATTCTTGTGTTTTTGAATTTGAAATTGTGTCTTGGCTGTTTCTAACATGCAACTAAATATCATCTACAAATTTCAAAATTAATTTTATTTGTTTTTTTTTTGTTTGTTTTGTTTTCTTCTTCGCAGACTGGTCGAAAGAAACTCTCCGCGTTTATTATCAGAGCATTATTTATATTTAAATTTAAGCTTCACTTTCGCCTGGCGATACATTCTCTTCCGCATTGATTGGTACAATCAGATTCTCCTTCGACATTAGATTATATTTTGTTACAAAGTGTGTAAAGCGATGGCATAAATATGTTTCCGCCTCGAATTCATCAAATATTCGCCGATGATGAAAATAGGCATGCGAAAAAATTCGATAGACACGTCGACAGACTGAACCTAATTTAGTAACTGATGATTCCTTGATTGATACCCTGGAAGAGAGAATATAAAAATTAATTACAAAAATGCACAACTGATGAATTCTATTTTAAAGTAATTGTTTGTTGAGTGTTGTTCAGACCAACCTGCTTGGAAAGTATTTATTGCTATTCAAGAGGCATGCAGCACCGTCGAGCGTATGACGCGTATAATCGATGGCAGGGCATTCTTTTGGTGTTTTATGAGCTGCACATAGAAATATCCACTGCTCGGTAGCAGTCATCTGCGTGCATGTTGTTGGAAAACATTGCTTTTGCAAACGCACCGCAAGTCCATTCAACTCCATGCAGAATTGCCTGTAATGAAAATGGATATAAGAATTTATTTCATTAATTATACAGTCTAAAGATAATTATGAATACTAAATTCAAATAATAAGTTTGAAGCTATCTGTTTTTCTGGCGATTCGGCATAGATTGGTCATAGTCTGTCATATGGTCAAGATGCGTAAATTCGGATTTCATCATCGGAAATATCGCGATTAAATGCTCCTTGTAAAGCTTCATGGAAGAACTTGTTCTTTTGAACTAAGTACCGATAAAAGGAGTTTAAACTGTACAGAAACTGATAGTTTTAACGTCACACAATGGGATATAAAAGGGGGAAAATGTATTTTTGTATCACATAAAAGTATTAATTTTTCTTTTTTATTTACAATTAAGGCATATAACGGTTTTATTTACAATAAAGTATACATTTTTTTCAAGATTCAATAATTTTACTATTACAAAATGGACTTGAGAAATGGAAAGTAAGATAATTCACTAAATCACGCATTTAAAATTAAAACTTTCATTGATTTTTTAAAAAACTTTTCTCTAAAGCTCCTCTAATGCTCCTATAGGACAAAGTTGTATGACCGATTCTCTTTAATTTTGCTCCACAAAGTAATGATTTTATATAACTAACCCACACATTCCTGACTATGTGTGGATTTGATACAAAACTAATGTTTTTTGCACTGAATTTAATATCCAACTTAATAAAGGTGGGAATGAGTTGAATTATCCGGTCTATGCAAGAAATGCAATACTAAAAATAAGATCCTTAATAAATTTTGAGTGTATACTCGTATACTCTAGTAAAAAGTGAAAGAATGAAGGCAGTTTTTATAGAGTAGAATAAATATTTTAAATATTATTTTGATAAGCTTTTTCTTTTGGGAGTCGTCGAGAGTGAAAGGATGAACCTAAAGACATAGTTAAGAGGGTGCCATACAGATGTGTCATCAAAATAGAAAAATCAAATTTTGCGAAAAAGTTCGGTTACAAATTTTTCGCTAGATGGCTCTAAAATGTAATATCTTTGCTAGTATTAATTAAAGCGTTTTTTGACATTATGACATTTAAGACATTTTAAGCTTCATTTTTTGAAAAGTTATCTAAGTTTAAAAATCTGAAAAAATTTCTAAGAGTTCAAAAGTTACAGCCGGATGAGTGAGAGCGCATTTTTATTTTTCTTTGCATTTTTCTTTGTTCACAAACTTTGAACGCGTTTATCTCGAAACCATGTTTTTCGTACTGGTTGAGGCACTGCGGGTTCATTTTTTGACGAAATTTTTTTTTTTTGTATTTTTTAAACTTCGCTATCGTATGACACGAGATTATTTTTTAATTTTTTTTTTCGATTTTTTATGAATTTTTAAAGTCAATATTTTTTCGAAAAAAAACACAATTTCATTCAAATTTGGAACATCACCAAAAATGGAAAAAAAGCTACTGTCATACGATAACCAATTTTGTTAAGATTTAAAAAAGTCATTTTTTTTCAAGATCGAACAATATTTGCGACTCCCAGCGCTGCAAATACGAGGCCCCGTTTTTTTCTCTGCCCCCAGTTTGGAGCTCTATAAAACCATGCTGGAGTGAAAATATATTTTTTTTCTTACAATTTGTTCAATTCTCTACAATAATAAAAAAATTTTTGGAAAAATGTTTGTTTTTGACGGATTTATGAATTTTTAAAAAAAAGGTCTGTTTTCTCTGCCGCGAATGTTATGTACCACTTTAAGAAGCTTTTCTTTGTATTATTGAAAATCAGCTCACCATCTTTTGTAACACAGTTTAAAGTTTTTCAAGAATGAATTTGTCTACGGTCTAAATTAGTGTATTACCCGTTGAAACTTTCACCAAGCCTAGTGAGTTTAGATTAAAGTATGCACGTAACCAAAACTATCGAAATCGTCAAAAGCTCAAATTGTGGTATTCCATTAGGAGGATCTCTATTTTCACAAATTATCTACTATTATATAGTTATCGCCCTTTTATGTTGTAAATAAATTAAAGAATTGTTAATAGATAGATTAGAATAAAAAAATATGTGTGTGACCGCCACGCACGGTATAAGTGAAACTTTAACCCAAAAAGTTAATTGGGTTAAAGTAAACACTTACTTTAACTTTTTATGTGGTTAATTGATTTGAATAAGGTCTTACTAAAAAAAAATCGGAATTCATATAATACAAGAGTAGATTAAATCTGTTTTAGTACAATCTCGAAAATTTCAAAGGATTTGTTCCATCAACTTATCGTAATATATTCATTATACTTTACCATTAACTTTTATTTCTTGTAAAAACCCTTATACAAAAATTTTAAATAGGCAACTGGCAATTTGCGGCGAGGCGAATTGGTTGTGAAAAAAAAGGGGGAAAAAAAATTGAAATAGCATGTCTTTTTACCGGTGATTATTAATTAATCAGTAGGTTCAGTAGGCTACGCTTCCTTGTTATGAAACGATGAAAAATTGATTTCATTACGACGAGACAATTTTGAGCATTACTTAATGTAGATTCAATGCATTTAGCTGTAATGCAATGCAATCACCATTTTCAAGTGAGTTATACTTATACTCGGAAATAGAAGCAAAAAAGCCGAGATTTAAAACCTTTTAGTTTACTACCGTTTCAATTCATCATATTGCTCTATACTCAGCTAAAGCAGTTTCACCTTAAACAATTGCGAAATCAATCTTTGTTGATTAGTTCGTTAGGTATGTTTGGTAGTTTGTTAGTTTGGACTCAAACCATTTCGCCATGGTTTATGGTGAGTTATTTAATAATTTATGAATTGGCTTCGTTTCATTAAAGTGTTACATCGGTTCTACTCCCCGTTAAGTTCGCCGTATGTTCGACGAAACGCGGCTAAAGAAGTTTCACTTCAAAAAATCGTTGAGTCATATCAAACATGGAATTATACTAAAGTTATATAAAAAAATCAAACAAATTATAACTACATTCCAAAAATTTAAAAAGCATTAAAATAATATATAAAATTTTGTAGTCGAGTTTTTTGAATGGGCGCCCGTCATTGTCGAGTTTTTGTGTTTTAGTTATGTGCTTATTTGCTTGATGTTTTTAATATAAATTCAGTGTTATTTAATGCCTGATGACTCTCAGCGTGCCGAAATGTCGAAAATGAAAGGCAATTAAAGATATAAATTTTTTTCTTTTAATTCCACAGCCAAAGACCAATTAACAATCATTTCATTTATACATAACATATTATATTATATTGATTTTTTTGCGTTGAATAATGAAAGCAGTTATAAAAGAGAACGAGTATTAATTTTATTGAAACAACCTATTACAAAAGAAACAATTTTCGTGAAAGTGCAAAAAATGTGTTTCTGAAAACTTGTTTTGTTTCACAAGGTTTTTCTGCTAGAAGCGATTCTCATTTTATGAAGTTTTTTTCGTGACTAGGAATATCGTTTCCAATCAATTTTTTTTTTTTTTTTTTTTTCAAGTTTGGGAACCGATATTTGTTACCGGAAAAATTCGATTATGTTGAGCTTGAAGTATATGTTCAAACTATAGTTTTCATGGGAGCGAAAAATAAGCTTTATAGGCAAATTCTTCCCATATTTTTAATTCTTATTAGTTTAAAATAATTTGTTTAACTACGAAAACCAGATACCACGCCCCGCTGAGGAGACAAACTCATGTTAATACAGGGTCTTTTCATAATGTTAAATTCGTGAAAATTTCATTGCAAGATTAATTTAGACAATAGCAAAATTAATAAAATATTTTGGGAAAAAGGCGGCGTTTTATTAGATGATAAATGGAGTTTTAAGATTAAAATTTATTCATTATTTTTGGGCACTACTGTAACTTACCTCAGATGTTCATATTTCCAAACACCCTCATCCTGTGCCTCTGGCATTGTTAGAATCAAATCCACATTTGATGGGTCCCTTTTAATCAGCTGCTGAATGTATTGTTGCACAGCCAAAGTGCTATCCATTTCCTCCAACGGTTCATCTGGCCAGCGACAGAAATCCTACGGAATAAAAATAGTATGGTTAGCTGTAATTAATTTAAAGTTCACATAATGCGGCTTAACAAATTTATCTAACTGCATCCCATTAAAAGACAACAATAAGAAAAAAAAAATTTGATTACAACGCTTGTGCCAAACTTTCATTAAATCAGCAGCGAAAGCGAAGCAGACTGGAATAAAGCCAATACCAAGCCCAGGTTAAGAGTCAGCTAATCTATGACTAAAATGCTGATATTTTATGACTTTTTTTGCTTTTATTTTATTGTCGCTACATATTTTTAACATTTTAATAGTTTTTAAAGGTATTTCCATACCTTTGCTTTGGTTCCTGGTCGATTTCTTCGCAAAATTGTCGAACCGTCGGCCATCTTCATGATTGTTCGTCTTGAACAAGAAAAATTTTGCAATTCTTCTTGCTGCGCTCACGTTTGCAGTTTTGTTGTACTTTTCCCTGGTTTTAATTATTATTTAAATGTTCATAAGTATTTTGCACAATTTTTAATAGAAATATTTATTAATATTAACACAAAATTCTATTCCAAAAACAATTGAAAATTTCTTGCCACAGAAAAATTCTCACTTTCTTTCGTTTTCTTCTTTTCCTTTATTTCATTCATTTAGTTTTGTGTTCGAAGAAAAATTTTGACAAGTTGTAAAATTCTGTGATTGCGAATGTGTGGGTTTGTGTAGAATTGGCAATTTTGAGTGTGTGAGTTTGTGTATGCATTTACAGGGTTGCCAGTCACAATATTGTTGAGCTATAAAAAATAGGCTGCCAGATTTTCGTATATATATACACCCAAAAAAATTCTGTAGTAAAAAGGGAGGATCGACAACCATTTTGTTGAATGGTTATTTAATTTTTGTGTGCTAAAAAGCCAATTTTCTTTTATTAATTTTTGCGTTAAAATTAATCTATTTAATTGAATTGTTATTGTCGCTGAACAATAGTATATATACTGTACGTTGGACTGGTATTGGTATCTGGTTTATAGCCAGTAAGAACGAGGTTGCTGCTGCTGTCTGGGGCTGTTGCTAGACGAAAAACGCACACGAGGTCGAGTGCAGCGCTGCTGATTATTCTAGAAGTTATTCTATTTAATTTTTAATACGATTAAGCATTAGCTTGTTTACACAAAAAGCTGCAACGAAAGTGACTGAAAAATTTTCCACTGCATTGGATTGAGTATTGCACAAAATGGCCGTCGCTGCATGAAATTCGCCCTGTGCCGAAAATTTAAGCTGTGTGAAAATTGTGTAAATCAGCAAGAAAAGCTATACGGAATTGCATAAAATTATAAACATATTATAAAAAACTTAAAAAGACGATTGAAAAAAACTTTTTCAAGCAAGAAGCAAGAAAATTTATTGTGCTATTGATATGTGCGCTTATGATGGCTCATATAACCAGCCCGAGAAAAGCTGAGGCTGCTCAACAACTTGTTGCTCTAGCTACGAGCGCTTTACCATCTCACAGCAGTGAGGTACATACTGAACCGCAGAAGCAGACTAACTCTGAGGTGCAGCAGGGCTCTAATGTTGAGTCCAATGATGTTAATATGGCTGACTCTGTGCACCGAGACTGGGTCAAGGTGTCTAAAAGGGCTAGAAGAGTCTCGAATGATAGCAGTTCAGGTGAGGAATCGCAGGCAACTTGCAAAAAGAAGAATGACAATCGTTTTGCAATATTCAATGAGATGGTGGTGAAGGAAAAAACTGGTGCCAGGAAGGAGTCCCAGAATTCTGCTCCACGCAGTCAACCGAGACCTACTGAACGAGTGACTGGCCAGGATGGCAAAGATGGCCTTGACGATGGTGTTAACATACCAGATTCCAGCTTAAATAAAAATAAAAGAAAGAGTAAGTTTTGTCCACCAATATTTTTAAAAAATGTAGATGAAAGGCAACTGGTTAAGGATTTAAGATCCAAAAATGTTGTTTTTAAAATTATTAATATGGGATCAAAGAGTAAAATTTTTGTCGAGGATGGGATGATTCACCGGGCGCTTCTCGAGAGGCTTAGAGAAACTCCAGGGATTCAGGCCTATTCATTTACGCCTAAAGAAGAAAAAAACGCTAGTTTAATTCTGAGAGGGTTGTCCTCAACCTATGAGGATGCTGAGATTTTAGAAGAGCTACTTGACCTAATTCCTGGTGGAGTTGAGAAGGTTAGTAACTTTGTTACAGTTCGTTCTCAGAGAGAAAAAATTAAATACGGTCTGTTCTTAGTGAAAGTTCCTACTGGAAGATCAGTAGCGGATGTGTTGAAAATTAAGTACCTTTTCAACACACAGGTGCATTGGGAAAAACCCAAAGGTAACTCTGGACCGGTGCAATGCCGAAGGTGCCAACAGTTTGGGCACATCGCAAAAAATTGTGCAAGTGACTATAAGTGCGTGAAGTGCAATAACAGTCATCTCCCTGGAGAATGTGTGACTACCAAGGAATCTGGTCTAAAGCCTTTTTGTGTGAATTGTAAGAGGGACCATCCTGCAAACTATCGTGGCTGCGAAAGGTTTAAAGAGTATTCACTCTTTAAGAAAAGATCTGCTCAAAAAGTTAAAGCGGAAGCTAAGAAAAGAACTGATGAAATCTTTTGCGCACCCAGTGCGCCTCCTCCGCTTACGGTGTCTTATGCAAGCCATTTTAGAGGGCAGGATGGTCCCTCTTCTATTCAGATGAAGAGTGATAGCACTAAAGAAAATCTGTTGGGCCAGTTTTTTGATCTCTCTAATGACCTGTTTGGTGTTAATGTGCACGAGCTGTTAAGTAAAATTGAAAGTTTTATGAAAAATATTAAGAAGTGTTCTTCTATATTGGAAAAGAGAATGTGTTATTTAGATCTTCTGAATCAAATTATTTTGAACGAAAAATAATGGGTTTTAGATTTTTAACGTTTAACATTTCGTCTTTGGTCGATAACAGCAGGAGAATTGAAGTTCAAAAAATTCTTAATGGTTCTGACTGTAATGTAGCTTTCCTACAGGAAACCCATATTAATAGTAGACACAAGGTTTATATTGATAATTTTAATTTTTTGCGAAATGATCACCAGCAGGGGGTTGCATTGGCTATTAAAAAGAATATAGAGTATGAGATAGTTAGTTTGGACGGTATTAAGCTTGCAAGTGTGTTTGTCTCTATCAATGTAAGGATTAATGGATTAGTTAAAAAACTGTTGATTGGCTCAATTTACATCCCTACTAATTGCAGATCAGAGTTTTTTGTCGAAGAAATTAACAAAATTGAAATTAAAGCTAGGCAATTTGATGGTGCTATTATTGGAGGTGATTTGAATGCAAGAAGTCCCAATTGGGGTGATAGCTCTTTCAACTTAAACGGTAAAAGCTTTGAAAAATGGCAAAGTACATGCTTTCCATCTTTAATTAATTTAACGCCAGGGTCTCCTACGTTTCCAAGAAGTTCGTCCTATTTGGATCACTTTCTGATTTCTTCGCATTTGATTAACTTGATGAATAACAATTTTACTATTCAAACACTACCCACTTTCTCCGACCACTTTCCTGTCCTCCTTAACATTAATCTTGCAGCAATGGAACTTTCATCTTTGAATATAAGCTATGGCAAATCTTTTAAGGGCACGAACTGGGAGAATTTCAGGGATGATTTGGATGCAAGGTTGAATCAATGTGTTCCGTCTTATTCTGTTAACCTTACTAATAATGAGATTGATAATCATATTAATAACTTTAATAACATTTTATTAGATACCCTTGATAGCCACTCAGACAATATTTATGTTTGTTTTAAGAAATTCAAAAATCTTCCTAAGGATATTGAAAAATTATTCAAAGTAAAACACGCGTGGCAAAAACAACTCAAACGTATTTTTCACAATACCTACAACAGGGTTTGTAGTGAATATAAGGAATTGTCTGGTAGAATCTCATTGCTTAAAAAGATCATTGCTGACAAGGTTAGGATTTGGATAAATGCTCAATTTAGAAAAAGACTTTCTAAAATTGTTCCAGGACCTAGTGCCTTTAAAGAAGTTTTTAAAATTGTGGGTAAAAAAAAAAGTTTTAAGTGTGACAAGATTATTGTTAACGATATGTTAGTTTCCGAGGAACGGAAAATTGTTTCTGAATTTGAAAAATATTTTAGTTCTGTATTTCAAGAAAAATCTCCTACGTTCGACCCCGGATTAGTAACTGAGGTTAGAGATTCGGTCCGGTCGGCTAGACTTCTTAAGCCTGAGCATATTTTTATCTTCAATAATCAGAATTCGGCACTGTCACCGCCAGTTACAGGGGTTTTTACCTCACAGGGTGAGATTGCCAATATTTTACATAAACTGAAAGCTAAGAGGTCTAGTGGACCGGACTTAGTTTCTAATTTCTTGCTGAAAAAGGTCTCGATACATGCGATCAAATTCCTTACAATATTATTTAATAATTGCATAAATAATGGGTACTTCCCTTTACTATGGAAGGAAGCCAGAATTTTGCCTATCTTGAAGAAGCCTAACAACTTTATTTTGAGCAATTTTCGTCCCATTTCTCTTCTTTCTAACGTGGGTAAGATATTTGAGAGAGTAATAATGTTGAAGCTGGAGTCTCCTAATGTTATTCCTTTTGAATTTATCTCAGACCTTCAGTTTGGTTTTAAAAGAAATCACTCTACAGTGCATGCGCTATTAAAAGTGCATAATGATATAACAGTTGGCTTAAGAGAAAAAAAATCCACTGTAGCGTGCTCTCTTGATGTGGAGAAGGCCTTTGATAATGTATGGAGAGAGGGGTTGTTGTTTAAGATTTTAAAACTGAATTTTCCACTAGAGATTTTTCATTTGTTGGATAGCTTTTTAACCAATAGGAGATTCTTTATCCAAATCCAAGGTACTCGCTCTAATATATGTGATTCCCTGAGTGGCGTGGCTCAAGGTTCAGCTATAGGACCCTTACTATTCAACATTTTTATGAGTGACTTTCCCCACTTAAATGAGGGCGAAAATATTCCTGCCTCCTTAGGAATTTTATTTGCAGACGATACCTTTGTTTACGCTAAAGATGACTACCCTTTAAATGCTCTTAGAAAGCTCGAAAGTCATATTGATAAAATAAATATTTTTTACAAAAAATGGGGCATTAACATTAATAACCTCAAATCTGATTGTATCTGTTTTAGGAATGCTAGTGGCAAAGGAAAAGTGGGGGCGGTTAAAGAGAGCCGCAATCTCGAGCTAAGGATTGACAATAATATGATTCCTTTTAAAAAGAGTATCAAATATCTTGGTGTTAATTTTAACATGTTACTCAAATTCAATCATCATGCGAGAAGCAACATTGAAAAAGCCAGAAAAGTATGTAATATTTTAACGTCCCTGCTTTGTAGCAATGACTTACAAAAGAAAACTAAAATTCTATTGTATAAAACTCTTATTAGACCAGTGTTGCTATATGCTTTCCCCTGCTGGTTTTCGATTTCGCCTACTGTTGCCAACGAAATGGGAAAATTAGAGAGAAAGGTACTTAGATATTGCATCAATAAAAATTTTGAATCCAGAAACAAAAGGTTTTCCAATGGGTCTGTGTACAGAGAAGCTAATATAACACCAGTTATCGTCTATGCAACTGGTTTGATGAAAAGATTTATTGTTAATATGAGTCTCTCTGAGAATGAACTTATAAAAGAAGTCTACTCTTCGCAATCTGAAATTTCGTGGTCATCCTCCCCTTACCAATCTCCTGTTGGAGTTGTTCTTGAGAATCTCGAGGGTAGTCCCGGTGAATCACCCCTTCCCTACTTTCTGAAAACTACTCCTGGTCATAACAGGGGCTAACTGAACTTAAATTGTACGCCTTCATTTGTTATATTGCTACACACTAACATTTTTCTTTTTGGGAAATTTTGGTGGTCAAAACTTTCTATTTCTTGACGTTTTATTCTATTTTATGATGAACTGTATATATACTATTATGGTATGAATTTTATTAACATTAACTTTTGTAAATGTTTACATTGTATAAGCACAATATTGCTTAGTGAGTCTCTTTTGTGTGAAAAAGCATAAAATGCTATTCTAAATTACTCTTTATACTTCTTCATTTTTGCCGTATTGAATATTTGTATTTATCAATTGTGTATAAAGATAATTTTAGAAAATGACTGAAGTTCAAACTTTATTAACTTTCATTGTTTAATGTCTTATTTTGTTCACAAATTCTTATTTGTGTTTCGTTTAATCGAATGATTGTTTGAATTAACATTGTAATTTTATATCGATCTCTTTTACGCTTGGCAATTATACTTAAGAAAGTATCAACGATATTGTGTATAGTAGGTTTATTCAGCGTGTCAATGTATTGTTGTTCATGCTTATCGTTGTCTCACTCTTTCATATATTTAGGGTTATTTTTTAAATTGTATATACTATAATGACAATACGTCAAACGCAACCTTATACTACTCAGTGAGCAAGAGTAAAATATTCTTTAATTTTATGTTGTTAGCCATGTGGCAATCGATTAATTAATTTATTTAATTTTGTAATAGTTATGCAGGCCATACATTACAGCCGCTATTTATTTGAAGTTACTGTTTACTTTTATCATGTAAAATCGTTTTGTTAAGACTCAATAAAAAACTACTACTACTACTACTGTAGTAAAAATAAATTGGGGAGATTACGATTTCCTGTTCGCCGCGATCTGACAATGGATTCGTGAAGTATTTTAAATATAAATAAGAATTGCCGAAGGAAAAATCGATTTATCGATTAGTTTTCGAGTTATCGATTTTTTTATATAATTTTTTTTTTATAAGGTCTTCTTAGAAAACTGACTATATTTTTCTTGTTATTAAACCGATATTAATGGTAATAGTACCATTTTGAAGATATTATAATAAGCTTTTAGAAAAATGTATAGTTAATCAAAACCGTTTATTATTTCATATTTTATAACTGTTTGAATGCAAAAGTAAAATAATTGCTTACATTTAACCCTTATTTTCTCAAAATTGCCGTTATTACTATGAATTATAGAAAGTAAATTATAGAAGCCTGAAAATTTATCTTTCACTTGGTATATAATTTGTATGACCTTATTATTTTGTTATGGTGTTTTTTGATGATGAATTGATTTGCCCTTGTACAGAATGTTATTCTTTTAAGCATATTTACAATAGTTGTTCTGCTTTCTTACTACATATTTCCTTATATCATATTTCCTTATTGCAATAAGCAAATGCCCTTAATGAAACATTGTTGCTGTAATATTTATGTGAATTTATAGAATTTTCCAAGCAATGAAAAAAATTCGCAACTTTAAGTTGATCAATTTTGGTTTTATTAAATTCAATAGTTGATCTTCGCTTATACCATTAATAAATGCAAATGTAGTCACGGCCAATTGTGATTAATGCGACTATTTTCCAAAAAATGCATTTATTGTATTAATTTGTAGCATGTTGTTCCCGAAAAACGTCAACGAGTTTTAGCCACCCAGGAGGAGATAGAATCTTAGGAAGAAGAGAATGAAGAAGAACAATGCGAAGATTTCTATTGAAGGTTTTCATTAGATTTATATTATTAATATCCTGTTAAGATAATATTTATATTTAGATAAACGTGGTTTTCCCTTGTACGAAAAGTTAAAAACAAGCTTGGTAGTAATTTTTGGCGGTAAAAAGGTAATTTTTCCACAATTTCACGAATTTTATATGCTAAAGCTTTTGTAAACGGGTTTTTTTATATATTTTTTTCGAGAACGTCCAAATACATATAAAAAAAATATGAAAAGAAATATTTGGGTTTGCCACCTTAAGTGTAGTTATTCCAAAAAAAAAATTTTTTTTATATTCTATATAACATATATATCGAATATAGTGTTTATTTAAAAAAAAACTTTTAACTATTGCATACCAAATAAAAGCTAAGATTTCAGGCTTTAAAACTAAAGTAGATTTTAAGCATATTAATATTGCAAATTTTTGAAAAAATAACGGTTTTATCAGTAGTAAAAAGTAAATATAATATAAAATCTCTTTAAAATTCTACATCTTGCCGAAGTTAACTTTTTTTTTTATTTTTTCTATCAGATAATTTAATTGTCTTTCCAACAACGTATCAATACATAAAATCTATTGGATATTGGAAAAGATATAGATGTTTATTTCAACAGATCTTGTAACAAGTAAACAATTTTAAAAAATCGATAACTCGATAACAAGAAGAGATATCGATATTTTGTTCGAATTTAATTTTTACTACATAAGTAGTAATTTTTACTACATTGTACAAAAAAAATCAATGTTCTTTTTAAAATTTTTTTACTGTAGGTTTATTAGCAACATCATAATATAATGGCGTTATTATATTTAAAACAAACAATGATTATAACATATTAAAGATATAGTAATAAATGGCACAGAAATATATCTTAACATCTTCGCCCTCTTTGTCGGAAGAGCATGGGCATTTCCAGTAGAATTCGATGAGTTAATTTTCTTTTTGCATGTGCCGATAGTGTGATGACTTCTCTTGTCTATTTTCTTATTGTGGTGGAAGGAGACGAAAGCCCGGAAATATTAGTACAGAGAACTCGTCACATAATTAAAAGTCCGCCGTCTCAAAAGTTTCACCGTCCGCTAGAAGTGGAATTATATAAGCATCATAATAACAAACATGATATTCTTTACTTACCAACATCGCGTACAGCCAGTCCAGAGGATGGCAGTTATATTTTCAAATATTTTTTATTTATGTATAATTTTTCATATTGAAAAAAAAAATAAATGAAAAAATACAGACTGCTATAAAAAAAATGCTTGAATATTTTTGTATTTATAAATAAATACATCTGAACAAATACTTACTACCCATAACTACATCGTGTAGTTTTAATTATTTAAGTATAAATTTAGTAAAAAGTTATCGAATAACTACTTTTGTTTTTGAAAATAAATAAAACTACACATTGACGAAACAAATACACTTCGTGTATTTAATTTAACTGCAGTTTTTTTTGAGTGTATATTAGAAATTTTGGAAAATTTCAGAATAAAACTATAAAAGACAACTATATGATTGGCTCAAATTAATATGGCTGATCTGTCTAAAGGGGGGGGTCTAAAGGGGGTTCTACAATAAATCGATTCTGTTGTCGAATTTTGTGCAATTCTCCAGTCTTTATGTTAGAAGTCAAACTATAGTAAGAAAAACACTACCAATACAAAATAAATTTACTTGCGCCATAAAACAAGAGATATAAGAAAAAATTAATAACAATCAAACTTAAAAGCAGCAAACGTCAAAATGAATCGCAGAGTTTTCAAATTTTTAAAAACTGCTTCACGTTATATGCCACCCTCACACTACACCCTCTTTACCTGAAGACATCAAAACTAATCCGACGTGCCGACTCATGTAAACGAATGAAAACAAGCTCTTTAAAGTATTGGAATATTGCAGGCATCTCAGCAACATCACGAAACAGACAGTATAACAATTGAGGATTTACAGACGTTTGTTTCTTTCACGCTTGCAGTTTTTTGAGAACGTTGTCATGAAGCAAATTTACGCGGTTCTCTTTTAAACGTTCTGGAATTGTGGTTTCCCTACGGTAAAGAAGACGAACGGGGTAACCTCCACACGAGAGATGTTAATTGTTCAGTTGAATGCAGGTTAAATGAAGTGGACTCACCTTATTGCAGTGCATGCTTCGATGAAATGTCTGAATTAATTTTACAGAATTTGTGTTTTTATATTTTTTGATTTATACAAGGAGACGATGCGGAATAGGATACAAAAGTGAAGGAAAAAAGTCTCTCAGTCTGTGATTTTATAAAATTTTTTTAAAGTTATTCTTTCGTTCTTGTTTCATTCTTGTTTGTTGGTTGAATTTTGACAGTAAAGTCTCTTCAACGCAGTTTCATCATGCAATTTTAAGAAGAAACGTGAAAAAATAATTTTAGAAAAATCTCATGCAAACTAGTATCATTGTATAAATACCTTCTTTCTAACTATTTACATTTTTAGAAATGTCACAAAAAAATAAAAAACCATGCTTCTATCAAAATTGTTGTCAAAATTATAGCAAGTGACACACTTGTGTAGTAAAAGTTAAGAAGTTAAGTTAAACTTTTCCCCTCTCTTGTATCACATGAAATGCCACGGAATTAAAATGAGTTTTGGTTTTAAGTGCTCAAATATATTAAAGGGGATTTTTAGTTCAAGATAAAGTTTCATCTTTGAATTTTTTGATGAAATTGTATTGAAGAAACTTCGTTTTCAAAATTGAATCAAAAATGAAAATATGAAAGAATGATGCCGAAAAATGTTCATGAAATCACAGTTCGAGAAACTTTTTCATTCACTTTCGTTTCCTACTTCGTAGCATCACTTTTGACAGTCTCATTCGGCTAGTCTCCTTGTATAAAGCATGATTCAATAATTTATAAGGTCATCACGATATTTGACATACCTTATATTTTTTGTAAACAAAAAAAATGTTCTCTATCAAAAATTAATGACAACTAATGTTTTGTGATCTCCTCAAAAAAAAATGTATGTGTCAGTGTTTTGTTGTGGCTTTTTTAAATTAAATAGTATTTGTTTTCAATATTTTACTGCTTGGACAAAAAAAATGCATTTCTTTCATGGAATTTTTTAAGGCAATAAATTCGCGAAAATATTGCAAGCTTGGACGCTGTGAAGACGCAGAGCCTTTAAAAATCATCTGATGAATGCTTCTTAACAGAAAAGTAGCAGAAAATGTATTGATTCAAAATTCTTAAGATATATAGTACTACGAAAAAGTAAAATATTCAAGCAGCTGTGGGACTTTTGTTTCATTAAAAATACTTTCCTCTTTATATAAAGGTATCTATCTCCATTTTTGTGAGTAGACGTCAAATATCGAGATTACCTTATAAATTATTGTACTATGGTATAAAGCGACGCTCATAAAATGTTTTAAAGATCCCCCACACTATATGTTTCACACATATGACATGTTCAACTTTACAGATAACTGTGACATACATATAGTGTGGAACGCATAGATTTCAAGTTCTGACAAGTCGATTGTACTTTCGTAAGTCAAAATTTGAATTAGAACTGTTTCTAATTTCATCTGTTTTTCATATGTTAAAGTTTGAAGTTTAAAAAAAAACAGTATCATGATATAAAAAAATTGAGCAAAAAGTAGAAATTCAATTATTTATTAAAAACTTTGACATTTTAAAGCAATTCAGGTTGACTGAACGAAAGAAATATTTTCGCGATTGAATGAAATTGCCGGAAAACTCAAACTGTTTTCAGAAAAATTGTGTCAGATAGTCTTGGGTTAAAGGAAAGTATCTGTTTGACAAAAATTCAATATTGGCGCACAGATTTTATTCGAAATGAATCTTTTATGACAAGCCATTTCTTTTAGCGTAGGGGAGCGTAGTGTAGGGGCTCTTTTACCAAAACATGTTGTGTGAACTAGTGCAATGATCTTCTTAATATTTATGTGGCAACAATGGTTTTACAAGTCGAATATTGCTTTCTTTTTCGCACTTATGATAGTGTCATATTTGACAAGAAACTGTATTGTCATCTCTTTTTCAAATCGTCAACAATTTGCAATTTTTTGACGTTTACGACAAACGAAGAAAAAAAGAAAGACAACGAAAACGTACAAAAGCAAAATTCGTTGATCATAAAACGAAAAATTCAGTCATAAATACAGAACGTAGCAGCAACGAAAAACGAAAATTAATTCAATTTTATTGCGTTTCAATTGTATAAAAATTAATTGAACTGCTTTCGATTGCATTTTTGTGATATTTACAAATAGAAATCAAAATAAAAACTAGGCAAAAAGATGTCTTACGCATATTTATTTAAATACATCATCATCGGAGACACAGGTAAGTGTTTGCGAATAAAATGGAAAAAATAAATAATGATTACACTTGTGAAAACTGACAAGAATTAAGAAACACTTGAAGAAAACCAAAATATGAGGGTGCTCCAAGATAATCCTTTGTTTATAGATACTAAGTCAAGCATATGAAAAAATTTTAATAACTCTACGTGATGACGAAACAGTTTTTGCAACTCTAAACCAGTAGGCAGGAAATCCTCTGCAGTTGGTGAAAATGTGAAAAATCAATAATTACGCTGTTGTTAGTTGCTAGTGTTGTTTTTGATGTGGCGCTGCAGACGGGGGTGTTTTTTTCAATGCCTCGCTGTTGCTAATGCCTGCCTAGCACCCTTTGTTGTTTGGTGGATTCGTCATTTTTATTACTAGCTGCTTCCGTTTTATCTTATGGCTTTATGGGTGTTATTTGTTGGATGGAAGGAAGAAAGGAAGTAAAAAAAAAACTGGGGAGACTTCATACACACAAGTTGTCACTGTTGAGTGCGTTTGCTTGATTTGAGTATATGGGAAGAATCCAAACAGCTGTTTACATTTTATTTTTTCCTATCACAATGCTTGATGTGTTAAAAAATCACTCAATCGGAAAGGTTACCATATTGCACACTATTTTTATGAAAATAACCAGCTTTCACTTTTGAAGAATACCATAAATTACAAGAAGTCGTTCTAGAACTGAATAAATTAGTTGCAGTTTTTGCACGCCCATAAAAATACGTGAACTCTACTTATAACTTAACTCGAAGTGGAGCAAGATTGTTGTGAATGTGATCATGATCAGCTCTAAGCCTGAGGAATGCACATTTAATATTTAAAAGAAAATAAGTTTTTGATGTGAATCAAAATTTACCGTAACAACTATTTTTTCTTAATTTTTTTATCCGTTTTTGAATTTTGAATTTTTAATATAGGTTCATTTTTTTTTTTGCATTTTTATGTTCAAGTGACCTTAAATAAGCATATCTGTGGACTTTTGACAGAACGATTTTCGTTTATCTAATATTCATAGACCAAACAACTTAAGTCTATATGAATTTCATAACAACTTAAAGGGTGTTTTGTGTACACTGTAGTAAAGTCTCAGGGCAGTTACGATATTATTTTCTGTAAAATATATGAATTGAGTCTGATAGTCGGGACTTTTGTGTGTGATCATTTTGGTACGATGAAAAATAAGCAAAAACGGTGACTGTTTCAAAGCGATAAGATACAACACAACCAAATGAAACACGTTTATTTTTTTGTTTGAATAGTTTTATTTAAAATCAAAACTTAAAATCAAAGTAACTTAGTTATATGAGGAGTGGTAAACTTAGTGAACCTTATCACAGCCAAAAGATGACATTTTTTTAAAAATAAATCAAGAGTATAACAGTGTTTTGTTTTTATTTTTATATGAATTAAAAATTAAGCTTAGTCCTGCTTAACACTGATCAAGAGTTGATGAAAATTCTTTGCTATTGCCTTTTGAACTTGATCTCTCTCACGTGGATGTCCGTGTGTCTCATCCACAAATGCAAGACTTGACCGTCAACTCTTGACGTGTCTAAGTTAGGACTAATATAGCAAGTATTGTATAACAGAGCAGCTGCTTATCGCACCTTGTATTAAAGATTTTCAATTCATCATAAATAATCAAGTTTTCTAAGCATGATGATTGAATATAATTTTTAACCATACAAAGCTAATATTTGCTGTAGAAACTGATGTGTGAGAGATCTGCAAACCCATCAAACCTCATGCACGAAGATGTGTCATAAATTTGACAAGCGAGAAAATGTTTATATCGATCGATAGTTGATCTGAAACATCTCTCGAATATTATTATAATATATAATATTATAATATTTCATCTGGTTATAAGACACCTGACAAGTGATTGTCGACACCAGACCGGAGAAGCATATATGAGAATTGGTCGAATATACGTTTTATATTATATACATATATTATATTAAGGCGCCGCACGCTCCATAGAAAAAAAGTTGTTGGGCACAGTTGCTCAAAAAATCCTTGGTTTATGTTGTTATGATGATTCCCCAAATATTTCGACTTAAGGGATAGCCATCCACCAACCCTATGCGCAGATTGCGTACCGAGGAGAATATTGCTGCAGTGTCGGCCAGTGTCAATGAAGATCGTTAATTCGTCGCCGTTCTCAACAATTGGGCTTGTGCTATTCGACCACCTGGAACATTTTATGTAGGGACCTCGGTACCACACCATACAAAACACAGCTGGTGCTCGAACCACTGGTTCAAGAACCACCACAACCACTGGTGCACGTTTGGGTTCTTTTGTTTGGGTGAACGGGCCTTAGAAAAGGTGGGCCTTAGAAAAATCCATTTTTTTATCGAAAAATTGTCTTCACAATTGTCGAAGCTCATTTTTGGCTCAATAGATACGTCAACAAACAGAATTCCCGAATTTGGTTTGAAGAGAAGACAGAAGTAGTTCGAGAGCTGCCAATAAAAAACAAAAACAAAACAAATTGGCCATTTCAGCCCTTGAAAGGACTTTGACCGAGCTTCTTAGGATCGATTGTGTTGTGTGTGTTATTAAATTTTTGCACACAATTGACCGAGAACTGGACCTACATGTTTTATGCCGACTCCGAACGGCTCATGTTCTCAAGAAGCATTACATGGCATTATTTACTCTCTGAGGTTTGCCATTGTCTGCAGAGAGGTGGTGACCGATCAGAAAAATTTTTTATTGAAAAAACTTTTCGCCACGGCTGGGGATCGAACCCGGGCTCCGAGCATGCTAAGCCACACACTTAACCTGCATGCCACGGTCACCACGCTGGCCAATGCACACTGAAAAATGCACTGTTTGCGGGCATGCTAAGCCATACACTTAACCTGCATGCCACGTTCACCACGTGTTTTATTCACTATTTCAAATTTCAAACGCTTAAAGTCCCTCTTTTGTGATAACCAAATACCTACCAAAAACAAGGATGCATTTTAAACGCCTCCGAAGCTCCAAAGATGTGTTAAGCAAGATTATTAGGATCAGTAATTTTTAAATGCAACTGTTCGCAAGAGTTCGCAAGAGTAGAAAAGCTTCCTGTTTCGATAACGCACATTTCGGGTTTGTACTCTGACAGTGAAATTGTTTTTATCGGCGATTTTAATGTCCACAGCACAGATTTGTTATATCATTCTGGACAAATAACACCTGAATGTCAATACGTTGAACTTTTTACTGAATTAAAACGGTTGATTCAACTAGTGATGTAGCCTTTTTCTCCTTTCTCCCACGAAATGATTTGCAAAGCCTTAAAATCCTAGACCATGGTACCATCTCAACTGCTTTTAATATTTTAATCTTCATATCTCTGCGCCTAAAGCCCCGAAAAATATGCATGGCTTTATGCAAAAGTAGAAGTTTTAGAAAATAAATTGTACTGCGCTAAATAACTTTATTCACAACTTCATTAGGAAATTATGTTTCTTTGACAGAAATGTAAATGCCGCGGCGGTTATGGTACAAGAAATTATTTTATTAAGCATGCGGTCTTTCAGACCCAATAAAATGAGACGCATTAAGCCAAATGATCTATCATGGTTTAATGAGACTTTTAATGAGAAGGATTGCCGCCAGGTCCAAAGATGAAACCTTTCAGCATTGACGTTCTAACAAAAATGTTGATAGCAAAAGACTTCGCATCGAGGCTAGAAATCGCTGTAATGCAGTTTTAGAGCGCGGAAAGTTTTGTCACGACATTCGCATAAGAGAACCGGTTCTTCTCTGTCTTAAAGAAAGCAAACAATTTTGGTCATTCGTTAAAAGAGTAAAGAATCGGACATCTTCGTCGATTCCAACTCTTTTAAAAGATGACCAAATCTTAACTGACTCAGCTGACAAGGAGATCTTGTTGCCTGAATTGTTCGCACAGAACTTCACAATTTAAGATGTCAATCAACCACTGCCCTAGATAGAAAGCAAACCTTCTGCACTCTAGAACATAATGAAAGTCTCTGGCCCTGATGGCATGCCACCAATTGTGGTTAAAGTGAATGAATTCCAACCTAATGAATTATCTGGAGCAAAACGAATTGCTAAGTGATCGCCAATATGGTCTCCGTATGCCATGCTCTACTCGCGTGTAATGGCGTTCCTCGCCGAAAAATGGAACAAATGCTTTCAATTAGGTGGTGAGAGCAAGGTCGTTGCTCCAGATATTTAAAAGGCGTTTGACAGAGTGTGGCATGGAAATGTGTGTGGTCGTCCAATAACGCCCGAGCTCTTCGGAGATTGAGAGAAAGTGACACAATATGAATGACAATCTCTTCATGACTTGAAAATATCTGCGAGTGGGGAGAGTAGAGTTGAATATAGCCAAGAACCAATTTTGTTTTAGTGCCTTTTATACATCTGACTCCACCAGCTCGCGTATTTCCCAGGTCCACTGGGAATCTCGATCATTGCCTTGATGCCTAAGAGAACTTAGCATTACAGAGATAATTCGTTCTTCAGTCATACAATTAAATTTTCGAATAATCGCTCTGCGGATGTGTTTTTGGCAGTTTTAACGTATGGTTATTTAAAACAAATGAAAAAAGTACTGATGTTGAAGTTATGAAAGTGGTATTACAAATTTTATAATTTGTGCTGTAATAAATGAGTTTATATGTGTATCTTTTTCAAAGTTTGTCAAAATCCGTGTATCTTATTATATTGAAAATTCAGAATTATCTATCCACTAATCAGTTTAACTACCTTGATATTGTCTTTGACTATAATATTTTCTTTTGTTTTGTTTTGCTTTGGGGCTAAATAAATCTTGCTGATTTTTATATGTGGCAATAGTTGCTGCTATATCGACCCTTACACTTTCAAAGTGCTGCTACTAACCTGGACCATTCTTAATTTGAAGATGCATTCGTTGTTTGGAAATCATTTGATGAAACGCATAAGTTCAAACTCATGAGTTCAGACTCGCATTCATAGGATTTGATTAACGTTCCTTTAACTTTAAAGGTTCCGTTTCATCCTATAGAGCCTTGTAATTGGTATTTCTCTCTGTTAAGTAATTATTCTGATGTCCCTGGAAATTGGGAGAAATATTTCGTCTTTTCTTTGTTGTATTTATATTTCATTGAATTCTTTTATTTCCCCCCTCAAATAGGTGTTGGCAAATCGTGTCTGCTCTTGCAATTCACCGATAAGCGTTTCCAGCCTGTGCATGATTTAACGATCGGTGTAGAGTTTGGAGCACGCATGATAACCATCGATGGCAAACAAATCAAATTGCAAATTTGGGACACTGCTGGACAGGAAGCATTTAGGTAACGTATTATAATTATTAGTTTTTGATTACCACACACATTTAGCCCAATCATGAAACATTTTCACCCGGGAGTTGTAAATGGGATTTTCCGTTTTTAAGATAAAGTTAAAATACTTTTTGGAAATTTTAAATTCAGTTTTGTTCATCAACCGCCAATATTCATGAGTGTAAAATAAAAAAAATGTAATATATTTATCTGCTATCTTAAAACCGAAAACTCCCATTTACAACTCCCGGGAGAAAATGTTTCATGATTGGGCTGAATATCAATTGGAAAACGTTGAATTTTCTTTTCTCGATTCTAGATCAATTACGCGCTCATATTATCGTGGTGCAGCTGGTGCACTGCTGGTCTACGACATCACGCGTCGTGAAACATTTAATCACTTGACAACATGGTTGGAAGATGCGCGTCAACATTCAAACTCAAATATGGTTATTATGCTAATCGGCAACAAGAGGTAAGCTTATCAATCTCTAGCAAAAATGATGTCAAGGTTTCCACTGTGTGATTTGAGAATTTTTTGAATTTCCGCTGTACATAAACAATTAAATGAGTTAAATTAAATATTGATCTTTGGTGGCTCTTAATTAAAAAAAAAACGTAGCTTCAATTTCACTAAAGCAAATTTATATGCAATACAAGTGTATAGCTGATATGAAGGAGTGAGTCATGGAATTTTTTTGCATTTTGTTAGTGGAGCAAACACAATTTTTTATAATCTAAATTTGTTTATTTTGCTAGGAACTAATTGGTTGATGAACTGTTATATCAGATGATTAGGAATTTTTTTCGAATTTTTTATTATGGAAGATTTTTTATGATTTTTAAAGCAATTTGATTCAAGTCAAGATTTTAATTTGATTACGATTTTAAACTCGTTGCTGCTATCTGTGCCTATTGTTGATAGCTGTGTTAAATGTCAATTAAAATGTTTTGTAATTTATGCACTTTCAGTGATTTGGACTCACGTCGTGAGGTTAAAAAGGAGGAAGGCGAAGCATTTGCACGTGAGCATGGACTGGTTTTTATGGAAACATCAGCACGAACTGCTGCAAATGTCGAGGAGGCATTTATAAATACAGCCAAGGAGATTTACGAGAAAATACAAGAAGGTGTTTTCGATATAAACAATGAGGTAGCCTTTAAGAATAATATTTAAAAAATCTGGTTTAATATGTTTGAATTTTTTTCTCAGGCAAATGGCATCAAAATTGGACAACAGCATTCCCCAACTAATCCATCACTGCCCGGCTCTGGTAATCAGGCTGGGTCTGCAAGCAGTGGGTGTTGTTAGGTGACACTTCTCAGCTGCTGCAGTTACTAAGAGACAGGATTAAGGCTTAATTCAACAACGTTAAAAATCTAATATACATATACCTCAGGGAAATAAGTACAAGTGTATTTTTAGAAATAAAACAACTAAAAATGATCAGACAAGTTGATGCACATAAGAGTGTACCTTAAATTTAGAAAGGCATGACAGGGGCTTAAACAAAAACATATTTTTTCTTTTTACTTATGCAAACTTTAACCCGTGTCTGGGAGGATTTATATGCAGCCAATGTTGCTTATATTGTACACACATTTTTTGTTTGAGCCCCCGTCATGTTTCATGAACCGCTTAGAAATTTTTTCCATACACTAAAAGTTCACTCTAATGCACATACTTATTTCCCTGATGTATATTTATATACATATGCTAACTTCTTTTTTTAATATTAGCATAACAACAAAAACAACAACATTTAAACAAACAAAACCAACCAGAATTTCAACATTTTTCTAGCAAGCAAAACTATTGATAAAACAAAAAGTCTTAAAACTTCACTTGAAGAAACTATTAAAAAAAAAAAATAAAATAAACCCGATAACTTAATGCAAAGAAACATCTAAATTATACAAAAACCAAAACTAAATATTTCAAACGTTATTGAAAGTTTTAAATATTTTTGTTATTTCTTATAAATATATGTTTATTATCATTATTAAAAAAAAGAAAATATAAACAAAATATAGTAAGATTCAATTACAAAAAAAAAACTTGCTGTATTCACAACAAACTAAGAGCGACTAAATCTTTCTCATTGGGTTTTTATAAACGTTTAGCAGTAAAGCTTAATTATACACAAGAATATTATTGAGTAAAAAAACACGTAACTTATATAAAATACCAAAACGTAGTAATAAACCAAATATCAAAAAAGTGGTGATTAACTTTCAGTTTTAAGACTCAATTAAAAAAAAAATCAAACAAGTAATGAATTACAAAAACATGCGTTTCATTTAAAAGCTACATTGTTGTTGTCTCTAATTTAAAACTTCTCCGTCATTTTTTACCTGTGCTTGCGCAATATATATTGATAAATACAGTTTTCATATACATTGCATTACATACATTATTATATACATATATTTTCAGCAGTTTTGTCATTAATTGATTTTAATTGAAATATTTCAAAAAACTAAATTTCAAATCATAAATAAACGTCTCTTATTTTTTTTTTTTTGCAATTATCATTCAATTTAAACTAATGTCCATATTTGTGCAGTATATTTAAATCTCAATTAATAAAAAAATTAGCTATTAATTCTGACTATAAAACTCTTTTGCCAAAATACTTCTCTTATTAAATTTGTCTCCTTTTTCTAAAATTGTGTTTATTTAGATTTACTTTTATGTTCTAGTTTTGTAAAATGCATAATATATTAATTAAAAACAACTATAATAACTATTCTACACTAAATATATAAAGATAAACAAAAAAAAAAAAAACAAAATACATTATTTTATGTAATATTGTAATTTTATGAAGAAAAATTAATTAAAATAAAATTTGATATACATACACATACAATTAAAATTTGTAGTTTTTAAATAAAAGTTGTGCATTAAAATATATATTGTATTTGCATCAATTGTAGAGTTTGCCCTAAATTCAGTGTCAATGTAGAAATTTCAATGACTTTTTAAAGCAAAGATCTCTGAGTATTACTACTTACCTTCCAACACAACGTACAAACATGAGAAACGTTTACGCATTACTTCACAGAATTGTTTAACCTTATGATGTGAACAACTTTGTCTAATGCTCTCGCCTTTTTTTAATTAATCCATGCTTGACTTTGTTTACTATCGAGGTAACTGGTTTTACGGAGGGTTGGTCGATATTCGGTACTAGCTGGTTTAAATTAAAGGTGGTAAATTCGAATCCAAGTGAATAAGAGAGCGAAATGATGACATCACAGTTGAAATCTGCAGGTCACAGGTTTTCAATAGCGTACGGCCTCTAGATATAGAGGTAAGCTGCTTTTTGCGGTCCCGGAGGAAAACCAGCTAGGGTGTAGACTCCCTATCTCCTCTAGACTCTAAGCTTGGGACCTCTACAAGACCTACAAAATTGAATGTGGTGGGGTTTGGGTCCCCATAGTAAATATTAATAGTAAAAGAAGGCATTTTTGGCTCCACTGTCGGTCAATTCATTCTCCATGAGACCACTTCGATGGTCTACGACTGATCGACTTTGTTGCGACGCAAAACATGGTAGTAAGTAGCACCAGATTCAAACACTTCGATATCCGCAAGGCCATTTGGCTGTCCCCGGATAAAAAAACGGGAAACCGAATTGATCATGTTGTGATCGACGGAAGGCACGCTTCAAGTGTACTGGATGTGCGCACATTTCGGGGGGTCAATATTGACTCCGACCATTATCTTCTCATTATCGCATGCATTGCGAAGAATATACGCACAGGTATGCAATGAAAGTTTGATGTCGATAAGCTGCTATAACAACGGACCGCCGAGGTCTACTCCGCTCAAATCTTGGTTAAGCTCAACCAACCTTACTCTTGCCTCCCACTGCATTCGCACTGCTACTGAGGAAGTCATTGGTTTCCGAGGCCCGCAACCTCGTAACCAATGGTATGACCAGGAGTGTCACGATGCGGCAGCAGCAAAATACGTCGCATATAAAAAGTCGCTGCATTCAGCTACAAGGACCGAATGTTCGAGCCATGCGCGAAAATTACCGTGAAAAAAGGAAGCGTCTAACCCAAGGTTTCAAGCATGGAACATCCACTTGCGGAGATAAATATGGTGATCTGGTTATAGATACGCAGTGCGCATTGAAATTATGGAGGCAGCATTTTTCCAATTTGCTGGTGGGCGATAATCCCAACAATTCCTCCCTTGGAGAATGCAGTCCGACACAACCAATCGACGATGATGGTGGAAGTTCCACCATCTAGCCATGACGAGGTTAAAGCTGCTATACAGCGACTCAAAAACAACAAAGGCGCAGATGCTGACGGTCTGGCTGCTGAATTGTTTAAAACCGGCGGCGGTAAATTAATAAGGTGCATGCATTAACTCATCAGCAAAATGTGGCTAGCGGAAAGCATGCCCGACGATTGGAATCTAAGTGTGCTTTGTCCTATACTAAAGAAAGGAGACCCGACAATCTGCGCCGACTACCGAAATATCAGTCCTTATTTCCATTGCATACAAGTTTCTTTCGAGTGTATGGTGTGAAAGATTGAAGTCGCATACCAAAACACTGATTGGACCTTATCAGTGTGGCTTTCGAACTGGCAAGTCCACCATAGACCAGATTTTTACACTTCGCCAAAACCTGGAACAAAAATCCCATGAAAATATAATCGACACTCACCATTTCTTTGTTGATTATAAAGTTCGATAGAACGATTCGGGATTGACTGTTATCAGCAATGTCTGAGTTCGGTATACCTGCAGAATTGATAAGTCTGCAGGATGACGTTGAGAAACACATGCAGGTGCATCAAGGTAGGAAATAACCTCTCCGACTCCCTTGATACCGAACGAGGTTTGAGACAAGGCGACCCGATAACATCCGGTCTCTTCAATTTCATCATGGAGGAGATACTACGAAAGGCATCTTATATTTTCTTGCACAATATTCTAGAAAGGTGTACAGCTCCTTGCGTTTGCTGATGATATCGATATTATCGGCCGTACCAAGAGGGATGTAACTCCAAGAGGGATGTAACTTTCGCAGCTATCGAAAGGGAATCAGCCAAAGTGGGTTTGACGGTGAACAAGGGCAAAGCAAAGTATATGCTGTCTGCAAATAGGGTAGCGCGGCGTCTAGGCTTCCATGTTACAGCAGGCAAATATAACTTCGAAGTTATCAAGGAGTTTATATACCTTGCCGCCGCAGTAAACAGCAACAACAATATCAGCCTGGATATAAAGCGAAGAATAACAATTGCTAATAGGTGCTACTACGGGCTAAGTAAGCAATTAGGTTCCAGAACCATCTCTCGATTGACAAAACTAGCACTCCACAAGACGCTCATAGATACCTGTGCTTCTCTATGGCTCAGAGGCATGGGTGATATCGCAAACAGATGCAGCCACTCTTGGGATGTTCGAGAGAAAAGTTGTTCGCAAAATATATGATTCTGTCAGAGTTGGCGACGACTATCGCATTCGAATAAACCACGAACTGTACGAGCTGTACGACGACATTGACTTAGTCCAGCGTATAACAATTCAACGACTACGTTGTATGGGTCTTGTCTTTCGTATGGATGAAGAAGCGCCAGCGAAAAAGGAGAGGAAGACCATGCCTCCGATGGATTGACCAAGCCGAGGAAGCCCTATGCTCCAGAAAAAAGGGTTAAAAGGGGAATTTATGCTATATAAAAAGTCAAATCAAGGCGAAAAGCGGTTTAATAGCTGATTGGGTGGAATTTGACTTAACCACAAAAACTTCCAATCACTTGCAATGCGAGTTCAATACGACGAAAAATAACTTGACTTGAAAAGTCCCAGCAAAATCTATGTAAAGTCGGGACCAAGGCGACTTTGTTGATTCTCACAAAGATACGTGTGCATTTTCATGACGAGTTTCCTGACACTGTAGACACCACTTGACTACGAACTCAATATCAGAATCGATTTAAGGCCATCAGAAATAACTGCGAGCTAACGCTTTAATTTTCACCGGATAATAATTCCCGGATGAGCAGTATGTAAAGCCGCGAGAATTGTGTGTCGACTATTTGGAGAAATTATGGTTCGGTTGCCCCGCCCCATAAGAGACAACCTTTTAATGATGTTATTTCGTTCTGGGGCAGTAAAAAGCATAAAAATTATCGTTGTGCGGTATCGTATCTGGGCACCCCCTTAACGCCCAGCTGAGCACACTGGCAAGGTCAGCATTTTTAGCATTTTGAGAAGCGATTTCCTTGGCACATAACATTACTTTCTCGATCATGTCAATCATCAGATCATATTGACGGTCGTATTCTGATAGATTTTCATCGATGGATAAAATTTTAGAAAATTCCTGGAGCAGATGAAATCCCGAACTGCAACCTTTTCACCTTGAAAGCACCTTTGTGAGTCACAATAGTCTGTAATAGCGAAGAGAGTTCATTCATAGACAATGGTAAGCTGGTAAGCCTGTGCTAAATCAAGCTTTGCGAAAATGTTTTCTCTTTCTATGGAAGACAGGAAGGTACTTATTCGGTCTATACATTGCTCAGCAATATTCCATAGTTTCTCAAACGTTTGGAGTTCTGGGGATTGGAACAGTCATTTTATATTTTTTCAGTCATTTTTTTGTGACTGCCAAGAAACTGCTTCAGAGAGGTAATGCTGGTTTGATCTTTTATAGCTTCAATACGGCAAATTGGTCCCACATCGTATCAGGAAAAAGAGTCCGTCAATTCAGACATCGACTCCAACCTGGTGAACTGATTTGAGTATACTATGGATTTAACTTTTGATTAACAACACGTTGAATATACTTTTTTCAATAAATTTTACTGATGATTTGAAAAGAAAAAGAGAGGAATTCCAGCTTTGAATTTATGTATTTAATTTCGAAGATAGATTAAAAATAGCAAAGGTGAGCTGTAGCCGTTATGCTTAGAGGACATTAATGTCTATTTTTTTTGGGCTAAAATAAAATAAGAACAGGAATGAAATACAAGATATGCAATTTGAATAATTTCTTTATTATTGTAAATTATGTTTAAGATGTTGCTACTTTTATTATTCTTCTTTTTGCTATATAACTATTATTAAATCAGTTAAAATTTTTACACGTTTCTTATGGTATCAAGTAAAATCAAGTTTAATCATATCGTGTTTTCTGGCTTACTTCCGGCTTACTTAAGAAAAAGTTTAAATAAAATTGTATAGTAGTAAAAAAAATTATTTATGTTACGGTAAGGGACAACTTATAAACTGAATGTAGTACAATTTTAAGATAAATCTTTATAAGAAAGAAGAAAAAGAAAAAACACACACATAATAATATTAATAATACTTGGATAGAAGACTTTAATTCAGTTATATTGAATTTATTTTTTAATTAATTTAAGCTATTTTAAGTTTTGGGCTGAAATATAATAATTATATGATGCAGTGGTATTGAAAGTTCACTTTTTTTTTTTATATGTTTTAAACTGCGTATTCGATTGGGTTAACTACTTAGTTTTATTATAAAAAATATTTTTCAATTAAGTTTTTAAAACAAAATTAGTTCAAATAAAACAATAAACATAGAAGAATTAACTAAATACTTAAGATAACATGTACTTTTTTGTAGTAGGTATGCCTAAAATACAAGTTCAAAAGTTAAGTTCTTACGCTTATAACAGTTTATTTAAAAAAAAAAAAAATGTCAAATCTTTTCAAGTTAAATTAAAAATATTTTCCATATTTAAAAGTTCATGTTTACAAAATTTCATTTAAACTTGTGCCTTAAAGTAGCTCAATTTTTGTTTTTAATTCTTTTACAAAAATGCTGCATTATTTTGAAAAATATTAAAAGCAATTTTGAAATTCTGAAAAAATTTTGCAAAGTTTGAATTTTTCAAGTGTTGGGAAATTGTTAATCAGTTAATTGCAGCAATTATTTTGTATAAACTGTTTACTTTGTCTTGCTTAACAAACAGGTTATCGTATAATTAGTTAATTATTGCATTTAATTCAATTGTGTCTTAAAGTTATTATTCAAATAAGTACAGGTGTTTTTTTATTTTTGCTTAATTGTTGTTGCAGGAAAAAGTTATTATTTTTATTATTAAAAATAAGCGGATTGATTGTATTTTATTGTATAATTCTTAAATATGATGAATTGTAGTAATTTATAAATATTAATTTTTTTTTATTTGTAATTTATTAATTTATAAGTGGCTGTAGAAATTTTGCATATAAAGTTATACATAGTATGTATGTAAATTTTTTTTAATAAAGACCCGTTGTTATGTGCACAAAAATACGGCAGTGATACACTGCTATGATCGCTAACGCTACAAAAAAGTACTATCTTAAATACTAACTTTGAGAGAAACGGTTTTTTTTTATTCTTACATATCGGTTAAGTGAAATATACTTAAATGACGGATTTGTATTGTTAAAGGTTTATTGTTAAGTTAAAAAAATTATTATTGTTAAGTTTTTGTTGGTAATAAAGTTTTTTATTTTATTTATTTGAGTCTAATCGTGTTTATATAATGCCAATATTATAATTTTTCGAAACGTTGAACTACTTTAGAATTATGTTATAACAAGTAACTACTTAAGTAACTTCTAACACAACTTTAACTACAGCTCATTTTTTAAGTCTAGTTAAGTCTAAGCTTAACTTATGTGGTGAATGCGATTAATTTTTTGTTTTTCTTTTTTTGTTGTTTTTTTGTCTTTACTTATTTTCGCAACATCACAATTTTGGGATTTTCTTAACTATTCACGTTTCTTACAGAATTCTATTAAATATGAGAGAATGCCCGACAAGGCAATAAATATACCAGCAAAATAGAAGGCATTGTCCCACCTGAAATGAAAGAGAAATACAAAAGTGAGAGAGAGTTCATAAAATAATCCAACATAAGTAATAATTTCGTTTATTGAACTTATTAAATTTTATATCAACTCACCTCAGTGTCACTTCATAAATAGCACCCGCCACTGGTGGTCCGGCAATCATGCCGACACCCTGCACCAATAGCACCAACCCATAGGCACATGTAAAATCATCCAAATCCACAATACTAACCAAAATGCTTGGCGTAAATGAGAACGAACTGGCAAAAGTGAAGCCAAAGAGTATGCAGACGGCTAGCAGGCCATTATAATTGCTAGCGACCAAAGGCATCAGCACCACTGAGAGACCACAGACTATAAAAGAGACAGAAAAAAACAAAAATCAATGAATGAATGAATCTCTTAGGCGTTGCACAAATTATGAATGCCAAAATTATTTTAGTGAAAGAGCATAAAATATTTGCAAACTTACATAGCATACATATAGAATAGCAGATATTCACATTCAGCCATGGTCGATCGCCTATAAAGCCCAGACCAACCATGCCAATGGTCTGAGCAATGCCAATGGCGGATATGAGTGTTGCGCTATCCGCTGAGTTGTAGCCATAGGTTTTCATATATTCGGGCAGGTAAAGATATGGAATTATAAACCTGAAAAAAGTTAAAAAAATTATTATTAAAATGACAACAAAAATTTTTATTAATCTTATAAATAAGTTAAATCATATATTAATTGCATTATATGGCAAATGTTATAGTTTAATAAGAGGCCTCCTATACCTGATTTTCTATTTCCTGTCTTCTGTTCGTTTTAATTTATAAAAACATGTTCTGACTCTCTTTCTTAAGTTTATTAGCCTGAACACATTGCGTACGACATGCGACGAGCGCCAAACGTCACTTTAAATTTACATGTATTTGTTTATTTGTACGAAATCTTGGAACCTTTGCGATGACATTGTTGCGCGAGATCGAATATCGTTGTCATAGGCATAATTTTATTGCCTGAACACATTGCGCACGACCAGCGAAAAACTCCACTCTGTCATAGAGAAATGTTAAATGACTTGATTATGATAAACACGACAGCAGCATGTGTTTTTGAAATATGATAGCCTAGACACATTGACGACGGCTGCAACATTGCGTCATACGTTAAATTTTTTTACAAGCTTTTCTTATGGAGGTGAATGTGGTGAAAATGTTGCAACGACAATGCGTCATGGCAGCAATTGTTGTTTTCTATTTCGACAATCGACAAGAGTAAGAACATTGGCATTTGTTTATGTTTTCCTTTAATTTCGTGCTTCTTTTGTGTTTTTTATTGTTTGTTCTCATTGTGCTTGTGTTAAGTCTTTGTTTTTAAATGATAATTCTATGTTTAATGATACAAATGTATAAAAATGCAGTTTATCGTGTTGCATCCAAAATAATCAAACCGTAGATAGCATGCCAACATTTTCATTTTTCACCTCATATTGTTATGTTGCAGCCGTCGTCAATGTGTCTAGGCTATTATAGTAAAAATACATGTATTGAAGTTTTAAATATATTTGAAGTAAACAAACGAACAAAAATACAATCACTTGAGCAGCCAGAACGAAACAAAAAAAAAAAATGATAGATGTAAGAAATGGGGGAAATTTCATTTTGTCGCATATCAAATTAGAATTAAATTGAAGCCGACGACAATGACATTCGATGTCGCGTAACAATGTTGTCGCAAAGCCTCGAAGACTTCATCTCCAAGAATTTAAAGTGGCATTTAGCGCTTGTCGCTTGTCGTCCGCAATGTGTTCAGGCTGCAAAGTATGAATATGTATTTTCTTTTTCAGCATACAATATAACTGTATAATAATTTTAAGCTACGCGTATTAAGTTTTAAGTTCAATTTTAATATGTCTCTTACATCGTGATCAGGAATTTCTTGATATATGGAAAGTCTCCTTCATAACTCCAATACACAAGTCAGGGTCAAAAATGAGGCAACCAATTACAGCCTCAGTTCAAAATTGAAATTATTTCCAAAAATATTCAAGTTTATTCTGAAATGGAGGGTATACTGGGAAGTAACTAACCATTTTTCTAAGCGATAACTTTTCAAAAGTGTTTTTATAAAAAAAGTTGACTAAAAGTAGGATTTTAAGAGATTCTTTCAAATTTACTTAAATGGTTTTGAAATTATTTATATGACTGTAAACAGTTCGTGAAAATTACATAAAACTTCTCTGGACTTCAACAAGGCAGTCATATAAGTTCCTTCTTAATCATATTATTCAGAATTGACTCCCGGATACTATTAATAATTCGCTCTGTCTCCTTAATGTTGACTATTTAAAGGTTTTTAGAGCAATCAGGTCTAATCAAGATTGCAATTGTTGCAAAATGATGTTCTTTCTTTGTCAAAGTAGAGCACAGAAAACTGTTTGAACTTATCGAAATTAAATTGCTTAAAAGATCACCATTTCCTCTAAACTTAGTTACAAAGAAAACATACGTTTTTTTGCTAAATTAATTGTTTATTCTTCCACATAGTCCCTTTTCGGCTGGATACACTTATTCCAACGATTTTCTTACATTGCGATGCTCTTTGAATAGTAAGATTTCTCGTAATCATCAATGTTTACATTAGTTTCTATTTCGATCTATACATTCGTCTGAAATCTCTTTCCCCTTTGATGACCTTTTTAATTATCTAACATTGTGATGCCCTTTGAATAGTAAGATTTCTCAAGATTTCTGATATATGCTTCCAATTCAATCTGTTCATTCGTCGCAAATCGCCTTCCTCTTTAACCGTCTTTTTAAGTTTTGAAACTCATAATAGTCGCTTGGGGCGACTTTGCCAAATTTGGACAATATGGGGATGAGGAAGCAGTTTGAAGCGTAACTCGTGCAATTCGGCCATCGATTTGTGAGCTGAAGCATTGTCTTGAAAAAATATGATTTTTTTCTTTGATAAATCGACCGTTTGTTTGCGATTTCGTTCGTCAATCGGTCCAATAATTTGTAGTAAGAGTCGCTGTTGATTGTTTTTCCTTTTTACGAAAAGTCTATGAACAAAATGCTCCCTGAATCCAAAAAAATAGTATGACAAATGCCCCCTGAATTTCTGGGACCTACCCACTCTTTTATTGTGTCCTTCGATTCTGGTATATAGTTGTGGATTCATTTTTCATTCAAATTGAGTAAAATTTTGTTTAAATCTGTCGAAAAGTTGTCAGGAAGAACGAAAACGTTTATCTTTGTAATTGATTGTTAATGAACACGGCACCCATCTTGCAATCAGCTTTCTCATATTCAAATGTTCTTGTAAAATTGAAACCACCGACCCGCTTGATATGCCTACGGCTGTTGCTATTTCACGCACTTTCAATTTTTCATACCCAAATCATACTCAGATTGTCCAAAACGAAATCGTGGGTTTTACCAATACATTCTGGAGTGGTCCCTGTTTGGGGTGCTCTCCCGGTTTGTTCATATTTTGTGCTGTTTTGACCTCTTTTGAACTCTGCAATATTTTCAATATTTAACGTTTTAATGCGACGGAGCAGATTTAATATAATATTTATCGAGCTCTCCTTTTGTTTTTTTCACACTTTTGTTATGCAAAAAGTAATGCTTAATCAAGGCACTAAATTCTTCTCTATCAATTTTTATAACAAAACCAAAAGTACTTTGATTTAGAACACTATAAGCTCATTATTCATTGACAGTTCGATCTGACATTTATGTTGAATTCATGTTAAGGTTGCCATACCCGTCAAAAAAGATATGGATTTGAGGAATGGTAGTACCGTCGCTTGGAGGACGGTAGAATTTAAAACGCTCTAGTACTTCCATAAGAATATCCTTTACCTTTTTTGCTATTTGCCTTCTGCTTTGGTTGTTTTTTTATAAATACATTTTTAAACAACATGTGCGCGCTTCTCAAAAAATAAGTTCACAAATAAAGTTTTGATGAAGAGTTTTATGCGTATAATTGTTAGATATGAAACATGCTTCGAAACGAGTTCAACTGTTGGTGTGTGTACTTGCTAATGACAGACAAGTTTTTTTTTTCCTCCTTACAAAATTGAGTTGTTTTAAGCAACTTCAACTTCTTGCTTTATTTTTTGTGGATGCTTCTATATGAGCACACAATTTTGCAAGAATGGAAGCGTTTATTCATTGACAAACTGGAATTGTGCACAAAATCTGGCAAGGTACCGAACGAAATTTTATACCTTCTATTTAAAATTCAATTGGACTGTGTGAGTGAAACAACAACAGGTGGTAATGATTAGTTTTTAAGTCTGGTACAGTGGCGTAGCGAGGGGGGGCAGGGGGTGTCATCATGCTCCAGGCGCCACTCGCAGAGGGGCGCCAAATCATTCTCAAGACAAACAAAATTTTGCAAGAAAGTTTTTTTTAATTAATTAATACAATAATTAAGTAAGCCAACTGTAGGGTACAATGCTATGATAATGCTGCTCTTTTGTCAAATCACATATCTGGCGTTCAACAAAGAATAATAGAAAAAAATAATAGGGCAACATTTGTTAATTGTGATAACCACACATTAAATTTAGTAGGAGTTACTACAGCTTACCAAGATTCAATCTTTGTAACATGTTTTGGAATAATTGATAACATACGTCTCTTTTTCTCACGTTCAACATTACGATGAAATTGTTAAAAAATGCTTTAGAAAATCTGTTAAAGAATCTGTAACACGATGGAGCGCAAGCAGTTAGCGTTATTGTCGAAGGACTGGAAGAATACGTAGAACTATAAGCAAAATTAGCAGATGAAAATACTGCCACAAGTCATACACCAGAAATGCTGCAATCTTTAGCTTAAACCGAATTTAAATATCATAACTTTAGTCCATTTCTGGCATGAACTCTAAGAGACTTGACCGTGTGCAGCTCAGATTACAAGGTCATAAAATTAAGTTTAAAGAAGCGTTCCATGATCTCAAATTATTGGCGACTGAACTTGTAGAAATACGTAACGAGATATGTGAAAAGTTATCGAAAAGGCTAAAAATCTTTGTAAAAAATGAGGAATCGAGACAAAAATTCGTATAAAATATCGCCGATAAATACGCGGAGAATTGACTCGAGATATGGCCTTTCCGCAGAAAGCGAAAAATCTGGCGTTATGAAAAGCGTTCTTGATCGTCTGCATCAGGAAATAAGTTCACAATTTACACGACAAGTGACCTTAATTCCAAATTTTGGTATTTACTGGACGTTGAAAATTTATAAAGTAAGGATAATCCGTACAACGATCTTGAAAAGAATTGTAAAAATTTGAGTGAGTTTTATATACGACTATATTTGAAAAAGTGAGAAAAACTTTAAAAATCTTGTATATCTTATAAAATCTTGCTTGAAATTTCACTCACAACATTAATTTTTTTGTTGCTGACAAATATTTTGTTGTGAAGAAATTGAAAAATTTGAGAAAGTCATGCTTTACTTCTCAAAATAGACCAGTCTTATTCCCTGCAAACATTTTCAATCGCCTGAGAATCCCCAGCGAATCGCTTGGAAGATAAAACAATCGCCGGCGAGCTCTTCTGAGAGTCTTCCGGGTATCGCTGAATTTAAGCAGATGAGGCCATAAAAGCGATTCGCCGGGAAGATTCGCCGACGAATCGCCAAGAGAAGTCTTAAGCGATTCCTCTAGAAGATTCACCGACGAATCGCCGAGATGGGGCTTAGGCGATTCGCTAGGAAGAGTCGCGAACGATTCGCCGAGAGGAGTCTTAAGCGATTCGCCGGGAAGATTCGCCAACGAATCGCCGAGAAGAGTATTAAGCGATTCGCTTACGAATCGGCAGAAGGGTTCTCAAGGGATTTGCTGACAAGACATGTCAAGTGGCCAAGACCTCACTTTTTGAGGTCGTCTGCGATTTACTGCAAAGTTGTTGAACGTTTCAATTCGTTGCAAGTTTGAACAAGCAGTTCCATGAAGTTGCTTACAAGTTAAATTTTTTGATTTTTTTAAACGATTTTTCAGAGCCTGCTCCATATTCCATTGATATATTTAGAAAGCTTTTTAAAAAGCCATCTTCCAACGATCGCCAGAATGAGCGAAGAAAGATTTTGAAAATTTTTTTGAATCGCGCATTCATCCCTTGGGCGATCGAAAAGCGATCCATCTTCCAACGATCACCGGAATGAGCGAAGGAAGATTTGGAACATTTTTTGACAATCGCGCATTCATCGTTTAGGCGATCGAAAAGCGATCCATCTTCCAGCGATCGCCGGAATGAGCGAAGGAAGATTTTGAAAATTTTCGAGAATCGCGCATTCATCGCTTCGGCGATTGAAAAGCGATCCATCTTCCAAAGATCCCTTAGGCGAATCGCTAGTGCGTTGCCAAATGATCTTATCTTCTAATTGTCTTCCAAATTTTTGCAGGGTTCATACAAAAATTCAATATATCTTTAGTTCGTGTTTGTAAGAGTAGAATAGAGTCAAAATATCGAATGTAACATGATCAGTTCGATATAATTGATGTCAAAATGAAATATAGTAAAATTTACTAAATTGAAATAAAAAATATTAACTTTATTATTTCAGTTAAAGTTAGTCAAAGTTAGGAATAAACATTGCTAGCAAAGATGTTATGGATACGAGTTAACAGGTAAGGTAGTTAAGGGCCAGTTACAATAACCACAAGTGTCTTTAATGCTGAATACTTGGGAAAAAATAAGACTACCATCACAGAACAACCCAAAAGAATCAAAGCTCAGAATTACTAATATCCTTAGACTTTCATTCTTCATTCGTTAATCAACGTTCCGTTCTCTTCATGTCCTTTTATTTCTATTAAAACCAATTTAGAAATATATTAAAAAACTTTTAAATGAACTGGTAACGATGTTACTCGATCTTTGTACTCGTACAACTAACATTTGTCAAAAGTACCCCAATCAAAAATGTCAAATGTACCCAAATGATCTCGGCGTCTTTATTTTTAAATTTTTTTAGTTTAATTGAAATTATATTTTCAAAAACGTAAATAGTTCTAACCTTTTGTAAAAGGTACTTTGATTAACTTTTATAACTCGGTCAGGAAGTCGTTACGTATCAGTGCCGGAAAATAACAGTTACGCGCGCAAAAACACAAGAACTTTTCTTCATGTAATGCAAGAATCGTCAAACTTCGTGACGATTACTGAAATACAATGATCCAAAATTTATAAAACAAATTATTGTTAAATAACGGTTCGTTCATACCGAAAACGTCATAGTCAAATGTTCACCAAAGTCAAGGGTACCCCAGTTTACCCTACTAGGCTTAACTATAAAAACTTGTTTTGCGATTTTCGTGTTAAGAGACCCTAAATCTATAACAAAATATAATGAACTGTCGTGTACAGAACCTTTTTCTGATTTTGACGCATAGTGTTATTTGTATTAATGTAATTTAATAAGTGTATTATAATTATTTGTAGTAAATATTAAAAAATATATATAATATATCATAATTTTTTTCATTATTTCATTGGGGGCGCCAAAAAATTGTTTTGCCACGGGCGCCAGTTATGCTCGCTACGCCACTGGTCTGGTAGCACTGTTATAGGCTTGGGTCAAGGTTGAATCGGTGAAATATAAAAACGTTCTCACTCTTGAAACACATTTTTGATACTTCCAAATAAATAAAATTCGTTCACATCAAATATATTTTATTGAATGCAAAAAATTAAATTTTGTATGTATATTGAAATAAAAATAATGCAGTGGAAAAGGAATATCAGGTTTGCAGAACAGTTTTGCTCCTTTCTTAGAATAATAGCTTTTCCTAGTGGTTTGTTGTGTTCGACTATTTCGTTCCAAATATGTAGAGAAATAAAAAGGTAGTTCAGGTAAACACATGGCTTTTCTACATTTTACTATATTATATACAACCTGCTATACTACACAATAATACTGATTTTTTTTGCTGTCACTTAGTTTCTGACACCCATCACGTTCGGCTTATTATTTATAATTTTTAAAAATGCAATAAAAGCTGTTATAATCTTTTGAATTGGTTGTTTAAAATATTAAAAAAGCGTAAAACTGTATAAAAAAGCGTATAAATAGATGTACTTAAGTGTGATTGGCATGTGTTTTTTATTAATAGTACGTGTTTTAATTATAAGTTTTGTTATTGAAAAATTAAATTTATTTTTAAAACTTCAATTCTCAAACGGGCTAATAATAAACCAGTAGACATTTTCTGATGGGTTTATGAGGCAAAGTAATACTTTTCCATTATAATAGCACCTTATTGTCATAGCTTTTAAAAATTAAAAAAAAATAAACTTGAAAACTACGCCGGAAAAATAAACGTGTCGAACAACAATTTGTTAACTCAAGTGCTCATTTGTGTGAAGCACATTTCTCTTGTATACCAGATAAATGTGCTTCTTGTTGGTCATGTCGGATGTAGGTACCGCATACGTAAATAAGTTTCACAATATGTATGACTAGTTATAAATAGATAATAATTTGAAAATTTGCCAGCGTAATATTGCCGTTATGCTTAAGCCTATTAATCATAAGTGTCGTTTTATGATCGCATAAATAGCAGTTTTTAAAGGGTAGTAAAAAAAAAACAAAGTTTAATTTAGTATTATAATGCAACAATAATCAATATAGAACTTACCATATAAACAGAAATAATGTCGATAAATTGAATAACGTAAATTTCATATCCATAAATAGCGAAAAATCGAAAATTGATTTCATTGTGTCCACAAGATTGTCATACCAGGTCTGTGAGTGAAATAAAGAGAAAAAAAAAATCAATATTAAGACAGAAGGTAAGAAATTAAAAAAAATTAAGAGAAAAATTATACAAATTTTCAACAGCAGCATTTATGTTAACTTGTTTTCTAGGTTTATACATTTCTCTACTGTAAAGTGTTAAGACGTTGAATTAGCACTTGTGTTCTGTTAAAAAAACAGAAATATTTTAAAACTCTACGGCACATTTCTGCCCAAGTCGAGCACAAAACAGCACAATTTTCAAAATAAGCTTAAAAAAGTTCCAATTCTTAAAAACCACAATTAAAAAACTTATATTTTTATTTTAAATACGGCACATGAAAGCACAATTGGGGCACATTACAGCACATATTGTTTTTAGTTATAAATCCAAAAGTGCGGTGCTTACTTCTATAGCTCTCATAATTGTCTTTATTCAGTTTAAATAAAGACATAGTTTTGGCAAATATAGTGCGAGAAAATGTACAAGTGAAATACAGATATTGACAGCGTTGAAGTTCCCCTACTCGACTTTAAAGAGGTTTTAACAGCTATAGCTCGGTTTAAGAACAACAAAGTCGCAGAACCCAATGGCCTACCGGCTGAGCTGTTTAATAATGGAGGCGGAGCTTTTTTAAATGCATTCAAAAGCCTCTATGCAGAGTACAGCCTGAAGAATACATTCTAAAAGATTGGAAAATCAGTGTTCTCTGCCCCATTCTCAAGAAAGGTGATCCCACTATTTCCGCCAACTATCGTGGGATAAACTTTTATCCCATCGCACTGAACTGTTAAGAACGCATTGTCAGGCTTCTATGCAGAATATGGTCGGAAGAATGCATTCCAAAAGATGGGAACGTCAGTGTGCTCTGCCCTCGTGGGATAACTCTTTTTAATATCGCACATAAGATTCTGACGAGCGTTTTATGTGAAAGACTGAAGTTCATCGTCAAGGAAATTATTGGACTTTA
This sequence comes from Tetanocera ferruginea, assembly GCA_958299015.1. Taxonomy (NCBI): domain Eukaryota; kingdom Metazoa; phylum Arthropoda; class Insecta; order Diptera; family Sciomyzidae; genus Tetanocera; species Tetanocera ferruginea. The sequence goes on from OY282640.1 coordinate 23,058,444, forward strand.
TCAGTCTGGCTTCAGACCTGGAAAATCTACCAACGACCATCGACGACTCGACAAATATTGGACTCCTGAGAAACAAAAGGAGTCTCTTTAACACCTCCATGTCAGGATTTGGATTTCCTGTAAAGCTGATTCGTTTCTACAGGCACTGACACTGAGCAATACAATCAGCGCAGTGAAAATCGGGAAGGACCTCTCTCCCTCATTCGATACCAAACGAGGTTTCAGGCAAGATGATCCCTTGTTGTGTTACTTTTTCAATTTAGTGATGAGAGAAAATCGTTCGAACTGCTTATCTAAGAATTCGTGGCATGACATTCTAAAGGGTCTTTCAATAGTGTGGGATTATTTCCAAAATCGAAAGTATCTTTTCGGATGAGGCTCATTTCCTCCGCGGCGGCTATGTTAACAAGCAAAATTGCGGTATCTAGGGCTTGAAAAATCCACAAGTGATCGCGGAGAAGCCAATTTATCCACCTCGAGTCACTGTTTGGAGCGATTTATGGGTTAGAGGCATCATCGGACCGTTTTTTCGAAGATGACGACGGAAACACAGAAAATCTCAACTCTGAGCGGTACCACACTATGTTGGAGGACTATTTTGTGCCGGAGGTTGAAGCTCAGGATCTGAACGATATGTGATTTTAACAGAATGGCGCTAAACCACACACAACTCGACTTAATTTGGATTTTTGCGTCGCAAATTCCCAAACCGTGCAATTTATCGTCGCGATGATGTGAATTAGCCGCCCAGCGGTACCACACTATGTTGGAGGACTATTTTGTGCCGAAGGTTGAAGCTCAGAATCTGCAATTTATCGTCGCGATGATGTGAATTAGCTGCCCAGATCAAGCGATTTGATGCCATTAGACTTTTTTCTGTGGGGCTAGAAGAAGGATAAAGTCTATGTGAATGCTCCGAAGACGATTTCAGACTTGAAATGAAATATTACATCAGTTATTCGGGCCATTTCGGAGGTCATGCTGCAAGTGCCGTCTTAATCGAACACGCTACATGAGTGTCGATATCAATGGTCCTAATACGCGTCAATTTAGTTCAGCATTCTCTAATCTCTAATCTGCGTCAATCGCGGGTACCGAATTCGATGAAACGAAGAACTGTATAAGCTCTATGCCGATATCAACATGTCAATTGCTTCATCGATTTCCACATGAGAATTGAAGTAAAGATATTTTAGAAGTGGTGATTTTAAATCCGATTACAAAGAGTGCTTAGGGCGGCCTGAAAAGTTTGGGGATGTCGAATTGGAGGCTTGATTGGATGAAAATTCGTGCCGAACGCAAGAAGAACTCACAAAAGGGAATGGAAGTGACTCAACAAGCCATATCTGTTCGCTTAAAAGACACGGAAATGAAGAAAAATATAGGATATTGGCTGCCGTATGAATTGAAGCCGAGCGAGGTCAAACACCGTTTTTTCAGTTGTGAATAGCTGGTAGGAAACACAAAAAAAAGGAAGTTGAAGGGTTAAGAAAAGACAACTGCCTTACAGATTATTTCTACTTGCTCCATGGCGAGGAGTCACGGTTTTTCAAAACCAACTTCCGATAGATTCAATCTCAAGACTCACTGCCATGAAAGAATCATACTGATGTTCTTTTTAAACAGTCGGCAAGGTTGGATTCGATTGTATCAGTAAAAAAGAAAGGACTTTTTGCAAGGTATTGGGACTGGCGATGAGAAATGGGTTTATTACCATAACCTCAAGCGCAAAAAATTATGCGGTCCGCCTGGCCATACGCCAAAGCCAAATATTCACAGTGATAAGGTCAGCTACTTTAGTAGCTATGAGCTACTAAAAGCAAGTGAAACTTTTAGAGTGGAACCTTGCCGAGCACAATTGATGCATTTGAAACGAGCACCACGAGCAAAATAGCCAGAATAGCAAAGTAGCAATTGCAACATGACAGTGCTTGGTCAAATGTTGCACAGCCGGTCAAAACATGCCTTGAAACGCTGAAATGGGAAGTCCTACCTCACCCGTCGTGTAGCCCAGACATTATCTCTTCCGACTTTTTTTTGTTTTCGTCGATGCCGCATGCCCTTTAGGATCAGCACTTTCGAGAATCGCATCAAAAGAAGACGCATAATTTTTTTGAGATGGTATCCGAAAATTGCTAGAAAAATGGGAAAAAGTAGTGGCTAGCGATGGCGAAAACTTTGAAAAATGAATTCGTTAAAAACTTTTCACAACAAAGCGTCAAACTTGAAAGAAAATCCTTTAAGACTTTTTTGTACAGCAAATAATAATATGGAGATTTTTGTACTACTAAGTAAGGAGAAGACTGTACTTAGTATCGAAACAATATAGGCTTGTGTTTTGCAAAAAGTTGCAAAATTTTAAAACCAACTTTTATTTACCAACTTAATTTTAAGCTAATTCGTGAATACTTACATCTTCGTCCTCCTTCGCTATGGTGGTCATTGAGTTCCTATAGATATTCGGGCACGATGAGGCTCTCAGACGATAACGATGCGTATTCAACATGGCGCCACGATAGTGTATCGAGTTGCGATGTATACGCATATCCTTTAGGAAATTCGAGTTACGTATGGAGATGTTGTGCCGCAAATTTGAGCGATACGTTGGCTTCTTGGATTTCGACAGACGCCGCATGCCACTGATGCTGTCGGTGCGCACACGCTTAGTCGCTGCTGGTATTGTTTTAAGCTCCTGATGCTCCGGTATTGTTATGACAGCCTCATTGTGCTTCTTGACATTGGCCTCGATCAGCGCATAGGCCTCGTCTTGAATTGACATATAGTAGCAGTGTATATCGTCGCGTAGTATGTCGACCGAGTTATGACGTCCATTCGTTTTTAAGTTGGACAGTGAAGGCGTTGTGTTTTTACCGCCCATAAAGAGATTCTCGTTGAGCGAATAACGCGAATTGGCAAAGTTATGATCGTGGTTCTGATCGCGCGAGAACTTTTGCGTTAAGTAGCCTTCGTCGGTGGAGGAGCGCAGCGAACCGAGTGAAGTGCGAAACGGCGGTGTATAGCCGGCCCCATTGGAGCGTTTCTCCGACGGTGAAAGTGTTTCGACTGATGCCAAATAAGATTTTTTGGCATCCTCTGCGGCACTCTCAACCATCAGGGTGTTATCTGGAGAGGGAGCTGTTGCGTATGCTCCAGCACAGGCGCCAGATGCGGCAGCCGCACCGGCAGACGACATTGACAACAAGTTATCGCGTGAGGGTGCTTCGGCACCTTCACGATGTCGCAACGAACGACGACTCAAGCTCTTCAATTCATAAATACTGTCCAGTTCTTGTGAACACAAGAAGGTCGGCAGGAAAAGTTCGCTGCGATAGCGTTTCATGCTCTCCTCGATGGCATCGCCAATTTGTTGATTAGCCTCAGTGTTGTTTTTGGTGACCAAAGTATCTAGTACCGCTTCCTTGGTGACACCCGTGTCGAGCATTTTCTTAATTTCTTCCAGGCAAACGCTGGAGTTCGAAAATGTTGTCTCACTCTGCGAACGACTTTCAAGACGATTTTCTTCAATCAGCCAGTCAGGATCGCGCATTAGCGCTCCACAGACACAGGCATTTAACATGGTGCCTGCGAGAATCAGTGTGGCACCACGCCAGCCATAAGAGTCGATAAGCCACTGCGTTAGGGGAGCATATAGAAAGGTGCCAATGCCAGTGCCAGAGGCACCGATGCCTGTGGCAAAGGTGCGTTTCTTGTCGAACCAGAAGGCTATGGAAACAACTGCGGTTACATAGCCGATGCCCAAGCCTAGACCAGAAATAATGCCAAATGTTAAATAAAGCATCTCGACGGAGTTGCAGAGCGAGGACAAGCCGAAGCCAAATGCTGAGAGCAAGCCTCCAAATATGGTCATCTTGCGACAGCCATATTTGTCAACTAGATTCGACCAAATTGGACCCATCAACAGCGGCACCGAAAAGAACAGCGAGCTAATCCAGGCCGTCTTGGAAGGTGTTTCCTTAAAGTACGCCAACAGTTCGGTATTAATGAGGCCAAATGAGAACGAAAGGCCATCGGCAATAAGCGATACAACCAAAGAGGCAAAAACCACAACCCAACCATAGCCACCATCGGGCATTTCGGGTTTTTTCTTTTCCGTTGATGTGGATTCGATGGAGTCGCCCGAATCATTTGAAATAAGACGCGTGCGTTTTTTGACATTGTTGTCATTCGTTATGCTGATGCTGGTCGAGGTGGCGGTAATGGTAGCTATGCCATTGTTGGCACCATTTGGTGTTCTCAAAAGGCTGGTCTTGACCAAATGGCCATTTGGATCATCATCATTTAAGTCATCGGCAGAAAGATTGCAGAAAGTAACTTCAGGAAATAGTTCGTGTTTAAGAGCTTTGCTCTGAGTCGTGTTAGCAGAAGTAATCGTTTGAGCGGGCAGAGGTTGATAGATGCTGCCATTTTGACGCGCTTGTGAGCTGTTTCCTGTGGCATTTGTGACCATTTTGAGAGTTTAAAGGTGTGTGTGTGTGTGAGTGTGTGTGTGTTAAAATTGATAAAGTAGATTGGTTCTTATAAAGGGTCCAAGCAAAATCTTTGTTGTTACTTAAAAGCTTGGGTGGTCTTTAAAGCTCCGCGTAAATTTTTATTGTTATAGTTCTGTTGGGAAAGACTTTATTTCTAGCTTTCCTTTGAACACAATAGTTTTCAGCAATTTTTATTATTATTGTTATCTGATTGCTTTCGTCTGTACTTTTCTTGTCTTTTCTTTACTTTTCTTTTCAATATTGTTTGTTTACTGTTTACAAACTCGTCGCTGATTTTCCAACTCTCCTTGAGTTTTATACTCTATAGAAAAGTCTTCGCTCTGTAGGCTTAACTTATCTGTGATGCTTCACTTCTGGAGGTTCCTTCTTCGTTATGGAAGAAAAATGCAGTGTCACTTATTTTGGGATATTTAAGCGACGCTTTCTTGCAATGAGCGCGTGTACGTGCTTAAAAGCGTATTACGGCGTTGAAAATTCCTTTGATTGCGTTTGAGCAGTTGTGGTTCATCCGATGTCCGTAGACAGAACTGTAAAAAAAAAGTAAAAAAGAGTTATAATGAGTTAGTTATAATGATAAAGTAAAAAATAAGTGAAAACGAGTCTTTGAACGATGTATGTACATGAGGGCAGCATAGAACAAATATTGCTTAATGCCATCATTTGAGGTTTTGAGATTGTATTTAACACTATTTTTTTTTTTCTAATTTGTTCACGTATAAGACCCGGGATGTTACTTATATTGCTATGTTAGACATTTTCGAATTCAACTGAATTGAGGTTTATTTTACTTTGAAATTATAATAGCATCAAATATAGGGCTCAAAAATTTAAAATTTAGAAATAATTAAAGGTTCTCTAAAAAACATGTTTATTAAATGTAAGGTTTGAACTTAACTTAAGTCGATAATAATATGTGAAAGTATTTATTGAATTCAAATACGATATCAAAATTTGATTACTTCAGAAAGAGGTCTTGGGTTTTGACCCAATTTTTTTCAAAAATATTCGGTTTCGAGTAAATATAATTTTGGTGAATAATCAATAACAATTTGTAACAGTGTTTATTTCAAATCCAAGTTCAGAGTATAAAAGTTCAATGTAGAGGTCCCAGGTCTGGGGCGCATTAAAAAATAAATATTCGGCTTAAGCAATATATGATTTAACCCATTAATGCCTGGCCCGCAAATCGGATCATTCGATTTTGATGAAATTTTGAAAAAATTTTTTTAATAATTAAAATGAATATTTTTTGGACTACATTAACTATTTTTAAAAGTATGTTAGAGTCGTTATTTCAAATCCACGTTACTATGAAAAATATTCAGTTTGAAATGTATTTACCTTATAAGGAGTTTGTAAAAATTATTTTTTTAATTCAAGTTCAGATTTTGGAAAATCGGAATCATATATCCCGGATCCAGACCTCGTCATTTAAAAAATATTTCCCTAAAATTTAATTTTGCATCAATAAAAGTTTGTGACTGTGTTAAAATTCAAATGTTAGGCAAACAATTTGAAAAATATTCGGTTTAAAATGAATTGAAGTTTATAAAAATTGAGTACTTATGTCTGGTCTCAGTTATGTATTTAAAAATCTTCGATTTGAAGTGACTTGGGTTGAATAGTTCCAAAATAATTGATGAAAGGATAAGAATTGGAAAAATATTCGTTTTGTAGTGAATTAAAGTTCATAAAAATCTTAAACAGAACTTATTTCAAACCCGGTATTAAAATTTGTTAAGTCACAATCGAGGTTTTCTACCTCGTCTCAATTTTGTACCTAAAAGTTTTCGGTTTGAAGTGACGAAGTATTGAACAATCCGAAAATAATCGATATTTGGCAACTCAAGTTACAAAAATATTTGACAAAATTACAATTTGGCAAAAATATTTGACAAAAATATTCGGTTGAACTTTATTAAAAGTTTGTAAAAAAGTGGTTATTTCAAATACAAGGTTGATACTTTGAAAATTAAAATGGAGGGTCCGGGTCTAGATACCATTATTTTGAAAATTTCAAATTCCCGCTTATAAATACAGTGCTTAATTCAAATCTGAAACAGAAAATAAAAAAATATTCACTTTGCATTAAATTTAGAAAATAAAGTTCCCGAGACTGAACTTTTTTAAATAAAAAATTTTGGCAATATTCTTAGTCGTCAATGAAAGACTTTCTAATGGTACCTGGTCTTCTCTTTGACAAAACTTGTAAGACGCCGGACGCTTGTCGTTGATATATCGTCCGTTAAGCTCTTGAGAAACGAGAAGCAAAAGTTGACTTTAAAAATTCATAAAAAATCGAAAAAAAATTTTAAAAAAAGCTCGTGTCATACGATAGCGAATAAAGTTTAAAAAATACAAACAAAAAAATCGTCAAAAAATGAACCCGCTAGTGCCGTAACCAGTACGAAAAACATGGTTTCGAGCTAAATGCGTTCAAAGTTTGGCAACAAAGAAAATTAAAAATGCGCTCTCACTAATCCGGCTGTAACTTTTGAACCCGTAGGAATTTTTTCATGAAATTTTTTTAGAATCTTGAGAATATTTACTAAAATACAAAATTATAAAAAAAGTTGACATAAAAAAACCGCCAATGTACGTAGCGCAATACTAAGCTACGTATGCAATACTAAAGTGCAAACTGATAGTGATAACAAGTAAAGATAAATAAAACTGATATAAAATATAAGCAACTAAAAAACTAAAATTAAACGGAAGAAACCCAATAAAAATGGAGTGCGGTGAGATAAAAAACATTTTATCAGCAGTGAAGTTCATGTTTAGTAACAAGTGTTTCAAAGTAAACCCAATAAAAAGACCGTTCATAATTGTTGGGGAATTTTTACAATTGTAAAAATTTGCAATCTGAAATTTATAAGATTATGAATTGCGCTAATGAGTTTATGGGCAACAGTAAAAGTTATACAATGCAATACAGAAATGCAACAAACATGCAATAGCTTAAGTCACTGATTTATGTTATCTTAGCAATGACAGACAATTATACGGTAATATTGTTCCATGTAAATGAAAAAAAAAAAATTAAGATATTGAAAGAATGAATATAAATGAAGGACCACAAGGCCCTAATTACTTGAGAGTGGTTTTGATCCATATTATGACACCTACTTATGGTGTTTGAAGAAAAAAAATTTTTTTTTTTGAAAAATACTTTAACCCAGTTATTTTGGAAATGAGCGACTCAATTCCAAAAACAAATTATCGATGTTTTATTAAAACTACGTTAACTACGTTTATTGGGACAATGAAAACCGAATTCATCTCTTGTCCCAAACAAAATCTCATTTACAATTCAACTTATTTGGAACAAATGAATGAGATTGGATGAGTTCCTGAAAATAATAATAATTAATTACGAACGGATTCAGTATAGAATGCTTAAGATAACACTGAACACTCCCAAAAGAAAAAAAAATGAGTTCCTGAAAATAATTAGGTTTGTTCAGTAACAAAAAATTGTTACCAATTATTGCAAATTTTTACAAGTAAAGCGTTCACGTACTCGAAAAACTTGCAACGAGAGAGGAAAACGAGAGCGTAAAAAGTGAGAGAGAAAAAAGAAGTTGCAAGTTTCTGCTAGCAAAATTTCTACTTGCAAGAACTTGCAACTACTGAAAAAACTGTTTGTCAAAAAAAAAATAAGCTGTCAAAAATTTTTCTGTGGATTTCCTATTAAAATGGATGGAAAAAGAAACATTTATGATGCTGAGGGAAATGTAAGTATAAATGTTAATGTTGGCAGGATACAAGAAATGATTTCACCAATTTATAACATTAAGTTACAGCAGCAGTTTTTTGCGATTGAAATAAACTGTCAATTCGTTTGATCAGCTGTTGTTAACTTGCAAGTTTCTACTAGTTTTCTGTTCACGTACTTTTTCTGCTAATTTTCTCTTTGTACATATTTTTTCCTCAATTCTTCTTTTAATCTCTACCTGCAAGTTTTAACAAGTAAAGTACGTGAACAGACCTATTATAAATAATTACGAACGTATTCAGTATAGAATGCTTAAGAAAACACTGAACACTTCCAAAGAAAATAAATGACTCTTTTGATATGAGCCTCAATCTACACATAGTATAAAACCTTCAAAATTTCATAAAAAAGGTTATATGATTTCCAAATTTTTCTAACTTCTCTGTAGTTTAAGGCAAACCGTATACTTTTTTCATGCATTGGAAAACGGTTTTGTTTTTTTCTGTTTCGTGTTTGTTGTTTTTATTTTTTTTTAAGTGAAGCTTGTAAAATTTGTGTTCGGGTTGCATGTATTTTGTTCGCACACACAACGTTAGACAAATGGCATGATGAAAGTGCGTTCGACTCTTGCGCAATGGTTCGCGGTTCGAATCACGGTGGAATCAACTTTTCAACTATTCAAGATAGAACTATTGACAATTGCTATGAAACTGCCATGTTAAAAATACCAGTTGGGTATAAGAAAAAGGCGATCTTGAACTAGTGGTGCTCATTTTGCAACTATTATATAAACTATTTTTAAAGTCCATAGTTGGTTACACTGCACGACTATAATTTTCAAAGTCATACTAAATTTTGCTTTTTTAACAATCAAAAAACAAATATTTAAAACAAAAACTCTAAATTTGGAATTGAACTGCAGGGAAACTAGAAGAGAACGAACAAAATGTTTGCATTAATGGTCAAGAATTTATTAGCTTGCACAGAGAACAATTTTTTTCATAACTAAAAATTAATTGTTTTCATCAATTGGGGATAAATATGCTCTAAAGCGCGTTATTAAAAAATTTCAATAATTCTCCAATAGAGCAGGAAGAATTAGCACACAAACCTCTAACGGATAACATCCAAAAACCGAAAGTTAATTTGTTGTTGCTTGTCTTAGAAGCGTTATGGCGCTGTGGTAAAGACTATGTTAATCATATCATGAATATTTTGTTTGCTATTAAAATGAATCAACTAACTTTATTTATTTCGAACGAACATTTTTTTATGAACCGAGAATTTGGCAACTTTCAAACTTTAATAAAAACTCAAGTCAAATTTGTAAATTTTCTAATATTAACTCTTTGTTTTTTTTTTTTCGAATTTATACTATTTATAATTTCTTAAAATTTCTTAATGAATTTTAATGCGCGAGCACAAAATCGAAAAATACCGACAACGCGCCATTCTTGCAGAAACATTTCGGAAAAACTGCATCAAGATTTTTGGCGACATAAACAACGCCAAAGAGAGTTTTTGTTGTTGTTTGCCTTCAACTTGACCTCTCATTTAATAAAAACAAAAAATAAAAACAAAAAAAACAAGCTCAGAAAAATTGGTTAGAAACGTAATGTTGTGAAGAAGGATAGCAAATAAATATGGCGCTCGTTAAGAGAGCAATTCTTAAGAAATTATATTGAGAATATTTATGTCAAAATGTGCCTAAAAACGAAAAACAGCTGTTTGGCAAAGAATGCAAAATATTTATTTTGTTTTTTTTTTCTATTTTCTATTTTTTTGTCTATTTTTTGTTTGTTTGTTTACTTGCGCATTAGTTTGACATCAGCAACATTGCGTCTTTTTAGTTTTTTTTTCTTTTTGCTATTTTTGCAACTTATTTTGTTGTCTCTTTTATTTATAAATTTTTAATTGCACAACTTTAGAAATATTGAATAAAATTAAGTTTGCTCTAAATTTTTTGTTTGTTTTAATTTGAATGATTTTTTTGTGCATTAATTTTTGGGCCAAGTGATGTGTGCATTTTCCGGTTTTAAACAAAATATTCATTTCCGTTTTACAAAAAAAAAAACAAAAACAAAATGTATGTTGTTTTAAAAGGAGGAGGGTCAATAAAATTTTGCCGAATTTCAGCCCCCCCCCCCCCATAATTAACAAAAAAAATTAATAAAAATGTTTTTTAAATAGTCTAGGATTGAATTTAGAGTCGATGCGGCAACAAATAGAACCAACTCCACCCATTTTAGAATCATTTCAAGATTAAATTATGAAAAGCGTAGGTTTTTTGTTTTTTTTTTCTTGTTGAGTTTTTCTATAATACGGTTATTTCAAGGTAAAAATTAAAAAAAAAACGATATTATAAAGCATTTTTGGGTCGTTCATTCAGAATCTGAGTTTAATTTGTCTGTATTAAGGTAATTTCAAGGTCATTCTAAGGTCAGAGATTCTAAAAAATCAGAGATACGATGTCCAATATCCTGATATGTAGGATTTTAACGTCGCTGATTTGGAATCCGAGGCCAATTTGTCTGGAATAAGGTAATTTCAAGGTTATCCTAAGGTAAAAATTAAAAAAAGCTAATTCCGAATCTAAGGTCAGTTTGTCTGTATTAAGGTAATTTAATGCTCAACATACTGATACAGAATATTGGGATAGCTGATTCTAAATCCGAGGTCAATTTGTCTGTTTTAATGTAGTTTCAAGGCAGTTCCAAGGTCAACATGAAAAAAACCACGTCTAACCAGATATATATTGGTTTTTTGGGTCGCTGATTTTGAATACGAGGTCAGTTTGTCTGTATTAAGGTCTATTTGAGGTCAAACATACTGACATTTAAGTTTTTGGGTCGCTGATTACGAATCTGAGGTCGATTTGTCTATTAACATGTAATTTCAAGGTCATTCTAAGGTCAAAATGAAAAAAAAAGCAGAGATAATATGTCCAAAATCCCGATATAAAGGATTTTGGGTTTGCTGATTTCGAATGCTAGGTTAATTTCTCTGTATTAAGGTCATATATAGGTAATTTGTGTCATTGTTTCGAAATCCGAGGTCATGATTAATCGTTTAAAATAAGAAAAGACGTCGGAAAAGACTAATATTTTTAAAAGGCGGACAAAAGCGGAGTAGATTTTTTTAAAAATCTTATAAGTATAAAGTCAAGACTAACGATATATGAAATAAAAATTTTACCGAAGTTTGTGCATATTTTTTTTTAAATTTCTAATGCAATATTGCAATTTTATAATTTGTTTTTTATAAAAAACCTTAACTTTTAAAGTTTTCATATTTTTTTTTTGAAGTGAAACTTCTTTGGCGGCGAGTAAAATTTCAAGGTCTCTTATTCGTGACGCTAGGCTAACGTTTTCAATTCATATGAAAATTTTTAAAAAATGATAGCCGCTAGCGAGAATTGAACCCTTGCCATCGTTGCTCAAGAGTCGGAATCTATACCTTTACGCCAAGTAGGCACATGCTAAAACGGCAAACAAAATTTAATTAAAACTGAAGGCATAACATTCTGTTGAAACATTAATTTTCATCTGAAAAGTATGCTTCAAACGAAAATATTTAGGCATAGAGATACATCCAGCGGGAAAAATTTCTACTGCCTGTTCGCAGCATAATGAGCTTAATTTGGTTCATTGGTTGTGATCAAAAATTTGACAGATGATTGACAACATGCAAAAAACAGTTTATTCATTATAATAATAAAAGCAAAATGTGTTTAAAGTGCAATATTTAAGACTGCCGAGAATAGTTTTTGCCAGCCAAAAAATGTCTCAAAGCTAAGAAAAATAGCTAAAACAGGAGCAGAACGCGTTCGTGAATATAAAGAGCGAATTAGAGCTCTTAAGAATGCAGCTGCAACACCGGCTGAGTTCCAAAATGCATTTTTACGAAGCATCAGTGTATTTTTGTGAATCTACAAAGAACCAATCTCCAGAAAAACACACTGATGCTTTGTAAAAATGTATTTTGGAACTCAGCTATCATCTCAATAAAATTGTATAGCCAACCAAGTTGATACACTCAACAATCAACGTTCGCTGCTTTACGAGGCCCTCACTCAACATAGCAACTATTATGATCAGGAAGCAGGATTAAGAAGGTTTGCCTCTGCTTTCGGAGGCTCTTTCAACGAGTATTATGCAAATGCAATCTAGCATTCAAAAAGTGACAATGTTGAGAAGACATTCGAAAGCAACTAAAACACCAACTGAACAAAAATAAGAACCGAAAATAACTGTTATTTTACAATTTTCAAATGAAAAAAAATTGTTGTAAGACTTTTTCAAATATACCATTATGATACAAATGTCCTCAGCCTTACGAATATTAAGTGCCTTTTAAATTTTAGACTGATTCATTAAAAGTTAAAATTTAACTGTTATTTTTTGCCTTGTATTATTTCGGGAAAAAATAAAGGTTACTTTTGACTTTTATTTTATAGATCAAAACTAGCAGTTATTTTGTGACTTCAATTTTTTCGGTCAAAAATATCAAGCAATTAAATTGTTGAAAATGTCTCACCGATGAGATGAAAATAATGGTATCAAAAGTTTTTTAGTCGGTAAAATGACTTTTGAAAAAATATAAATTACCTGATATTTTTGACCCAACAAAATAAACTGCAGAAAATAGCTGTTATTTTTGACCGATAAAATAAAAGTCCAAAATAACTGTTATTTTTGCCCAAAAAAACTTTAAGGCACAAAATAACTTTTATTTTATTTATAGAGGAAAAACTAAAAGTTAAGAGATACAAGTTAATATGTGATACTTTCGACAAAAACCATAGCCGGTACGGTCCCTGGATGCAAATATTGAATCAACAGATTATTATTCCATTTCGTATTGATTGAATTTCTTTTCAGATACTTTCTCTTTCTATTTCACACTAAAATCTCTCTTATTTCTTACTGTTAAAGAAGTTTCACTTCTGCCACGTGAACGTTGCTGCACGCGAGTTTTTTTTCTCTTACACCATTTTCAAGATACGATTACGATACATAAAATTCATAAAATACAGTCAACTTTTAAAGCATACAGCGGGCGTAAATTGAACATTTAAGAAAAAAATTTTGTTTATATGGTTTACTTGACGTTTTAAATTTAAATCGGTATCAAAATATTCTTATTCTCTGACAAACATTTTTTTGATTTTTGTCTATGGGACAAATCACTGTGCGCCGGCTGATTTATGAGATCTATCTCTGTGTACTAGTAATATGGACTGCTGATACCAAAATATATGTTTAAAAAGATAAGTTTCTTTACAACATAACTTTTGACCCTTATATTTGACCCTTGTTCATAGACCGATACGATACGTTCCTTGTTCATACGAACTTGATACGTTGAAAGACCGTCAAAGAAAGGTTTGTAAAAAATCACAGAAATAGTAAAGAGAGAACATTTTGCCAAACTCACCTTTTATTTAATTGCTGTACTTTGAAAACTTCTTCTTGTTGCTGCTGTTGATGTTGTTCTTGTAGCAACTCTTTGCAATTATTTTGGCTATCTTTATCAGTTTTATCACTTTTTACACTTTTTTCACTTTTTACTAGAGTATTATTAATATTAACACTTTCATCAAAATTGATTTGCTGAAAATCACAACAATTGACAATCGTTTTTTTGTTGTTATTATTTAGGTTTTGCGTTATACAATTACACCATTCACCACTAATATTATTAGTTTTATTTATATTAAGACTAAAGCCACCAATTAATTCACCATAATTACAAAGATCTTCAGTTATTTTCAATTCACTGTCACTTTCAAGTGACACCAAGTGTTTATTTAACGTGGCTAAACTTAATGGTTTTTGTTGTTGTTGTTGTGGTTGATTGAAAATTCTTAGACGTGGATCACGTGGTGTGTAATAAAGAAACACTTTATTCGATTTACTGCTGTTGTTGTAAGTACGATGATTGTTTTTGTAATTGTTATTAAATAGTTTGGTATCAATTGTTGTTGTTTTTGTTGAAGATGATGATGACGCCAAATTGCTAAATAATGTAGAGTTACTTGTTGTTGTTGCGGTTGTTAGATAACGTAATTTTGTCCGAAAGTCATTCATTAAGGATGATAAATTATTGATCACAGTGTGGAGAAAAAGTTTAGCTACGATTAAAATTGAGATATAAAAGGCTTTAGACGACGAAAACGACGACGATGATGACGACAACGACAATGATGATGATGACGCGGTTTTAATATGCTGAGTTGTTGTAGCTGTTTTAAACGACGCTGTTGTAAAAAGAAGTGTTAATGTTGTTTTAGCAGCGCTTGTTCTTCCTATTGTTGTTGTTGTACTTTTCGTTTTGAATTTTGTTGCTAGTTTGCTCTGTGGCGTTGTCCACTTCAACAACGTCTTTGGCAGAATCGTCTTAAAAATTGGAACCAACATGCGGCAGTTGATTTTCAGCAAGTTTGGAAAATTACAAAATATTTCTTTAATGGTTGTTGTAACTACAACAATTGGCGAGCGTTATGGGTGTTAGTGTTTTTTTTATTTTCTTTCGAAATAATATAAAATTAAAATAAAATAAATTTGAACTTTTTTTTTTTAAATGTTGACGAAAGAACGTCTGGTTCTTTTCACTGTGCGAATGATGGCGCGAGCTTTGTTGTTTCTCTGCTACTGTGCTGACCTCTGGTGGTGAGAAGAATGTTCAAAAAATTACGGAAACACGTTTGTAGTTTGTGTCAAGTACACACGTTTTCTTGCTGTCCCGCTGACATGCTGCTGCTGCTGCTGGTTTTTAATTATGAACAAAATAATTTTAAATTTTCCTGATAATGATTAATCGAGAGAGAAAAGTTGTTGTTGTTTTTGCTTGTGTTGTTGTTGTTTTTGTTGATTATAAAGATGTTGCTTGCACGCAGTGTCGCTGTTGCTGTTGCTACTGATTATAACTAAGGTTGATGATATACGTTGCCAAGTATGAAAATGTTGGCAGGCTAAAACGAGAGAGAGAGAAAGAGAATTAATAAGATAACAATTTTGATTAAATATTTTAGAAATAACAAATAGTGTTGAGTGATTTTTAAGGGCTGTCTGTTTTTAATATTAAATGAATTTATTTTGTACACGTTATGTTAAAAGTTGTATAATTCAATTAATTATTTAAAAATAGCAGCTTAATTCAGCGAGCTCTTACGTCACTTGGTTGGTAAACTTGAGGCAAGTGAGATGATTTATTGCTTATTATCTAGCACACTAGTAAATAAAGCTTTTAGCACATAGTATGCATAAACTACATTAAATAAATTTATATTATTGTACGATATATTGTTAATGCTTAAATGCGTAACAAAATGATAAATGTCAGCTGCGTTTTTTGACAGTTCGAGAGTGTTTTTTTTTTGTTATTTCGCATAATTGTTTGGTACAAAAAGAATGGAGAGCACAAACTTAAGCAGAAAATATGCTTGAAAAAGCGTTTAAAAAAATAATAAAAAAAACTTACGCACTGTGGTGCAAAATAAATTACGCTTTATTATTTGTCATTAATTTAACACCGTTATTTGTGACAGTTATAAGTTCGAGGAGAGCAAAAACTTAATAAAAAGAAATTGCTTAGAAAAAAGCTTTAAAGAGCAAAAAAGTATGTACTGTGGTGCAAATTAATTAAGTTTTATTATAAGTGATTAATTCAACTCGGTTATTTGTGACAGTCATAAGTTTATTCTACTGTGCAAATGTTTGTATGAAATTTTCAAGCATCTTTTTATGATAATTATGCATAAAAATTTTATTTTTTTCTGCTTGATTATAAATCAACTCAAACTCGCCTGCTTTTAAAATTTAACACATTGTGTACAAGTTGATTAAAATTAATTTCTTTTTTATTTGAAAACGAGCTTTTGTTTTAAATTTTGAAAAATTTAATATAATAAATCAATGCAGTCACGCGATGACCTCCATTTTATTTATGAAATATTCAAACAAATTGTACAAATATGAAGTTTTAAACTCATTAATTAAAACAATATCCTAACAACATGCAACAATATCCTAACAAGCTAAACTTTAAATAGAAAATTTAAACACTAGTTTTATTATTTCAAATTATTTTTGTTCGGTAACCAATTTTTGGAATTGACAAGAATGTAGAATATAAGAAATTTTAAGTTAATATTTTATGAAAAATTAAAAAAAAAAACTTGCTTTATGCAAAATAGTTAATTTGAACACAACGAACTATAAAATAAATTACAACAATTTAGAAACATAACACAAAGAATAATTCTGTACAGCACAAATCAACAGCAGACAAGACAGCTGTTTAATCGTTTGCAACAACAACTCATCATTCGTCTTATGCAGCCCTGTGAAAAGTTTGATAAGCTTATAAGCTCAATTCTCCAAAACAAATGTGGAATTATATGTGCTTCACATAAATACCGCAAAGCATTTTTGTTATTTATTTTAATTGATTTCAATTAAGGCTCCAACATTTAGCTTGTATTAAACTATTGAAGACATGAAAAAGATTTTTGAAAAATTATATTTGTTGTCGTCAGCCTGTACTGATAATTCAAAATTGTTTCATCTTTCACCATACAATGATCAGATAAAGAGAACTGTACAGCTGTAATAGAGCTTCGCTGAACCAAAAAAAGTACACAATTGTTATGAATATTAACATGATCTCCATGAATCGCATTCATGAATTTGGGTTCATTAACCAATTATATTAGTCCCATGAACTATTTAAGATATCAATTTGAAAAATATTCAAAAGCAAACCCGAGAACATGAGCATTTAATAAGCCCAGTGTTTTTAGTTCAAAAAGTGTGTTTACAAGATACATGAACCAATAAAAAATTTTATAGATGCCCAATAAACATTGTGGCGAGGGGTGATTCGTTGACGAAACGCTGTAAATAGTTCTTTCGTATTATTTTCAAATAATTTAGTTTTGTCTGAATCAGAGGTTGGTTGGATGCTTAACGAAATCACCGTAGCTCATGCATCAGAGACAAATTCTCCTATGGTGATGCTGAATATTTTGTTGCAATATTAAAATCATTCGTTCAACAAAGTGTTCAGTTCTTCAAAGAAAAGTTATTCGTTAAAGAATTGCTTTCTTTAATTTGAAGATTCGTTAATGAATTGCTTTTTAAAATTTACGATTCGTTATGAATAGGTTCTTTTAAATATGAAGATTCGTTAACGAATTAATTTTCTAAGGTTTGGAGACTCGTTCACGAATTGTTTTTGTCGATTTGAACGATTCGTTAACGAAGGAGGAATTTCTCCCGTTCACGATATTATAAGTGAATTGTATATGATAATTGCTTTTGAATGAAATGTACGAGAAAATGATTCATACACGATATCATAAGTGAATTATTTTGTTTGTTGGGTGCTTTGCAAATATTTCAAGGGGAACATGCATCATTTATAATTTATGTAAATAAAATGAATAATATTCATGTACACATACGTGGAGAACAGGAACAGTTCATGAGTTAAGTGACAAAAATTCATGAATCGCATGTACATTAAAGTATGTCGGAAAAAAAGTTTCAAGAAACCACCCCTTATTTAAGAGATGACCTCGAGAGGATTCCGAAATTGAGATCATCTTGTAAATAGGGGGTGGTTTTTTTCAAATTTTTTGTTTTTTTTTTGTATGGAGGCCAGATCCACTCTAATGTACATATTCAAGGGAAGCATTAGTGACCGTAAAAAGAGTACTACACACTGCTCCTTTAATAAGGCTCTTACGCAATACGCGTGGGGTATACAAAAATGTAATCTTAATTTTTATTGATAGAACTTAGTTATTAAGTGCCAATAAACTGTAAGATAACAATTATTGTCGTCCAATAATAATGCGCAATTATAAAATAACAAAAAAAAAAAACAATTGATAGTTAAATATGAGATAATTTGATCCGATTAAAATGGATTTTAAAAATTCAACAACTTTTAAGATAACTAATAAAGTCTAAATTGATGCGCACTAAAGCAAATACAATGTTTTTATGCTATATTTATAGTATTTAGGTTTTTCACAACGTAAAAAAATGGAATAGAAAGATTCTATTTGAAAGAAAGATTGGTTCACTAAGAAGTTTATTCTTTCTCTCAAATTAATTTGACTTCAGTCACGTACCTGAGGACTACACCCTCCAGGCTGAAAAATGGAGGTCGACCACGTGATAATTTTCCCTTGAGCAACATAATCACTGTCTTGTTCCTTGACACGCCCATCCTTACCTGTGCGCCCCAAGCACTAATGGCAGCCATAACCTCACTCGCCTTGATTTCAAACTCAGCACGAAAACTTCTGTCAACCAATACAAGAAGTAGGTCATCAGCATACGAAGCACAGCACTTAGACAGATGACAGATGAAGCCGTCGCAACAGAGGATCCATCATGATGTTGAACCATATAGAGAACCCTGCGGACAGCTGAACAACATCTATACAGAGAAATAACGGAAACTTCTTCTAGAGAAATAACTCTGTCAAAATGTCAAAGCTTAATTTCTTGGCACCCCACTTTCCAGCTTTTTTCGCTGAATCTTTTCGTGCATATCAGTTCCTTCAAGTTAGTTAAGGCTAGTGAAGATAGGAAATTCATAGTGTTTTTATTAAAATTCATCAGTTTTCTCTATGGAAGTCGTGGAGACCTATAACACGGTCCGACAAAATCAAACTTTTTGTTACATCCAAAAGAAATTTCAATAATTTAAAAAAAATAGATTTTTTTTCTAAAAAAATTTTAGAAAAATAGTCATTTCTCTCCAGAACGTCAGAATTTTATTTTAATCGATTTAAAACTTTACATGATCCCTGATGACGCTTTTAACCCTCTATAATAACACGGGCTCACAGTGACCCACAACATTTTATAATCTTATTTTCATACTTTAAACTTTAAAAAACCTCTCTACTGGCGCTATTTCTAGCTAGAAGAGGCTTTAAATCAGGGATGATACTTGTAGTGGATATCCACTTTTTTACCTCCTTTCGATTTTCGAAAGTCCCCAACTCCTTTCAGCCCAAAAAAAGTACTTTCGGAAACACTAACCATCACAAAAAGTAAACGTCACGCATGATTAAGATTTTGTTCTCAATATTGAGACTGAAAAAATTGTTCTCTTAAAAAACATTCACAAAGAGAAGTTTAACAGTATTTTTTTGGTTATCCGATCAAAAAATTTTCAGATGGATTTTCAGATGTACGTACGTGTGACGATGAACAGAACGAGATGATAGAAGTTATAGTGGCAGATAATGTCGTTGATGTCATCGAAGATGACAAGGAATATGATAGCGAGGATATCGCCAGCAACGGAAATCAAGTACGTGCTCATAAAGTTAACATTGTTGGCTTAAAAGAGCTGTAAAAAAGCTTCAAGTGGCATCAGAGAAAGTGAATCAGGAATTACAAAAAAAATTTGAGCCATAACGTAATTCCTGATATAAAAAAATTTTTCGCTAGCATCGGATTTTCACCTACTTTGATTGCTCCCGATCCAGAAACATGGACTGAGCGCGAAGATTACCAACGCCACCAAAAGAGCCACCAAAAGAGGCGTAATATTGAGAAAGAATATTTTTTTGGTTCAAGTCGTTACCGAAAATCGAAAGAAATTTATATCAATCCCATGACAAAAAGAAATTAATTTGATTCAAATTTTCTTAAAATTATAATTAAAAATTTTCTTATTTCTTATATACGTCAGGTATGCTCGATACAAATTTGGAGAAGAAAAGTTAATGTGGGTCAGTTTCTCATTTCAGCCGACACCCTGGGAGCAATGAAACCCGATTTTAAAAAAAAAAATTTTAAAAAATATGTATAAGAGCCCCTTTAAGGGTTGGAAATAGAGGGCAGGTATGTTGGGATAAAATTTTGGAAGAAAAAACCAATAGTGGTCAGGCACACATTTTACCCTACTAGGCGCACCCTGGTAGCGGTGGGGTTAAAATTCCTAAGAATATAAATTTTGTTCAAAAACCCTCTTAAGGGGTGGAGATTGGAGCAGGTATGTTAAAGAAAAATTTCGGGGAACAAAATTTAATGGGGGTTGGTCCAACATTTCACCCATCTAGGTGCAACACTTGGGTAGTTATGGAGTTTTTCGTCTAATTTTTCCACTTTTCAATAATCTTTTACACCGATGTGGCACAACTTAACCCCACGCGAATTCGAAATTGTTTTTGTCAAAATCCCGTAACTAAAGATCTCCATATATCACTGTCCCACCCCTTGTGCCATAGCAACAAAACAAAAGCTTATTTAATCATACTAGTATCGCCTGAGTACGAAATTCGACCAATTTTTTCTTTGCCTTTTTATAATTATAAATACAAAATATTTGTTGCACTTCTTCTTTGCACTCTAATTCATTAAAAAATAAAACAATTATCAAAATCGGTGGAGAAACACGGGAGGAAATTGTTCTTAACTGTTTTCGCTACGCCTATTTATAAATAGATTAACAAAAAGTACTCTAAGGTCCGAAAAAGTACTTTCAGAAGAGTAAAAAAGTCCCCTCCAAAATTATTAAATATCATCACTGCTTTAAATACCAGACCCGCCTAGTGGGGATATTATTTAAAGCCTTAGTATAATCTTAGTGGTAGCCGTCGGAAGTGGAAGGTAAAATTTTGTGGGGCATTTTTTTAAAAAAATGTTAAAACCAACGTGTAGGCTAACAAACTGCATCTTTTAGTTCTTTATTTTTTTTATCTATATTATTACTCCGTTGGAATTTTTTAAAAATCTTTAAAATATAGAAAATAGATAATTTAAAAAAAATAAATATTTTTTCGAATTTTTTTATCATATTCAAAATAAAAATTTCTTACATATACCTAGAGCAACAAAAAACAAAAGACTTGAATTTCATTCCATATAAGTTTGAAACCAATTGAACCTCTCAGGAAGATTCTATGGGGTAATTAATTTATTGGAGTCAAATTGACCCCCTGCTATTATCCAGTTTTTCTAGGGAGGTGCTATTTAAGAAGGTTAAATAAAAAATAAAGCTATAAAATATAAGAGAGTGAACCGATTTTGTAATATGTTGGCATTTTAGAAAGGTTACATTTTTAAAAATCAGTTCAAATTTTTTTTTTTTACAAAAGCTAACTTGGTTAATTTTACTATGGTTTTTTGTCGGTGTATAAAGGAGATCATTTTATTTTTGAAAAATAAAATTTGATCCATCCTCATTAAAGCAACGCCAAAACGCAAAGTTTTTTTGAGAACAACTTGAGTTACAATCAAAATAGAAAGTTGAATTTGTGTCAAGAAAATAAAAAAACAAAGAAGTATCATCAAGCTGATGATCAAACTTGATTGACAGAATCTAGGTACATTGAACATCATTAACTCAAAGAGAGCGAATGTGCGTCAACATAAAGTTCAATGTTCGATATCAGCAGCGACTTACTCGGCACTAATTAAGAACGAACTCGAAACTCGATTTAATTGCATGTCATAATCTGTGGCATAAGAAAATTTTTAAAATAAAAATCTATATAGAACAAACAGCAGCAATAATATTACCTTCTATTCTAGCGACAAGTGAGCGTTATCAGTTTTAAAATGAGCGCGCGCTCGCGAAATAATCAAGTACGAGATGTGTAGAGTGTGTGAAAAGCGGGTGTGAGAAGAGAAATGATGTGATGCGGTGCGGCCGAGAGATTTATTAATATTTTAATAAGAGTAAATGTAGGGGGTTAAAAAGACACTTTTGACGTTGCTTAAACATTTTGAAATTTATTGTTGCTAATTTATGATAAACGATAAGCAAATTATTTTATTTCGATTACTTAACATTTAACAGTCTTTCATAAAGTTTGTATTTTTTTTTTGCAGTCTTTAGAGTTTAAGAATGTGCTATAAAGAGAAAAATGATAAGGAATGCAGGGTAGTTTTGCTGAAATTAAAACTTATCTGTACGAATTGTTTAAACATAACATTACTTTGTAGATGATCATAAAATTATTTAATAGCTTAAAGGAAATTTTATGGAAAAAAGATTACGAGACGGCATTATATGTAGAAAATTTATATTTTCTGAGTTTTTACTAAGGAAAAAATTTTAAAATGGAAAATTACGCTTATATAGAAGAGATTTTTCCGAGCAATGTATTAATAGAGGTACACAATTTTAAAAAAATTTTAAATATTTATTTATTTTTATGACGTTAGTCATAAGTTAGTTCAGCTTGTTGATTATGAATATATAGTAAACAAATTTTTTATTAATTTTAAATTTTGAAATTAAAATTTTTATTCACTATTTTTAAAATGTTGCTAAACTTTTTGTCCACACTGTAGATATTTTGAGGCAGTTTAAAGAGCTTTTAAATAATTTTTACACACAACTGTGTTCGGGTATAATTTTTTTTTAATGCACTGTAACAAAGTGTTATCAAACATTTTGCAGTCACTGTTGGTAAAAATAGTGTTAATTATAGCAATTATCACAAATTTATTTACATTAACTTGTTTGAAAATTAACACAAATTAGCTATTTTGTACATGTTCTCACATACAAGTAACATACATTTAAAACTCACTGTTTTAACGTAATATATTTTTATTTTTGTTTTAACTTTGAACTTTTTATTTTTGTTACAACAAAAAAAAAAAAAGATATCTTGTTTCTAGCGCGATTTGAACGTCACACGCCACACGCGTCCAA
The DNA here is from genome assembly GCA_958299015.1 of Tetanocera ferruginea. Taxonomy (NCBI): domain Eukaryota; kingdom Metazoa; phylum Arthropoda; class Insecta; order Diptera; family Sciomyzidae; genus Tetanocera; species Tetanocera ferruginea. Next base: position 23,081,370 of record OY282640.1, read on the forward strand.
CGCGCGTTTTTCCAACGTTTAAGCGAGGATCGTGTCGCGTCTAAAGTTTTGACTCCATTCTGAAGTGTACCCAAAATCCAACTAAATCTATTTGATACGACAATCAGACGCACAAGTTAAAGTATCGTATTACTTGAGAAATTAAGTGAACGTCCGTAGTCTTTGTGTACTTGTTGTGATTGTTGTTGTAATTGTAGTTATAGCTGTCATTGTCGTCGATATAGTGCTTCTTATCATCAATTTTAATCTAATAAATTCTTATCACAAATTCACAATATTTAATAAATTTTTATAGAGACTTTAAAGAGAGCAAAATTGTTTTTGTAGACACATGTCTATTGCTAATAAATGTATAAAATTTTTATTAGTTTTTTTCTTAAATCAAAACCAATTATGAACCAAATAAATTTTGACACAAATTAAAGACGATTTATAGAGAAGAGCTATAACACAGAGCAATAAGAGCAGCAACACGTGACTTTGTCAAAAGATAAGAGTAACATACAAATCGGTTGGCAAAAAAAAATACTTAAAAAAAATGTGGTGTTTTTGCCATGCGTCGTATTGTTTTTTTTTAATATAACCAACAGCACTTGTGCTCTTTGTCTAGTAATCTTATCGGCTTAACAGCTTACTAAGTATGCGGCAGAGTAAGCAGCAGACTTGTTTGATGACAAACGTCGCATTAACAACACTGACCAGCTGGCATAGAAAATTAATAATAACGGCATTTATAGTTTTACAACATAATATCTGATAACACTCATCACACAACATACGCAAAACCTGACGTTAACGTCCTCTATTCTTACGTTGAACAACCCTGACATGTATTGATCAAAAGAAAAAAAATGTTATAAAACTGCTGAAAATTTATGATTTATGTAATAACAACAAGACTGTCAGGTACTTAGGTATGTGCTCTAACGACGTTGGTCTAAGAATAGCAAAAACACCATCGAACAGCTGATTGAAGTATGACAGTCAAGAGTATTGTCAGGGTTGTCTCAATTATGCAATTTTATTGAAGTGGTGGCGACTTTGATATGACAATACTTGAGATATAAAACTTATGACACGTCATTGTTTAGAAAAAATCAAAGCTTTGTACGCAGTACCTTTATACATACAGTATCGGGCAAAATAATTACAGCAAGCAATACTAAAATATTAATTTTTGTTCTTTGTATTCAATTACATTTTTTTTATGTTGGCGGTGGCTTTAAAATTTCCGTTGAAAACTGGTATGATTAAATAAATAATACATTATTAAGCTTTTTAAACTTTAGATACATGGAAAAGCTCACATATATGCTAAAAGTAGTTTTGAAGAAAATTAGTTTTGGTTTGAGTGGCGGTCTTTTTTATGAAAACTGTGCGAAATTGGAGTCTTGGGTTCGAATCCCAACTGATAAAAAAAAAAACTAAAACATAATTTGTCGTAAGGAACTCGGTCAAATTTCTTTCAAAGACCAAAATAGCCAACTCATGTTTTTTTTGAGTTAGGTCTGTTCCAGAAAAAAGTTCTTTTGTTTTTTTTTTCTTATGGCACAAAAAACCATTGATTTTTTCTACAAAATTCTTCCTGTTTATTATTAAAAGAACATTATAAAATATATTGTAAGGTCCTTAAGGTCCTTATGAGGTCTATAAGGACCTTAAGGTTCTTATAAGGTTCTTAAGGTTTTTTTAACGAATTTTCGTTCGAAGTTTTTCACAGATTGTTTGGTATTTTAAAGTTTTATTTGCATTAAAGCCCACAACTCTCGACTGACCGAAGTATTCGAACTTTTTGATACCACTGTGGCATTGTCGGTTTGGTATCAATTCAAAAAATTGGTTCCTTGATAAAGAGGCAGCTCTTTTGTATCGTTTTATGGTCGTTCCGATATGCACACACCAGTTTCTGAGCGATCTTTTTGTACGTAGTTTCGGGATTTTTGATGTATTTGCAATTAATTGCTTTCCGCTTCTGTTTTTATTGAGAAGATATCTTTTCAGTTCAATTAGTTCTCTAATTTATAGGTACTTTTTTATTAATAGACCAAAAACAAAAGGACTTTTTTTTCTGGGACAGACTTTATACAAATATTAATTTAAAATCAACGGACTTGAATATTTCAAAATATTAATTAATGTATTTGTGAGCTTAACATTCGATGTATGTAAAACTTAGTGCATCATCATAATCAATCAATAAGTCGATTTTGAGTTTTCGGTAACTTAGGGCTTTATTTAATTTCATATGACGATACATTATGGTAAATTTTGTTTTCTTTTGCCTGGAATGTGGTTCAGTCTAATGGACACGTGCATTAAGCTGAATAAGATATCGCCAGATACCGACTCAAAAGTTAGAGGGACTCTTAAAAACTATTTCTGTATGATTTTTTTTTTTTTTTGGATCGGAGAAATCCCCATGGAGCGGTTTTGGTTATCCTTTTTTTGGCAAAAAAATCAAATTGTTTTTTTCTATAACTCTTTTTTTCTTCAGAATGCATAACCAAGATAAGCAAAAAGTGAATATTCTAACATTTGGTTGGTGTTAGGATGACTTGTTTTTTCTCAATACAAAATCGATCCGGCTTAACGGGTATGTTTTTTTTTGTAATTTCTTGGAGGGATTTGGATTTTACTTTCGTATACTCGCGCCAAACAGCATCACATACAGTGGCTCACAGCTTATTTCGTGCAGACGATGTGTTAAACTTTGAAATGCTATAACTTGGTAACTAGTACTGGTAATGAAAAAATTTAAACGACATTTGTTTGCTAGTAATTATACATTTAAATATAAACTTTCATTTCTTTATATAAAAGTCTACTAAAAAGATAATAAACAAAAAACTGAAAAAGCAGCAGAATTCAACGCCACAGCTTATTTCGTGCACTCTGTTTTTACATGTAAGCTTTTGAACGTGATGCCGTTATTTTCTTTTTCTCGTTCGCTGTTTTTATTTTGACTGATGTCCTGATTCTTCTGATCGGAGTTAACAGTTGTTTTTAGTCTGGACTTAAAACCTTAAGTGCACTAATTGATTTGTTTAAAAAATAGGCCGTCGCACAACAATATAAGAGCACGAAATAGTTTTATTTCACTTTAAAAAAGAAAAAATCCAACCGCAAATAGCTGAAATAGTAAAATTGAGACCCTCTACAGTGCAGTACATCATCCAGCGCTTTTTGCAAGAAAATCGTGTGGCTGATAAGGCCAGAAATGCTCCAAATAAAATATGTACAGAAGCGGACGAGCGATTTATTCTGCGAAAAATCGTAGAAAATCTGAGGCTTTAGCGTCCCAAATTGGCCAAGGAGGTTGAGAAGGAGTTGGGCAAGAAATGCTGTGCCGAATCAATTCGTCATCTGCTGCGGGCCAACGAGTTTAATGGTCGAGTTACACGCAACAAATCTTATATTAAAAAAAAAAAATCAGCTTTGTCGACTGAACTTCGTCAAATAACACGTTTTATATTCTAGGACATTCTGGAATGACGTCATTTTCTCGGACGAGTTTAAGTTCAATATTTTTGGCTCCGAAGGAATGCAATATGTATGGCGTAAGGCTTATACCGAGCTGAACAATAACCATCTCAAGCCTACAGTAAAACATGGTGGCGGCAGCGTAATTGTTTGGGCCTGTATGGCTGCATCGGGCGTTGGAAAATTATTTTTTATTGGAGCCATTATGGACAAGACAATGTACCTAGATTTTATAAAAGAAAATTTGCTTCAAAGTATCGACACCTTGGGCGTACGAGAGACATTTCGGTTCTACCAGGACAACGACCCAAAACATAAATCGAGAATCGTCCAGTCATGGTTGATTTGGAATGGCCCGCATCTTATGAATCCGCCTGCACAGTCACCCGACTTAAATGTAATAGAAATTTTGTGGGCAATTTTGGAGAGTGGCGTTCGCAAGCGGAATATTTCCAATAAAAATTAATTAAAAAATGCATTGATGGAGGAATGGCAACAAATACCCCCAGATATTACAAAAAATTAGTAGAGTAAATGGATAGCCAGTAAATGGATTAAAGATGTAATTTAACAAAATGGCGGCCACACAAAATATTAAAAAAGACAAACATATTACATTTTCTTAAGATTCAGTGGAGTGCACGAAATAAGCTGTGGCATTGAATTTTGCTGCTTTTTCAGTTTTTTGATTATTATTTTTTTAGTAGACCATTATATAAAGAAATGAAAGTTTATATATAAATATATAATTACTAGCAAACAAATGTCGTTTAAATTTTTTCATTACCAGTACTAGTTACCAAGTTATAGCATTTCAAAGTTTAACACATCGTCTGCACGAAATAAGCTGTGAGCCACTGTATATACTCGCGCACGGTGCCTCAGACCGAGATTTGATCTCGTCTGCATTATTTCAATTATATACTTTTTTTTTGGCATTGTATGTGTTTATTGTAAAGAAGAGGATATAATTGAACAAAGGAAACATACAAAATTTTAGATCCTATAATTTATTTGCTAAAGATCACAGTTTTTTACGATGCTAATTTTTTGAGAAAACACCGATTTATTGTTTCTTCGGTCTGAGAGACCAATGCGCGAGTATAGTAAGGTTAATAACATGTGGCAACCATGGTCGTGCGTACTAAGTGTGTGACACGCGAGCCAACAAATCCCGGGTTCCATCTTCATGTCGTGCAAAAGTTTTTACAATAGAAATATATTTTCCTGATTTGCTGTCACCTCTCAGTAGTCAATGGCAAAGCTCAGAGAGCAAAAATGCCTTGTTTAGCTTCTTGAGAACATGAACTTTAGCCGTTCGGAGTCGGTATGAAACATGTAGGTCCAGTTCTCAGTCAGTTGTGTGCACACATTTAATAAGACATGCAACACAATTTATCATAAAAAGCTCGGTCAAAGTACTTTAAAGGGACCTGAAATGCCATATTTGTTTGTTTTTTTTAATTTTTTATTAACAAAATGGTTTTATGGAATATTGATCCAGAGAATCTTGTTTAATTCGAATGTTATAATAACTCTGTAGCTTGAGAGGAACTCGACAGCCAGTCTTAAACTGACTTTAACTAGTTTTTTTTCTAAAAATAATTTTCAATTGCCATTTTCGTCATTTTCGCTACGTATCGGTCGGCTAAACTTCATACTTAAAACTTATCTAAACTTCTTAGATAAAGTGTTTTTTTTTTTTTAACTTTTTTGAAATAAATATCACACATCACAATCCGTTTGAAGCGCACAATATTTGTCCACCCCCCCCCACCTTATCACTACATTCTCTACTATATCACCCACAAGCTAATGCATAAGATATTTAGCGTCTATGAAAAACAACAGCTACTTTTCTACTCTTGCTTTCACGCACAAAATCACACATTTATTAGTGATCAATAATAAATGTCACAATAAGATTAATATCTCGGCATTTAACACACTAAATAGTTAAGATTTGCTGAGACAAAATATAAAAAAAGAAAGACAAAAACAAAAAAAAAAATTTCCCAAACTAGCATTTGGAAGAAAAAGTTGAACAAAACAAAAATTCTTATTAACGAAATGTAGCTAAAGTAATAAACGTTTTTCTTTGCTTTTTGCGTCATTAAATGATTAATAATGCTTATTAAGGACATTAATTAAGTAAGATAAGCTTAGGGTTTACTTAGATATGAATGAGTTAGAGACATTTTTTTGGATTAATGTAACGGATAATATTGGTTAATGCTAGAGCTTAAAATATTTGCTTTTAGTTGATATGGTTTTCTGTCACTTTAACTGATACTGACACTGATACTGAGACTATTTTAGAGCATATCTTAGCAGCTTAAGCAAAAATATGTGTAAACAGTATTGTGAAAAACGTAAGCACAGCATATTGAATTTTTTTATATGCGCAGCAATTAAAGTTACTTAATATTAAAAATTTTAACATAGCCTTAACTTATTTTGCAATCCTTAAAAGCTTGTGTAGGTTTTTATTTTTATTTTTATTTTTTTATACAACCTGCATTTAAAATGTTGACATGGTATTTTATGTTATGATTAATTGAATGAATTGCTTAATAATTCTGTCAACGTGTGACGATGATGAAGTTTGTCTTGCTGCCTCCTGCCATAAGGCAACAACTAATGATTATGCTTGCTACATTTAGACGTTGGCAAAAGCATTAATATACACCAACACATACATATACATGATAGGTTGACATGTATGCTGTTGTAGGTAGAGTTTTACACGTGCATTTAAGCACACATGTTGTCGGGGTTAAAAGGTTGAAAAAGTTGCCATTGACATTTGGTTGCCAAAATAGCTTAAATTGGTTGTGTGGTTGGTTGGATGTTTGTATAGAAAAATTAGTATTTTCTGACTTGAAATTCTTTTAAATTCATTTTGTCAGCATTTAATGGCTTTTCAAGTCATTCTAGTGACTTTAAAGTTAGTTACCAACAGTGTTGCCAGCATCTTTAAATACATAAATAATGGCATAACTATTTTCTTGGTTGGCAACTGATTTTCATTGTTTGTATTCTACATGCTTTGCAAAGCGGATAGATGGCTTGACTTTAAGATGTCAGCAACAATGTTCAGTGTGCATCCGTTTCCGTTGCGTACCGTTGACTGCCATCACAGACGAGCTGTCTTGGACACTTACATGCATGTACTTGAAATATATACTCGGTGCTTGTCTTGAGTTGCTTGTTTGCACAAGAAACTTTGAAACAAGCATTTAAAGTTTGGAACTTGGCATTGAGTGAGTGACTTTTTGGCAGATTTTTTTTTTCTCTGAACTAAAAAAGCAAATTAAATGAAATGAATTAAATTAAATTTGTTAACATTGTTTTATATTTAAATGTTAAATTTGAAACTTGAGTTTTCTCTTACACAAAATATTGACGTGGCAGAAATAATTTTGGTCTAAAAATTCAAATAAAAGCTTAACCCGTGACTGGGTTCAAAAATCTTACAATTCCAAGCAAGATTGATTTAAAAAAAAATTGTTTTCCAAACCGCACTCACATCTACAGCTAAGATATTATTTCCTAACAACAATTAACTTCCTCCAGACCTATTATATTTCTATGAAATTAATTTGATTTTCAACCGCTCTCGTATCTATATCTTATTTATTATCATATTTCCCAACACCATTACTTTCCCCCTCATCCGCGTTTGCTCCTTATCATAACATTCCCAGGCATTTGTCTGTGTAATCAATAAAACCACAAAAATTAATTAACATTTATTTAAGTGATTTTATTTCTGTGTGTTACTGTTTGAAGCAGTGACACTTGAAGTGTAAACAATCTGTTACTGTCAAGCAACTGTCACTTTTTTTTAATATCTTGCACACCGACAAAATATTTGTTTTCTTGAAAAATATTAACTGTATTGGAATTTGCACACTCACAAAATAATTGTTTTCTTGCGAAATATTAACTGCGAATAATAAAATGACAGTTATAAGCATTTTTATTTTAATTATTACTGTTAATATATTCTTATTCATTAAATACTGAGAGCTATAATAGCTACAACAACTACCATCAGTATTGGGTGACTGTGAATTGGTGATGGTGCCAAAAAAAATTGTTTTTATTCTTCTCGCAATTCCAACTTTGGCTGACAGACCATAAATCTTTACAACTGCTCCAGCCATAACCAGTTTTGTCGGTCACGTATTCGAGTGACTAAAGTGGAATTTATTTTAATGATATGGATTGTGCTACAAGATTGTATAACATAAGAGAAATGTTATCGAGTGATGTGGAATAGATAAAGATTTATTAAAATATACAATTTTTTATATGTAATTTTAATAAACCAATTTAAGTGTGTAACAAAGTATAATTGATTGACGTCCGTGGCTAAACGCTTTAGGTTGTGTTAACCTTACAATGTTTTCGACACGGGAGATCCCAAGTTTAATCGCTAACAAGCAATATATAAATTTAACAAAATACACTTTAAATAAATTATAAGAATCAATTAAATCAATTTTGCGCTAAACAAAAATTAATTTACACAATTGGAACGAACGATGAAAAATACAATCTTCTCATGATCAATCATTTTGCGATTGTATGTTATAACAAATAAGTTGTATAAATGCAATAATTTTTTGCTTCAGCTCTCCGTGTAATCAAAAAAATCCCTGCATGTTAACTCTCTCTAAAGTATTTATCATGGCATAATACAATCGGAAAATGAGTTATCATGATAGAATAAGTCGGACTGACTGCCGAAACTATCAAAGCGAAACTGCGTCAGTTGAAAATAAAAAAATTAGTTGTTTGTCTGTTATTGTTTCTTTTGGCAGCCAGTTGTTTTTGACAGTGTAGGCTATGAGAAAGAGAACACTGTCAGTTTTTCAGCTACCTTATTATTATTGGAATAAAGACGTCTTGCCAGAGAGACGTACTGAAATTTACCACTATTTTGAGAACAATTTACCACTTTCTAAAAAATGTACCTTTTTCTAAAAAAACAAAATTACAAAATTTTTATATGATGTTAAAACAGTCGTCATAATGCACTTCATTACTTTTACAATAACACCCATATTCAGAAAATCTGGTAACAACCAATTGTTACTTGAAATTTGTCACCAGTAACAAGCACAAACTCACCATGGAAGCGAGAATACATTTTAGTATGTTTGACATATTTCTCTCTATATCGTGTTGATTTTTGTTTGGAGTTGAATTTTTACATGGGAATTTTATGAACATTTGATTGAAAATTCAATTCGTACTTTGCTAAAAACAAAAATACTGTTACTTTTTGTCACCTTCTCTTTGAGAAATGACAATTTTTGGTACTCTTAAAAATCGCAGCAACTCAAACATTAAAATAATCCTACATTTGTTACAATTTTGTTTTTTTTTTTTTAACAAAAGGGGATTCACAATAATAAAAGACTGCTGGTGAGTACGTTTAGAGTGGTTACCGTGTATAACCAAAATAGCATAAAATATTTGGAAATAAAAAAAAAAAAAATTATTTTGCAAAATTTACCACTTACCCAGTCAAAAATTACCTATTTTACCTCTGCTCAAATAAATGGGCAAAAATTGTCTCATTTAAGGAAATTTACCTCAATTTGGCAACAGTGAAATAAACAAGGAAGCAGGGCTGCCAATCCTCTCTCTCTCTCTCGTTTTGTCACTTCAATTTTGTTTTTGTGTTTCTTGACAGTTCTGACTTTCGACTTTCAGTCCTGCAGCTACCCTGCTTATTACGTTTTGAGTTATTATGAGACGATTGAAAGTTCGTGGGCATATTTTTCAAAATTCATGGATTAAGCGAAGGTAGAAGAAATCATTGACTTCAGACTATTGTGAAACAGTCGAAAGCATTAACATACCGTCGATTACTGAAATTGTTTTGTTTAGCGTTCACTTGATAAATTTTAAAAATGAGCTGCGTATAAAATATTGATAAGAATGAACTTGTTGCTTGTTGAAACCTTTAATACTGAAATAAATTTTTCGAAGTGTTTTTGTGTGAAGAACAACTAAATAATTTTTTGTTCATTGTTATTGAAGTGTGTTTAAAAAAAAAAAAAAAATATAAAATTTGTGTTGTATATAATTTTCTTCTACCTTTTATTTTCTTCTACTTGTGTTTTTTTTTTATGGAATACAATTGCACTTAATTTTTGCTGTCAAAGAGAGTAGGAATTTATCACTTAAAAAAATGCGCACAATCGATTAAAAATATAATCTTCACAGTATGAGTAATTCATTCAATTTTAAAATGAAATTTCACAACCAACGAACGATCTTAAGTGAGCGCACGCATATAATAATTGCAGCTTTCAGTTTGAGTCTCCTGAAATCATATTATTGTGAGAGTTAATCGGTTCGGTCGTTTCATCTAAATAGGGGATTTTAGATTTTTGCCTTAAAAAATTGATTTTTCTTTTCTATAAGTACAAAATGTTAAAATTTCAGGTTAAAAAAAAACAAAATTTGTTAAAGAGAAGAAAATCCAGTGGCCTTATTTATCGGAATTTTTACCAAAAAAACTTCCTTTTAAAAGTTTTCGAACTAGGTTCATAGGAAAATAAGCAATTGTTATTTTTTTATTGAAAAATAATTATATTAAGTAACATACATTTTTCAATTTTATATTTAAAATAATTCAAATCAATTCCCACTACCAATTTATACTCTAGGGGTTGATCTATAAAACAAATGAGATCTTTTACTAAAACATAACAAAACAAATGAGATCTTTTAATAATAGTTCAGTTCAGTTCAGTTCACTTCACTAGAATATATAATTTATATAATAGAATTGGTGTTTTTAAATGTTAATAGGAAAAAAATTTTTTAAGTTATAAATGCCATTGTAGAGCTAATGTTACAATACATCGATCCATAAAATTCTCTTTGATAAAAATGATCAAATGTATTAAAAAATCACCTTTTCAATCAAAAGTCGACATGTCGACTGTAAATTTCCAATCAAAACCAGATAAGTACAGGCAAGTTTTCATTTGTGTAGATTTCATTAAAATTTAAAAAACTGTTTATGTCAAAACGTCGGTATGAGTAATAAATTAAACACTCAGAAGATTTGAGTATGCGTTCTGTAAAAAATAAAAAGTTAAAAGAAAAAAACATTTTTTTACTGAAAAGGATCTTCAGGAGAATCAAAATTACTTCGGCGGTTATCTTCCGATTTGAAAAAAACGATTTCAATGAGTTCTTCTATCTTTTGAGACCACGAACGGCGGCATCTAAATTTTAATTCATTTCTAACTTTCAAAACCAGACAAGTCCAAATTTGAAATTGAAAATACGATTTTTTTTTTGCACTATGAGACTGTTTTTTTTTTCGCATAATAAATCTATTCCTGTGGAACATAATTTTGCATAATTGGATTGTTTACGAAAAATGTCGACCTTTTTTAGATTTCCCAACAATTCGATCTGAGTGACTTATCTGGTTTTAAATGTAAACTCCTCTAATAGGCGAAGGAAAAACAGGTAAGAACCTGATTTTTAACATTTGAACTTCGAATTGCTTAGTATCAAAAAATGATTTTTTGGCTGGCATAAAAACTTCATTTTAGCAACGAAATACTTCAATCTTATTTTGAGTTGCCACAGCCTAAAATTTTCTTTTGCCAAAATTCCCAAAAACATTAGACACCCAAAACAAAAATTTATCAAATTTGTGTGATAAATTAAAAAAAAAACGAAATATTTTTATTTTTTTTTACATTTTTCTCATCCAATAAAATTTGTATAACAAAAGCTGTGTTTGATGGCTCCTCTAGATTTCGCACAGCATTTCAGTAAAACCTGTTTGATTATGGCCTTTTTCTCTCTTTTTGCTTTGATATTGATCTTTGTTTTTTGAAGCTGCTCTAAGTTCAGTGTTGCCGTTTTGGTTATTTATAGCCAAAAGTGGCTATTTTTTTTGCTCGTGATGAGTATTGGCTATTTGGCGATTTTATTTTTCATTTGGCTATTTTTTTTTACTTGGCTATGTTTTTGCATTCCGGCGAAAATTAATTTTTTATTTTACATATAAAATTTTCAATTGCCAGAGAATCCCCAACAAATTGCTTGGAAGATCAAGCAATTGCCTTCTATTGTAAGCTGCTTAGGCCGATTCGCTGGGAAGATTCGCCAATGAACCGCCTAGAGGAGTAACAAGAAATTCGGCGAAAAGGGTGTCAAACGAAGTCCATTTAAGAGGCCTCAGCAATTTGTTCCAAACCATCGTTGTTCTGTCCGATTTCAATGAATTTTTTTGTAAATTTGTTTTTATTTCGCTTCGATATAATGTGACGTTGCTTCGAAACCATACAAGTTCAACTTTATAATTGATTTTATGATTTTTCAGAGCCTGCTTCATATTCCTATGATAGATTTTGAACATTTTTCAAAAATTCATCTTCCAACAATATCTGAAATTAGTGAAGGAAGATTTTGAAAATTTTCGTGACTAGCGCATTCATTGCTTGAGCATTTGAAAAGTGATGCATTTTCCCAAAAAAACACTTGGGCGAATTACTGGTGCATCGCAAAATCCACTTCTCTGCCAATCGTCTTCCAAATGTTTGCAGGGAAATGATTTAAAATATTCATGTGAGGGTAAATTCTCTCTTCATTAGCACACGACCTGCCAGTGATGCTAATCGTGCAGCAAAGCGCAAGAATATCCTATAATTTGACATTTGACATCTATAATCATGTGCCACATAGCAACAATGTATGTATATAATATTGATCATTGAAAGTAATTATGGTTTGTTTTCAAAAGTAAAATTAAGCAAGTCAGCATGGAAAAGTAAGTTGATGTTGCACACCGCCACACATAAAACATTCTTCACATGTTTCACTTGATTTCACTTCCTCGCCTAGTTATCTATCTCCTATTTCTAAACCATGGCAGACTTCACTGAATAGGTTTGACACCTGAAATCCTTGGTTCGAAATTACAAAAAAAAATGTAATCTATTTTTTACTTCCGAAAACGCAAACCTTATTTTTATAAAGTTTTTTCTACTTTTATCAAGTAAAAAAAAAATGAGCTAACGTCCTTCTATATTAAAGGTCCGTCTATTTAAAGAATATATGTCTTTAATATTTTTAAAATATGCTCTTATATTTTTAACATGTAATTTTTTAGAACATATTTTAAAACAACCACGTTTATAAATCTGTTTCCAATAAAAAACGGTACTATGTTGTACAAAAAACTAGTTAAAAAAGGTATGAATAGGTATGAATAGTCCTGTTTCTTTTTTCTAATACAATGAATTAATCTTTTGGCTATTTTTTTTACATTTTGGCTATTTTTATTTTGTATTTTGGATATAAAAATAAATTTACTCCGGCAACACTGTCTAAGTTACGCTTTCTGCTCTCTTTTACCCCTTTCTCTCTTTCAAGACAAGAGATTTTGACAAGAGCACATTCTGCATTTTCAGCATCAAGGCCAGTGTTGCCGCGACGGTTCTAAAAAAAGTATCAATAAAAAGGTCAGAAATGGATCCAAATGTATCCACTTAAAAAAAAATAAGTATCCAGGTATCAAATTGCAAAAAACTATATTATATTCACTTTTTAAACACAAAAAAGTAGTTTTTGATTCTTATCTCAAAGAATTTTCATAAAAAGTATTTAATTAGAAGCGGCATATACTGTGTTTACATGCAGAGTAAACTCGGAGCTTACTCGTAGTGAGCTCTGCGTGTAAACAAGGGTTGAGTTGAGTTTTGTTAAACCCAAGAAAACTCCACAAAACTTGTTGGATTTAGCTGAGTACTATCTGTTAAAATCTTGTATGGTATTTTTCACTTAAAAATAGTAGCTGCAAGAGTCTGTTGAACAAGAGTCTATTGAGCTGCCAACAAACAATTTGCTCTAAACAAACTTGACAAATCTAACTCAATTCGACGTCTTGCTTGTAACCCATACCACGGGTTTACAAAATTACAAAAATACACAATAATGACAATGCTAACAATAAAAAGCATATTTTCCCAGCAAACATTACGACTCTTAAAAGACTCTTTCAAGACTCATATAAATGAGGGTTCATCATCATAATGCGCTCAAAAAAGACTCTTTTATGAGTACATTTTCGTATGTTGTGGGCTCCAAAATATGATTCATATTTTTGACTGTTTTATAAGTCTTTTTGCACTCATAGTAATAACGGTTTTTAGACTCATATTTACAACTCTTCTAAGACTCATATTGAGTACTCTTTTAATACTCATATTGAATACTCTTTTAAGACTCATATTGAGTACTCTTTTAATACTGATATTAAATACTCTTTAAGACTCATATAAGAAGTCATTTTAAAACGAACATTTGTCGTAGTTCACTTCCAATACATATATATCGCCACAAATAATTCTCCGAAAAGCGACGTCAGGATAGCATGTGTCCATAACGGACAGTTACAAAGTTTTATACAATTAAAATAAATATTCTCGATAAAGTTCTTATTTATTTATTAGATATGGTGCTTTTAAAATAATCCGATTCTATTCTCTCCTACAACACTCCCATAGAAGACTGTTTTATGAGTCTTCTTTCTGATTACGCATATATCAATCAATATATGATCCTTTTATGAGTCTTTTTTATGAACAATCATGTAACCGTCATATTTAGGACTCTTTAATGAGTATCTTTTATGAGTACTCATAAAGCTCTTACAATAATGACTGTTTTAAGAGTCTTATTTTTGAACAATCATTTCACAGTCATATTAAAGACTCTTTCATGAGTACTTTTAATGAATCATCAAAAAACATGCATAAAAACACTCTTTTTAGAGTCATTTTTTGGAGAGCCTCAGAAAATGTTTGCAGGGTTCATATAAAATCAAAAAAATTCCTATCTATCATTTGAAAAAATTTTCAGAAGAACCAAAAAACTTTCTAAATTAAAAACAAAACCATATTTTTTCAGGATAATTTTGTTAATAAAATCGTTGATTTTAGTAGTAGGAGTGTAACATTTTGCATTAAAATATATTTGGATACGGTGCATCATAATCAATCAAAAACTCGATTATGAATTTTTGGTAATTTATGGCATTTTTGATTTCATATGACTATATTTTCATATAAAACTGATTTTTCAATAAAAGTATCCAAATTTCCACTAAGGCTAAATAATAAGTATCCATCAATTTTTGAAGAAAAAAAGTATCCTAATGGATCCGTTTGGATCCAAACGGCAACACTGATCAAGGCACGTAAGTTGGTCTGGAGAAAAAACCTTGAACTGCTCTTAACAAGGAGAACCTTGCGGCAACCATTCAACATGATGGTGAAATAGTTGAAAAATTTAACTTAATCTCAAACAACGTCGAATATCATTCGAATAGCATGGAATAAAATAAGAAATAAATTTCAAATTAATATAGAAATATACTACATATTTTTAATATTGAAAAGGAATAAAAAAAAGCTGCAATTTTAACCAATTTCTAAGCAAAGTAACGTTAAGACAAGAATAAATGAAATGAAAAGCCGAGAAGAAAATTTTTTGCTTGAAAATTTTATTGAACTCAAATGCAAAAAATTTAATCCTTTCATGAAATTTGCATACAATTTATTTTAATTTTTTTTTGCAAATATCTTAAAGCACATAAATACTTCATTGACATTTATTGCACACGCTTGACTTAACTTGCCAGATTTTTGGCGTTAAATAAATCCAAGGTTTCAGCTTCACTCAGCTTTGCTGTCAATAATGGACGTTAAAAGATTTATAGCGCTGTGGTCAGGCATAAATTAGTTGGATTTTTTGATGGAAGTAAGGAAAATCGACCAAACAAGGGGAAGAAAAATCGAAGATGAAAATTTAAAAATAAAAAAAGAAATGGCGAAAGAAAATTAATAGGCTGGCAACGAAATCAACGAAAAGCACACTTAAAAAGATAAATGAGCAAAATTTGCAACGGTTAAGTGAAATTTAAAGCTTTTAACTGCCTTGCGTAAGAATTGAAGATGCAGTAAAGATGAACAGATTTCTGACAAGAGTACTCTGTTGGTACGGCAGCGGAAATTGTAAAAGAATAACAAGAGAGCAAGATGGTATCTGTTTTCTGACATTATAAAGCTGTCAGCAGAGTTATTTTAAATATTTAAGAAAAGTTCACATGCTTACCTTTTTGAATAATGCCGGTTGTAGCGGCTTTTCTATGGTTTCACAATATCTGTAAAGAAAAGAAAAATAAAAATGAAATACATGTTTTTTTTATTGTACAAAAAAATTAGTTGTAATAACTAGCATGAACAATGTTTCTATGGAAATTTATTCAAATTCATAAGTTTTAATTTAGAGAAGTGCGGCTGGCAGTTTATTCAAAAGCCTGTATGCCCGTATGTCATAGTAGTTTGAATTGTTGAATTGTGACTGAATTGTTAACTAAAAACAAACGTCACAGAAAACAAAAAAAAATTAACAAAAAATAGACTAGGTACGTGGCGCAGAAAATACAGCAGAATATTGCTATAAAAAAACATATGCCTAGCCAGACATTTTGCCAACGGCCCCAAAGTGGCTAAAAAGCAGCCGAGAGAAACTCAGTATTTTTAGAATTTTTTGAATTCGCTATTTTGTAGCTACGAAGCACAAGCATACAAACATTTATACATACATATATGTATGTTTGTATGGTATAAAAAGGGTTGACATAACACTCGAGCTGTTTTGTAGATAGAAAAAATAAGGCATATATTTTATTATTTATAAATTTTGCAAAATAATAAATAAGTGCAGAGCACAATTGTGGCAAAACGTCAAGAGACAGACGTTTGAGCAAAAACTATTACAAGAGAGATAAAAAATAAACACCACACAAGCACAAAAAAAAAGAAAATAAAAAAAAAAATTAAGGTCAGCATTAATTGCAGCACATAATTGAAGGACACATGAAAATTCTCAGGCACTTAAAGAAAGTCACATTCTATCAAGGGACCAAATGTCAAGGGTCGCACATAAAACGTGCTGCACTCATATAAAAGCAAAAAAACTTAAACAATTTCGTCTGCTAATTAATTATTTAAATGTAAATTTAATACTTGCAAATACGGTGTTAATGGTATAAAAAAAAGGACGAAAATGTGTTGAAAAAGATAGCTCATAAAAAAATTATGACTAAAATTATTACATTTTTTTTTTGTTTGGCTACTGCTTTAAAAACCTTTTTTCACCACAAACAAAAAAAATATGTGTGTGTGTGTGGCCATCATGGCTTTTGTAAATTCGCTCCTGTAGTGCAAACGCGCAGCATGTGTTCTTAACATTTAAATAATGAATGTTGTTCACAACCTAATCATAGCAGCATCAATTTTCTTCACTAACGAGTTCCAATTTCAAGAAATTGATCCAAAGTGCGTCAGGATATTATTATCATCATCATCATGCTTGAGAAAGTTTTGATAAATTACGTCGCTGTCAGGACATGCAAATGATGGACATTCAGTTAGATAGACAAAATAATGGATGTGCGCGCACAGGTTAAATTGAGATAAAGTTTTCATCGAAATAATTGATGATTGACAGCACAGTTGAATTATAATTTAATTGAATTATCTCAATGAATTTTAATGGCAGACGAAAGAAATAAAAAACCAAAATAAATTAACTGCCATTTTGATTTCCAAGAGTCTTTTGAGGTGAGGAATTTAAAAAATCCTTTTTTAAATTTCAGAAAAAAATTAAATAAATCATTTTTTTAAATTTCAGGAAAATTCAAAATTTTTCAATCGATTTAATCGATTTTTGAATTAGTTTTCGAACACATGGATTTCACTTGAACTAGCATAAAAAAAATTGGTTGCAATTTCCTCAATGTTCAGAAGATTTTCGTTTCTAACCTCCAAAATCCGTTTTTTTTTTCGAAAAAGTTCACTATTTTGATATTTTATTCGATTCGGTGTATGATTCATGTAATTCGAATTTTCTTATAACTCGACATAACGAGTAACACATAAAATAATGGAGTTACTTGTGTGTTTTTTTACATGTTCTCAACTTCTCTCTCAGCTTTCTCTCTCTATAATACGTACCCAGTAGAAATGAAAGCATTATGAAAATAAGAGAAGATATAAATAATGAAGTATGAAAGATATTGACATTGGAAACGCCATGTCGCCAAACGGTGGAGAGATAGATAAAAACAATTTTAGCGGGTTTCAAAACGTTAAGAAAATGTAGGCACATATGGGTAAAGGGGTCACACAATATAACCCTAAAAAATTTGAAATATTATAAAAACGAGATATTTTGAGATAAACCAAATAGCATTTCTTATGAAGTTTAAGGAATATGGAAACAACAGGACGCACTATAAGAAAATATTTACTTTAAATACCTATAAAAAGCACGGGATAGCTCGAAAACAAAGCGAGCTAGACCAAAAATAACAATGTTTTAACAAATTCTATGGAGGATGGCAATAACAGAATGTACAAGGGACGCACTATCTGACAATATGAACCTAAAACAAATTAGAAAATTGGGATAGTTCGATAATGAAGCGAGATAGGCCAAAAACAAAATTTTAAATGTAAGAAAGAAAGTTCTCAGATAGAAATACCACACTTTATGAAAATATATTACTAAAAAATTAGAAAAACCTATGCGAGAACAATACATTAAAAGCATTTAGCTGTTTTTTTACCAAATATTCTTGCAAACATTTTCAATCGCTTCAGAATTGCCAGTGAACCACTTCGCAGATGAGGCAAACGCCAGCGAGTTCATTTGAGAGTCATCTGGGTATTGCCGAATGCAAGCGTGAGTTGTGTTCGTTGAGAGAGCACTTGGCTTCTCAATTGCCCACTGAGTTCAAAGTTACACTAGTTGACAAGATTAATCCCTCCTCTGATCTCAATGCTGATATCGTTGGTGGAACTTATGTACAAATGCACATGATCAGTGAACGCAAAATTCATGTAGATATCATTAAAAAGAACGACGAAAAAAGTGTAAGGATTTGACAAAGGCCGTGGCACTTTTCTAAACATTTTAATAAGTCAGAAATTTAAAAAACCAATGTTAAGTATTAAATAATTTTTAATTAAGTATTAAATTAATTAAGTTAATTAAGTTAAATAAGTTAATTAACTTAATTAAGTTAATTAAGTATTAAGTATTAAGTATTAAGTATTAAGTATTAAGTATTAAGTATTAAGTATTAAGTATTAAGTATTAAGTATTAAGTATTAAGTATTAAGTATTAAGTATTAAGTATTAAGTATTAAGTATTAAGTATTAAGTATTAAGTATTAAGTATTAAGTATTAAGTATTAAGTATTAAGTATTAAGTATTAAGTATTAAGTATTAAGTATTAAGTATTAAGTATTAAGTATTAAGTATTAAGTATTAAGTATTAAGTATTAAGTATTAAGTATTAAGTATTAAGTATTAAGTATTAAGTATTAAGTATTAAGTATTAAGTATTAAGTATTAAGTATTAAGTATTAAGTATTAAGTATTAAGTATTAAGTATTAAGTATTAAGTATTAAGTATTAAGTATTAAGTATTAAGTATTAAGTATTAAGTATTAAGTATTAAGTATTAAGTATTAAGTATTAAGTATTAAGTATTAAGTATTAAGTATTAAGTATTAAGTATTAAGTATTAAGTATTAAGTATTAAGTATTAAGTATTAAGTATTAAGTATTAAGTATTAAGTATTAAGTATTAAGTATTAAGTATTAAGTATTAAGTATTAAGTATTAAGTATTAAGTATTAAGTATTAAGTATTAAGTATTAAGTATTAAGTATTAAGTATTAAGTATTAAGTATTAAGTATTAAGTATTAAGTATTAAGTATTAAGTATTAAGTATTAAGTATTAAGTATTAAGTATTAAGTATTAAGTATTAAGTATTAAGTATTAAGTATTAAGTATTAAGTATTAAGTATTAAGTATTAAGTATTAAGTATTAAGTATTAAGTATTAAGTATTAAGTATTAAGTATTAAGTATTAAGTATTAAGTATTAAGTATTAAGTATTAAGTATTAAGTATTAAGTATTAAGTATTAAGTATTAAGTATTAAGTATTAAGTATTAAGTATTAAGTATTAAGTATTAAGTATTAAGTATTAAGTATTAAGTATTAAGTATTAAGTATTAAGTATTAAGTATTAAGTATTAAGTATTAAGTATTAAGTATTAAGTATTAAGTATTAAGTATTAAGTATTAAGTATTAAGTATTAAGTATTAAGTATTAAGTATTAAGTATTAAGTATTAAGTATTAAGTATTAAGTATTAAGTATTAAGTATTAAGTATTAAGTATTAAGTATTAAGTATTAAGTATTAAGTATTAAGTATTAAGTATTAAGTATTAAGTATTAAGTATTAAGTATTAAGTATTAAGTATTAAGTATTAAGTATTAAGTATTAAGTATTAAGTATTAAGTATTAAGTATTAAGTATTAAGTATTAAGTATTAAGTATTAAGTATTAAGTATTAAGTATTAAGTATTAAGTATTAAGTATTAAGTATTAAGTATTAAGTATTAAGTATTAAGTATTAAGTATTAAGTATTAAGTATTAAGTATTAAGTATTAAGTATTAAGTATTAAGTATTAAGTATTAAGTATTAAGTATTAAGTATTAAGTATTAAGTATTAAGTATTAAGTATTAAGTATTAAGTATTAAGTATTAAGTATTAAGTATTAAGTATTAAGTATTAAGTATTAAGTATTAAGTATTAAGTATTAAGTATTAAGTATTAAGTATTAAGTATTAAGTATTAAGTATTAAGTATTAAGTATTAAGTATTAAGTATTAAGTATTAAGTATTAAGTATTAAGTATTAAGTATTAAGTATTAAGTATTAAGTATTAAGTATTAAGTATTAAGTATTAAGTATTAAGTATTAAGTATTAAGTATTAAGTATTAAGTATTAAGTATTAAGTATTAAGTATTAAGTATTAAGTATTAAGTATTAAGTATTAAGTATTAAGTATTAAGTATTAAGTATTAAGTATTAAGTATTAAGTATTAAGTATTAAGTATTAAGTATTAAGTATTAAGTATTAAGTATTAAGTATTAAGTATTAAGTATTAAGTATTAAGTATTAAGTATTAAGTATTAAGTATTAAGTATTAAGTATTAAGTATTAAGTATTAAGTATTAAGTATTAAGTATTAAGTATTAAGTATTAAGTATTAAGTATTAAGTATTAAGTATTAAGCATTAAGTATTAAGTATTAAGTATTAAGTATTAAGTATTAAGTATTAAGTATTAAGTATTAAGTATTAAGTATTAAGTATTAAGTATTAAGTATTAAGTATTAAGTATTAAGTATTAAGTATTAAGTATTAAGGATTAAGTGATTTAATCAATTGTAAAATTTGTAAAAAAAATGTGTTTTGAATTAAAAAATTTGACTTTCCATTTGAATATCTTGGTCGGATTTTAACGGTTTTTCAATTTTTTAATTTTTTCTAACAGTTTGTTAAATTTTCTTTCAAATGTGATAAAAATTACAGCAAAGTTCTAACCAAAAGTATTTTTAATGAATTTTCTTAATATTGTCGTTAGTTATTTAGCGTGTGTTTCAACCAAATGCCAAGAGAGAGAAAAAAAACTGTCTCAAATTGAATGTTCTAAATTGGGAAGCCAATATCTCGGCCATCTGTGAATAGATTTTATTTATTTCTTTTTTGTATTTAAGTCTTATCAGTTACCTTAAAAAAAATTTTTAAAAATAAAACCGTGTTTTGTTTATTAATATTTATATTATTTCTTTTAAAAAAATACCATAAAATTTGATTTATTCTTAAAATATGGGGTAAAAATGATTTTTGTTGCAAAAAAAACAAAAACTCAAAATTGCATTTTTGATCTTCTTTCAAAGTCTCTACCGAATTTTAGGTGAATTTATTTTGTCTTCACACTAAATTAATAAACTGTCCGTGCCATAAAAAAATCAAGGCTACCCCCTATGATTTCTTTGACAAAATTAAATTTTTTTAAAATGTTGTTTTTCTGTTTTTGAACAAAATAATAAAATAAAAAAATAATTTTTTTGAAGAAAATAGCTTTATATCTCCAATCAAAAAAAAATCCAAGAGTTATAGCCGTTATAGCAAAGAGTTATAGAGTTATAGCAAACTTATTTTAATCATCTCGCATATAAATATACATAGGCAATCAATAAATTGGTCGAATTTCGACCCCAGGCGATACTAGTATATATAAATATGCTAGGAGATTAAGGGTATTCCAAAGTCGGGCTAGACCGACTTTAGAGTTTCCTTACTTGTTTTTTTTTTAAATCTTAGCCTTTTGGCGGGAATAATACTTTTTTTTTGTTTAAATTAATAAATTAGGTTTTTTTGCGCAAAAATAACGGTACTCTTACAGTAAATGAAGGTAATATTATGACAAAACTTACGTAATCATTATGAAAGTTTTCTAGAATTTTTCATAATTTTTTGCAAACGAGATAATTGATGTCAAAGATTAATAGAATACAAATACATGTAAGCAATATCAGTCAAAATAATTTTAATTGACGTTTGCCAATTAATAGCAATAATTAATTATGAATGGGTTAAGTTCTTGTTTTGTGCTTTAAATTTTCTACTCAAAATTCAGCAAAATAGCTAAAGAGCAGTTTAACTGCTTTGCTATTTAATCAGCTGTACAACAGGTTAGAAAGTTTTTTGTGTTGTTTTTTTTTTTTTTTAAATGCGCCTGTCACTTTTTTACATGTGTCTAAAGTGTACTAAGAGTGTTTGTTAATTATTTAACACACGCTGTTAAATAAAAAAAAAAATAAAAAAAAAAAAATTTTAATTATTATCGCTCATTAGCATACGTAAGCTGTAGGAATTAGGCACGTTATGCTTTGTTTTTTTTTGTACGTTCCACCTTAAAAGGCGAATAATTTTAAATGCTGCCAAATATGGAACAATTTTATTTTAATCAGCAAAAACAACAACAACAACAACAACAACAACAACAACAAAAAGTTTGTGCAAACTTCAAGTTTTAAGGCTAAAATAATTATGTAATTGCTTGCTTGGGGCCTAAGTCTAAAATGAGGTTTGAGAAAAACATAGATATGGTGAGAGTGGCCAAAACCACTCATTGGGTTCATCTTTTTCTATTTGGAAAAAAATAAAGCTTAATTTGAAATAGCAGCAGAGTAATAGAGCTAAGTTATTTTATTTTCACATAAAAATTTTTTGGTTTAACCAAAACTGCCATAAGCGGCTTTTGGTTTTAAGCTGTGGTTTTGCATTCTTTGGCAACCTTTTTTGAAGCAATTCTACTCAAGGACACGCTAGCACGATTTATGCTTTTCGAGCTGTTAAAAGCTTGCCTGGGAACAACAAAGTGCTGCCTTTCTACCCATGCATGACAATTGAGCCATGGATATCCTTTTTGCTTCATATGCCGCCGTAAGAGATGATGATAAAAATCTTTAATTTCATAAAATTAATAGTTGGCAATTTTGCAAAGATGCTCAAAGTTAGGCTAAAAAAGTTTGCATATTTTGTGCTGCTACAACTTATGAAGCATGCTGATATTGGAGTCCTTGAAAAGGAACGTAATTGTGTAAGTTTGTTTTTTTTTTGTTTGCTCCATATAATGTAAACAAGTTGTTTTTTGAGCTTATTTTATTTTTGATTTTTTTTTTTTTATTTGTTTTGCTGGTCTTGTGTATTTGTAAGCTGTCAAAAGTAACTTTGGGCCAACAAAAAAACAAAACGTTTTTATTTATTTGTTGTTTTTCAAAGCAAAAAACTTCACATATTCATGAACACATAAAAACAAACACACACACACGCACGCACGTAAAATAACAACTACCCAGTAGACAATGACATCGCTGCTAGCAGGCCTTCCTGTGGATTTTGTAGTACTGCCGCACTCATATACAATTACACTTTCTTTTTTATATGAAGTGGGAAAATTTCGCAGGCCTTCCGCTTCGATAGCTCAAAAGAGGCCTGATAGAAGCACTTCTTTAGAATGGCTAAAAGTAGGGGTAAACAAAAAGTGTTGAAAAAATATTTTTTTCTTTTACACCTTTTTCTATTTATTTATATATTCTATGATTTTATCTTCTCTCCTATGTTTTTTAAGTTAGATTAATTTCAATCTATAATCTTTGATATAGCAAAGATTAAACTGATATATATTCCAACTTTTAACGAAAAAGTTTCCCTGAAGTATATGAAAAGTCAGTCTTTGTAGGGAAAACAAATTTGTTGTGCTGCCTTTTGTGCAGAAAAGGAAGGCCTTCAAGAAGTGCTCATAAGAGCAGCGAAGAACGGATGTGTTTAGTCTTCAAAAGTAGCACTCAATGCAGGCCTTCGTATGAAGAGCGCTGGCTTAATTGCCTATTGGGTACTACCGAGTGTGTGTGTGTCAAATAGGATTATTTGTGCTACAGTGCGTATGAGTGTTTTTATTTTCCTACGTCTATGTGCTCGTTATGTGTGCGTGTGTGTGTGTTAATGCGAGGATTATTAATGCTGTCTGCGCGTTGTTGTTGTTGGTTTTTTGATACGGCTGCTATTTTTTTTCGGGCTCTTTTTGCAACTTTTACAATTACACGTAGGCACACACACACACATGCACACACGCACTTGCGTTATGCTTATTGATTTTGTGTTTTGCCCGCATTGTCCTTGTTTTTATATCCATTTCACTTGACTTTGCTCCAAACAATCGCGGTCGGAGTAACTGTCGTTTATTGTCAAACAGTACAAGTTTAAGTGTAGCAACAAAAATAAAAACAAAAACAAACACAAAAAAATCAAATAAATAAAAAAGCAGCCATGTTCGTGTGGGTGTTTGTTTTTCCTTTCATAAATATACTGCTGGGATTGCCTAACCAAGCTTTGTCACTAGCAAAAGCTTTTAAGCACAGCGTGTTGCAAATATATAGATACATGTAACGTGCGTAAAGATAGATTTGCGTGTATGAGGATCATACTTCTGTGTTGGCATGTTTATTATTATCCTCATCATCGAAGAATCCTTTGTTCAGAGTGAGATGCTGGTGCGTGGTGTTGCCAACTATGGAAACAGTCGAACATTATCTAAATAAGAGCCAATTTAATGTTAGGTTTAATATTTGTTTCACTTCATTTAAGCTTCATAAAATCGCGCACAATGAACAAAAGGCAATGTTTTGTCTTATTTATGTTAATGTTATAGGCAAAACTAAGCAACAGAGATAAGATAAGAAAGTAGATAAGTTGGAAAATGAATAAGAATACTTTATTATGACGCATCGTTTAACTTAGAAATGCAATAAAATTTACATTTTTATGTTTAAAAATAAAAAAAAATTATAACAGAATTGAAACCTATCTAAAATCGCTCAATTTAAAAATTACACAAGAAAAAAACCAAAAACTACAATATACACAAAAATAAACACTACAAAAATGCATTTAAAACCATTTTTTAAGAATTTTCTATTGCGGAATGTATGGGAGATGGGCATGTCTGTAGGCAGATGGCTTTCTTATTTTGTAAACATTTTAGTTTTAAAGTTAGATATGTATAAATGAAGTTTTATAATTAATATATCAACCTCACATATTAGGTGGGCGTATTTGTGCGTGTCATTTTACTATTTGTGCGTGTCATTTTACAAAACACATCTCAGTTTTGCTATAAAATACATACAGACAAATTTTATTTTTGTACACCTAGAAAAACAGTGGTGACCGTGGCATGCAGGTTAAGTGTGTGGCTTAGCATGCTCGAAGCCCGGGTTCGATCCCCAGCCGCGGCGAAAAGTTTTTTTCAATAAAAAATTTTTCTGATCGGTCACCACCTCTCTGCAGACAATGGCAAACCTCAGAGAGTAAATAATGCCATGTAAAGCTTCTTGAGAACATGAACTTTAGCCGTTCGGAGTCGGCATAAAACATGTAGGTCCAGTATACTCTCATTTATAGAGAAATTTTATTGAAAATGAAAAACTTTTCTTATATTTTGATAAAAAATTCACTATGAGAAGTATTTTCTTCAATAAAAACAAGTATTTTCTCAAAAAAAAGAAGTATTTTTATCTAAAAACGATATATTTTTCTATTTCATGGAAGCTTTTTATCATTTTTAGAGAATTTTTAGTATCGCAATAAGAGAATAGCATTCTCTGGAGCAAAGTCCATACCATTTTTCTCTAAATGTGATACCTTTTTTATCATATTCCGAAACACGTTTTTCTAAGTGTAGCTTCAATATAAGCCTCTTTGTTAACTGAACCAAATAAGTACAGAATAATTATGAATTTTTACATGATCTTCATGAATCGCATTTATGAATTTGTTTCAGTTAAAAATTACATGAGTCACATGAACTATTCATGATATCAATGTACAATGTACAAGACAAAACAATACGAGAACATGAATATTTCATAAACCTAGTGTTTAAAACTCATTAACTCTTGTGTGAATAAGATACACAAATCAATAATAAATTTCCTGAATGACATTAAAAAATACAAGGGGAACATGAAACAGTCATCATTTTTATAAATAAAATTCCCGTACAAATACGACTAAAACCCATATTTTGAGAAAAGATCAAATTTTGTGGTCTCTTTCTAAAAGGCATAATTATATATAAACAAAACAATAAAATTTTAAGTTTATTGATTAGACAAAAGTCCAAAAAAAGAAATAGATTATATCTATTAAAAAATGGCAGAGATATTGGCTTTCTAATTTAGAACCTTCAATTTGAGACAGTTTTTTCTCTCTTGACTAGAAAGAAATTGAACAAACCTTTAGAAATAATTGGAAAAATTTAAAAACCGTTGAATTGCGACCAAGATATTGCGATATATATTTTAATTCAAAACACATTTTTTCGGAAATTTTACAATTGATGAATGCATAAAACTAAACTTTTTGAGGAAATTTTTACTTTTAAGAAAAACTTAAATTCGACCAACGAATTCTAGTTTTCAAGAAGATTGAAAAACTGAATTCCAGAGTGAAATTTCGACATGCGATAAATTTTTAGAGCCGCTGTGTATTTAGCCGGATCGATTTTGTATGGAGAAAAAAAATGTAGCCGGACACCGACTCAAAAGTTAGAAGGATTCTTTAAAACTATTTCTGCATAATTTTTTTTTTTTTGGATCGCAAAAATCCCCTTGGAGCGGTTTTGGTTCTTCTAAATCTTTTTTAACCCAAAAATGAAGTTGTTTGCATACATTTTTTTTTCTTCAGAATGTATACCCAAGACAAGACACAAATATTAGCTTGAAAAATTTTTAAATTTGTTGTTTTTACAAACTCTTTTTAGATGCCAAAAAATCGATATTTCGTCATTTTCGAAATATGTTTTTTAAAACACCTGCAAAATATGTATTTTTTTTTGATACTCACATGCATTAAAGTTTATTGAAAAAGTATTGAGCTCTTCTTATCATTGGGTGTATCGTACGGTGTGGTTTCATCAAAACTGAATACCATGAAAAATACCCAAAAAGCGTACGACAAAGTTTAATGTTCACATATTTCACGGTTAAAAATCTTGGACTGAATTTCAATCATCATGTCATTAATCTGTACTGTTTATATGACGACACCGAAATTGTATTAAAATTTAAACCACGTCAAATACTAAAACTAAGTTTTAGTCCAGAATGTGCTTAACATTTAAACCACGTCAAGCAATAAACTAAGTTTTAGTCCAGCATGGGTTAAAATTTAAATTTTAAATTCTTGGCTCAGTTGGTTAAGCGGTTGTCGATTTGATTTGATGAATAGAGTGACACTGGTTCGATACTCAGCCAGACCGTCCTTTTTTTTGTTATTGTATATTACTATTTTTGTATTTTTTTATATGTGTGTTGTTTTATTTTGTTTTTTATTTTTTCTTAATTTTTTTATTTTTTTAATTTTTTACTTTTTTTTATTTTTATGTTATTATAATTTTATATTATTAATTATTTGATGTAAAAATTGCATTGTGTAACATTTTTATTTTTTGCCACATTCTGGGATCGAACCGCGGACAGCGCCAACCATCGCATTAGAGTCGCGAGTTCTAACCTCGTGCTAGTCTGTTGCTTGCTAGAGCATGAACAAAATTTAAACAAAATACGGCTTCTAGTACCTTTTAGTTATTTTGTATGTAATTTTAAAGCTTAGGAACTAAAATTCAAATTTGTTCCTTTATTTATTAAATTTAAGTACTGCTTTGACTAAAAAAATTTCTATAAACTCTAATAAAAAAACGACTACAAAATGCTTTATTCCAATGATTGGTTTAAAAATTACTTCAAGATTTTTAATCGTGTACCTCACACAGTTTTGTAAAAGTTAAATTGGCTCATTATATGGAAAAAAGCAATATTTGTGACTTATTACTATTGCTTTATGTCTATAATTCAATTAGAACATTTCTGTTTAAGAACATTCTTACATATTAAAATTTTCTTTATAAATTTTTAGAATTTAGAATTTTTCAGTAAAAACATTTAAATGCTTCGCTTTTACATTAATTTCTTTGTTTTTAATAAAAAAATATAAAAAAGGGGGGTGTTGCACTCCGAAACCCTCTTGGCTAAGGGGCTGATGTAAAGGAAACAAGCGTCTATTCTTACACTGAGGGAAATATGTGTTAAAATTAAATGAAATTGTGTTCATATTAAACGAATTTGTTTTTGAAATAGAGCTTGAAACAAACTCATCATGAAAATTCATGCTTTTCAAGTTAAATTCAAAACAAAAGTTTTTGTTTTTAAAACAAGGTTTTTATTATGAAAAACAATTTAAAATAAAAATTTTAAAATTTAAAACAAATAGTTTAAAGCATAATTTTTCCATGCCATTTCTTAGCTGTTCCGAGTTTTTGGCATCAGATTCATAATCAGCTACCTCCGGGACCCTCCCAATACCAAATGTTAATTCCATTCGATGAAACTTGCATTTTAAATATTTCAATATTAGTTAAAATAAGTTTTTATTTTATTATTTGTCATACCAATTCAAAAATTATCATTGTATTCAGATTGTCTTCAAACTTATAGGAGTTTATAGGTAGTTGAAAATTAAACACATTTGTTTCAAATTTTGTTTTGTAGAAACGCAAAGGCGTTAAATTGCTATTTTAAAATTTTTTGTTTTTCTACTTCTAGTTTAAAGTAGAAGACATTTACAGCATTATAGCTTGAACACATTGCACACGACGAGCGACGAGCGACGAGCGCCAAATGTCACTTTAAATTTACATGTATTTCTTATGGAACGACATTTTGGAGGCTTTGACATCGAATATCGTTGTCGTCGGCATCAAATTATAGCTTGAGCATATTGCACACAACAAGCGATGAACGGCATGTCTCCACACTGTCGCTGTAGAGAAATGTTAAGCGACTTGAATATAATTAGCACGACAGAAGCAAACTTCAGTTGCAAGTGTTTTTGGATTTAAATAATAATAAGTTGATAGAATATATGTATTGTTGTTGTAAATATATTTGAAATAAAAAAACGAGACAAAAAGCATGAAACAAAAAACAATAACAAATGTAGACAATGGAGGAAATTTCCTTATATCGCATGTCAAATTAGGATTCAATTGAAGCCGACGGCAACGACATTTTATGCCGCGCAACAATGTAGTCGCTAAGCCTCCAAAATTTCGTCCCATAAGAAATACATGTAAATTTAAAGTGACGTTTCGTGCTCGGCGCTCGTCGTGTGCAATGTGTTCAAAGGAAAAGTACACTTGTCAATAAATTAACATTTATTTACAATCACCAGAAAAAGGTTCTTAATGATTTATTTCAAAGAATTGCCAGTGAGGAAATATTTTCATAATTAGATAGAAAATCTTAGTATATAAAAAGTACTTTTAAAAGAAGGCGAACCTTACATTAGGTCTGTTTCCGTACTCACACTGTGTATCTTGTGTGTTACTATTTTCTGTTTTCGTACTTTCTGTGCTGAAAATGTGAGAAGTAGAACAAGCATAAATCGCTCTCTCGAACACAGAAGTTTACCAGATTGTGCTTGTCTCGTGCCGGACTGTGAGCTTGTCATGAAGTATTTAAGAAAAAAAAAAAAATATTTATTATTTTATGAACATATTTTAATGTCATGTGCAAATGACACGTTTTTTGCAAAAAAACCCACAGTGCAATCTTATCGTATTTCATACAGTTTGAAGGGAAGCGCACTATTGATAAGTTTAAAGTTATAAATTTAAAAACTTATTTCAGAAACTTGCTTTCATATGTTTTTGAATTACTATCTATTGCTTTAAAATTATTTATAAATAAGAGAGTATTGCGTTTTTTTTATGCTTTAAAAATTGCACATGTTATAGAAGATTAGACTAAAATATCGACTCATACAATAGTAGAATGTGAATTGGAGCGGGAATGGTTAAAATCAGAGTTCAATGCCATCTTCAAGCTTTTGTTGTCAACCGATATTGATAAAATCCGAAATTTATTGCTTGTATAAAAGAGAGTTTTTGCAGAATGTGTCATGGCTTTATTAATATAAGCATCAAATAATTTGATTAAGGCCAGCTGCGATAAGCAAATGCACATTTTGTTTTTATTAAAGAAATTTGAAGAAATTGTAGACTTTTTGTCTATATCTCTGGCATTTGAGAGTAAGTCAACATTGTTACCATTTAAGTTACATACGTATACATATGTATCTATTGATAAGTGTATTCAATGTTAAGCAGCACTTGAGTAGAAATTTGTTGCATGCCAGTTTTAGGCCTTGAACAAAAAACAAAAAAAATTAATTGAATTGCCCTGAATTCCGCGGCACTTCAAAAACTGTTTTCAAAATTCAAACATATTAATAAAATTTACTAAAGCTTCAAAAGTTCGCCATTAAACTGTATTTAAAAACCCCTGCTGCCCAGCCATCTTCATCTATTTACAGCCACTTATTGTCAAGCTTAACTACTCAAGCACTACTTATGTCTAATTTAGGTTTAATTTAAGACGATACGCTAAAAATCACGTCATGTTGCTAATTTTCGAATTCAATTGATAGATAATGGCAATCTTAAAATAAATGTAGGTACTAAAAAAAGTTTTGTTGTAAATTTTTTTATATGTAAAGTAAGTCGTGATGTTTTTGTTAAGTGCTTTTAACACAACATGTGATAAAACGATAAAAAAATGTAATAAAAGCACCAAAAACTATATTAAATATAACATTTTTTTAGCTTTAAAAAAAGTTCCACACTATGTTTCTGTGGCTGCGGTGGAGACACATAGTGTGTCTGCCTCTTTTTATGCAGCTTAGTTGCAAAGAATTTAGTGCAATTCTTCCTCGTCTTACATGGAAAATTTGTAAATTTGTTGATTTGACATTTTCTGAATTTGATGCCTGTCTGTCTGTCTGTTTGTCGCTTCGTTGGTTCTATTTTGCTTTCTACTTTTTTTTCCTCGCACTCTTCTCACTACTTTCTTGTTTGTACTTTTCATCTTATGGTGTGTGAAAAGCTTTCGTCAAGGACGTCAAAGGATAAACTTTGCTGGCGGCATGGTTTTGTTTTTGGTCGGTTTTATTTGATTTTTTTTTGTCACAAGCTTTTTATAATTTAAAAATGTCGCCAACGCTTTTGTTTTTGTTATTATCTGCAGGCAACTTTTAACTTATTTTATTTTATAAACTCAAGGCATACCTTATGCGCTAAGGCTATTGGTGTGAAAGCAATGAAGGGAAGTAGGTGAAAAGTGAGGTTTTGTTTGTATTTTGTGATTTATGTAACCTTCACAGATTTTTATGCGGATTTTATTTGATGTATTATGTGCCACAGTGTTGCAAACAAACTTAACTGAAGCTTGAAAATATGAGATAAATATTATATCAATCAATTATATATTATATCAATGAACTGAATGCATTTAAAATATGATTTCAGTCATCGCAGAAGTAAATTCTAGTTAGATAAGGTTAAGTTTCGTTTGATTTGAGCAAACGTAGTTTTACAGTCTATTCTGGTGATTGACAATTGTAAATTTATTGACAGGATATGTCAATATTATCAAAGTTTTTTTTGTGTACATGTAGTTGAAAAGTTAAAAATATTTTATATAACTATTTTTTGTTATTAATACCTTTGCTGATGTTGACAGTTTTTTTTTTTAAATAATGAGCTTTTGGTATCATTTCAGAATTAGGAAATTTTACGCTTGTAAGGGCTCTTTATATTGACTCGATTAAAATTTTTTTTTTATTTTGTGTCATAGCAAGATGAATTGCTTGTTTTATTTCTTACTTACGCGGATGTAGTTTACAAACGAAATAGCCTGAACACATTGAACGCGACAGCAACATAACGACAATTTTCAAAATTAATGTGTATGCCTTTTTTAGGAAGAACAAGTTTTGTTGCTTTGTAGTGACGCCATGACTTCATTACAACATTGTTGCTGTTTCCAACTTAAAACTATTCATCTGTCATCTGTCTATCTATAAATTGATAGATGCCAGAAATTAAAAAAATCAGGACGACTTGTTCGTGTTTTTATTTGAATTCCTGCTAGTTGTGATTTTTTGTTAAAATTTTTTTGGTTGTTTTTGTTTGTAAAAATCAGGGACCATAATAATTATGAGCAATATCGAAAAAATTAAGAAATAATGATTATTTTATGATTTTTATTTTTTTGCTCAGATATAAAAATCGTTTTCTGATTTTTATTTTTTAAATCAAAAATAAAAATTATTTTTAAGTTTTATTTTATACTCAAGTATAAAAATCATTTTTGATTTTTATTTGTTTTACTCAAACAAAAAAACAATTTTGATTTTTATTTTTTTTTTCTCAAACAAAAAAATCATTTTTGATTTTTATTTTTTTTACTCAAACAAAAAAATCATTTTTGATTTTTATTTTTTTTACTCAAACAAAAAAATCATTTCTGATTTTTATTTTTTTTACTCAAACAAAGAAATCATTTTTGATTTTTATTTTTGAGACAAAAAATAAAAATCGAATAATGATTTGTATGGGTTTTTTTGATTTTTTTTTTTTTTTTTTTTTTTTTGTCAGAAATAGAAAGAATTTTTTTGATTTTTATTATTTCGCTAAATAATTAAAATTAGTTTTTCGTTTTTATTTTTTTGTTCAGACATTTAAATCGCTTAAAGATTTTTGTTATTTTGCTCCTAAATCAAAAATCGATTTCAAGAGCTTTCTTCTTGTTAGACATTCTTAATAGTTATGTTTTTTATCGCTTCAAAATTTGAAAAGAAACTAAGATGATATTAAATTTGATATTAATTTTATTGAGAATTTTTAAAATGACAGGCATTCATTTTTAAGAACAAAATGTTGTCCAAATTTTGAAACAACAACTTCTGTTCACACTAAATAGCAGAATAGCGAAGCTTTCAATATCTACATCGTCAAGGCCAGCTTGCGCTTTAGTTTAAAACAAACATAATTTGTTAAGCAATGGTTTTAGAACATGTAAAAAAAGTAAAGAAAGTTTAAAGTCGCTCTAGCTTGACTCTGACATACCCTTGACCTACTTTTTCATAAAAAATAATAGCATTGGAAAAGGAATTGTCCGTGCGCGGATAAGCTCATGTTTTGTATAGATTTAAATTTTTATGAAAAATTTACGCATGCCCAAGTTTTATTCCTTTAAAATAATCAGTTTTAATTTTGAGCTAAAAACTAAAAATCAACAAATAATTTTTTTTTTTAACAAAATAAATAAAAATCAAAAATAATTTTTATTTTTGAACAAATTAAATAAAAATCAAAAATAATTTTTATTTCTGAGCTAAAAAATAAAAATCAAAAATAATTTTTATTTCAGAGCAAAATAAATAAAAATTAAAAATAATTTTAATTTCTGAGCAAAAAAAATTTAATTCAAAAATAATTTTTATATCTGAGTAAAAAAAAATAAAATTCAAAAATAATTTTTATTTCTGAGCAAAATAAATAAAAATCAAAAATAATTTTTATTTCTGAGCAAAAAAAATAAAAATCAAAAATAATTTTTATTTCTGAGCAAAAAAATAAAAATCATTTTATAATAATTATTTTTAATTTTTAAGCTTAACGCTTAAAAAATAAAAATCATTATTTATTCTAAGAGTCAACACAAATTCCAGCAATTCGGTATACTCAAAAGTTTTTTCCGGCGTTTGGAACATACTGATTTTTTTCATTAAAATTTGAAAAATAATCATTATTTTCGGTCCCTGGTAAAAATTCAAAATTATATAGAATATAAGAATATATATGGGACATTCCACGGTCAATTGGAACATCTCTGATCCCAGAATGCATTAAATCCAAAAAGGTCAGAAAAGTATCAACATTTTCATTGAAACGTCACTTTTTTGGACGTATATTTTTATTTTGATTTTTGGGCGTTGTGACCATTTTGTTATAAAAGTTTTTTAAAAAATTTGAAAAGTTTAAAAAAAATGCTAGAGTTTTTGTTTTTTGCATGGGAGCTCCTGTATCTTCGCCAAAAAAACTGAAATAGTTTGTCTCATGTAAATTTTTTCCAAAAAGTCAACCTATTTTTCGCCAAAGTGGGTCAAAAACATAATCAGTTTGTAAACATTTACAACTTTTAACTTTTAAGGTCGCTTTCCAGCTCTTAATCAAGTAATTAATCAAGAAAAAGTTACTTATATTTCTTTAAAGTGTAAAAGTATAAATTAATAGTGTCGACGCTGTTACTTTTTAATGACAAAAGTAGCAAAACAAAACATTTTATTTACGAGCTGGATTCTCTTTTAAGTAATTTTGACAAAAAAAAAAAAATACTTTTTGGTTACTTTTTAGTTTTTTGTATGAAAATATGCAAAACAATTCGATTAGTGTGACTTATCTGGTTTTGAATGTAAACTCCTCAATTAGAATGCTTAAAGCAAAAAAATGTTCAATGCATATTTTCCTTTGAAGTATTTGTAAACGCTAATTCTCAAATAAATTATCTTTGCATACCTTCCGGCTGAAATTTGTTCGGTAGTGAAATTTAAAAAGTTAAAAAAGCACTGTAATAGCAAGAAACAATTATAGTTTGAGCAATATTAGGAACGGAACATGACGCTTTTATATATTTTGTATTGGGTTTTCGAAAAAGTTCGGTAACAAATTGTCGTTAGATAGCTCTAAAAAGTAACATCTCTGGTAATATTATATAGCTAGTTTGAAAAGTGAAATTATAAGCTTAATTTTGTTTGATTAGTATTTATTTATATTATTAAAATTGCATTGGTCTGTGAAAAGTAACCTCAGTTTAAAAATAGTGAATATTCGTCTATATAGCAGGTATCAAAAATTACAGAGATTGAACCAATCAATTCAATGAAAATGGCTAGAATTGATCAACAGAAAAGATGTTGTGTTCCATCATGACAACTCCAGGCCACACACATATTTGATGACCCGGCAGAAACTGAGAGAGCTTGGCTGGGAAGAGTTTTAATTTATCAGAGTTTAAACAGATTATCATTTGTTTCGATCTCTGGTATATATATAAATTCTGTGGAGGACTGCAAAACGCACTTATATTAGTTTTTCGCTCAGAAAACCCAGAAGTTCTACACAGATAGAATAATGGCTTAAGCCCAAAAATGGCAAAATGTTAGCGATGAAAACGCCACGCTAGTTTCGAAAGTGTTTAATTTTTGTGTCAAGTCTGTATCGAAAGAAGATTTATGTTACTTACTGTTTAAAGTTGAGATTTATTTTGCTTGTTTTTATGCTTCACTCAAGGAGACTTTCCTTCAAATGTTTATTCAAAATTTACTAGAAATCAAATCCAATAAAAAACCAAGTTTTTTACTTTCAAAACCACAACTTTGTTGAAATATATTCAACACTTCACTTAATCAGCTCTTTTTTGCGTATGCAAATTATTCGGTTATAAACTGATAAAAACTCCTTAAAAGACACACAACTGTTATGTGACCGAATTTGAACTGACTACCAGCGCATAATGATAAAAATAAAATCGTGTTTTAAAGCTGTTCGAACACGTGCTGCCACTGTGTATTGTGGCAGCACTACCTGTCTGCCTAGCTAAGGAATAAAACTGGTCGATCAGCTGTACGTTTTTTTAGTTCTTCTTCAAACATTCAAATACGAATCTCAAGAGTTGCAGTTGTGTCAAGAAAGATACAACAGAGAGGTAGTAGCAGTTGCTATGGTTGCAACCAACAGCAGGAGGAGCTGCCATAGAAATCGTCATGATGATTTATTTTTGGTTGGTTTGTTTAAGGGTTGCCATCATGCGTTGAAAAAAATAGGCAAATTAATGGTGTGGTATAGAATACACTTCTGAAATAGTCAAATAAGGCAATTTTTAATTATATACTTAATATTTTAAATGGTAATACGACAAATTTATAACCACAGTTACCACTCTGAATTTTTATTCAGAACCAAAATTTCTCAAAAAAAGGACCCAAATGAAAAAGTAGGACAAATTCTTTCTGCTTTTGACTGGCATACAAATGTTAGGTACTTGAAATATTTTATTTAACAAGAAAATTACAATGGAATTTTAATTTAGAAGGAAAAAAAAATAGCATTTTCATCTTTTTAAAACAGTTTGCTTGTGGCAATTAGACCAAATACTCATATGGCTTTTATGAAAATTGTTCACTTTTTATAAAAAAAGGTTAAAAAAATATCGTTTTGTTTGTTGATAAAATATTCATAGAACAGTAAAAAATTTTTAATTTTATTTACTTTTTGCAATAAAGACTAGTGTTTTCCGATTGCAACGATCGTTAGTGGTGGAATTAGACTTTCTAGTCTTTTTATTGAAGTAAATATAACTTTATTTGCATGAAACACATTTTTTCTTTGATTTAAAAAAAAACACATGCTGTATTTGACAACAAAATGTCCTGTAGAACATAAAGACTGTCCCAGAAATGACTGTCTTTTTTTTTAGGTTATTTATAAAAAAGTGTTCCTTAGAGTGACCGCAACTTATATGGGGCAAAAAAAAAGTCGGAATATTGTTCGTCTTAACCCCACAAAACGAATCCCCTTTCCAGATATTGGGATAGCCAAAATTTGAACCCGATTAAACGACGGTAACACGTGCCGCTCGTCGCTCAAAATTTGAAAAAAACGAATTTTTTGGCCAAAAAGTTGACGTATTGAGCCATAACTCGAGAACGGTAAATAATGAAAACACGCACGATATCACAAAAGATAGCTTATTTTGTTCTTCAAAATTGATGTTATGAACAAAATTGTTGTAACTCTGAGTTAAACCGAGTTACGGCAGCCTTTAGCCTCGAAAACGTGACCTGGTGCCACCAGGAGCATACTTCATATATTATGTTATTATGTGATAAATTTTTAATTTTAATTAATTTATTTCATTTTTATGTTATTTTTATTTCACATGATCACTGATCATGGACGATGAAACGTACTGCAAAGCGGATTTCAAGCAGTTATCTGGACACGGAAATTATACTGCGGTTAGAAGGGGTGAAGCATCCTCTAAATTTACCACCGAAAAACATACCAAATTTCCATTTGGCAGGCCATTTGCAAATGTGGCTTTCGAAGTAAGGAATTTGTGACAGATCGCACAATCAACACCGAAATTTTCATCAGGGAGTGTCTGGAGCGGCCTTTTATACGTCAGCACCAAGGTTTAGTAGTATTTTGGCCTGACCTAGCAACATGTCACTACGCCCAGAGAACGATGGATTGGTACCAAGCCAATAATGTCACTGTGGTAGCAAGAGAAGCCAATCCTCTTTGTTTTTGTATTTGTTGTTTATTTTCTAGAGGACGTTGAAGTTGGCGTGTTTAAAAAAAGGTTGTAAGTTGGTTTCTCGTCTCCAGCATTTCTAAGGCGTCGGAAAGTAAAAAATCAAAGTGCATTCTTCAGTAAAAGGTTGTAGTTGAGCAGTCTACCTACGCAAATAAAAAAACAAAAACAACAAAAAAAATGGCATGAGTTGAAAAACAAATTTACAAAAAACACCTCTTTTTGACAGAAATTCTTAGCCGTAAAAAACAATATATAAAAGTTTCTCGGCTTTTTATAGGTAGAGTGCTTAACAGAGTCTATGAAGATTACAATGAACCAAGATTCATCAAAACCCATCAAGCAGAACTTGAGATATCTTAGAAACCAATTCGAAAAAACTTGATTCGAGAAAAACGCGATTAAATTTTCTTCTATGAACGATTATATATGAAGAAATGGGCGACATACGAATATAATGTATGTTATATCTTTTGTTTTATGTGATATTTTTTTCTAAAATTTCATATACGCATTCTTAAGGCCTTAAGGAACTAGATTCTAAAAAAAAACAAAAAATTATTTTTCATTTTTTACACACTGTAATAGTACCTTAATGAAAATAAATCTTTACAAGACCAAACAAACTGCGAAAAACATCGAAATATTTCGACGTAAATGGCGTCGGGCATATACAAAGGTCAACGAAAGGTCGGTAAAAAACCTAGTGGAGGACCTTAATCAAAAAGTGCATAATTTTTTTAATTGTTTTTTTTTCAGTGTTAATATAATTTTCATTTATTTTGCAATGTTCACTTAATAAACTGAACAAATTTTTAAAAAAACATCATTGGTTTTTTACAATAAAACAAAAGGATAGTTATGCCTGGGACAGTCTTTATATTAGGCTCTTATCTACACATTGAAATTGCTAACTCAAAAATTTCCAGAATGTGATTTAACTTGATTTACAGGTTTGCTCTTCATATCTACATTTTGATGCATTCATGATTCTGGTCGAAAAAGTATAAAAAATCACATTTTTCTTATTTTGAAACACTTAAATTACATATCTAATTAGTACATATCATATCACAATTATGTTTCAATGTGCAATTCGAATGAAAAGTGATAGAGATATGGTCAAATAACTGAAAAAACGTGCCACAAAATCTGTTCTAAGAATATCTCGAACATTATTCGTAAGAAAACAATAACATTTTTTTTTAATTTTCAATTTTTGAAATCCAAAACTTAATTTTTCACTTCATTAGACCAGTGTTGATTTTAGTACATACATATTTTCTGGGGTACTAGGGAAAATATTTTTAGACCATATGAAAAAAAGCGGACTAGCGGACCAAACGTTAAAAAATATTATAATTTTTGGTCTGATTGGTTTAACGTAAAACTTCTCCCAGCGAAAAAAAACTATCATAAAAAATAAACTATACAATATTTTGAATAAATTTTTTTTTATAGCTTCTTTTAAATCTTTCTTAAATTTTAAAATAAAATATTGGTTTCAAGGCCAAAAAATCCGATTGGTTTAACGTAAAACTTCTCCCAGCGAAAAAAAAACTATCATAAAAAATAAACTACAATATTTTGAATAAATTTTTTTTTATAGCTTCTTTTAAATCTTTCTTAAATTTTAAAATAAAATATTGGTTTCAAGGCCAAAAAATTTATTAAAAAGTTAAAAAAGACATGGTAAAAGCATTCATATGTCAAAACATACTAAATGGTCGGGTGTTTTAAACACCCTATAATACTTCAGGGTTTTTTTATCTGCATTTCTTTAAAATTAAGTCTTTATTTTAATTTTGCCGCAAATTGAAAATCTCAAAATGTATAACTGGCAACCCTAGATTTCTCTCACAAATGCCATACTTATACAATTCACTGTTGAATTTGTTTTTTCTCCACTTTTATTTACACCTTTGCATACTTTTTTGTTTGGCTCTTGTTGGAGTGGAGAATTACCAGGCTTTTTAGTGGTTGTGAATGATTTTCAAATGCATCACTTGAATAGCGTATGAGTGCGTGTTGTATGTAAGGGAATAAGTATGTTTTTATGTAGACACAAGCCGGTGAACAACGACAAACATGTCATTACTTACTCATACCAAAGGAAACGTGTTTAACTTTTGCAGTAAGAATGTTTTTTGTTTAAGTTACAAAAAGCAAATGTAACTCTTGAAAAATCCATTAAAATATACAGTTTTTCACAAGCATTAAAACAATAAGACATAATAAAAATCTGTTTTTACAGCAAACTTTCTTATTTTGACAATAACATAATTGAATTAATTTAACCACAACAAAGCTTTTATTAACGTTAAAGAACGCGTTAATTTTTTTCGTTCGTTCAAACGTTATTGTATTTAGCCTCGGCATAGCTATGAAAAACTTTTTGTCTGAGCGCCCAATAATAACAAAACTAAATAAATGAAATAATAAATTAACAGGCGATTCATGTTTCCAAACACGCAAATTTCGCATGTTGAACTTTAGCTTTGACGCCACTCCCACTCCCCACCTGTTTACAAAAATAAATAATCAACTTTATTTTATTTAAGTTATACCAAGTCTATAGAAATAAAATAAGAATATAAAAATAAAACGTAGACTTGTGTTACTGTTAGAGCAGAACGTGCTTAAACAAAAGTTGAAATATAAAAAAATATTTCTTTGACATTTGCATTCGAGTGTGTGTGCGTTCTTATAACTATGCCACAGCACGAATTTCCAAACGTCATTCAACTTACATGCAAATGAAATCGATTTAAGAAATATAATCAAAACACGAGCGAATTTTTCCAGACCAGACAGTTCAACAGAGAAAAGTTTAGAATTTTTAAAATGGCGAAGTGAGCTTATTTCAAATATTTGATATTTTTATAAAAGTTGCTGCATGAAATAACTCAACACAAGCGATAATAACTTAAAAAAAATGTCGGCTATTTCTGGTTTCAGTTTAAACTTAAAAGAAAACAGTTAAGTGTGTGCACAAACCATACACTTTCATACAGTTTTGCACACACAGTTTTTGTCAGGCAAGAAGACATCGTCTTGAGTTGCAAAATATATAACATAACATACCTAAATATGATAAAAACGAAGTACAAAATAGATTCAAGCAAATTAATAATATTCAGATATATAAACTTAATAAAAAATACGTACAGAGCATCTACGACATTATATTACAACACGTAACGATAAAAAAACGTCAAAAAAGCCAAAACAAATTTTTTGTTTTTAAAAACCGTTAAAGTTCGGTTGAGTTATTTACTCGGAAAGTGGAATTTTTGAATTTGGAACTGCACTTTTCACACAACTGCCATCTAAGGAATACATAAATGATATTAATTATAAAGTATTTTTGAGAAAAATTTAAATTCAATCAATTCATAAGGTTCTTCAACTTAAATTTCAAATCGATTAAATCGAAAAACATTTTATAAAAAATGATGTCTATAGATGCTAAGTTGAGATAAGTTTGTTCAAAAACTGCTAAAATTAAAAATTTCTTAAAGATAGCTTCCCCGGAATTTAAAATAGTTTCAATATTTGGAATAATGAGTTTATAATTTTTAAGAAAAAGTTATAAAATCCGTTAAAGCAAAACTGTTGAATTGTGATATTTGTTTAAATGAATTTTTTGTTTTCTGCTTTTATTAATGTTTTTTAAGTTTTTTTGTTCAAAATAGTTTTTTTACCGGTATTTCGAATTTTTTGAAAAAAAATTTGGTAGCACTGTTTTAGAACAAACGTATTTCAAACGTTCTCCGTACCCTAGAAAAAAACTTTTAGTAGATAATAAACAAAATAAAACTAAACGCGCACTTTCTCAAAACTTAAAAATTAATTACGACAATTATTTCATACTAGCAATACCCGGAGCGCGTTGCTACGCCTTGCACAATTACATGTACTTCGTCTTAAAAAAATCTGGCAGCACTGCTTAAGAGACCAAACTGAGAGCAACTCCCCACACAACATGGCAGCCGTGCTGTGTTGAGAGCAGTGTTGCCAGAGAGCCGAACTGAAATTTATCACTATTTGGGAAAAAAAATTACCACTTTCTGAGAAAATTTACCTTTTTTAAAAAATATTACAAACTTTTAAATGATTAACAGTCGTTATAACTCACTTGACTACTTCCACAATAAAACATTTCTTTGCTAGCCTTGAACAATTCGTTTCTTCCTATTGCCAACAACTTTTCCAATTCACGATGTGTAAGGAACTACTTTTATCCACTTTTCTATTAACTTTTTTTGTAGGAACTGGTCATGGCTTTCTATAATCAATATTCTTTTAAGCAATATTCAATGGAATTTCAAGACATTTGATTATTTCTTATGTCTTGGTGTGTTTAAACAATTTCCTTAGTTTTTAAGTTAAAATTTGCGGCAAATTAAAAATGAAAACAATCCTACATATCGGCAAATCGAGTGTCACTCACGTTTCAGTCATAGCAGTAAACATACATTTTTCTCCATTAAATATAAAAGCTTTTAGTATAAAATTATATGGGTACAATAAGTCTTAGGCTCACTATTATAAGTTCATGCAAAAAGTTTTAAATATATTTACACATTTCGAAAAAAACTATCTTTAAATGGTCACTTAAGTTTCCGGAAGATTTGCATTTTTCTAGTTCTTTTAACAAATTGCTTAAAATCTACGAATTGTTAAAGTTAATATAAGGAATAAAGTAATTTTTCGTAACGAAATTGAGTAGAAATTTTAACTGCAGGAAAAAATTCAGTTTTTTCTCAGAATTTTAAGATTTTCTCATATACTGATTTTGTCACTCACGTTTTACGTTGGTGTCACTCACGTTTCAAAACAATTTTAATTGTCTTTTTTTTTTGCATCGTGGTTAATCTGGTGAACTTTATTAAGCATATTTTGTAAAAAAAAATTTTTTCTTAATATTAAGAAAATTTTTATACAAAAAAGAAAAAAAAATTATGGAAAGGACTATGTAAAGCATAATATAGTTAACCCTCATCGGTCCCTCAGACCCATAACCCTAAAAAGTTCTTTATGTATGCGCGCGCATACATACTAAAAACATTAAAAAGAAATAAAACCACCACAAATTTTTATCATTTTAACAAAATTTATTCCGTACGAACTGTATTCGAACCCTAATTCGTTAATCCTTACGCTCATTAAAAACCAAAGACCGCGCCAAATTTGACTATATGACTGACCCAATTAGCAATTTCGTCGAGGCTTAAAATAATGATTTAATTAGATCTTTTTAAGTTAATCTTTGCAAAGTTTGTTTTCTTATATAAATCCGGATTTAAATATAATTTTTCTCTATATTTTTTTTCATACGTTCCTTTAGTGTCTGCTTTCTTTTGATGAAACTTTTTCTCGATGTTTTCGTCATCTTCTTTAATTTCTAGTACAAAAATAAATAAAAATAAAAAAAAAAACATTATATGTCACTCACGTTTCACTTCTTGAAATACTTTTTTAATGAAAAATAATTGCGTCTGCTTGATTTAAAAAATACAAAATTCACTAATCTTATATTAAAAGTAAATCTAAGACATAAATTGTGCCAGCCAATTATTTTTCAAGATAATTTAACTTATCAATAAAAATTGTCACTCATGTTTCACTTTTGAATGACTATTTTAAATTATATTTTTCGATAGAAAATGATTTTTTTTCAAAAATTTTAACATTCACTTTTCAATAGAAAATGTTTCAATTGTGAATATTATATAACTGTGCTTTGATATTTAAATTGCGTAATACCAAATTACAAAAAATAAAAAAACTACAATTTTTTTTAACTTGCTACAGATTAAAAATACATTCAATAAAATCAGTTAAAATTTAAGGATACAATATGTCTTTTTCAAAATGCTGTTACCGCAGGAAAACACAAACAATATCCTTAAAGGTGCATGTATTTTTATTGAACTTAAAGCATTTTTGTTTTTTAAGGTTTAGGTTAACTTTTTCTGGATTTGCCGATATGTTATTTTTTGGTACAAAAGGGGACTCCCAATAATAAAGAACTGCTTGTGAGTATGTTCAGAGAGGTAACAAAAATGTGCAAAAAACTTAAAATATTTGAAAATCTAAAAAATAATTATATTGCAAAAATTGACCACATTTAGTCAAAAATTACCTTTTTTGCCTCTGCCCAAAACATGAGTCACA
The DNA here is from genome assembly GCA_958299015.1 of Tetanocera ferruginea. Taxonomy (NCBI): domain Eukaryota; kingdom Metazoa; phylum Arthropoda; class Insecta; order Diptera; family Sciomyzidae; genus Tetanocera; species Tetanocera ferruginea. The sequence continues at coordinate 23,124,808 of OY282640.1, forward strand.
AATTACAGCATTTAGGGAAATTTACCTCAATCTGGCAACACTGATTGAGAGTTATTCTCACAGAAAGCGCTTAAGCATTTGTTTTCTGCTGTTTGTTGTACTGTTCGAACAGCATTACCATACATGAATTCTTAAATAATTAAAGAAAAAGTTTTGTAAAAAACGTAGTACTCTATAGTAATTTCATTTATCACAGCAATTGAATAGTGAACAAATTATAAAAATCGGTTCAGCGGTTATTGAGAACACTCGTCACCAAATACTTCGTCAGTCTCCTTTTATATAATAGTAAAGATAGAATATTCGTTAAAATTTGTGGTTGTATGTATTTTTGAATGAGAAATATTAAAAAAATAAAATATATTTATATGGTATATTATATATATTAATAATTAATATTTATAATATAAAATTTTTTTAATTTAATAAAACCAAAAATTATTAAAAAAAATAAAACTTTTTCTCATTTGAAATTCAACGTATTCAATTTTTTATCCTAAAACTTAGCGAAACAAGAGCATCGTATGTTTGTATTTATTCAAGTGTATATTAAAAATTTTTTGTTTGTTCAAAAAATTTTTATTGTTTGTTTTTATTTATTTTGACTGAAGTAACATTAAGATGTTCTCTATTTCATTGAATTTTTAACTCGATGCGAAAAAAATATAACGCAATATTTGTGAAATGAAATGAAAAAAAGGAATGAGAAGAATAAGCTTTTTATTGAAGTCAATTTCTCATAATATTTTTTACTTCTGCCAATTCACGTATAGCAATAAAAAATCTTTTGTCATTGACATAAGTAAAATTATACAAACAAAATACATGAAACAAGCCTTAGCAAAGATTTGAACCTGGTGTCTGTGTTATAGTCATCCAGAATATTTACGCAAGTCTATCGAGTCTTTTGAATATATTCAGCCCAATTATGAAACATTTTCTCCCGGGAGTTGTAAAAGGGAGTTTCCGTTTTTAAGATTAAGTTAAAATACTTATTGGAAATTTTTAATGCATTTTTGATCATCAACCGACAATATTCATGAGTGGAAAATAAAAAATGAGATATCTTTACCTGCTATCTTAAAACTGGAAACTCCCTTTTACAACTCCCTGGAAAAATGTTTTATAATTGGGCTGATTGGTTTTTTTCAAGGTATTTTAATGTTTTTATAAAAAATAAATTTTGCAAGTTTTTTGTAATATTAAATAACCAGAAAAAATTATTTGTTGATTTTTAGTTTTTAGCTCAAAATTAAAACTGATTATTTTAAAGGAATAAAACTTGGGCATGTGTAAATTTTTCATAAAAATTTAAATCTATACAAAACATGGGCTTATCCGCGCACGGACAATTCCTTTTCCAATGCTATTATTTTTTATGAAAAAGTAGGTCAAGGGTATGTCAGAGTCAAGCTAGACCGACTTTAAACTTTCCTTACTTTTTTTACATGTTCTAAAATCATTGCTTAACAAATTATGTTTGTTTTAAACTGAAGCGCAAGCTGGCCTTGACGATGTAGATATTGAAAGCTTCGCTATTCCGCTATTTAGTGTGAACAGAAGTTGTTGTTTCAAAATTTGGACAAAATTTTGTTCTTAAAAATGAATGCCTGTCATTTTAAAAATTCTCAATAAAATTAATATCAAATTTAATATCATCTTAGTTTCTTTTCAAATTTTGAAGCGATAAAAAACATAACTATTAAGAATGTCTAACAAGAAGAAAGCTCTTGAAATCGATTTTTGATTTAGGAGCAAAATAACAAAAATCTTTAAGCGATTTAAATGTCTGAACAAAAAAATAAAAACGAAAAACTAATTTTAATTATTAAGCGAAATAATAAAAATCAAAAAAAATTCTTTCTATTTCTGACAAAAAAAAAAAAAAAAAATCAAAAAAACCCATACAAATCATTATTCGATTTTTATTTTTTGTCTCAAAAATAAAAATTAAAAATGATTTTTTTTGTTTGAGTACAAAAATAAAAATTAAAAATGATTTTTTTGTTTGAGGAAAAAAAATAAAAAACAAAAATGATTTCTTTGTTTGAGTAAAAAAAATAAAAATCAAAAATGATTTTTTTGTTTGAGTAAAAAAAATAAAAATCAAAAATGATTTTTTTGTTTGAGTAAAAAAAATAAAACTTAAAAATAATTTTTATATTTGATTTAAAAAATAAAAATCAGAAAACGATTTTTATATCTGAGCAAAAAAATAAAAATCATAAAATTATTTAAAATTATCATTATTTCTTAATTTTTTCGATATTGCTCATAATTATTACGGTCCCTGAAATAAACACATTCGAAAACATTTCGTCTCATAGAGTTTGCTAGTTTTATTCATTTTGCAATATTTAATACTTCAACTTTTATAGAACTTTTTAATGTTACAGCTACAAATCAAAATCGCAAATATGTAGTTGAAATAACTACACTAGAAAATATACAAATTTCAAAAGCTTCTTTGACAATTTTTTTTTTAATTTCCAGTTATAAAAATGAAAAATTTCATATAAAATATTTATATTGCTTGCGTCAATCGCCAAAATATCTCAAAACTACTTTAATAAACTTGGCTAAATATACGCCAGAGTGTTAAATACCATGAATATTCAAAATCATGAAATGCCAGAGAGGATGTCATTAAAGTATTCTTTCACAAACTACCAATACAAAAAAAAAAAAAAAAAAAAATAAAATAAAAATATTTTGATTTTTTTTTCTTATTTTCTTTTCTATCAATAAACTCCAAAAAATTTCAAATTTTTTTGTTATTGTTTATAAAGTATGAAAACGAGTAAAAAGTTTGAAATCTAATTTAAATATCTATATTTTATGTGTTACGCATGAGCTGGCGCAGCTTGCATAAATTATTACTTGGCAGTGACAACGCTGTGGTTTATATATTTTTGTGTGTGTGTGTGTGTGTGTGTTGGCATGTCTGTTTGCCTTTGGCTGTTGTTCGCCTGTCTAAACCGCTGTCTGTCTAATTATTTTGTTTGTTTATAACTTGTACAACACAAAATCTCGTGACTTCAACGAGAGACACTCTTCAACATTTTGTGATGAGCGGGTGCCGCGGCGCCTAACTTTCAGCAGCAACTTAACACAAAAAAACAAAAAAGAACTCAGCTTCATTTGCATCTTAAAAGATTTACATTTTAACTGACAGATTTGCTCATAGATAATAGCTGTTATCCATTATTTTATATTTGCTTTTGATATATTATAGTTAATCCTGTTTTAACTTGACAAATTTTGCTTTTAAATTTTTTTTTGTTGTTGTTTTTGTTTGCAAATTTATTCTTCATACTTTATTTTTAGCGTACATTCTTAACAATGATATTATTTTTGTCAAGTGTGCTTTGCGGTTTTATTTTTAATGATTATATATGTATGTATGTGATCCTTTATCTTATCACTAGCTTTTTTGAAGTAAAAAAGTGCAGATTTTTCAGTTTAATTACCCGTGATAAGAAGGTCTTTTAAAACGTGTAACAAATAAAATCCAACGAAATATGCTAAAAAACAAGATGTAGGTATTCATGTCAAGGTATGGTAAATGTAAGCATTAGATATTTTTCAAATGCCAAAATTTCATTTAGTTTAAAAAAATATTTTTTGCGTTCATAAAATAAAGCTTTTTTTTTCAATAAAGCTACTTATAGTAGACCTGAAGAAACTAAAGTAATGTTTTTACAAAAACTGTAAAACAGTGACACTATTTAAAGCAAAACGATTAACAGGAAAAGGAATAATATCATGAAATAATGAAACGATGCAGAAATTAACGTCGTTCAATTAAATTAATTTTATTTTACAATTCTAAGTCATATTTTTTTTTCATACTGAATCGGATAACAACATCTTAATTATATTTCAGTCAAAAATAAAAACATTTCTTGAGTAAACAAATATTTTGTGAATAAACTGGACTCCCTCTTTTACCAATTTTTTTTTCTGACTTTCAAATGTTCAGAAAAATAATTTTGCCTGAGTTGCAAACTTTTGCCACTGTTTAAGTATGTTTTTGCTTTAAAATGTTATAAATTAATGAGCAGACATCTTCCATAATTTGACAATTTGTATAAAATTTTCTTACTTATAAAAAGTGTATAAAACGAAAAAAATTAAAATTTGTTTACTTTTTTTTGGTTTTTACCAGTTTTATTGGTTATGTGTGGGATCATTACTAAATATAAAACAACTATTGGCGCTAATAAGGCAAACATTTTTATCGAAGAATTTGTATAAATATCTCAAACGGTATAGAACGGTTATGAACGATAAAGTGAAATGTATGTCAGAGAAAAAGTGAAATTGCGAAAAAACGTATCATTTCCCCATCGTAATTTTTTGTTGGTGGAAATTTTATTTTGTTTTTAATATTACAAAAAAAAATTTTTTAAACAAACAAAAATGCACTTTTTGAGATATGTTTTTTTTTTTAGAATTCTTTACAAGAAAAACAAAATCTCAAAGAGTGCATTTTTTTTTTTTTTTTTAGATATGAGCAAGTTTATTTTTTTTCAAGAAGTTGGCAACTCTAGCATAAAAATTCCAAAAATATTTAATTTTATTTCAAAATCCCTTTCAATACCTTTCTATTTAAACTTCTTTTACAAAAATACGGTGACGGAGATATGACTGATAGACGACGGAGATATGTTTTATTGGTAATGATATTTTCAAGATATTTAATTTTATCAAAGTTATAGATACAACTTCTAAAAAATATCGATAAAAAAACAAATAACTTGTATTTTTATAAGTGAAAAAGGAACCTGTAGCCAAAATTTCAAGCAAGTTCTCATTCTCATTCTCATTCTCATTCTCATTCTCATTCTCATTCTCATTCTCATTCTCATTCTCATTCTAATTCTCATTCTCATTCTCAGTCTCATTCTCATTCTCAGTCTCATTCTCATTCTCATTCTCATTCTCATTCTCATTCTCATTCTCATTCTCATTCTCATTTTTATTCTCATTCTCATTCTCATTCTCATTCTCATTCTCATTCTCATTCTCATTTTTATTCTCATTCTCATTCTCATTCTCATTCTCATTCTCATTCTTATTCTCATTCTCATTTTCATTCTCATTCTCATTCTCATTCTCATTCTCATTCTCATTCTCATTCTCATTCTCATTCTCATTCTCATTCTCATTCTCATTCTCATTCTCATTCTCATTCTCATTCTCATTCTTATTTTCATTCTCATTCTCATTCTCATTCTCATTCTCATTCTTATTTTCATTCTCATTCTCGTTTTCATTCTAATTCTCATTCTCATTCTCATTCTTATTGTCATTCTCATCCTCATTTTCATTTTCATTTTCATTCTCATTCTCATTCTCATTCTCATTCTCATTCTCATTCTCATTCTCATTATCATTATCATTCCATTATCATTCTCATTCTCATTCTCATTCTCATTCTCATTCTCATTCTCATTCTCATTCTCATTCTCATTCTCATTCTCATTCTCATACTCATTCTCATTCTCATTCTTATTCTCACTATCATTTTCATTCTCTTTCTCATTCTCATTCTCATTCTCATTCTCGTTCTCATTCTCATTCTCATTCTCATTGTCATTCTCATTCTAACTCTCATTCTCATTCTCATTCTCACCCTCATTCTCATTTTCATTTTCATTCTCATTCTCATTCTCATTCTAATTCTCATCCTCATCCTCATCCTCATCCTCATCCTCATCCTCATCCTCATCCTCATCCTCATCCTCATCCTCATCCTCATCCTCATCCTCATCCTCATCCTCATCCTCATCCTCATCCTCATCCTCATCCTCATCCTCATCCTCATCCTCATCCTCATCCTCATCCTCATCCTCATCTTCATCCTCATCCTCATCCTCATCCTCATCCTCATCCTCATCCTCATCCTCATCCTCATCCTCATTGTCATTCTCATTCTAATTCTCATTCTCATTCTCATTCTCATTCTCATTCTCATTCTCATTCTCATTCTCATTCTCATTCTCATTCTCATTCTCATTCTCATTCTCTCATTCTCATTCTCATTCTCATTCTCATTCTCATCCTCATTCTCATTCTCATTCTCATTCTCATTCTCATTCTCATTCTCATTCTCATTCTCATTCTCATTCTCATCCTCATCCTCTTAGAAAAGAGAAAACTTTTATAGCAGCGTTTTTTATAAAACTTTGCTTTCGCTCATTTTTTTTTTAATAGGCTTAGAACCTACTCTTGTGCCCATTTTCTTTATTCTAGCATCAATATCGGTACACATTTACTTTTTCCAACAAAATCTGAAATTTTTCGCCCAGAAAAAAGGGTGTTAGTTCGTCATTGGTTTATAAGGTGGACTGGAAATATATTTTCAATAAATTTTAATTTTATTCAAATTACATCATATGAATTTTTTTTTAAATCTGTTGACTTTTAATTGATTTAAGAAACATTGATTTAAATATTCGACACACATGACGGCTGTCAGTTCTTATTACAGCTTCAGTTTTTATTAGAGGTATCTAATCAATTTCATCAATTTCAAACGAATTTTTCCACACTCTGGTATAGAGTTGTCAAAACCGGTTTCGACTAGTTTGAGAAGCCAGGTTTTTTGTAATTAGTTCGGTTTTTCTTAATTCGGTTTAAATCAACCATTGGAATCAATAATTTTGAGTTATCATTTCGGGAGAAAAAGTTCACACAAAACTTCATAATTTTGACATAGTTCTATAAATAATTTTATAGAACTATGTTTCTTCGGGAACATGCAACCCACCTTGAGAAAAATATGTTGTTTTTTAAAGAGGTTTATAACTATTCATTAAGATAAAGGGTTTTAAATTGTCAAAACTGGTTTCGAGTTACTTGAAAAGACATGATTTTTTAGCATTTTTTGGGTTTTCCGAATCCGGTTTACTTGAAATCAACCATTAGAATTAATCATTTCGGGATTTACAAAAAAAAAAAAACCGTCTTTGCGAAGGATTTTTGACATTTCGAATACTTTTTTAAGTTTTAGCATTAAAAGATTCAAGTTTTAATGAACATTACATGCACATTTTTTTATTATATTGCTTGGAGAAGTTTTGGTCAAATAGAGAATTTTTAATAAATATTCAATTTGTAAAAAAAACGCCATTTCGGGTTATTTCATGTACCGATTTTTTTCATTTTGTAGTGCATTTGATAATACTTATAGGGTTCCTCGCAGAGTATTTGCCAATTTCAATCTGATCGAAAGCATAGAACTTACAAATTTTTATCCATATATTTTTACATTTTGACATTAAATCATTTCTGATTTGTTTTCCATAATTTTTTTTTAATTAAAAATTTAGTATGCGAGTAAAATAGATAAAATATTTAATTCAATTTAAATCAAATGAAAATGGCAACGTAACTATCGAATGTTGTGCATCCTTTAAGTGCACATTACCATCGAATTACATGTTCCTTTTTAGCCAAGTATACTAAAAATATTATATTACTATAACATAATTCCGTAAAATGTGAGTGCGGAACGCTTGATTTGTTTGAAAAATTTCATAGCATATTTTTAGGCATTTTTTTGTTTACTGATTTATTGAAACTTCAAAAACTTTTTATATATTTTTTAATTTGAAATTTTCAGTTTTACAAAAAATTCTCAAACTTATTTCGTTGTACCTACTATGATTTCCATTTTTACTTTAAGGTTCTTTTTTATAAATATTTGGAACTAACAATTGTTATTTGGACCATTTATAATCGATATGTGACCATCGCTGATTTATAATTCAACATAAAGAAAATTCATATTTCAATTTTTTCCATTATAAAAACCGGGCCCGTAATTTTTGACGGGAAAGAACTAGTATTTATTTAATGTGGTATGTATCGCAAGTGACGTTCGACTGTATCCATCGGTGTTTCAACTTGATAAGTAATCTGGAAGTTTTTCAAAATTTTATAATAAAAACAGGTCTTTTAACACTTATGATGTTCTGTCTTGTATTTTGAATTTTCGTTATTGTTTAAAATAGGACAGCATTTTTAGGAAAACTTCCTGAGAATAATTTCACAAAGAAATCTTAAGCTAGGGTTGGACTATTAGACTTGGTTACAAACTTGTAGAAAATTATAAATTTTCCAACTCCAACTTTTAAAATATTTGATATTGAATAATGTTTACAAAAATTTGAACATTTCTAAAATTTTCCATTAACAAAAATTAACAATGAGAAAAATAACACCAACTTGCTGCAACTAATTGATCATAGTTTTTTTGTTCAAATTTAACTTGAACCTCTATAATTCTGATCAATAAAAAAATGTGTGGGGGTCAATGATTTGGGTGGAAAAAAACCATGAAAATAAACTACCTAACAATTACAATCAATTGACACTCAATACAAAAATTTACTAAAACCGCAGAGAACTGTCTCATTTTAGGTCTTTAGAAAACAAAAATTGGCGTTCGTTCAGTGAACGTGATTCTAAGCAATATTAATTTATTTATTTATCTGTGCCTGTGTGGCAATTGCCGTATTCTGACAGCTGTAAACAAGAAACCTAAGCTAGGTTTTTAAAATCAAACAAAAAAATCTACATCAAAGGCATTCGATCATTCGAGATCTTCGTTATAATATGATCAGCTGTTTCGATTGCTTCGATCGATTTAAACTCAATAATGCAGGTCAATTGGTTGTGTTGTTTCTCGTTTGTTATGATATAAAGTGGAGTCAGTTATAGATATATAAACCGTGTATGGTCGGACATACAACTAAACATAATTGTGCACAGAAGCAAAAATCGCTTATGTCGATTGAAGAAAAAAAAAAATCAAGTTGTGCACAGTAAGCACACATAATCTGGAGCTTTTATTTAGCACAATTCAAAACAAAGTTATGACACAAAAATCTTTGAAAAGATTTGAACGACTTTTGAAAATTTAAAATCGAAAATAAACTGTTATTGTTATTTCACAAATATACATAAGTGAACTATATCAAATGCTCGACATTTAAAGCTTTATTTATTTGTTTACTGGTTAATCGACTTTTATGTTTACGAAAGTCGATTAACCAGTTCTTGTTGTGCAAAAAAAAAAAAGCAAAAAACCAACAAACAAATAATAAAATTATACAAAATTATGCATTTGTTATGATAAGTTGTTCCATAAGCAGCTGATACCAATTCTATTGGCTAGCTTTTATATGAAGATCACTTTTTTGCTGATAAAGTTTATAGAACTTTAATGGAACAAGTTTCCGGTGTGGTGTTTAGAGCGCAGCATCGGCATTTAGAGTTAACAGAATTAAGTCTGTTGAACAAAAACAAAATTTAGAATAAACGAACGTTTTCTTAAGCTTTCTTCAAAATGGTTTTACGTAAATAAGCTTAAAAAAAGTTGTGCAGAAAAATTAAACGTAGTTTTGTTAAAAAAAAATAATCACATTTTAAAAATAAAACAATATAAAAAATAACAAAAGGAAAATGTGTTTTAATTTTAGACAATTGGCGTTCGTCGCCTGTCGCAGCCATTGTATTTTGTCGAAGTAGGCTGCGGTGTTGACTCAAAAAAGTGAATCTGCAGGAGAGAATATGTTTTTTTATATTTTGACAATTGGAGTTCTTCGCATTTGGCAGTTATTTTGATTCAACAGTGAAGACTGCGATTGCAAAAATTGTCGCCACATCCTCTTTTTGTCGTGTTGTTGTTTAAAAAGTTTAAAAAGTTCATCTAAATGAGAAAACATGCTTTTCGCTGCATGTCGGTCATTGTGTCTGCGGCTATGTAGCTTGCGATTTCAAAAATAACCGCCATATCTTCTCTGTGCCGTTTTGTCTTCAAAAAGATAATATACATAAGAAAACATGCTTTTTGTGTTTTGACAATTGGCGTTCGTCACCTGTCGCAGTCATTGTGTTTTGAGTACGCAGTATGCCGCTGCAATTGTTGTCACATTCTCTCTTTGCCATATTGTCTCTTAAAAGTTCATTAAAAAAATACAATATGCGTTTTATTTTTTGACAATTGACGTTCATCGCCTGTCGCAGTCATTGTTTTAACCATGATGTCTGCGCTTACAACAATTGTCGCCACATACTCTCTCTGCCATGTTATCTCTAAAAAGCCTATCTACTCGAAAACATGCCATTAGTTTTTGGCAATAGACGTTTATTGCAATTGTCGAAGTTATTATGTTTTAGCTAAAAGTATGCGGTGGCAAAAATTGCCATCGATTCCTATGTCTGCGGAGCTATCTTCAAAAATTTTATTTAAACGAAAAAATGCGCTTTATTTTTCGTTCGTCGCCTGTAGTAGCCATTGGGTTTCAGCTAAGAAGTCTGCAGTTGCAACTATTATCAAAACGTCTGTTTTTTCTCAAAAAAGTTAATCTACATGAGAAAATATGCTTTTTTTTATTATGATAATTGAAGTTCGTCGCCTGTTGCAGTCATTGTGTTTCGGCTCTGAAGTCTAAGGTTTCAACAATTAATATTGCGACCACTCTGTGCCGTGTTATCTCCAAAAAATGCATCTATATGTGAAAACATGCTCTTTGCATTTAAACAATTGACGTTCGTCGCCTGTCGCAGTTATTGTGTTTCGAGTATGCAACCTGCCGCAGCAACAGTTGTTGTCACATTCTTTCTCTGTCATGTTGCCTCTTAAAAGTTCAACAGTATTCGCGTTTTATTTTTGACAATTGACGTTCGTCGCCTGTCGCAATCATTGTTTTGATCATGAAGTCTGCGGTTACAAAACTTGCCATCACATTTTTTCTCTGGCATGTTATCTCTAAAAAGTCTATCTTTTCGAAAAAACATGCACTTAAGTTTTTGAGAATTGACAATTGCCACCTGTAGCAGTCATTGTGTTTCAGTTATAAGGTCTGCGGTTGCAAAAATTTCCGTCGCTTCCTATGTCTGTAAAGTTGTCTTCAAAAAATTCATTTGCACGAAAAACATGCGTTTTATTTTTATACACTTGAAGTTTATAGCTTGTCGATTGCAGTGTCAAAAATTTAATCTACTGGAGAAAAAAATTTTTATTTTGACAATTGACATTCGTCGCCTGTCGCAGTCATTGTAATTTGGCTATGAAGTTTGCGGTTTCAAAAATAACTATTACAACCTCTGTTTGGCGTGTTGTCTCTAAAAAGTTCATATTCGCAGTCATTGTGTTTTGGCCATAAAGTCTGCGGCTACAACAATTGTTGTCACATTATTTCTCTGCCATATTATCTATAAAAAGTTCATCTAGAAAACGAAAAACATGTATTTTAGTTTTTGACAATTGACGTTCGCCGCCTGTCGTAATCATTATGTTTCGACTGTGAAGTTTGCGGTTTCAACAATTACTTTAACAACCTCTTCCTGTTGTTTTTTCACCAAAAAGTAAATCTACATGAGAAAAAATACTTTTTTCCTGCAAAGAACATTGTTGTTGTAGTATTCTGATTGGCTTTAATAAATTAGTTGGCATCAAGCTCTAAAAATAATTAATAAAAATATGTCTTTTAAGAATTATAAACTAAAAATAATCAATTAAAATGCCACAATTTTATAAGTAATCCTTTTTTTATTTTGAAAATTGACATTCGTCGCCAGACATTAAGCCATGACCTTTGGCGGCAATCTTTGCAGTCGTCTCTTTCTTTTTGACGAGTTATTTCCAAAATCTTGATTACCATGAGAAAAATGTGTTTTATTTTCTGACAATTGACGTAAGTCGTAGTCATTGTGTTTTGGCTATGAAGTCTGCGGTTTGTCGTCTCTTCTGTTTTGTCTCCTAAAACTTAATCTACATGAGAAAACATGACTTTTTTATTTTGATAATTGAAGTTAGTCGCTTGTCGCATTCATTGTGTTTCGAGTATTAACCTTCACTCAAGGGTTCTACGTAAAATATTTACGTATTTACTACCACATATATCCTTCATACAAGTATCTATTATTTTCTCTAAAAAATACTATATACAAAATTTCTTATTGTTAAAAGAGAGAGTAAAGAAGAGAAAAGAGTAAAGAACTTAATAAGATAAAATTTATATATACTGTTCTGTTCAAACCAAAACCTGATATTGACTAACTTTTATTTTCATTAAATTAGTACCTACCATGATTTTCCATTTTTTTTTCAACTCACCACATAGCACTGAAAGCTCATCCATCAATCTTTTGTGAACATTAATCAATTTCAGGGTTTAAATTTGGGAAATAATTTTTTGTGAAGCCTTAGAGATGCTTTAATTTGTACACTTAATCCTATACCAACTACTAAAACATACCAAACTATGGCTTTAGAAAGCATGATAAGTAGGTTGATTGTATAACATACATATGTACTTTAAAATTTGTAATATATTTGAGCTGCTTATGGCAACTATGAGGTAATGTTATTTAATAGTAAGCTTTGGTGAAGCGCTACAATAATTTGATTGCAATGAAGTTTTAATTAAATTAGGTCAGCATAGGTCATGAGTGGTTCTTTGTCTTATGCCGACAAGCTTTAAGTTGATTAAGAGATTTTTTGTATATTAAAATCTATTTGTCATGGCCAAATGTTATATTTAGTTAAATTTTTTCTCAACACATTCATTTTGAATATGTAAGCGTCAAACTTACACTTTCATAAATACTTTTTTGTTATTAATATGTCTTTTAAATATGCCAAAACAATAAATATAACGCCTTCTTTAAGAACAAGCTGCTTATATCATCTGCTTCATGAACAAACTTTTTACAAACTCAATTCGACAAGCTTTAACTTTAAATTAAAACCCAGGCTTTGAAAGCTCAGAGACACCACAAGTTTAGTTTATGCCCCCTCCCCCCCCCCCCGTTCTTGTCGAAGTGCTGTGAGTCCTTTTTTGTGCCTTCATTTGTAGCCAGACCAAGCTTACATGGAAAATTTGCAAAAGTTTTATTGTCGTGTGTTTTTTTTTATCCTTTGTTTGCTTTTTTTTGTGTCTGTTATAATCGTTTTTGCTTCAGTAAAGTTTTATTATCGAATTTTGTTGTATTGTCGATTTCATTTTTATTTTATTATTGTTGTCCAGTTAAAAGGAGCGAAACCTCAGAATAAAATTGATTTTATGTTGCATGAAACCATTTATTTGTGTGAGCTTTTCTTCCATTGAATTGTTGTGGTTAAGAGAATGAGTGAACAGCAGTAGAAATTGTATTTGATAAAGAGCAAAATTGCTGTGATTATGGGAAAAAAGCTTGTATATTGAAGCAAGTTCTTAAATAATTTATGCTACAGCACTTTGAGGGAGGAGTTTCAATACAAATTGAAAGAAGATTTTGCGAACATGCTAATTACATACATAGTGCTACATAAAAAAAAAACTGCAAATATCTCAAGTGTGTTCGGTAGTCATAGGCAGATACCAAAAGAAAGGATTTTTCGGCATAAGCTCAAATAAGCAATTTTTTTCAAGGTCAAAGTAAATGACTTTATTAAGTACTTGATATTTTAAAAGAGGATACAAAGGCAATTGTTGCATGAGTAGACTTCTTAGCCGAAACACAATGACTGCGACAGAACACTAATGTTAATTGTCAAAATATAAAAGCATATGTAGATGAACTTTTTGGAAATAACAGGAGAAGTAAAGGACGTGACGACAACTGTTACAGTCGAAGACTTCATAATCGAAACACAATGACCACAACAAACGTCAGTTGTCAAAAAAGAAAACATATTTTTCTCATACAAATCAAGTTTTTGCAAACAACACAACAAAGAGGAAGCGACGACTGCAACAATTGTCGTCAGACTTCATGACCGAAACACAATGACTGTGACAGACGTCAAAGGTAAAATGTCAAAATAAAAAAAGGCATGTTTATTATGTACATAAACTTTTTGGAGACAAAACGACGGGGCGAGGATGCGACGAGAATTGTTACAACCACAGATTTCATAGTCAAAACACAATGACTACAACAAACGTCAATTGTCAGAAAATAAAACACATTTTTGGTCACGTAAATAAAGTTTTTGAAAACAATACGTCAAAAAGGAAGCGACGGCTGCAACAATTGTCGTCAGACTTTATGGCTGAATGTCAACAGGCGACTAATGTTAGTTGTCAAAATACAAAAAGCATGTTTTCTTCTGTAGATTAACTTTTTGCACACAAAACAGATGCGTTGGTAATTGTTGCAACTGCAGACTTCTTAGCCAAAACACAATGACTACCACTGACGACAAACTTCAAATGTAAAAATTTAAAATGCAATTTTTTTTTTGTGAATGCACTTTTTGGAGACATATAAATTTTTGCAACCGCATACTTTTTAGCTGCAACACAATGACTGCATCAGGTGAAAAACGTCTATTGTCAAAAACTAAAATGCATGTTTTTTCGAGTAGATGGACTTTTTAGAGATAGCATGGCAGAGAGATAATGTGGCGACAATTTTATATTCTGGCAATTGGAGCTATGGAGAGAAAGAACTTGATGGAGACAACATGACAAATGGAGACTGTGACGACAGTTCTTGTAGCCGTCGACTTCAAGTTCTCTAAAAAAAAAATCATCTACTCGAAAAAACATGCGTTTAAATTTTTGCCAATTGACGCCTGTCGCCTGTCGCAGTCATTGTGTTTCGAATATGAAGTCTGCGACTGCCAATACTGTAGCCACATTCTTTTTTTGCTGTGTTATTTTCAAAACGTTTAGCTACATGAAAAAATATGCATTTTATATTTAGACAATTGACGTTCGTTGCCTGTCGCAGAATTTGTGCTTCAACTTTTTGTTGAAAATTGCCGTCGCGTCTTTTTTTTATTGTGTTGTCTCCAAAAATTTGATCTCTGTTACAAAACATGTACTCTATATTTTGACAATTGACGTTTGTTGCATGCCACAGACATTGCGTTTCGACTATAATTTTACCGAATGGTACCGAAAATTTTTATTTCTTTATTAGTTAAGCTTAATACAAGCAGTTTAAATACTTGGATGGGGGGAAGAAGTGACGATGGAGTTAAGAAGAGTGTTTCGGAGTCGAGATCTGCATAGATGAAAATCAAATTCAGTGATCAAATTATTGTTTACCCGAAGCATCCTGGTTATAGGTTGACTGCATCCATAGTCGGTACGGTGGAAGTAAAGCTGAAAGTGAGGTAAAGAAGTAGGCAAAACCGGTTTTTTTTACCGTCCAGATTTTTTAAGTCCAGATTTTGGAGGTGTCCGGCAAATTTTAAGTATAGAAAATTCTTTATCTCAACAAGACCTACAAGAAAAATAGTAACATATCTCAGGGATTTTCGACTGCCGCACCAACAGTTTGAGGTGGTTTTAAATCTCATGTCAGAAATTTTAAATTCAAGATGGCGGTTAAATAGGGTTGCCACCTAAATTTTTTGTATTTTTACGTTTTAAGTTCTGGGTCAAAGGCTATGTAAAAATGGGCCACTGAATACGAATTCCAACATTAGGTGAAAATGGGTCGCTGAATGCGAGTTCGTTGTCAAAATTTCATAACATAATTTTTTTACCATAGGATTGCCACTTAATAATATGTTTTTTAAAATTTTTAAACATTATCTAACAGTTAAGTTATTTCGATTCTGATGTCAAATTTAAAAAATTTAAGATGACCGATAGGGTTGCCATACAAATGTTTAATTTTTACGAATTCGGTGCTGGGGCGAACATTAGATGAAAATGGGTCGGTGAATCCGAATTCGTTGTCAGAATTTCAAAATTATTTTAAATTTTTAATATACGATTGCCACACAATAATAAGTTTGCTTTCAGAATTTTAAACAGTGTCTAACAGTTTTAGGGGGTGGCTGATACCAAACCTTACAGTATCTAACAGTTTTAGGGGGTCGCTGATACCAAACCTGATATCAGAGTTTAAAAAATTCGATCTGAAATCTTAACGCTTTTATTTATACGAATTCGATGCTGAGGCGAACACTAGGTAAAAATGGTTCACTGAATCAGGTGTCAGAATTTGACAACTGAGTTGAAAATTAAGTATTTTTTAATCATAGAGTTGCCCCATAATAATGTTTTTTAATATATTTAAGGTTTCTTGTGTGGATCTTGCGGAGTTGGCCGATTTTGAACTTCTGGTTGCATTGATCCAATTCCATTTTCGAAATTTTCGAAAGAAGATAACGGAGTGCCTAGGTATAGAAAAAATGCAATCGAATTTGGGATAATTGTACTGGAGGCTTCGACAGGTTTAGCTTTTGAGAATACTTACACCTCATGAAAATCTGATACGAAATAATTAATATATGACAATTTTAGCTGCTTTTAAGGCCACATAGAAACACAAAATTAATGGTATTAGAAATCGCGCGGTAAGTTTTCTCTAAAAGAGTTTTTCGAGTAGAGGTATTAAAGCTTGTTTTTGTGAACCAACCTTATATGCAAAGTCTTAGAGAAAAAAAGAACTCATTCTAAGAAAAGTAAACTTTTACGAAATTTATACATTAAATTTTACATAACTAATAAAAAAATTTAATAATTTCTTTAATCAATCATATAAATGTGAAAACTTTACAAACTCTACATAACGACAGCACATTTGAGCCAAAACTCTGCTAATGCACAAATGTGACCAAATCATAAAACTTGAGCTATTCGCCAGCTAAACATAAAAAACAATTCTCCAAAGAAGTAGTTGTCATAAGAATGGCGGGCAGCAGTGGTAGCAGCCATCAAGGCGACCAACAGCAGCAGCAGCTCAAACACTATTTAAGGTTATGACAGGATTTGTATGTGTTTGAATGATTTGTTGCTGTTGTTAAATGTTTGCATAACCTACAGGCAAGGTTTTCTGGCTTTGCTCTTAACAGTTTTTGTTTATTTTTCTTTTTGTTACGCTCCGTCTTAGCTGGCATAGTTAAACAAGTAAAAAAGAATGTTTTATAATTTGTTTTTGTACAAACTTTTACTATTAAACAAGGTATTTATAGTGAGTAGAAAAATGAAAAAGTTACAAATTCAAATTCTGTTGAGACGCCCAAAAATATGCTAACATTTCAGTTTGCAAATATAATAAATTATTTTATATGAAAAATATTGTATATTTATGTGTTTACTTTGGCTCTTGGCAACAAGGCATGGAATTTTGAGTTTAGTTCGTAGTTGACGCTACGCAATTAAAATGAAATGAAGTTATTATAAATATTTATTTATTTATTTAAAGAGAAAAAACCTTCATAAATAAAACGCACTTAAACGCAATGGAAACAAAAATAAAAACAAAATAATGCAGAGAGAAGCTATATATGCCGTTACGAAAAACTAAAGATAAATAAACAATTTAACACTTCAATTCGAAACTTTTAATGCATAATCAACTGATCGGTTTCAATAAAAGCACAAAAAGGCCGTCTCATTTCGATATAAATTCTGAAAACAAATCACGTACGTGGTAGCGCAGAGGCGTAAGCGTTAAAATTATCAAGGGTTATTGTGTGGTTAATTTCAGTCTGTATATATTATGTATGTATGTGGGCAAATATCAAATCTTTAATTGCATAAACATTTTTAGTACGGCTTAAGTGCCCTTCTCTGCTGTGCACAGTTCTCCGATGTCCACAGCACAAATTAAAAACTACAGTAAGACCAAGAAGCATATAACGAGTATTGAAAAAGTATTGAAAAAGAACACTACAACAAAACAAGGCGTGTATAAATAAATGATGGCTGAATGAATGAGTTCGTTGGTGTGTCGCAATGAGTCAATAATTGAAAAAGCACCAGCAATAACACTAACAAACGTTAGCAACAGCAAAGATACAAACAAGCCTTGTCTGCCTGCAATTTAATATTGCAATCGAAGCAAATAAATATGAGCAAAGAGCAATAATTATCGTTAGTTTCCAATAAAATAGAGTCAATGATCAGTTATTGATGTTTATTAATTTTCACTTTATTTCAGTGAAATAAAAAAAATTCAAGTGATTAACAACAATTCTAATATAAATTGCAAAAATTATGTATCTATACTTAAGGGTTAATAATTTTATCAGCTGTTAGATGTGGGTAAATTTGTTAGATGGCTTAAATGATGTTTAAACATTCCAAAAATTATATAAAAAAGAAACTATTAGTGATCAGACGTTCTCGACATATTTAGAGCTCTTTAACGAATCGTATCGAAGCGCTTAACACATGGTTTTTCTAAGATTTTTTCTTAAAACAGTTTTATGTAGCTCCATGTCGAAAAGTTTTCAAGAAAATAAAAATTCTCGCGATACTATTAATGGTTCGACTTTCTAAAAAATATATAAACCAGAAAAATCAAACTAAAACTTAAATCAAAATTAAAACCAAAATCAAAACCGAAATCAAAATCCAAATCGCTCAAAATCAAGATCAAAAGCAAAATCAAAATCAAAATCAAAATCAAAATCAAAATCAAAATCAAAATCAAAATCAAAATCAAAATCAAAATCAAAATCAAAATCAAAATCAAAATCAAAATCAAAATCAAAATCAAAATCAAAATCAAAATCAAAATCAAAATCAAAATAAAAATAAAAATCAAAATCAAAATCAAAAATCAAAAATAAAATCAAAATTAAAATCAAAATCAAAATATAAATCAAATTCAAAATCAAATTCTAATTCTAATTCTAATTCTAATTCTAATTCTAATTCTAATTCTAATTCTAATTCTAATTCTAATTCTAATTCTAATTCTAATTCTAATTCTACTTCTAATTCTAATTCTAATTCTAATTCTAATTCTAATTCTAATTCTTATTCTAATTCTAATTCTTATTCTAATTCTAATTCTAATTCTAATTCTAATTCTAATTCTAATTCTTATTCTAATTCTAATTCTAATTCTTATTCTAATTCTAATTCTAATTCTAATTCTAATTCTAATTCTAATTCTAATTCTAATTCTAATTCTAATTCTAATTCTAATTCTAATTCTAATTCTAATTCTAATTCTAATTCTAATTCAAATTCAAATTCAAATTCAAATTCAAAATCAAAATCAAAATCAAAATCAAAATCAAAATCAAAATCAAAATCAAAATCAAAATCAAAATCAAAATCAAAATCAAAATCAAAATCAAAATCAAAATCAAAATCAAAATCAAAATCAAAATCAAAATCAAAATCAAAATCAAAATCAAAATCAAAATCAAAATCAAAATCAAAATCAAAATCAAAATCAAAATCAAAATCAATATCAAAATCAAAATCAAAATCAAAATCAAAATCAAAATCAAAATCAAAATCAAAATCAAAATCAAAATCAAAATCAAAATCAAAATCAAAATCAAAATCAAAATCAAAATCAAAATCAAAATCAAAATCAAAATCAAAATCAAAATCAAAATCAAAATCAAAATCAAAATCAAAATCAAAATCAAAATCAAAATCAAAATCAAAATCAAAATCAAAATCAAAATCAAAATCAAAATCAAAATCAAAATCAAAATCAAAATCAAAATCAAAATCAAAATCAAAATCAAAATCAAAATCAAAATCAAAATCAAAATCAAAATCAAAATCAATATCAAAATCAAAATCAAAATCAAAATCAAAATCAAAATCAAAATCAAAATCAAAATCAAAATCAAAATCAAAATCAAAATCGAAATCAAAATCAAAATCAAAATCAATATCAAAACAAAATCAATATCAATGTCAAATCAAAATCAAAATCAAAACCAAAATCAAAATCAAAATCAAAATCAAAATCAAAATCAAAACCAAAATCAAAATCAAAATCAAAATCAAAATCAAACTCAAACTCAACTCAAAATCAAAAATAAAAAACTCAAAAATCAGAATCAAAAACAACCTAATAAAACTAAAAATAAAAATAGAAATTAAAATAATAAAACTAAAAATCAAAACCAAATTGAAAAAAATAATAAATCAATCTCAAACTCAAAATCGAAATCACTCAAAATTAAAAATCAAAATCACAATCAAATTCAAAAATTAAAAATCATAACTTAACTCAAAATCCAAATCACTCAAAATCAACATCAAGATCAAGATCAAGATCAAGATCAAGATCAAGATCAAGATCAAGATCAAGATCAAGATCAAGATCAAGATCAAGATCAAGATCAAGATCAAGATCAAGATCAAGATCAAGATCAAGATCAAAATCAAAATAAAAATTTGAAATCTAAATCGAAATCAAAAATCAAAATCAGAAATATTCAAAACTAACAAAAATACCCGGTGTTAATCGGGATTTTTTATCAAAGTAACTTTTTAGGAGACGTGAGACATTCAAAAAATATTTCTTAGTGTTTTAAAATCCGTATAAGTTGAATAAAAAAATTAGATATCATTTTAAAAACTACACATACATTTTTAGGTAAACGATTGCGCAAATAAATTCAAAAATATTTGATTTTTTCCCATTTTGATTTGTTAGTGTTTTTTTTCAAATAAAATTCTGATCTCTGAAAGTGAATCGTGATCTCAAAAGCATATTTCTACCCTCCACACCTACAACCACCCCAAATGCTACCACCTACCAAAAATAAAATTACATTTGTGGAAAATAGTTAACGTTACCATTGAATAACGAGCTCAGCAATGATTGAGCTCTTTTACGGAAAACGTAAAAAGTCTGTAAATTCATTATTTTTCTGGTGGGAAAGAAACTTTTCAATTTGAATTTTGAAATTTTCAATTCTTAATTCTTTTAAAGTTTTTCAAAAAGGCTGGCTGCCAACACAATAACATTCGAAAAAAATTTTGCTTTTTTTGCGATCTATCTTCAGATAAGAACACGTAAAAGGGGGTAAAAGAAGGGAGTGAACATAAGAGTTTAAAGATTTAAATTTAGACATTTTTTTAAAAATTTTTTTTTGTATTGTTAAAATTGTTAAAATGTTAAAATTAAAAAATCAATAAATATCTTATAAAAAATGTCTGGTAAAAATATTCTTAGTTTTTTTTATCAAATTTTAAAAACTCAACAAAAATTTGTACTCCTGTCCCATGATACAATAATAAGGTAGGCTCATATTTATATGTTTGCTCAAATATCTAAATTTACATTAACAAAACAGTAAGTGCCACAAACGTCAAACAATGAAGGCAACAACAATTAGAAAAACTTAAATTCGAACATCTGACTTTGACATATATATCAATTCCTCTCCATTATGCGCCTACCTTGTTATTCCATCATGTCCTAGACTAGAATAACGTCTTAAGATAATATTTACATTTGCTCTCTTGTTGAAGTTCTAGCAGTCATAAGAGGAAAGTAATCGTGCATTTTATGGCTTTGTAAGGTTTCGCCTAAAGAAAATTTAAAAAAAACAAACATACTAAAATGCATTTTTTTTGCAAACCAATAATGCAAACCAATTTTGCATGTAGGAAATGACCAAAATTATAAAGGCTTATTTTAATTCAATGAAAGCTTCAAAATCTACCAAAACACTGTAAGCTTAGAAAAGAAAAATATGTAGTTGAATTTTTTTTTTAATTATTCTAGAGGTCCCTTTACAATTTAACACAGCACGTTATGAAAAATTACGAAAAAGAATTAAAAATTTCTGAGGCGTGATACCTTTAAGACCCAAATGTATACTCAGGCCTTGTGGATGTCTCCTACAAAATTTTATTGAATTTCTTTAAAATTAATTTCTCGACCAAATGTTTAAGAAACAAGTTCTTCGAACGTAATTTCGTTTATTTATCTTTATGTAAATATGATTTTACATAACCTACGTTCAACCATGTAGATTTATATGTCTTATGGAGAAATATTCAACAAAGTTTATCCCGAACAATATCAACAAACTAGCAACAAAATTTTCTATTTTATGTGAGGTGCTCCGACCCAAAGTAGTTCATCTTACATACTGATTAATGGAGAAAAATTGATTTTGAAAAAATGAATGAATTTAATTTTGCTCGAAAAGAAAACCTACAACTTAATAGTGCAAAGATTAAATGACCACATTAACATGGTTACTAAGCTATGGACTAAACAGTCATTTTATTTGGTTTATGTCAAACAAAAATACTATAAGCAAATGCTAAAAAAAGTATTTATGGAAATAGACCTATAAATCACCAAATACTTGCTTGGAAAAATCACCGAACTTATAATAAATCAATTTAAAAAATGCACAACTTACCGGCTTTTATTTTTTAAAGATGTTTGTGTAGAAAATTATTGTCCAATTTATAAGAGTTGGGCTATGGTGCTGGTTTAGGATTTTGAGGAATATATTTTTGACGCTATCTTTCGTTGGGGGGCCACGCAAACGTGCGCAGTTTTTGCCGTCGCTCGCTCTCTCTCTAGTCTTTTTCTCGTTGCAGGCACGAGACACTTGGGAACTTTCGAAATACGATTCCAATAATATTTTATTTATATTTATATTGCTTTTAGTGTTGTTGCAGTGTTTACAGTTTACATTGTAGAAGTTTAATCAATAAACTCGTGACCGTTTTACTTTTGTTATTTTAGTGAACATTCGCAAAAATGTACAAATAAAACTTCAACTAGTAGTTATGGAGATTTTAATTATTTCTTTAGCTACCATTAACCATTAACTATTTAACGAATGTAAACCGTGGTTCATATTAATGATAACTTGAAAGTTTAAATTTTTTGGCACACGCACTTTTTGCTTTAAATGTCGATGTTTTAAAGCTTAGTTTTTATGTAAAACGCTTGATTTTATGCTTAAATTGCTTCTATTTATTTCTAGATTTGCTTGAAATTCCTTTAACTTCTCTCCACTGTGCACTCGCACTCGCGCAGCTGACGGTCTGGTTTCACATAAATTTATTGCAAATATCTTGATTTTACGGTTTTCTGCTTCCGCTGTTGAGGTTAGATCCAACTTTTGTATGTTTTGTAGATGTATTTTAAACTTTTACAAACTTTAATTCAACTGGGGTTATTATATATAAACTGCTTTGTTCACGTTTAACCTTTATATTTTCCTTTGAATTTGATTTTAGTGAATTTTTTCTTTTGTGTTGCTGCTGCTTCTGTCGCTGTACGTGTGAGAATTTCAACTGAGTGCTGAATCTTGCTCTTTTGGGGCTACGTTGGCGCTGGTGGAGCTTGGAACTTTTTTTGCTCGTGATATTTTTGACAGTTGAACAACAACAATTAAACACGCAAGTCTGTGACAACAACAATAGCTTAAACATCTGCTGCAGGGATGTTAGTAGTCAGGGATACAAGCGTCAATACGTTTTACCTTTTACTACATAATGCACTTAGTAGGGTAGGGTAACGAAATTAGTTTTAAAATATTTTATATAACAGGCCGTCTCCACAGGGGATAGCATGTGCCGTCACATACACCAAGACATAGGAAAATCTTGTGGAGATCGCATATGACCTATCATATCTTATGCCCTGCGATAGATGCCAACTAAAAATAACTGATATCAGCAGCTATACCACTACGCAGTTTCACCAGCTGCATATTGCGTATAATATTCTGCATTGGATTGTTGCTGACTGTGTCGCTTAGTGGTGAACTACTACATTGTTGATGCATCCGTTGAATGGTGGTGGCGACTGTTGGAACAAAGGCAGATATTACTTCTTTATCTTCGTTTACCAACAACGATGTCTTCGTGTCAAGGTGTTCGCCATTAAGCTGAAACTAATAATACGTTCACATAGACTTAATTTAACATGTTAAACAAAAAAGCTTTTTCAATCAACTCAATCGTTCACATTGCCTGAACTAGTTTAAAATTGACGGCTTGTTTGTTTATGTTTTAGAATAAATAAACAGAAATGTTTTGATTCGACAAAAAATCTCTGCTCTGCAGCTGCTGCGCCCTTCGTCAGATGACTATCTTGTCGTAATTTAATCACAAAGTTCGTGAAAAAACGTTTCCCATTATTGCACAATCGTGTGGTCAGATGGAAACGTTCGCCAAAAAAGGAGAAAAGGAGGAGAACCTGCTTTATAACATTAAATTTTCTAAAAGTTATTTTTGAAAATTCATAAGATATGAAATTATTTATTTTCTAACAAATTTATTGACATATTTTATCTAATTCTAAAGCTTATTTCAGATTTGGGAGTGTTAAAAAAAAACAAAAGCTTTTCTGTCATTACCAAGTACACACACCAGCATTTGAACTCGTTGAAACTCGTTTTTTAACATGTTAAATGATTAAACACTTTTCATTTCCAACAACAATTGTACGCATTTAACTTCATCAAAACTTCATTTGAGAACTTATTTTTCGATTTAACGCCATTAACTCGATTTAACATAATTAATGTGAACGTACTATAAAGTTGGCGAAAAGTAGCTGAATTCTGGACGGATTGTGTTGTTTATATGTTGTGAAATACATGCTCTTAGATAGCGCAAATGCTACTTGCAATTAATTAGGCTTTTCAAGTGTCTTGGGAAATTAAAGTCAAGCTTTCTCCGGGTTGTCACAATTGCGATACTCAGACACCTGTTGTCGTAAAAACACTAGTTCGTCCGGATGTTGAAGTCCTCGTTGGATTGCTTGGGTCATTTATAAATTTCTATATTTTATATAATTTACTCACACATGGCCCAAAGCTTTTTAACGCAAAAACGACAATCTTAAAATGAAGTCAATGTCGTGAGTGAGCGCTACAAGCGAAGTGATACTTAAAGCTTTGATGATGCTATAGGCAATGATGCTATAGGTAATGCTTTTATATGTCAGAGTGAAAGCGTTTTTCATTACTAGAAATCCTGAATCATCCAGTCTTATAATGCAAATTTCTAACAAATCATTTCAAGCATATATTGAACGCTTGAAGCTTTCAGAATAGCTTCATGGAGATTATAGTATCGCTTTTACTCTGACACATTTTGAATTTTTTGATAGAGAAACACAATCAAAGCTTTGTAACTTCGCATCGCTTATAGCGTTCATTTTGACATGAACGAAAACTCACTAGAAAAATCCGCGAAAAACCCTAAAGCATAATACATGTCAATGGCAATATTGCGTATTGGAGTTTGTACTTATTTAAATTTCAAGAAATCACATAAATGCACTTGCTATAATTACTTTCATTCATTTTCTCACTTATCTGTCACACCATTTCCAAACCAAGACAAACTTTAAGTTTGTACAGGGCTTAAAAGTTTTGCTTCCCAGGTAAAGAAAACAAAAATTAGTTTATTGTAGATTCTTATTTCGGGCTTATATATGTTCAAATGCTTTTTAACTACCGCACAAACTTCGTTAAGATTTGTAATAAATTTTAAATTAAAATATGCTTTTGATTTAAATTCAGGTCGATAACAAGTTGCTTGCATTAAATAAATTTCGTGTGTATTTTTGAAGATATATAATTGTTAAACTTTATAAGTGTTCAGTTTTATATTTTCTCTAGTTGTGCATGTATTCCCTTTATCTATGAAGTAACATTAACATTATATATTGGATGAAGCATTGTTAAAATTCACTGTAGGCATATTTCTAATCAACAATGTTCGTGATTTATATTGAAATATTCTTTGCTTTATTCAGTACGCGCGAATAACGAAATTACTGTTCAGATTGATATGAATAGGTTTAAATGCTGTAAGCATTTTTGAAAATAATTGGAAAAACAAAATCGTACAAGCAATTTTGTGCAAAGTTGTATGCATTTCTAATGAAGATTATATGAAGAAGTTATAATTTTCTAATATTCCTGGTAGTTATCGTGAATTCTCTGAATGCAAGTATTGCGTTATTAATATAAACCAAATAATGTACCCTAACATATAGTATCATGTATAGTGCTTATATTGAAAGTATCATCCCTGGTAATCATCCAACAACGCTGGTAGTGTTGTA
The DNA here is from genome assembly GCA_958299015.1 of Tetanocera ferruginea. NCBI lineage: Eukaryota > Metazoa > Arthropoda > Insecta > Diptera > Sciomyzidae > Tetanocera > Tetanocera ferruginea. The sequence continues at coordinate 23,150,593 of OY282640.1, forward strand.
TATAAAATTGAAACATATGTTTGTTGTCAAACTGGCGCTGATAGCTTGGTGGTGAGTAGCAATAACATTAAACAAAATTACGTGAAGCTTAAAGCATACCTTTAGGGGCTTTATTATTTTCTACAGCTTTTGATACGTAGTGTTGCTTATTCGCTTCCTTTTTGTTCCGGATGTGGAATTTTAAAAAGGTACAATATATTGTACTAAAAACTTTATTAGTACTTAGCTCAGCACAAGATATTACAACTGTTTTTCACAAATTCTTTCAAAAAGAGTTCCATAAATCTTTCTTCTTTAAAAGATTAAAAAGAAAACGGTAATTCTTGTCAAACATTAAACTTAAGATTTGATGCATTGCAGCAGGCTTTCGAAAAGTTGTCAATTAAAGTTTTGAACTTGCTGTGTTGAATATATTTGCAAAAAAAACAGAAAAGAAGAAAATGAGCAGTTCATCATCTGAGTCTGAAGCGCTTTCCGTTCAACCGGTGCAGCATACTTATGCACTCAACGCCAAGCGCAAGTGGCGCAAGCGATCCAGAGCAACAATGTCTTTGGAACAGTTTGCTAAATATTCCGATTGTGCAGAGAAGAAGAAAAAGTACGATCCGCAAACAAGCCGACAAAAGGAGTCCTCGTCGTCGAACATCTCAGATGAATCTGATCCGGAATGCTTGTGCTGGGAGGTTGCTTCAAGGCGCATCAAGCATTACAAAAACTTATTGAGTGACCTTTACAAAGAATTGGCTCAGCTACGTACGGAAAATATACGATTGAATGCTGAGTTGCAGGCTTTAAAGAAAGCTGAAGGCGATTCGTAGCACACAAATTGTTGTAAAACTATATTAAAACTAATAAGCATTATTTTGTGAGTATCGCAAAGTAATATAACTGATATTTTTAAATGTAGATATAATAACAATAACCGCTGTCAGTGAACGCAATGACAAATAAAATGTAATTAATAAAGATAAAATAATAAATATGTTAAATAATTAGAAAATTAATGGAAACCGTTCATGAGGTAAAAAATTTTGTATAAAGCCAAGTTAAGTAATCCAAAATTTTTTGTTTAAATAAAAACACAAGAACGAAATTTTGGCTTTTTTACTAGAAAATGGCATTGGTTGCTATAATTAAAAACAAATTAAGCTGATTCATGTTACTTTGTAAGCTTTCGTATATCGTAAATTATATTCTTACGACATAAGCCTCAAATTTGTTGCGTATAGTTGAAAAATATTCGTATCTCAAAATGCGTAGAATTAATTCTGACGATTCGTTAGTTTTTACGAAATACTTACGAAGTGACATGAAGCACCCTATTATATTTTGACTAAATAAATTTATTGCTTGCTTCATAACGGGGAATAATCCCCTGCGTTACGAGCACATAAAGTCAAAATAATAAAATTATATTAAAAAAAAATCAACATTCAAATCATTTTTCTTGAAAAAATATCCAATTTTAATTTTTCTAATTGTTGCTGCTGCCTTAAGGGGGGGGGGTATGGTTTTGAGGGTTCAAAAAAAGTGATTTTTTTTATTGCATATTATGAAAGTATAGTAACTCAAGAATGTTGTCTGTTAATATGAAGTCAATCGGAGCAAAACTCACAAAGATATAGCTTTGGAAGATATAGCTTCTAACCGACGATATTCGAATGAACAGAGCAGATGAGCGAGCAGCTGAAACCGCTAAAAATTATAGAATTCGCCGCAGACTTGATCAAAAAGATGCTTTGGACATTCTTGACGAAAGTTCTATGCTCTATGGTCCCGGCATTGATGATTCTATGTGAGTAAAATAAAAAATAAATAGCTTACTAAATTTTATCAGGGTCTTTTCGCTACGAAAAACTTTAAACGCGTTTTTCTCAAATCGATGTTTTTTGAGTCGGTGCACTCTGTAACTCAAAATCTATTCAACCGATCGTTCTCAAATTTTTTACAGTATTTCCTTACATAATTCATGAGGTAACCCTGTTGAGATTTTTTCGTTTTTGATTTTATTTTTTTTATTATTAACAACAATAGTCATGAATTCAGGCCAAAAATCGGTATTTTCACTTTCAAGTCTTGTAAAAAGTTCAAAAATTTAAAAAAAATGGAAAAACTCGACAGGGATACCTAGAGGGACATAAAAATTAAAAGAAAAACTTTGGTTATTTCATTTCAGATGATCCAGTGCTGAGGTATGACGTGCACCGCAAAATGTATTTTTTCTGAGGCGCCTGCGAAGAATTGCTGCCATTCGGTCAATTTTCAATATTTTTCAACCAATATTTCACAGAATATAGTTCAATAACTACTCTTTAATGTATAATAATTAGAAATAAATTTACTTTTACCGTACGCCCAAAAAAAAATCTGTAAAAACCTGTTTTTTTCTGCCTTCAAAACCCTACCCCCCCTTAATCTTTTGACGTTCATAACACTCACATTTTTGTTGGTATAAAATTTGACATTTGATCACGATAAAACGATTATGAATGCACCTGACATTAAAGTTGATTTCACACGGATGCTGAATCGCAAACTTCACATTTACACGAAATTTCGCGTACACTGCGTTTTCCACAGTTACGGAATCTAGATCCTGATTATTGTTCATATAATTAAAAAATTGTACTTGCTTTGAATCATCATTGCACATTACATTTCATAAAATTTTAAGGAAGTTAAATTTTCAGTAAGTTTTTGTTTTATTATAATAAACAAAAATTTACCAAATCGATAAAAAAAATATTGGTAATATTTTACCAAACTGGCAACTGTGAGACTACCAACCTGGCTTCTATTTAGAGCCGGGCGGAAAAAGCTTGATTCCCTTGCATCTCGAATGCAACTTGCCAATCTCTCCTCATCGTCTTCTTCCGACGACGAGCGCCTCTCCACGCTAACTACATTCGGCAAACTAGGCCAAGCAACACTCTCCTCAGCTAGCGTCCCTTCTGCACGTGAAGACACAGGCAAACGAGGCCCGGCTACGTGCTGAGGATCAGGCTTCGAGCAGTACCGAAAAAGAAGCATCAACCGCAGGCGCTCCGTGATATTTCCCGCTTTGAACTCTGGCCAACAATTCAGCGGGTAACGCGACAGGCACATCTTGCATGACAGCATGGGTTTGGTTGGCGCTTGATGTTCGGTCAACATGTTTTTATGGCTGAAAGGAGAAAGAAAAATTCGTTAATCCCCCGAAATTGCATTAAGGACATCACGTACACAAATAACAGATGGAAAAACAGGTAACAGGTGGCAAAATAATATGTAAGTCTTACCATCGGCCAAGTGACCATTCCGCGTTCAGTGCGCACATCCGCGACACGAAACGTCTGTCAGAGCCGAGAAAGAGCTTCACTATTCGTCACAATCGCCATTCATTGACCGAAAGATTGTCGGATTTCACTACCACCATGTCATCACCAAGTCATCAGCTTTTAAATCTACGCGGGTATGCTTCCATTTATATCTTTTGTGAAGTTCTTAAAGGTAATCGTTTTGCCAAATCTGACAGAACTTCTGGTTCAATACCTTGAACTTTTGCCAAGTTCAGCAACGCAAGATCATGAGGGTCTGACGACATTGGGCTAAGAAGATGCGAATTCAGATATGTTTCGATTCGCGACAGCAATGTCGAATGCTCTTAAAATGTGAATTTCATGCCTGATACTACCTTACGAAAGTGCAACTTGAAAATCTTGACACCCGCCTCCCACAAGCCTCCCATATGGTGAGCACTTGCCGGAATAAAATGCCATGATAAGTTTTGGTGCGCAATCTTCTACATCACCTCCTCTTTAGAGTCTACATCAATCTCGTCTGAAATCGCTGGCAGCCTCTAAATTAACTGCTTTCGTGGCAAAGCAGACAAAAAAACTTACAGTGGTGGCCAAAATATTAAGAGCGTGTCAACATACAGTTAGTTGCAAAAAACTAGGCAAAACTAAAAATTCTTTATATATTTTACTTAAATACCCAATAAAAACAAATTGGTAATACTTGTATGAATTATTTTTTTTTTTATTTGCATTCTGTCAATTTTACTTAATTACAACATAAGTTGAACCAAATCAATTGTCAGATATTTACAGTAAAATATCCAAATTATAAAAGAACATCAAAATGAAAGTATTAACACTTTGTTGTTATTAACTATACAAGTTCAAAATATAAAAAAATTTTAGTTTTGCCAAGCTTTTTGCAACTAACTGTATTTGATGTATATCGTTGTTTTGATCTTTTCATAGCATACCTCTAGGTGAATCAAGCTGGAAAATCATAATAATAAGAGTGCAAAAGTAATTTGAATATATTTGGGAGTGAAAAAATTTTAAAAAATAAATTACATTGCAGGCTGTGTTTTTTAATTATTTCTGAAGTGTGAGAAGTTTTTAAAAATATTTGTGGACCAGCCATTGGTCGGGGAAAGCACTGTTGTGAAGAAGAAAAGAGATTGATACTTCAAATGTGTAGTAGAGGCGAAACATACAAATTAAATTCAAATGCTCTTAACCGGTCACCATGCTTAATAGCGAAGGTACTCAAGGATAAGAATTCAACGAAAAAAAAAGACGAAACCAGAGGATCTCCAAAAAAGACCACACAGTTACTGGATAAGCGTATAGTAAGAGAAGCTATTAAGGATCCATTTACTACATCGTCAGCCATTAAAAAAACTCGTCATTGGACATTAGCTCTAGAACAATCCGCCGAACGTTGCAAGAAAATAATTTACACGGACGGATATAGCAAGGTAGGTTCTTTTATTAAGCATTAAGAACATCAAGCCACGCCTTGAATTTGCTAATACCAACCAAGTTTCAAGAAATAGAAGAAATTGGAAAAATATTCTGTATACCGATGAAACAGAAATAAATTTATTTGGTTCGGATCACTGAGAAAAAAAAACACATACCCATCTCTAAAATTTTCTTCAATAAGAAATAAATTAGAAAATTTTCACTTGTGGGAAATGGAAATATTTTAATGTCTCTAATAATGATAAGTATTTTTCTCGCACAAAAAAATTCTCATTTATAGAGAAAAATTTATTCAAAACGAGAAATTTTTCGTATATATTGATAAAAAAATTCACTATGAGAAGTATTTTCTTCAATAAAAACAAATCTTTTCTCAAAAATAAAAAGTCTTTTTCTCTAAAAACGATATATTTTTACATATTTTTCTTTTTCATAGAAGCTTTTTATCATTTTTAGGATCATATTTAGAGAAAAGAATTCCCTAGAGTAAAGTCTTTACCATTTTTCTCTAAATATGATGTCTTTTTTATCATATTCCGAGAAAATTTTTTCTGAGTGATGGTAGGACATTTGTACGAAGAGGTAGGAACCAAAAACTAAATCCTAGGAACACAATTGGAATTGGTCCAATTTATTGGATGAAAGAAAATATGAACAAGGAATTTTGCCTGGAAATTTTGGAAAATGTAATGCTGCTTTATGCGGAGGAAAATATGCCTTTGGTATGGACTTTCCAACAGGACAACGACCCTGGATACACTGCAAAGGTGGCAGCTAGGTGGTTTCAACAAAAAAATATTGATGTCTTGCCATGGCCTTCTCAGTCACCTGACTTGAACCCCTATAGAAATCTTATGGAAAAACTTGTAAAATAGGGTATCAAGCAAACAACTACAAAAAAAGGCACTATGCGAAGAAATAAAGAGATCTTGATATGACATACCTGTGGAATGCCCAGAAGAAGTGAAGCAGTTCTACGAAATAAAGGGTATACAACAAAATACTCATGCCTTCAAGTACATACTTTCTATAAAATTTTTTAAAAAAAAAATCATAATTATTATTATGATTATTCATTATGATAATTATGATTATCACACTCTTGTTATTTTGGGCAACCTAAAATTGAATTTTAATTTTTTACGAATTTTTTAAAATTAAATATGAATTGATCATATATTTTTTATTCGCATTTAAGTACACATATAGATTTTAATAATGTGACATAACATTTTTAATTAAAATATATAAAATGCATTATTTAAATGCATATAATGAAGTGAGGATGTGATGCTCTTATTATTTTGACCATAACTGTATATAAACCTTGGTGATGAGACATGCGCGTTCCGTATAGTTTTTAATGTCATATGGACCAGTAAAATCTACACCCGTGGACTTGAATGGACGAGCCAGTTTCGTTCGTTCTGGGAGTAACGACGCCATCATCTGGGTTTGCAACCGCTTGCGGTCGATAACAAGCTGGCTCGCACCATTGATTGAGATTTCATGGGTGAACTTCACGAGCAAATTAGAGAATTGACAGTTATACGGGAGAAATACCGGATGCCGTTTATCATAATGGTGATTGTCGAGAACAGGATTAAGATTTAAAATCGAACTCTTTGAGTCAATCACATTCTTTTTCGATAATTGCGCTTATTTTGATTGATAACCCATTTTTTGACTCTCAAAAACGAGTCTTCTAGTTGCTCCTTTAATTAATTGCTGTGATATCTCGACAGACTTGCAACAGAAATTAAGCAGACAAAAATTTTTGCTTTTGAGGGCCTTCTGAGTTGCGGGACCCAGAAGAATCTAACCTCCAGTAGTAATGCCACTGTATGTATCAAAAAGTTAAAAAAATAATGTGGAGCCACGCCGTCTCTCTACGTCCCCCTAGTTGGCTCTGTGTAATGCCAAAGGAGAATCACTATAGCCTAAAAATAACAGGTTTTGCACAAAAACTAATATCACCATCGTTTTCTACGACCCCAAAAACCTATAGGAACCAATTTCCAGTGAATTTCAAGATTTCCAATTTTTTTACACCGGTACTACCGGAAAGTCAATATATCAACGCGACCTGTGATCGGAACTTTACCTAAGTTATATAGGAGATATAACAACCATGCTTTGGGCATTTTCTATGGCGATACAAACTCTTCATATCCCGGTAATGTAAAGGTTAACATTTATTTATGTCTTTTTTTTTCTAAGATGATGTGACTACAATTTTTTTTTATGAAATCTGATGTAATGATGCAGGAGGATCTTTACTTGTCTAACAAATATTTTAAGAGAAAGCTTTTCAAGTAAAATAAAGGCGCAATCGAAGCTTCAGCATATGAAATAAAAAAGCTTATTCTAGAAAATAAAAAGAATAATAAAAAGTTATTAATGAACAAAATATTACTATAACATAATCTTGTTAAAATTTCAAAGTATATTTTTAGGCATTTTTTGTTTTGTGATTTATTGAAACTTCAGAAACTTTTTATATTTTTTGCATTTGGAATTTTTAGTTTTACAAAAAATTTTTAAATTTATTTCGTCATACTTACTATGATTTACGATTTTATTTTAAAGTATTTATAAATATTTGGATATAAAAATCGCTGATTTCAATATTTCATGTGTTTTCCTGTATTGAAACCGAGCCCGTTATTTTTGACGGGAAAGAACTAGTTACTATAGAATAATTCCGTAAAATGTGAGTGCGGAACGCTTTATTTTTTTTTTAAATTTCATAGCATATTTTTAAGCATTTTTATTTTGTGAATAATTGAAATTTCAAAAACTTTTTATATATTTTTATTTTGAAATTTTCAGTTTCATAAAAATTTTTTATACATATTTCATCGCACCTACTATGGCTTCCGTTTTAACTTTAAGGTATTTTATAAATACTTAGAACTGCACAATTTAAAATCGAATATGTGACCAACGCTAATTTCTAATTCAGCTTAAAGATAGTCGATATTTCATGTTTTTTCTTTCCGGATAACCGGGCCCGTCATTTTTGACGGGAAAGAACTAGTTTATAATAAAATAATAAAAATATCAATTTTTTTAAAGCAAACTGATTAGCGAAAGGTTTTCTGATAAAAAATTGAGAGGAATTGTTACAGTTAGTGATGGCAACGATTAATCATTTGATTGCATAAATCGATTATTTAACTGAAAAATAATCGAATCAAACGATTATTTTTTTGTTTCGATTAATCGACCATAATCGATTTTTTTTAAATAATCGTAAACAGGGTGAATTTTTGCAAAACTGCTTTAGTTGGTATCGTCGCTATTGTGTTCAGAGCTTTTCCACTACTATTTGCTATACCATTTTAAATGCAACACTGAAAAATCTCATCCCTAGTACAAATTCGCGCTAATTTTCTGATTGGAATAAGTAAAAACTATAAGTTAAAATATATTGCTTTGTTTTATTATGGCACCACCAAAAAGCACTGCCTGGAAGCACTTTGTCAGGCAAGGAAAAGGCTTGGCCAAGTGCAAGTATTGCAAAAAAATAATAAATACATGCAACAACACAACAAATCTAATGCAGCACTTGAAATTGAAGCATGCATTAGAAATTTTAAAGCAGGAGGTAAATGGTTTTTTTTTTAATTGTATTGATTTAAATAGATTTTATTTTAGAAAAATGATGAAGATGAAACAATTTTAATAGAAAACGAACAACCAACCGCAGCTGCAGCCACTACGAGTAAGGAATCCATCCGAAACAAAATGCGAGAACCGCGGTAGCCAAGTTTGATTGAAGTTTTGGAAAATGTTCAGGATTTCAAAGGTGTATTTATTTATATATGATTCTATATATAACTGATCCTTAGCAAATAGGTTGCAAACAATAATTTTGAGAGTTGGAAACTCGCCGTGTAACCTTTAAAACAGGAGATTCAAGATATAAACCTACAAATTTCTTTGCTAAATTGACTTTTTTCTTCTTACAGGTGGTGGTTCCCGACAAAAAAAATTAACACAGTCAATAGTGGAGATGATTATTGTTGACAACTTACCATTTCGTTTTGTTGAAGGTGCTGGTTTTAACAAGATGATGGCCCAGCATTTTCCTCTATACAAGGTACCGACAAGAAACACCGTCAAGTTGCATATCGACACACTCTTTGAGCGAGAAAAACAAAATTTTGTGGAACTCGTTAAAGGTTTAAATCATTTATGTTTAACAACTGACATCTGAACAGATAGTCAAATGAACAGCATGCTTGGTATCACGTTACATTGCATTAAAGATACAAAACAATTTTCTGCCACAGTTGGTGTTTTCAGACTCTCGGAAGTGTTTTCAGACATTCATTCGGATGATGTTATTGCAGTTGTCACTGATAATGGTGCAAACATTGTTAAAGGCGTTATCAATGTTTTTGGAAAGAATAAGCATATCCCTTGCTTTGCACACACTTTAAATCTGGTTTGCGATAATATATTGGATATTCCTGAGGTAAAAGAACTAGTTGCGAAATGTAGGAATTTAGTAACGTGGATGAAGCGCCATGTTAATGCCAACGATGATCTGAAAAAAACCCAAAGCGAGGCCGGAGTGCCCGAAGCAAAATTATTAAAACTTATTTTGGACGTAAAAACGCGATGGAATTCTACTTTTTACATGCTACAGCGCTTCATAAAGTTATTGCCACACCTAAGCCAAATTATCTTGAATTATCCAAATGCTCCTCCTTTAATTTCGCCCAAGGAAAAAAAAAACGTACAAGAATTAGTTTATATTTTACAAAACTTAGAAGCAATGACGGTTCAAATTAGTGGTGAAAAACATGCTACATTAAGCCAAATCATTCCAATTGTTTATTGTGGTCTTGAAAAATTACAGAATGTGTCGTGTTGCTCTGAAGTATCGAAAATTTTGAAGGAAAAAAATTATTTACGAATTCAACTGTCGCTTTTCGGGTATGGAGCAATCATTTTTGCCAGCAACTTCAACATTACTTGACCCCAGGTTCAAAAAGTTGCATTTTACAAATGTTTCGGCTGTTTCATCAACTGTTCGGCATCTCAGAAAAGAAATTGAAACAAGCAGCCCAGCAGTTATTTCTGACAGCTCTTTGCAATCTCACCTAGACGAAGATAAGTTTGATTTGTGGTCTCTGCATAAAACCCTGACAATAAAAAACAAAGAAAGTGAAAGCGCTGTCTATTGTGAATATGAATTTCATTTTTATTTAAATTCACCAGTTGCCGATTTGTCTGAAGATCCAATCCACATATGGGAGGAAATTAAAGGAGTGTATCCAAATTTGTATATTCTTTCAAAAAAATATTGTTTTTTGCTAGCGACATCTGTTCCTGCAGAACGCCTCTTTTCCAAAGCTGCAGCAACAGCAACTAAAAACGAAACCGGCTTACAACGAAACGACTTTCGAAATTATTGTTTCTAAGTTCCTGGATGAAAAATACATAGATATGTATTTATAAATTATTTTAGATAGTCGTCCGTATGTTGAACACATGTATTTGTGTAATGTATTATAGTTATTTGGTTTTAAACGCAAAAATTGAAATTTAATTTTATCACAGAATAAAAACCACAAACGAATTTTTTTGTACTTCTATTTTTTATTATAAAAATCGATTAATCGTTTTTTTTCTTTCAATTTAATTGCAATACAATTATTTTCTTTCGATTAATCATTTAATGTGTAAATCGATTTTTTTATTTACTTTTGCCATCACTAGTTACAGTACAGTACAGATCAGGTTAGTAAACAAGTAGTTGATATAAGTATATGTATGTATGTATGTGTATTTGTGTGTACAATGCAATACTTGTTGTCTTAAATCTTTCAACAAGTGGCTGTTTAATGAAAAAGTCTTAATTTTCTTTAAATACCTTCATGTGAGAGATACTTCTACATAAGCTCTATTAAGAGCTTTTTTGTGCTCTTTCTCAATAAATAATTAAAAAAATCAAATAATCCTCTGCGGAGAATTAAAACAAAACTCTCTACGGAGAAACTTAACGAAATTTTTTTTATGTCTGTCTTTATCCCGAAAAACATGTCTGACTAATTCTTTGTTAATGTTGAAGAAGATATTGAACAAAACATTTTTATTAAAATATTTCATATATTTTCATATAAATTATAATTTATATACATAAACTTTTAACTTATTTACTGTAAAAACATTTCTGTTTGGCATTCAGAACATTGTAACTTTAATATTATTATTTTGTAGAAATAAAGCATCGAAATAAAATGAAATTATTAAGTAATAAAAATTTTAAATTTTCTCAAACCAATGTCACTTACAATTATTTATGTGAAAGAATAAATAATTAAGAATCTTTATAGAAAATAATTCATATTTATTCAAGTACATTTTTTGTTTTTAAAAAACAAAAACAACAATAACAAACTTATTTCATCAAAATCATGGAAAAACTTTATTTGAAAAATATAATTCCACCGAAGGCTATTCCGTCAAAAAACAAAAACAACACTACAACGATAACTTTTTTCATCATTGAACTTGTCTGTTTTTCCATGTTCAACAAAATTATTTATTAGTTGGTGGTTTTCTTTGCCTTCGCTCATTTCAAAAAGCTTTTCACACACTTTTCCGACCGAATTTTCACCAACGATCTCATGGTTGACATAAAATGAAAATTTCTTTTTTTCATACTTAAAATTCGATCCCGACACGACGAACAAGCTATTCGAACAGAAGAACAGCTAGAAAAACCGAAAAAATTTCAACGAAAATCTTTCAGTTGCGAGCGGACCTCTGCTTAGAGTGGAACAAAAATTTAAAAACTAAAAAAAAAAAATAGTCCGCGGAAAACGTTAATTTTTAAATTTTTGTTTTTTTTTGTTCTTAAATCCTCAATACATACATATATAAAATAGCTGCATATACATATATATATGTGAAAAAAATACCAAAAATATACTAGATAAATTGTTATACACACACAGAAAAAATTGAGAAAAACGAACCGAGGCCAAAAAAATAAAGACGTTTTTAACCAAAAATAGTGCTTGAATTAAGAATTTTCTTCGAACGGAAAAAATTGCATAAAATTCACAAAAGTTACTTAATTGAAAAATAAATAATTTGTTGTTTTTTTTTGTCTTCATTTTAGTTTTTTTTTTTACATTAATTTTAATTTTATACCGATGAAGAATTAATTTTGCTTTAAAAATACAAAAAACGGAAAAGAATAAAGAAATAAAAAAAAAAAAATTGGATAAAATTCTCGAAAAACGACGAAAATGACTTTTTCGCGAATAAAACTTGTAACATTGTTAGTGTGCTCGCTGCTGGCACTCAGTTTTCCCGGATATGTAAATTGTGCTAAGAAAGGTGCACAGAATGGGAGCCCTGCGCCCCCACCCGTGCCCGTTGAACCGGAGGCTGTTATCGAGGAGGTCAATGCTAAGCAATTGGAAAAGCTGCTGGCCGACAAGGATTATGTAGCGGTGTTCTGGTGTAAGTTTTTAAAAAAAAAAATGAATAAAATATTGTGATCAACTTGTTGAATATAAAGCAGACAACATCAGCATATTTCAGCTCATCTCAATATTTCGAACAGTATTGAAACAAAATCTTTGAAATCTGACAAATTGAAATAATTAAAAAAAAAAAAAATTGCAAAAATATCCCAATGAAAAATTTCCCTTAGTAAAAACGTTGTGTTGTCCGAGTGTTGGTGCAGTTTTTCTTCAATGTGTTTGGGTACTTATGTCAAAATTCCTGCATATCTAAGTTAAATCGTGCGCCCAGAAAGGGATGGCTATAGGTGCGTGAGTCCAAAAAAATTGTCTAGCTGCCAATAGATTTGCATTTTTATTTGTTCCTCAGCTAGTAGCTGCTGTCAAAGAAACACTGAACTTCTGGCTGGTAGTTGTTGTTGTTGTTGAGTTTTCTTAAATATATTCTTGTTGTTGTTATTTTGGTTTTTATTGTTGTTGCTAGCACAAACACCATGAAGCATCCTTTCAATACAATATTCTATTTCTAAACGAACTATACTAAATAACAAGAACAACAATAATAGAAACAACAACAACAACAACAATAAGCAAGCAAAAAAAAAAAACAAAAAATCCAAGATAAAAGTGCTTAAAATTGTGAATTTATAAGCAATTCTTTGTGTCGCTGCGAAACGATGCGCGAAAAGCACAATACAGGGTAAGAAAGTGGAATAAAAATATTTTTAAGCCATTATGAAGAACCCCATTTCAAAGAAATATTTTCGAATATTGCAGTTTTCAAAATTGGCGCCAAAATAAAAATGGCGCCACGTGAAAATTCTGACATTTCAGTAAGAATTTCACCATCATTCTTGTGTTAAATTTTAATTTTTAAATGTTAACTAACTTCTTAATAACATCAATCCAGACTTTGCAATTTTTTAAATTTTTTATCATGTAAAATATTGGTTTAGTACTTTGATATTTAGACGGGAAAACAGAAAAATAGAGCCCAATTCATTTCATTCAAAAATAAGCTTTGTTGCCATGAGCAGCTGTAGCCAAACTTGCAGGATTTAGTTTAAAGTATCTAGTTACAAAGAAAATTTAGGGTCTTGACCCACAAATAACATTACGTTAACATAGACCAGTATTGTTTGGCCCATTGCCGCAGAAAGTATGTTCCTTGGAGCAAATTTTGGAAGGAGATAATAAAAATTTGCAAGTGCCAACTCATAGCAAGTAAAATAATATTTTTACGCCAAATATCACCACCGTATCCCACAAAACTGAGTTTTTGAAGTAAAACTGCTTTAGCCGCGTATACAGCGAATTGGCTCGGGGAGTAAAATCGATATTACACAATCCTAATGAAGCGAAAAAAATTTTAAGAACTCAGCAGTTCACTTGGGCAGAAGTAGATTAAATCTGTTTTATACAATTTCGAAAACTTTTAAGTTATTGTACCATCTAATAATCATACTATATCCATCATATCTTACCATTACCTTTTTTTTCTTGTAAGCACTTTTAGCCAAAAATTTTAAATAGAAAAATGACAATTTACGGCGAGGTAGTGGTGATATATCGCTCATTAGGGGTGGTTAATGTTGGGGCGATTTTGATTTTGAATAAACCACAAATTATTTAGGAAATTATTATCATTTCTTTTTATTATGATAATATTGGTATGGTTCATTTATGTATGGAACAAAATATCGGTCACATGGCGGCACACCTCCATCCGATGGTCCAAATTTTCGATGACGCTGAGGCTTAATTGAGGTTCTATGCCATTAACGTGCCGAATTATCTCATCCTTTAGCTCTTGAATTGTTGCTGGCTTATCGACGTACACCTTTTCTTTCAAATAACCCCAAAGAAAGAAGTCCAACGGTGTCAAATCACATGATCTTGGCGGCCAATTGACATCACCACCATGTGAGATAACACAGCCATTGAATTTCTCGCACAAAAGATCTATTGTTTCGATAGCTGTGTGGCAAGTGGCACCGTCCTTTTGCCGTCCACCATCCATATCTACCAATTTGGGCCATAAAAAGATCGTTATGTTCTCACGATAGCGAACACCATTCAGAGCAAATACCTGACCGCCCTCATTTTGGAAAAAATACTGCTCGATGATGCCGCCAGCCCATAAACCTTTCCAAATAGTCACTCTTTGTGAGTGCATTGATTTTTCGACAATCACTCTTGGATTAACATTCTCCCAAATGCAGCAATTCTGCTTATTGACGAATCCACTGAGGTGAAAATGTGCCTCCTCACTTAAGATAATTTTCATCGAAAGTGCACGATATGCATTTTGATTTGAACGCCCATTTTCATAATAAGCCTGAATAACTTTAACGCGTTGCTCGATTGCGTATCTTTCCATGGTTCAAATTGAAGTACTCTAAAATTTGCGCTCTCAATTTCTCTCATTCTGCAAGTTTTTTGCGTACGCGAACGCCAAAAGCTGATAATTTGTGAAAATTATCACAAATTATCAGTACTCGAACAGACCAAATGTTGTGAGTGCTACAAACGTCAAACAAAAAGGCAACAACAACAATTAGAACAATTCAAATTCGAACAGCTGGCTTTGACATCTAGCTCACTTCCTCTCAAATGTACGCCTACCTATCATGAGTATAAACGAGTTTTCTGCAAAAAAAATTTTTTTTTAATTATTGACAGCTTGCTGTTTAGAGGTATGCGGAAGGTTTAGCTTCCTTGCTATGAACGATAAAAACTAATTTCATTTTGACTAGACTAGTTTGGTATAATGATAATGGTTAATCACCATTCTAAAGTTCTCTATACGTGTCAGTGGAAGCAAAACAGCAAAATCTTCCGAATAGGAATAGGAATGTTCGACGTTGAAAAAACATGGATGATGACAGCGACGTTGACATCGAGAGCTCAAAATCGATTCTCGATGTTTCTCGAATAAAAAAAAAAACTCGCGTGTAGCAACGTACACGTGGCAGAAGTGAAACTTCCTTAACAGTAAGAAATAAGAAAGATTTTAGTGTGAAATAGAGAGAGAAAGTATCTGAATACGAAATCAATACGAAATGGAATAATAATTTGTTGATTCAATATTTGCATCCAGGGACCGTACCGAATATGGTTTTTGTCGGAAGTGTCACATATTAATTTTTATCTCTTAATTTTTATTTTTTCCGACAAAAATAACGGTTTTTTGTGCCTTATAGTTTTTTTGGGCAAAAATAACAGTTTTTTTCTGCCGTTTATTTTTCGGTCAAAAATATCAGGTAATTTATATTTGTACAAGTCATTTTACCGCTAAAAAAATTTTGATATTATTATTTTCATCTCATCGGTGACACATTTTACACATGGTATCAACAGTTCAATCTGTCAAGCGGCCTTTAAGAAAACACAAATTGCTTGATATTTTTGACCGAAAAAATGAAAGTCACAAAATAACTGCTATTTTTGACCGATAAAATAAAAGTCCAAAGTAACCTTTATTTTTCCTCGAAATATACTAGGCAAGAAATTAACTTTTAAAGAATCAGTTTCAAATTTAAAAGCGACTTAATATTCGTGAGGCTGAGGACATTTGTAACATAATGGTGTATTTGAAAAAGTCTTTCGACAATTTTTTTCATTTGAAAGTTGTAAAATAACAGTTATTAGTTGCTTATGTCTTCTCAACATTGTTACTGTTTGAATGCTGGATTGCATTTGCATAGTACTCTTTGAAGGAGCCTCCGAAAGCAGAGGCAAATCTTGTTCATTATTACCTCCTGCTTCCTGATCATAATAATTGCTATGTTGATAGAGGGCCTCATAAAGCAGCGAACGTTGATTATTGAGTGCATCAACTTGGTTGGCTTTAAAATTTTGTTGAGATGCATCAGTGTGTTTTTTGGAGATTGGTTCTTTGTAGATTCACCAAAATACACTGATGTTTCGTAAAAATAAATTTTGTAACTCAGCCGTTGCTGCAATCACCTTACCTTCATCATTAGTTGCAGACCCAGCTGCGGCTGTATTCTTAAGAGCTCTAATTCGCTCTCTATATTCACGAACGCGTTTTGCTCCTGTTTTAGCTATTTTTCTATTTTTTTTCCGTGCTTACTTGTAGGATGAAAATTAATGTTACGGTTATGTTAATAATGTAATGTTAATGTTAATCTAATGTTAATGTTAATTATGTTATTTTCAGTATGTTACGCGTTCAGTTTTAATTACATTTTGTTTGGCTATATATCATGTGCCTATTTGGCGTAAACGTATAGATTCCGGCTCATAAGCAACGATGTTCGGGGTTCAATTCTCGGCAGCGGCAGTAGTTTTTTTTTAATTTTCATATGAATTGAAAACGTTAGCCTAGCGTCACGAAAAAGGACCTTGAAATTTCACTCGCCGCCAAAGAAGTTTCAGTTCAAAAAATCAATGTTGCACAACATCGTCATCAATACAGAAAACATCGATTTTTTGTCACTTAACAGCGATGAACTTCGAAAATCGGTTATTATCGAACATCCCTAGTTGGAAACCTTCTTTTTATAAGCGATATAAGCAGCTAAAGAAGTTGCACTTCGAAATATTACGGACTCAAGCCATTGTTCACTAGTATGTTAGATTTTTTTAGTCCGTTAGATCTGTTAGTTCAGCCTCAAACCATCGTTTTTTCTCTCGTTAATTATGATCTGACTCTACTTTTTCAATGGAATCAAATGAAGGAAAATCAACGACGCATTGTTTAATTGAACTAAAGGGTTTCCCAATAAAAACGACCTTACTTTGAATTTCAAAAATGGTTCTGATTTTTTTATTTGGAAGATAATCTTATGCCATTTATTGAGAAAAAACTAATTTTCTATTTCAACTATTGAAAGGACTTTGACCGATCTTCTTATGATCAATTGTGTTGTGTGTGTTATTAAATGTTTGCACACAGTTAACCGAAAACTGGACCTATGTGTTTATGTCGACTCCGAACGGCTAAAGTTCATGTTCTCAAGAAACTTTACATGGCATTATTTGCTCTCAGAGGTTTGCCATTGTCTGCAGAGAGATGGTGACCGACCATTATGAAATGATCTTGTTTGCCGACCGTTCTTGAAATCCTGCTTCCACAATCCCACGGCGTCCGTGTGGTTATTTACGTTCGCAAAATTCTGGCGGTTTGTTTTTTTGTTGTTGTCTTATTTCAATATATCGGGCCTCAATCCCTCGACTCATTCACTATGCACGCACTTCCACTTTCACTGTTCAGAATGAACCGAACTCGTCGGCAGCATTGCAGACTTAGATATTTAGGTTCCACACAATGAAAACCAAACGCAGCCATCTTTTTGCCAACGCAGATGCAATTTTCACAGAAATCGGTACTCAACTTGGGTGACTTTACACACACCTATATTTGAAATTCCTTTCCAGGCGTAAAATTGTTGATTTTCCAGGCGATTATTTGAGAAATTTTAAGTAAAAACCTCCCTACCCACCAAATAAAACATATTTTGGCGGCACCTGCGTTAGTTCGAAAGTTCGAGTGTGGCACCACTCAAAACTTGCATTCCACAATGGCCGACTCTGATTTTGAATGAGCCTAGGGAATTGATTCAGAGCGGTCAGTCACTCGTGCGATTCTGCTTTTTAATGTCAAGACATTGGATTCAGTGCGATCAGTCACCCGTGCGATTCTGCTTTTTAATGTCAAGACATCGGATATCGAGAGCAACCCCAGGAAACACAACGGCACCAATATTTTGCCATTTTTAGGCTTAAATGGAAGTATTTTGCCCAGCGATGCCATCAAACATGTAGAACCAGTAAAGCGATGAGAAGTAAATATTAAAACTAAGGTGCGCACACAAAATGGGCGTCACCCGCCCAACTCCCATACAAGCCACATTAGTGAAACCTATTAAAAACTGTAAGGGAATACATGTATTTTAAGAAAATATTAAAATTTTAAAAATTTTAAAAAAATAAGAAGTTATTTATATTTGTTTAAGAATATCAATATATATTTATATATAATAGCAGGTTAAGGGTATTCCATAGTCGGACTAGACCATCTTTAGACTTTCCTTACTTGTTTTATATAATTTTAATTTTCAAATTTCTAGTGGTTCTAACTTTTGAACCAATAAAAATGTCAAAATAACAATTGATGAGTAGATGAGCATACAAATATGTCTACACTCAGAAAAAAGTTTATGGGAATATGGTAGAGAAAAATGGTATAGACTTTGCTCCAGAGAATGCTATTCTCTAATTGCGATACTAAAAATTCTCTAAAAATGATAAAAAGCTACCATGAAATAGAAAAATATATCATTTTTAGAGAAAAATACTTTTTTTTTGCGAAAATATTTGTTTTTATTGAAGAAAATACTTCTCATAGTGAATTTTGTATCAAAATATAAGAAAAGTTTTTCATTTTCAATAAAATTTCTCTATAAATGAGAAATTTTTTGTGCGAGAAAAATACTTATCATTATTAGAGACATTGAAATGTTTCCATTTCCTAGAAGTAAAGAAATATTTCTACGAAAATGTGAAAATTTATTCTTATTGAAGAAAATTTTATTTGAAAAAGAGAAAATTGCTATTATCAAAAATAGAGAAATATTTTACCGGAGCAAGGTATGTGTTTCTCAGTGTATTGAATAGTAAAATAAATAAATAATTTTTACACTAGTCATTTTTGTATACGCAACGACGAAATGATGTAACTATACCGCCGATCGGCATACGTTTATTCTTAACTCGTATTTTCTTTTGATTTTTGCTAGACTTCAAATTTTCGTAACAATATTCAAATACCGTTATGTCATCATTGCGCTGCATGTCTCTTACTTTACGAAATAAAGTTCATAATGAAATTATCACACGAAGTCATGATCGTCTTTACCGTGCATTCTTTTTGTAGTTGTAGTCGTAAGGGAAGACGTAAAGTGCTCTAACAAATAACATACTTACTTTTGCATGATACTGTTTTCACCACCATTAGCTAAAGGAAAACATGAATTATTTATCAAGCATCTTTCCGACTGGGTGCTTTAAAGTGATAAGTTAAGTTCTCTACGGAGAATACTTCTATTTTTATACCCCCACGCGTACTGCGTAAGGGGTATATTAATTTTGTCACGACGTGTGTAACACCCAAAAGGAGGAGTGGTAGGTATGGAAAAGTATATATATTCTTGCTCAGCATCACCACCTGAGTTGATTTAGCCATGTCCGTCTGTCTGTCCGTCTGTCCGTCTGTCCGTCTGTCCGTCTGTCCGTCTGTCGACACGATTACAGCCGTAATTTTTAAGCTATCGTAATGAAATTCGATATTTAAGCTTTTTTTAAAAAAACTAAGGTCAAGTTCGAGAATGGGCTAAATCAGATGAAAACCACGCCTACCTCCCATACAACCCCAAAATTGAAAACTCTACAAAGAAGCTAATATTAAAGCTACAATACTGACATTTTGTATATGTGTATTTTATGTCAAAACTGAGAAGTCTTATAAAAATGGGCGTCATCCACCCACTAACACGCCCACCTCCCATACAACCCCAAAATTGAAAAATCTATAAAGAGGCTAATATTAAAGTTACAAGATGGAAACTCGGTATTTGTGTATTTAATGTCAAAACTGAGGTGTGTTATAAAAATGGGCGTCATCCACCCATTAACACGCCCACCTCCCATACAACCCCAAAATTGAAAAATCTATAAAGAGACTAATATTAAAGTTACAAGGCAGAAACTCTGTATTTGTGTATTCTATGTCGAAACTGAGGTATGTTAGAAAAATGGGCGTCATACACAATCTAACACGCCCACCTCCCATACAACCCCAAAATTTAAAACTTTATAAAAAGGCTTATATTTAAGCTGCAGGAAAACAATTTGATATGTATGTATTTTAGACACATTAAAATAATAAAATCTCTCAAAATCTCATACAAAAAGCTCTTCAATTTAAGATTCTTCCACCCTTAAGAATCGGCCGTGGGGGTATTTTAACTTCGGCCAAGTCGAAGATATACCTTACTAGTTTTAATATATCAATACTGTTAGAACCGTTTTATGCCTCAATTGATATGCCAGTGATATCTTAGATTATTTACGTCTTCGTTACTCGTAAAACCTGTCACAAAAAAACATTAAAATAGTTGTGTAGGTACAAAAGTTTTAATCCAATTGAAGTGTTAGTTTTCATAAGTAAGGTTATGATTGCAGTTTATTGAGATGTTATTCTGAGATTGAATATGGAATGACTGACCATTAAAAATACTATTCATAAAAAAATTTGTTTATGCCGGAATCATAGTAATTTTTCTCTCATAACAATCTACACAATTGTCAGGTGAAACAATTATTCACAATTCTTTGTTGAATTGTTGAGCGTGGAATCAATTAAATAGGCACTGACAAGCGTCAATATATTGTTGTTATCTTATAGCCCAAAACAAAAGTTTTTCTTTAATATATTTAATATAAAAATTTCAACTTCTTAACGAAATTCATTCTATCTTAATTCAATTTAATTGAATTCATAAGTTTTTTGACGTTGTGTTCACTATAGAACAAAAGTTTTTTGTAGTGAGAAATATATTTTTATTTCCCAAAATAGCTCTATAGATAAATTTTTAAAAATATATACATATACTATGTATATCACTCATATGAACTATCACTCAAAAATGTATATTTTTCGCGAGTATTTATTTGAATTTATTAATTTAGCCAATTTTGTCATAACAAAATCTTTCTTTGTTCAAAAAAACAGCATCGTTTAATCAATTTGTATGGATTTTATTTTTATACTGTTTGTTTTAAAAATAGATTTTTTAAGGGGTGCTTTTAAGCATTTCCTTTTGTTTAACGTTTCATTCTTAATTTTTGTTTTTTGAAAAAAAAAAATTAATCATTAGCAATGAAAGTGCAGCCACTGCATTTGTTGATTCACACAAACATGGCTAACAACAACTTCCGGTAATGATTCTGTTTTTTTTTTCTTTTTTTTTTCTTGCATATTTCAATCTCGGCAGATTAATAATCCGTACATCAAGTGAGACGCGGCCAAAAACTGTCGTGTGTGACGCCGCATGCCACGACGATTATTCATTCGTAAGGTGGGTTGGTAGCCTGCTGACGGCACAGCAGCACATTCATTATGGTTTGAAGACAACACTAAAGCCGCAAAGTAGCAGCAAAAACAAAAACAACAGTAGACCTCATGCAACATTGAGTGCAATTGAACAATTCATGAAAAGCAAAAATGCAAAAATGTTTCGATTCAAAAGTCTAGAAAGTTCTAATATAATTATCAAAAACAAAAAAATAAAATTAAAAAAAAACCTTGCCAAAAGTTCACTGAATTAATTCATAAAAATTTATGCCGAACTATTAAAGGTTTGTGTTTTTGGCTTTAACACAGTCAGGGTGGATACGTTTTTGTTGCTGCTATTATTATTGTTGGCCGGTGACAATAATTCGGTAATACTTGGGCAGACGTGCCTCTTAATTTTACGCCAAGCATTTTATTTAAATGATGTGATTGTGTTGTTTTTGTTGTTGTTAAATAATATACATAGATATTCAACTATGGACCAAACTTGACCGCTTGCTTAATGTGTATTCATTAATCAATCTGATGTTTGTAGCTGCATCTTTATTCGATGTGATATATGTAAATGTGTATGCAATTTTAAATTTTAATGAATACTTTTGGTATTCTTTTTAGATGACTAAAATTGGGGAATACACAGCTCAAAGATGTTAAAGAAAGAAAAATAAACAATCAAAACAAGACAACAAAACAAAAGTATTTTTTCAAACATATTAAAATATTTACACACATGTATATAACATTCCATAATAATTTTGCATTGCTGTTAATTCTTTTAAAAATATTCTTATTTTTTATTTTATAACCCGATTTTGGGTAATTGGAGAAACAGGGTTTTTTAAAATTTTAGGTTTTTCTGAAAATTTTAATCAATAATTTCGGTCTATTCGAAAAACAAGGCACAATTTAGATTCTAAAAAAAAGAAGAAAATAATTGTGAATTTTTTTTTAACAATTTGCTTACGAATATGGCTTACTACTAATTGGTACTGCATCCTGAATTGTCCAAATCAGGTCGATATCTTCGTCCCATTCTCTCCACAAGCTTTTGCACTCTATCCTACGGAATATAGTATCAAGCGTTCTCAGTTCCACTCCACAACTCAAAATTTTCGTTGCTAATTCTGATCTTTACATCGTTCCATAAATTCTCTATAAGATTGAGGTCTGGACTTTGAAACGTCCAATCCAAAATATTTATTCTTTTCCTTTTCAAGGGTCATTATAGTGCATTAACGACCATTGAACTCAAATGTTTCTTTTTTGTTAAGAGCGGCTTTCTGCGGCTGATGCTTCCATAAAGATTAGTTTCATGTAGTCTTCTACATATTAGTTTTCTTGATGCATTAAGGTTATTTTCTTCAATCATTTCCCTCATAATTTGCTTCGTTGACTTGAAAGAATCAGCCTTACTTTTGGGAACTATAAGTCTGTAGAATTATATCAAAAGACACGGTGGTTTTACGTGGTCTAGAATTGCGGGGCTTATTCTCAAAATTATTTGAACTATTTGATTTAACCAACGTGAGTGCATTAAAGAACATTTTACTCGAAATTTTTATAATATCGGGAATTTTATCCGGTTTTTCCGTTTTTCAGGAGTGCAATGTTTTCCACGACCCATTTTTACTACGAGAATTGGCTTAATTCACTTAATTAATTACTACAATTTTTACTAAGACTCGATTTTGTTAATTCCTCTTCACAAACTAACATGTTTGCTATTTATATGACCACTGCAGATCGTACATGCCTATACAAAAACATATGGCTTGAGTAAATAAAAGTATGTAATGGAACATCTCTCTCGGAGTTTTACACAACGTTACACTGGAGTCCCAATAAATTATAACTATAGTTGTTGAATGCATTACCAGTTTCAAACGAAAAGTTAAAAAAAATATAAAATTTGTGCTATTTATTTGTCCATGGCTGTGTGTATGTAAAAAAAAACAAACTAATTGGCCATTTCAGCCCTTGCAATGACTTTGACCGAGCTTCTTATGATCAATTGTGTTGTGTGTGGTATTAAATGTTTGCACACAATTGACCGAGAACTGGACCTACATCTTTTATGCCGACTCCGAACGGCTAAAGTTCATGTTCTCAAGAAACTTTTTACATGGCATTATTTACTCTCTGATGTTTGCCATTGTCTGCAGAGAGGTGGTGACCAATCAGAAAAATTTTTTTATTGAAAAACCTTTTCGCCGCGACTGGGGATCGAACTTGGGCTCCAAGCATGCTAAGCCACACTCTTAACCTGCATGCCACGGTCACCACTATGCATGTATAAGAAATAAAAAATTATTTTCAAAAAAAGCATTACGTCCATTTTGGATTGTGAAAACCCTATCATAAAGACAATTTAAATGTGAAATTCAAGGTAATAGAAATGGTCTCTCACCATTTGATCCGAACGGCTCAAATGAACATGGGCACCAGGAAAAGCGATCATCTCAAGATATCTTCTTGGCACATGCTTAGATTTGGAGATCATGTCCCTTTGTTTTCAAACGTCATATACTTTTTTGTATGAAACTGCTACTACGGGGGTATTCATCTCTTACTCACTTCCAAAGGCAATGATTATGATCTTATTGGCAAGAATCTACGTAGCTGCTGTTGGAGAGATATGGATGTTTGAAGTGAAACTTCGTTGGCGGCGAGTGATATTTCAATGTCTCTTATTCGTGACGCTAGGCTAACGTTTTCAATTCATATGAAAATTTAAAAAAATTATTGCCGCTGCTAAGAATTGAACCCCGAACATCGTTGCTTATGAGTCAGAATCTATACCATTACGCCATGTAGGCACATGGAAATGATCAACCAAAATGTAATTAAAACTGAACGCGTAACATACTGAAAATAACATAATTAACATTAACATTACATTAGCATTAACATTAACATTACATTATTAACATAACCGTAACATTAATTTTCATCCTACACTCAGAAAAATATCAACTGTAATATTAACAGTCGGCCGCTGTTATTTCAAAACACTGTTCGATTGAATGATTTGCGTTTAAGTAAACAATTTTCTTTGTTGAATGAACGTTTCAAAGTATTTTTGTGCTGTTAAAATCATCTGTTGAAATATTTTTGTGCTTATATTGAATTGTCAATTTTTCTAAGCAATAGTTTTTATATGTGTTTTGCTATATTTATATTATCGTTGCCAATAGCTCAGTGGATGTGCACTAGACTGTCATGCGGGAGACGTGGGTTCGAACCCTATCTGTGTAATTATCAAAAATTGTAATTTAATAATTTAAATAATAATAATTCTGTTTCATTAATTGTTTAGTCAAAAATAACCTACAAAATAAAATGCTTACAATCTTGCAAAAAAAAAAATTGAAAATTTTATTTTTTATTTAAAAAAAAATATTTTAAATAAAAAAAAAATTTTTATTGGCCTTGCCGGATTTGAACCGTGGACACTCGAGTACTAGACGCACACGTTAGCACACTCGGCCATACATGAACTTTCAAACCAGTGATCAAATTTCAATAAATAAGTTTTTATACGGGTTTCGTGTTCCATAGACCAACAGTCAACCGACTGTTGATTTGAAAGTTTCATTTGTTGGATGGTATTTAACAGTGAAATCTATTATTTCAACCCATGATTTGTTTGATAAAACAGCATTTTTTCCCTGAGTGTACAAGTATGCACGGAAAAAAATAGAAAAATAGCTAAAACAGGAGCAGAACGCGTTCGTGAGTATAGAGAACGAATTAGAGCTCTTAAGAATGCAGCCGCAGCTGGGTCTGCAACTAATGATGAAGGTAAGGTGATTGCAACATAACATACGGTTATGTTAATAATGTAATGTTAATGTTAATGCAATGTTAATGTTAATTATGTTATTTTCAGTATGTTACGCGTTTAGTTTTAATTACATTTTCTTTGATAATTTTCATGTGCATACATGGCGTAATGGTATAGATTCCGACTCTTAAGCAACGATGTTCGGGGTTCAATTTTCGGCAGCGCCAATAATTTTCTTAAATTTTCATATGAATTGAAAACGTAAGCCTAGCGTCACGAATAAGAGACCTTGAAATTTTACTCGCCGCTAAAGAAGTTCCACTAAAAAAATTCTATAATCTGGAAAACTTTTAAAGCTATCGAGCTTTTCAATTTGGATATAACTTGTTTTGCACCTGATATAGCTTGATTTGCTCACAACACAGCATCCTTGGATATACCTTGGTTTGAATAAAACAAAAATTAAAATATATTTTCAAGAAAAATTATCGCATATTTTACTCAAATAAAATCAAAAATATATTCCAAATGAATTCATATTCTTGTAAAAATATAAAATAAAAGTTCTGCTCACAGGATCCGCGCTTAATCATTTCAAAAATGTTTTGACTGAAATTTCTTATAGAATCTAAGTTCACAGTCTCTTATAAAGTATGCTCCACTTTTAATCAGCAAATTTTTAACATCTTTTGTCTTTGGATATAAAATTTGTCGCAGAGCTTTTGTTGTTGGTGGAATAGTGCTGTTATGTTGGCATCGCATTTTCCCGCGAACAGGGAAAACCATTGTTACTGACTGTCTTATCTAGAGCATTATAAAACCAACTAATAACTGAAATCCAAAAAACTCAAATTATTTGATCCTTTCTATAACTAGTAGCGAGAAGGAAACAGCATTTATAAAAAAATTTAATTTTTAGGAAATATGTATACACAAGGAGTTGATTTAAAAAAAGCTATTATGATGAAAATATGTGATCAATATAAGTTTTCGTCAAAGTAAAGATTTCATCATATTTTTCATTAAAACTTAACCCTTGAATGCTCAAGAAACTCGATTTTTCAAAACATATATTGTGTTAAATGGTATGGTACACACTGTTTTCTCTTAAAGTTTTTGAAAAAAAATATTTTTATAGAGTTATATATTTAAATATTTTAAGTTACACTGTGCAAAAGATACATCGGATGAGGTTGTAATTGATTCAAATGGCATAATATCGTTAATAAAAATATATTTATGTAGCAGGAAAAGCTTTTTTAGTGGCTTCGAAGACCCTCATGTACCTAGATTTCGCTCTGCTAAGACTTGACTTTACTTAATTTTCACAAAAAATTTTGTTTCGTTCGTTGATAAAGTATTCATACAACTGTAACAAATTTTAAAATGGTTTTATTTCTTGCAATAAAGGGCTTTAAAGATTTTTCTGACTGTAACGATTTACATTTCATATCTTTCTGGTCGTTGGTGGTGGAATGAGAGGCTTTATCTTAAAAGATACAATGGGCATTTAAGGGTTAATAATTAAATATATTAAAAATAGAAAACTTTTAATTATATAATATATATAATAAATATATTAAAAATCGCATTGCTATCTTAAGCACAATTCATCCACAGCGAATATAAACATCATTGGATATACCTTGTTTTAGAGCAAACAGCTACGTGGATATAACTTTATTTGCACGAAACACATTTTTTCTTTGATTTTTTAAAAAAAAGCACATGCCGTGTTTTACAACAAAATGTACTGTAGAACGTGTACAAGGTTCTTATCTACACGGCCGTCATAAGGAAGAGTGCCGTATCTACATTTTTGTAAAATTCGAAAATAGACGCATTCTAATAAGTTATCACTAGTTCATCGAAACTGGGAAGATTATTTATATATTTTTGATAAGTCGAAGTAGTTGAATCCTCAACAAAATCAATCATAACATTATTTTGTCATTCTTATCAAAAATGAAGAAAGTGCAGAGAAACGGTAGTTGCCGCTTTTATGCGTTGTTTTGTTAGTAGGAAAATTTATTGTTTTATAAATTTTGATTTTATATGAAAAAAAAATCTTTCAATATATCAAAAACAATTTTTCAATGACAAGCAAAACACAGGTAAAAAGCTTTTACCTTTCATCTAGTTACCGCTTTTTTTGCTCTGTTTTTGTAGATACATACTGCTTTTAAGCTCAGTATGATAGCTATATTTTGTGTAGGTAGGACTCTTTTTGTGTAGATACGACAGTTTGAGTCAATATTATTGTTATGAAGGTATGAAAATGGGAAATTTTTTTAATATTTTTTTTTTAGTATGTACCTTTTGTTACATTATTTGGTGTTATTGGGTAACATTTTTGGTATAGGCTAATGCAGAAAGATGTCAAAAAGCAAAAACCGAAAAAAAATGCTGCCCGAAACCGCCCCCTCCCCCAGATTTCATTGTCCCTGATAGGTGTCTAGTTTGATGAAAGAGAAAATTTGAAATGAAAGAGAAAAAGGACATGACATTGGTTGTTTTTTTTATAATTTTGTATTTTAGTAAATATTCTTAAGATTCTAAGAAAAAAATTTCATGGAAAAATTTTTACTAGCTCAAAAGTTACAGCCGGATTAGGGAGAGCGCATTTTTAATTTTCCTTGCATATTTCTTTGTTCACAAACTTTGAACGCGTTTATCTCGAAACCCTGTTTTTCGTACTGGTTGCGGCACTAGCGGGTTCAATTTTTGACGATTTTTTTTTTTTTTATTTTTTTTAAACTTGATTCGCTTTCGTATGACACGAGCTTTTTTTAATTTTTTTTCGATTTTTTATGAATTTTAAAGTCAATATTTTTTTCGAAAAACACACTTTCAAATTTGGAACATCACCAAAAAGTGAAAAAAAATGTTAAAAAAAGTCATACACTCCATACGATAACAAATTTTGTTAAAATTTAAAAAAAGTAAATTTTTTCCAGATCGGACAATTTTTGCGACTCCCAGCGCTGCAACCGCGAGGCGCCGTTTTTTTCTCTGCAGCCAGTTTGGAGCTCTACAAAATCATGTTGGAGTGAAAAATATATTTTTTTAATATTTTTTTTGTAATTTGTTCAATTCTCTACAATAATAAAAAAATTTTTGGAAAATGTTTGTTTTTGACTGAGTTATGAATTTTTCAAAAAAAGGTTTGTTTTCTCTGCCGCGATTGTTATGTCCCTCCTTAAGAAACTTAATTTACACCTTTATTTGGTCGAAACAAGCTTTATAGCCCTTTTTAAGTTCATTTAGACAAGTATCATTTACTTAGGACGAACAAATATTTTTGAGCGATTTTTCGAGCCAAATACCCCTATGTGCAACGTATGGAAACACGAATATTAAGCAATTTTTTTGCTACATTTCTTCCTTATAAGGAATTTATAAATTTAATGAAGTAGTTTTTCCTGTTTTTCAAAGCTGTTTTATTTTAAATTGTATGCAGGGTATTATAACACTGGTCAACAAGGTTTTTTTCCAGAGACCTGAAATACTTTTCTAGAACCACTTTTTACGTTTATTCTGCAACTATACTTGGTTTTTTACTAACAGGTCGAATTTTTGAGATACAGACTTGATTTGAGACTTTGATTCAGTTTTTCTACTCTAGAAACTAAATTGTTTCATGTAAAGCAATCATTTGTATGTCATCTGACAGATAATTAAATAAGCTATTCAATACCGTATTGAACATTTGTATGTCATGTTTCATCTCTAAGATATTTAAGTCTAAAGTTCAAATGTTGAATTTTTGGTTAAAAATTTTGAACTTTGACCGTCTTTTTCATAATGTTTTAAACTATTTTTCAAAAATGTTTTAATTTTATGTTTTTATATCAAATTCCCTTTATTAATATGCCAATAACAATATGATAGAGTTAGGATTGAATTAAAAAAAAATAAAACAATTTTTACAGCCGTTTTGTTCAATCAATATATATAAATTTGATTGATTTGATTTGACAAATTTAAAAACATGTCCTGTACTAATTTTGAAAAATTTTTTTATTTATGAATGCCGAGAAAATTTTCGATTAACAAAACGAATGATTTCAATGTTCTGTTTTCTTGTTCCTTCATAGATTCAACAAAATTTGGATCTTTGATCAACCGTCTAACCTGTAGTCCATCGAAAAAACCTGCTAACAATTTTTCTGCACTTAGCTGTGGAAATTTGTTTGATAGATAAGCAAAACATTCACCATCTTCTTTTTTAAGCGCCTTAACAAATTATTTCATAATGCCAAGTTCAATATGAAGCGGTGGCAATATAATACGATCTCAATTCACTAAAGGCGGATATAACAAATTTTGCTTACCAACAACACCAGACTATCTCGATGGCCACACTTTTCGAGTCCAATGATTCTTATTATCGCGGCAGTCCCACAAACACATGGATATTTTTTATAACCTGCTTGTTGTCCTAAATTAAAACCTACTTTTTGTCCTAAAAGGAAATTCACCATTTTCAAATCTACGTATATAACCCAATTATGAGATCCGTACTTCAATTTTTCGAGCACTAGATAAATACTAGTGTATTGTTCTTCTGAGTTCACATATGCATAAAAATTCTCTTTATCATAATATAATTCGAATTTTAAAAAATAGTGCGTTCATCACATGCAAAAGCTTTTATGACGAGAGTGAAGAGAATTGACTCGGGAACCGAACAAATTATTTAGAACATGCATGTATGTACTGAAAAAATATCAGGAGAAAATTGGATGCAAAGTGAAATTTAAAAAAAAAAAATAATATTTTCTCACTCCTGTTGTCATTATCTCAAAAACTATATCAGAGCATAAGAAATGTTGACAATTTAGCTTTCAAACATTTAGCTTTATGTATCATTACAATGTGATGAATGGTTATGATTTTGTAGGTAAAAATATCATAAAAACATGAATATTTAGAAACACCCTGTATCTAACAAATTAGAGCTGTTATGAAAAATTGGAATGATGTTTGGTATTACCAAATCTAAGTACATTAAAAATTGAGACCAATATTTCTGGAAAATTTAAAATAGGTGTAAACTGTTGATCAGTGTAATTTTTTGTATTTTCAAAATTTATAATTTTTCGAATCGATGTCCGTAACTCTGACTTCATATTCGTAAACAATGAACAATCGAAAAGCTCAAATAATGAACCGTTTAACTTTAGGGTTAGTCAAAACCTTCCTCTTAATCAAAATTTAAGTTAAAAATGCTTTAAAGCTTTAAATAGACAAATTTTTAAAGAAATATATAGAGTTTTATACACAGTTAACTTAACTTAAAATGTTATTTTATTTGAAATTAAAGGTCATACGTTGCCTTGGGGTGATGTACGAGAAATATAATCACCTTTTTCAATAATCGATATATCGAAAAAAGCTCATATTTAATGATAAATAGCTCCATTAACTACTAAAAGATTTGTGTTTTTTCGGGTATAAGTTTTACTTCCACCGTGCGTTGCGGCTACACAGACATTATTTTTTGTTTTGGGAACTGAACACCTGTGCAGAAAAGAGCTTTTAAGCACAGCTATTTTTAAACAATTCCAGATAATAAAAAATGTCTGTTTTAATTAATAGCACTTTATCATGTTTGATTTTGACATATTTTTGTATTCTCTAATTTTAGATGCGCGAAGCTGTGTAACCTGTGATAAAGTTTTAGCAGAACTCGAAAAAATCGACGATGACACCGATTCTTTCGGTGTTGATTTCGTTAAGATCAACGACAAACGACTAGCCAAGCAATATGGAATCAAGAATTTCCCGGCGCTCACGTACTTCAGGTAAAAAAATTTATGTAAAACACATCAAGTCAAAACAGCTTGCTTGCCCACAAAAACGCACTAAAGCCCGCCCAATACATGGCTGAATAGACTTATGCAGTTCGACAATCATATCTTTGTAGGGAAAAGGAACCAATTATTTACGATGGCGATCTTATGGATGAGGAGGGTGTTTTGGATTTTTTGACATCACTCGAAGCCATGGATTTGCCCGATCGCATCGAAGAAGTTAATGCAAAAATTCTTTTAAAAATCATTGAGGATACCGATTTTGTAGCAGTTTTATTCTGTAAGTTTTATTTGTTCAATTCTATTGTTATTTTTATTTTGTTTAAGATTTTTGTTAAATTTTATATAAATATTTTGAATACGTTGAGGAGTTTCTTGAGAGCAAATTCGCAGCAATTAAGTAGACACAATTTAACAATAATTAATGCAGTTGCAGTTTTTACAAAATTTTCACGTAGAAGTTAGTTAGTTTTCGGCACAAAAATATAGAAATTTTTGAAAACACAGTCAAGTCCAAAAAAAAAAGTTGTCTATTTTTAAGATCATTATAGTTAATGCTGCCAGCTAGTAGTTCTCTACTTCAATAACTTACGTATTATACAAACAAACAAACAAGCACATATGTAGATGTGTTTAAAAAAGCGATAAACTCGTTTAAAAATCTTGTGACTAACCAAATAACCCAAACATTATGGAGGTCAACGTATGTGTAACACTTTGAACATGTGTCTGAAGAAGACTTCTTTTACTCTTCTTATTCTTTTTGAAATGTCTTTCCAATGACTGCAGGTCCCGATCATGCCACATGTCCGCCTAGGATAATGGGTAAGTTCAGAAATGGGAACGTCAATTGTTTTCAAAAGCCCGATACGCCGTAGTATCTCTAGCGACCTGCACTTGCACCTGCACCACTCTCCACATGTTTTCCTCCATCACTGTTTTCTGTTCTGTTCTATTGCTTTTTTCTATGAAATTATTTAATTGTTTCCTTTTATTGTTTATTTTAAATGTGCTCTAATTGCTTTATTAACACTTAACCCTAACGTAGTCTATATCATAATTCGACCCAGAGTGAGTTTTTTATAAACTCCCTTTATTATTCAAATAAAATCTCCAAAGCAAATTAAATTTTTAATGTTTCCCTATTCCTGCTACTGATGGTTTTTTTCTAGTCTTTATTTTTTTACTCACTTTTTTATTTTATTTTGTTTTTTACACGCTACACACATCGAATGCATTCGTTTAAATAAAGATCACAGCTGAACTTAGCAACTGTATATATAATAGATGCTGCACCAAAATAGAACTCATAAATGTAGAATGTAGGGTAAATGCACAAGGTAGGCAGGCGTTGTGTAGAAAAACAAATTTTCAATATAAACAGGAAAGCAAGAATAAATATTTACTCGTACAGGATAAGTATACCAAGAAGCGTGAATGCATTTAATTTTTGAATTGTCTTAATTGTTCCGTTACTGTATAAACTTGGAATAATATTGGTTGAGTTATTTCGAGGCATTGGAATAACACACAAAAATATGAATTTGAAAAAAGAACTTAACGTTGAAAATAAAAATGCGCAACTTGGTGCAACTATTTATTTTTATATGTTAAAAAAAAATGATTTTTCCAAAAAAAAATTGAAATTTACAACATTAAAGTTCAACACTTCAGCCATTATTGCAATGTGATAGGCAAGTGACACATGCGTGTTTCTCAATTCTAGAAAAATAAATTTTCAAAAAACTATTCTCGAAAATTTCATATTTCGTTAT
This sequence comes from Tetanocera ferruginea, assembly GCA_958299015.1. Taxonomy (NCBI): domain Eukaryota; kingdom Metazoa; phylum Arthropoda; class Insecta; order Diptera; family Sciomyzidae; genus Tetanocera; species Tetanocera ferruginea. The sequence goes on from OY282640.1 coordinate 23,183,318, forward strand.
AAGAAAATCACAAAAAAATCACGATTATATCGTTGAACTGAATCACGCCCTGTTTTCTATCCAGTTCCAGAGCGAACTTTTTACACGTTTTTTTATTTAAGTCATTGCTAGGAATTTATCGAAGTCTAGAAAGTCTAACATCGTATTTACCTTTTAAATACTCGTGAGACGAAGCTGAGATAAGGAGCCTCACTGAACTTGTGAACAAACAAAATGTTCATCCTCGATTTTAGTCGCGCTCTCCGTGTTGCGGCTACCTTATTCAGTGTACCCTGATTTGGTAGAAGTGCTTCCGAAGCACTTTAGCGAGGTTTTGTTTTGAGAATAAACCAACGCTCACGGGATGCTCCTATAAATTCGCAAGCATTGTGTTGATTTCGAAGAGAGGTGATAGTTTAGTTCGAGGGTGGAAAGGTAAAATGCATTCAATACTTCAACGAGAATCTAATATATTGAACAAGTGAATATCGCATTTGACCGTAGTGCTACAAACCCTGTGTTGATATACCAATCTTCATAAAAGCATAAGCAAAGCACTAGTAAGCTTCCAAGCAGCTTCTTGTAAGAGAAGCAATACCATTCGAGAGCGATCTCTTAAGTGCTCCAAAAGAGCTTCGAAGAGGTTTCGCACAAGTGCTTAAGAAGAAGAGAAAATGTACCTCGCAATAGCTTGTTGGAAGTTCAATTTATAATTGGATAAAAGTCTTATACATTCTGTTAAACGAACGTTATCACCTGATTAAAAATTTTTTTGACTGGCATTATATTCCGTAAAAATTTCAGTGAGAGAGAGAGAATGACAATGAGAGAATTTTTTTTACTTGGAATGACAATGAAATTGACAGGCAAATGAACCTTAAATGAGGCATTATTTTAGAAAATAATTCTATCACTTATTTATGAGTCGGTCACCACCTCCCTGCTGACAATGGCAAACCTCAGAGAGTAAACAATGCCATGTAAAGCTTCTTGAGAACATGAACTTTAGCCGTTCGGAGTCGGCATAAAACATGTACATAGGTCCAGTTCTCGATCAATTGTGTGCAAACATTTAATAACACACACAACACAATTGATCATAAGAAGCTCGGTCAAAGTCCTTTCAAGGGCTGAAATGGCCAATATATTTTTTTTTTTAAATTTTTAACGTTATTTTAAAAACGAAATAATTTTGATAATTTATTTTTCTGCCTCAACAAAACGAAAAAATTTTTAAAAAACTGAACTCAACGACACTGATTTTGTACTCGTCGTCCTATTTGAGGAGGTCATTCTCCAAAGAGGACAACCGTAGGCACTGCGCCAGTTTCGTGTCGGAGCTAACGTCATATGGTGAAAAAGTGCAGGATGGAGGAGGTGCGTCGGAAACCTACTCTTCCTTCAATAACATCTCATTCTTTTTGAAGACCCTCATTTCAATGAAGATGAAACCATAGTCTACGTCTAGTCTATAGATTTATGATAAAAGTAATCGATCTGAAGTCCCCTTTGTCACCTTCCAGTTACCTGTTGGTAGATCAAGGTTTCCTAACCGAATCAACTCCAGGATTTTCAGGAGATCAAAAGGTTCAGCAGGGATCCCGGAACACGCTCTTGGACGGTAAGGTGTCAGATCCTTGTCAACAACCTCGAGTTTTGCGCCCGACCATTCATCCCCAATCTTGGATATCGCGATCTTATAGAGATCAACTGTTCAGCTTGAGATCAGCTTGACGTGGTCTTGATGCTATCCATTGTCGCGATAGGAAGGGCTCTTACCGGGGAACTCTTTTATTATAGGAATGAAGATAGTAGCCATTTTGACTACTACCTTCCTATTTTATACAGGCGAAATGTTGCCGTCCGAATCGGATCCGGTGATGTACCCTTGTAATGCGCTGAAAAGCTTAGAAGTGGCTGTGCTGCCACAAACTTTTTTAAGTCATCTGCTGAGGGATATCCTTTTGAGATCTTTGACGCTTTGTGGGCATCGGTTTTGAGGGAGCCTGTGCTTCTCCTGTGATACCCACCGCCCGCTTGGGTATCAAAGACGACTTCTGTTGTACGGTACGCTGGTTTTCAGGTACGCGTACAACGCAGTTCTTATTCATAAAGCTGCTTTCCGAGATACTTTCGCCATCTAATTGATGGGTGGTGCACTTCAAGCCAGGGCTGAGATGCTATTTTGACTGGAGCCAGGGTAACAGTTTCCGTAGCAGGCTTGGTGGGTGGCTTGCCGCAAGGAGCGTTTAAAGATTGCATGTTTGTAGGCTGTTGGCCTGCCGAGAGCTGCATATTGTTGGAATTTCGAGTCTGCTCGTCTTGTGTGTTTTTTTTACATTTTGTACACTTATCATGGTTCGTGCTGTCACTCCCTCCACGTAGGACAAAGATAGTCTAACTGACAGGCTCTGAGACCTATCCTCACACGGGATAGGATTTGCATTTGAATGCTTTACAACAACTTCGCATGGAGCAGCGATTCAGCCTGAGACTTGGTTCAGAGTCTGCCAGTACTGTGATCAATACAATAGAGGTATTGATCACAGGTATTGATCAATTTTTATTGAAAAAATTTTTCGCCACGGCTGGGGATCGAACCCGGGCTCCGAGCATGCTAAGCCACACACTTAACCTGCATGCCACGGTCACCACATATTTCTTAGTACTTTGCTTTTTAATAACCTGTATCGTGTCGATGGGTTCACAAATCGATCCAATTTCGGAGATCTTCAGAAGAGCGAAAATGATGATCCTTAAGGGTTATGCGTCATCGATGAAAACAAATAGAAGTCGGAAGCAGCAATGTCTGAGATAAACGGCGGGTGAGGTAAGACTTCCCATTTCAACGTTTCAAGGTATGTTTTGACCGACTGCGCAACATGTGGCCGAGCGTTGTCATGCGTTGTCATCACAATACGATGCAAAAATCTTTTCTTTTTTGCCGTTCACAAGTGAATATCCTACCTTTTGGATCATTCCCATGGCTTTTAAGCTAACAGATATGACTTATTGAGTCACTTCCAATGCTTTTTTGAGCTCTTCTTGCATTTGGCACGAGTCTTCATTCAATACTGCCTACAATTTGGTATCCGCAAACTTTTCTGGCCGTCCTTCGCTCTATTTGTAACCGGTATCAAAATCATAAAAAAAAAAAAATCAAAAACTGACATGAGCAAACCGATGAAGCATGTTTCCCGTAAGCTTCTTGCAGTATTTGATGGCTTTCAAGCAATGGTAGAAAAGTAAACTTCCCGCAAATTGTGTGTTGTTGGCACAAAAATTTACTCATACGGAGCACACAAAAACTATGTAGTTTACACTTCAGTGAAACGACACATACTGCAAAAGAAAGCCTAGTGCAGGTTTCACATCTGCAATCTCGTGTGCCATACGGCGGCCATTTTCACACAGGTTCAATGGTTAAGAAGTCAGTTCACCAGTTTGGCACACCAGTTGGCTTGTTGGCAAAAATTTTGGATTTTCTCTGTTTAACAAAACACACAAAAAACATTCTCTATACCAGGATTGTATTGAATTGTATTGAATACTACGTATGTGAAGTACATTTTAGTGATTTAAGTACGATGTGAGAAATGTTTGGTACTTTTTCTTTTCTATTTGGTAGTACTCAATGTACTGTAAATGTAAATGTACTTTTTTGCTTGGATTTAGTAAAGAAATTGTTTTGAAAAAAGTAAGCAAGTGTGGAAGACTTGGGGTGCATTTTTGCTTTATTTTCCCCACACAAAAATGATTTTATTTCAAGGCAACAAATACTTTTTAAGAGTACGTTTTACTTTTTAAGAGTATTGTAGCCCTGTGTGTGCCAAGCAGATTCTGTAATTTGAAGGCTCACTTTCTAAAACACATTGGTGGCAACACAAGCCACCATATTGGTGGCGACATGAGTTCACAGATGTGAAAGCCACATAATGATGAGGCTTCAAGTTGAAGTTGGCTGCAACACTGTCAGATTTGATTTAATACTAGTGTTGCATTCTCTAAAAAATCCCTTAAAACTTTTTTGTACAACAGATTATTTATATTTCCTTTTTCTTCTCATCAACTGACATCTGTATTGAACATCCTTTAGAGTCAATCTCCTTTCAATGTTTCAAATATGTTTAACTGGAACAAATTAATCCAAGCTTCAAAAAATTATACAGGAAGTAAATTCTGTGCCAAATTTAGACAGGATCTTATTTCAACTATTTGAAATTCTTTAGAAAAATGTATGTCTGGACACTTTCTTACAGCCAAGTAATAATTTTAATTATTTCATAATCATAGTTGATGATGAGATGCACCACCAATTTTAAACAATCATACCTTGTTAACAGCCCACTCAATCGCTGTTGTAGTAAACAAGTAAATTGCCTTTTGCTCTAGTTCTCTACGAAAAAACTAAAGCAAAGACATGAACATAAAAATCTTAAATGTACTTGACTGCCTTCGAACACTGCGTGTTGCCTGGGCTCGCAGCCAGATTATGTTGGTCCCAGTCAACAGCAGGCGACGCATCAGACTAAACAAAAACATTATCGTCAAAATCAGCCAGAGCAGCAACAAAATAGCGCAGATTTTACAGTAGCTTAAAATTTAAGCAAAATTTTATGTGAAAAAAAATTATAGATAAAGATGTATGATAGGTTAAATAAAAACAAAAATATGCAAAGTTTAGGCGATCAACTCCTCACCTGAGACCATTCTCCACTAGATACAGAGTTTAAGATAGACAATCATAATAATTTCCATTAAGTTAATCATAGCATAAAATAAATATTTGGCAAAAAATGTGCGGATATTTTTTTTTAATAAATATATATATATATATCTTAGCGTATTATAGTTATATATTTAGCTATGATATAGAGAATATTTTGTCGATGTTCAACACTGAAAACATTTTTTCGCTGCCACCTACAATTGTTGCTAAAAATAGTCGCTAAGATATGTATGTTGTTCGATATACAAACGTAGATTTGTATTGTTTAGAGCCAAGTGGATCTGATGTTTTGACTTTAATTCAGTAACCGAATAGAATAGATATTTGAATTTCTGTTTTTTTTTTTTTTTGTTTTTACCACTAGCACAAGTATTGTTCAAGAAGCACGCAGCATAATGATACAATTTTTTATCACTTGTTAATGGCAACTGGTGTTTGGTTCACCACATGACCACCTGCTAGCAGGTCGGTTATTTTTGTTGCACCCCCTGTTGTCGCGCTTTTAATTGTTATACAACGCGTTTATAGTTGGCTATTTAAATTGTTGTTTTTTCTTTAATTGTGCGATTTTTCTTGTTAAGCAAACAAACAAGTGAAAACGTGTTAATCGAGTTTTTTTAGTTATTTTGGCTTTAGTGGCGCATTAGTGGGGTAGGACGGTTGGGTTGATTGCAAGGCGCTCAAATTGACAGTCGAACATTAATTTTTTTCACAGACCAAAATTCTTAATTGCATTTGCAGCAATAAAATGAAGCATTATTTTTGTAAAATTCAAAAATGCATTTAAAATGCATTTTTTGTTGTAGTTATTTGTATTTTTTTTTTTTTTTTTTTTTTTTTATTGTAAACTGTCAGTCGTCTAAAACTATTCGCGTTTTTGACTTGTTTGCCATTTTCTTTTATTATAATTTATTTACAATATTGTTTCATATTCTATTCTATTGAATTTTGTATTTTATGTTGCTTGGCTATATTTTCCGATCCACTGACTGACAGTTTGTTCGCTTATCTTAAGCACAGACGTGGTTATATGTTTTTTTTTTACTTTTTTCTTTTATTAAGACTTTAAATAAAATATACTATATGTGTATATTTTTAAGCGTTTTGCTGGCATTGTATGCTAAGAGGCAACACACACACACACGCACACACGCCACTCACACACTATGCGACTCTTTCGCAGTGCGCTTATTTTGTGACATTGCTACACAAACAACCACCACACAAAACAACAACGACGTCGACGACACCGACGACAACGACTATAACAGAAGCAACCTATTAAATCGCCCACCTAGCTAACCATTTTCCATATGCTATTCGTCACCCACATTTTAATATTCGGTGATATATTTTTTATTTTCAAAAATTTCAAGGTCAATTTTGAATTTTTACATATGTCGCCACCTCAAAGTATGGGAATCTGAGTGTTAATTTTAGTAAATAAAATGATTAATAAGCTTATTCACAGAAATTGAAGCAGATCGATTAATTAATCACAACAGTCGGGCATATATTAAAGCATAATCAAATTTAATGCGGACAGCCAATTGATGGTTTGAGTGTGAAATCTATTTCCTGTACTCGTCTGGCATTAGTTTTCGAAAGGGATGTCATTTTGTGCTAGACTATCACAAATTTAAAAATTTGAATTTTGAAAATGACCATAAGAAAATGTTGTTTCTGCAAATTAACTTTAAAATCCAAAAAGAAGTGTTATATTATTATATTACTAAATAATAAACGATTCTCCTAATAATTTTTTATTTCTCTTCAATTATTTGAGATACACTGAGCTAAAAAACAACGTAAAATCAAAGAAAACCACTTCGATTCAAATATTTTTCGGAACAATTTGGCACCAAACACGAAAGTATTCAATTCGAAGTGTTTCCACTTCGAAAAACACAAATCCAGTTTGATGTTATTTTCACTTTAAACTAAAGTTTTAAGCACTTTGAAATGAAAAGCATTCCACTTCAATTTAACGTGGATTGAGATTTAATTCAATAAGGAATCATATTCAATTCAAATACTTACATCTTTATTTTAAATGCACTATAGCTTTGATTCCAAATCGTTATATTAATGAATCAAAGTGAAAATAGCTTTGAATTAAATCCTCAAAATTTTTGATATCACATGGATACATACAAATAAGTAAAACAATATTATTTTTTTCAGAAATTTTCTTTTATTGACACATAAAAAACATTTGGTAAATTACTTTAACTAATTAATTATTTGGAAATACTAAAATATATTAATCTAAATAAGTATTGTATTTACAGATTGTATTATGTCGAGCTCAAGCAATAACTTGTAGGTACCTTAAATATTCAAAAAATGCCGTCTTGTTTCCTCCATAAAAAGAACTTCTCTCAGAATTCAGTCCAGAGCCCAATGTTAGCAATTACTTATTAATATCGTCTTTATTTGAATTTACTGCTTTTGTTTACACATTAACTTAACATGAACTTAAGCAGGATTTACTTTCCAGCTTCCGCACTTTATTTCAGAAAACTAAAACTATTTTTATATTTTTTTTTGACACATGAAAGTATGCAACTTCAAATTGAAGTGTCTTCCACTTCGTTTACGACTTCAACTGTAAACAATGTAATTTTTCAACTTATTTTCGAATTTGATATACTTCATTGAAAATAAGAGTAAGTGTATTCATCATTATTTTGAAGTTTTTCTACATCTTTTTGAATAACAAAATGATTTCATATTTGATTTGAAGGCTTTCATGGTGAATTTAAAGATGATTTTTTAAAAATGGAGCAACGTAAAATTGATACGATATTATTTAATTTTAAGTTGCGATTTTTCCCTGAGTGTAGGAACTGCATAATATGTTACTTTCCAATTTGTATCGGCCTCTTAAAAAAAGAAAAAAAAAACGAAAACAACAAAACAAAAACGATATTTTATATATTAACTAGCTGGTACCCGGCGCGTTGTTGCCATCCTTGACCAATGTCTGTTCCAGTTTACCAATAAAAGGCCATCAACAAAAAGTAACTCTACTTTGAGTTTCAATATTCTATTACCATTATTTTCAAAGATATTAAATATAAAAAAAAAACCGAATAGACCGAGCCAAGCTCCTTGTTTAAGACCCGTTCTAGTTTTCGATTATTTCATTATTTACCAGTAGACGGATGTCACCAAATAGTTACTCCAAACCGAGTTTCTTTGATCTGTGACTATTATTTTCAGAGAACTTAATTTAAAAAGAGTGTCTTATATAGGCCGAGCTACACTCCCCGTACAATGCCCTTTTAGTTGTCCAATACCAGGACACCACCAAATAGTAACATCATTCTGAGTTGAAATGTTCTGTGCCTTTTACTTCCGTAGCTATTCTGTATCGAAAATTTCCATTGTATGGGTAGATCCACGCACCGTTTTTCAAGATCCGCATCAGTTTTTTAAATGAAAGACCTGGCCAATAAATTACTTCATACTGAGTTTGATTGTTAAATCTATTCGATATCAAAATCTTCAATTGTATGGGTAGTGCCAGTCCCTTTTTACAAAGGTTGCTCAAATTTCCAGTCGAAGGGTATTACTAAATAGTAAGTTTGTACCGAGTTTCATTTTTGTGTGGCTTATAGGTCAAAAGTTAAACCGAAAACTTGTGTTCTTGAAAAAATGCCACGCCTATCAAAATATTCTTATACCTACCAAATGTATAATAAAAATTTCATTAAAATCGGCTTAGCCGTTTCGAAGGAGTTCAAACACGAACACCGTGATACGAGATTTTTATTTATTAGGTCATGTGGATTGCCTGGGAATAGGTGCAATACTGTAACATTTGTTAGATTATCTTAAAATCGGTTTGGTTCAAAGAGTATGACAAGTGTACCAATAATATAAAATAAAACTATGCAATTCATTACAATTTCAGTAATACAACAGCTGTTAAAATGGGACGTACTTCATGCAAAAGTGCCACAATTGTGTAACTCAGTGTGTAACTAAGTGCCACAATTAGGGATTCCAGTCCCGGAACTGATTTCAAATTTTGGGATTTCGGGATTGTTAGTAAGGATTAGGATTGGAAAACAGAGAAAAAACCAATTTTTTTCAATAAATATATAAATTCATATGTTTGGTTGGAAAGTTAAGATATTATTTTCAAAAAAAAAATTGCCCAAAGAAATAAAAAAACGCTTTTGTGCAGAATATATTTGTCTTTTTCAGTGAAATTTGTGAAAATAAAGACCAGGAATAAAGAATCGTATCGAATCGTATTGAACAAAACATATTCATAATTACCAGTCATTTTTGCAAAACAGCAAACAATCCCTTTTTTAACCAGCCAGCAGACACAAACAAACAGTCTTGTAAACAGGTTTAACTCGAATATCAAACTAAGTGTTGCATTTTTCTACTACTATATTTAATTGCTATTACTTGAAAAAGAGTTGCAAGCAATATTTATAAATACTTTTGATAATTTGAAATGAACAGTTTTATAAATTCTTTTATTTTATCCAGAAATTTAAAGGCAAATCAAGGATCCCAAAAATCCCGGGATTTCAGGACTTATAATCCTGGGACTTTCGGTACTGTAAAAAGTCCGAAAACTCGGGATCCCGGGACTGGAAACCCTAGCCACAATTATATAAAGCGTAAGAAATTGATATTCAGAAGGCTTTCTTTCAGCTTAATTATTATTTAATTGCCATAATTAACGTTCGATTTTGATAAATTTTGGTATATATGCATTTTTAGGCACGCAAAATCGCATTCCGACTATTGTTTTTTAGAAAAGTGTACGCCAAAAGGCGCTCCAGTACAAAATTCATGATTTTCGAAAATATATTTTTTTAAACGTCTATAATATACTTGTTTTTTATGGTACTCAATTTTGATCAAGCCACTCCATTATACCAATGGAAAGAATAGTTCAATACTTTTCCAATAAGCTTAAATGCATGTGAATACAATGAAAACTACAGTCTTTATAGGTGTTTAAAAAACACATTTTCGAAACTGACGAAATATCGATAAGACAACAAAATCGAGGGCCCAAAATTTGCATTATACCTATTCTCCAGGGACCGTAACTGTTATGAGTTTTGAAATTAAAAATTCCGCGAATGAATTCCTTTATTGACTTAATATTCGTTACCAAAACAAATCGTTGCCAGAATGTGAAAAATTTATCAAAACTGGTAAATTTTTTTTTCGGTGTGAAAATGTGAAATTAAGTTTCATTTTGGTAAAATTTCTAGTGAAAACGAAAAACATTTTTATGAAAACTTCCCAAAAACTTAAGGGCGAAGTAAGTGTTTCAGCGTAAAAAACACTTTTTTTGTGAATTTTTTAAGAGTATGGATTGTGCAAATTTATTTAAATCTTTTTTACGTTATTGAGTGTACTTTTAACATTGCTCTTTTTATTCCGGAAATATTGAAAAACAAGCTAGTGACAGAGCTTTTCCCAGAGCGTCTTGGAAAAATAGCAATTTGCGGTGTTCACTATGTCTCGGTCGGAAATTATCTGAAATCAAAAACCATTAAAATTTAGTCAACGTTGGAGAAAAGTATTTTATATGTAGAAAGTTTGAAATGAATCGGTCAAGTAGTTTCTAAAATACTGGCGGTGAACACGGACTTTGAAAACACAACTTGTGGGAAAATTGCTTTAAAGTCTTCTACACGTACGTTTGTACGTTCGAGGTACACTTACTTAAAAATTTGTACCTCCGTTAGTTTTACTCGGATTGACTTCAAATTTGGACACAATATACTAGAAATGTTGAGCAGTCATATAAAAAATGGTTGAAACCCCTACCGCCCTTAAATGATCGTCTTTTTTTTTTTTATCTATATATAAATAGGCGTAGCGAAAATAGTAAAAAACCATTTTCTCACGTGTTTCTAGCCGATTTTGATTAATTTCTTTTAAATGAATCAAAGTGCGGAGAACGAGAGCACCGATTTTTTTTTAAAAAAACTTTTTGCCAAATTTTGTATGTAGAAAATTTGTTTTTTACATTACTTTTGTATCGAGAGAATGAAAGTGAAAAGGTCGAATTTCGGCCACTATCGAACTCCAATTAGTTTTAAAAACGTATTAAAATTATTGGCCTTCATCATATGGAAAAAAAACATTTTTAAATTTGTACCATCGTAATACTTAATAATTTAATTAAATTTTAGGGTTAAAGGATTAGAGTCGCGGTGCACATGCACAAAAACAAGATTCAGATTCTTCAGACAGTGACACTGAAAACAGGTATTTAAAATACAAAAATGGCATAGTACCAAAGACCGTAAAACTCAAATTCAATATTACTCGTTTACTTCAATGTCATCGCATCAAAACTAAAGCGCTTTTCAGAAGTTGAATTTTAAGTTCCAAACACTGTTAAGAAAAATCATTGGAAATTTTTCGGTTAACCATGACAGCTGCTACATGTTTTAAAATATTTGAAACCTGAATACATGAATACTGGTATACTGGTAATACTGGAATACTTGTATACTGGTAATATTACTTGTGTTCGATGACAAATTCTAAGTGCCAAAAGCAAACAAATTAAGAAATAAGCCAGAAAAATTACTAGTTTTCATTAAACTGTTGAAATAGGGGAGCAAGAACCAAAACACTTGATTTATTTACATGTTACTCTTGCTTACACCACAAAAAATATAAGCGTACAAAAGAGCTGAAAGCGTAATTTAGAGCAGCTTCAAAAAACAAAGAGCAATATCAAGAAAGAGGAGGTAAAAACAAAAATGTCCTCAATAAACAGTTTTTACTGATCTGTAGTAAGAAATCTAAATCTAGAGGAGTCATCAAACACAGTTTTTGTTATTACAATTTTATTGGATGAAACATATATGTCATAAAAAGTAAAAATATTTCGTTTTTTTGATTGATCACACATATTTGATATTTTTTTTGTGGATGTGAAATTTTTTTCTTATATGTGAAATATTTTTGGAAATTTTGGTAAAAGAAAATTTTAGGCTGTGGCAACCCTGAATCTATGTACAGTTCTGAAATAGACCTTCGCTTGCCGAACCTTCAGTGGATTTTCTTAATTGCATTAAATGTTACTCATACGCCCTGTTGACTTTTTAAAAAGTTTTTGATATTACCTACATATTATGCTAAATTGGCTCTTAGTTTGTATAGCCTCTACATGAGTTTAATATAATGAAGATTTCATTTTCAAACTAGCCCTAGTACAAAGGATAGAACTAACTGATATGCTTCTTTTCATTCATTATTTTGGCACATCGATCTATTAAGTTATAATTTCACTTTATCTATTTATATAGAAATATTCAGTTATATCGATTGTAGATATTAGTTACTTGTCTAAGATATTCAATTAAATTAAAAATTAGCATTTTTGAAACAAGGAAAAAACTCCAATTCAGTTTTTCTTACAGGAAATCGTAAACAATTAGATTTTAGTTTTATTATTTATCCATCAAGATAAGAAGGATGCATTAAAAATTTTTGCATAAATTAGACCAAAAGTAAAATGGCAGCCAGCCAAGCAGATGCAAATTTAATGCATACATTAAAACAGTCAAGTTAGGAAAAACTATTGACGAGAATATAAATATATAAATATATATATATATAGAGAGAATGCTATACACGCACATGCATAAACAGATAGATAGACAGCTAGATGGACAGCCAGACAGACAGTCCAAAAAACAACAAAATAAATTAAAACAAATAAACAGTTAGTTAAACATGCAAGACAGACGGTGAATCGTAGAGACAGACAAACGAATCGAAAGAAGTGTGGCAAAAGTCAACAACTGCATGTTCAACAATCAACAATAATTTCGAAAATGTTTCATCGATCATTAATTTCGAATTTGAACGAAAATAGCTACAAAAAGCTTTCGAATTTTCGTTAAATATGCAACGAAAAACAATGAGAGGCAAACATGCAATTACGAAAAAAAAAAAAAAATTAAAAACAAAAACAAAAAAATAAAGAGGAAACTTGTTGATAATTTGTTGCATTTTAAAAATGTTTGTTTACAAATTTAGAATTTAGAAATAAAGAAAATTTTTTTTATTTTGTATTTTTTTATATTTTTTTTTTTATTTAGAATGCTAACAGGTTGAATTTGTCTTCTACGCACATTTTTGTATGTTGTTTTCTTGCTGAAGAATTTGGCGGATTTGTTATATTTTCGGAAAACATAGAAAACATTGACTTATGCACTTTTGACGAGACACTCGAAAATAAATCGATGCTTACAGGGTGGAAGAGTGAATGAAAGTTTTTGTTCTAAATGTAAATTTTAATTTTTTTTTCTCATTTAAAATAGTTTAAAGTTAAATGGGACATTCAATAATGCAGTATGTCTGAAGTTTTCAAAAGAAGTATTAAAGCTAATAACGAATGACGTTTTTAAAAATTTATACTAATTGAAAGTATTAAAATAATTTTACTTTTAAAAATCGATTTTTTCCTCTTTTATTTTTATTGATCTCGACTATGTTGGAATTGGTTTTGTATTTTAAACCAGTACTTGAGAATTATTTAATTAACCTTTTTCTTTAGTAAGGATATTCTGGAAATAGTAGAAGTATTTCAATTCTACCAAAAAAGTTCCACATTTATCTGGTCTGCGAATAGTTGTCAGTGGTAGAGACGATTGGTAAATTTTTTTTGGTTTGAACCAATATTTATGTTGGTTGGTTGGTTGTAAAATGTTGAATTGCATTTTTGTGCATTTTTTTATCAACTTTTGCACTAGAGACCCACGATTTAAAAAGAGAATAAATTCCTTTGATATAAAAACATTGCAACGCAAACGTTCATCTCACTTGAGAAATACTCTGACGAGATAAGATAGTTTTAATCAACAGTGAGTCTACTTTTAATGTATTTTTTTTTATGTTCTTACTTTTTATATGAAAATATTTTTACACTTCTTTTCTTTTTTTTTTTTTTTTGTTAAATGCGAATGAGCTTTTAGAGCTTTAAGAACTTTTAACATTAACAAACTTTAATTCTTTCTCTAAAATTTCTAAAGAAATCAAAATTTCTTTTTTTTTAAAATTTCATATTTTTATTTGATTAAGGCAGCATTACATTTTCAAGAATTCCAATATATTGGCACGTTCCCATTAGACTCCCAATTCTTCGCAGTGGGCCGACACCACACCACAGTATAGTACTCCAAAGCAATATGCTTCCTCCTCCATGCTGAAATGTAGCTTTTGTGTACTTTGGGTCAAACTTCTTGAAGCTTGGATGCGGAGATATTTTTGTTCATCTATTGATATTATTTTTATATTAGTTACATCTGAAAACACACACTTTTCCATTCTTTTGAAATATAATGAAGATACTTACTAGCAAATTCAAACCTCGGCTTAGATGGTAAGCAATACAGATAAATCCGTCTACCTTCACGCAAACATATTTTTATTATGTCTACAGATGACATTGTTTAATTCTTGCGTTGCACCTTTTCTGCCGTTGAAACTTTTTTAAATATTTATATGGTATAACATAGTTTTGGTACAACCTAGTTTAACTTCTAAGACAACTACGATCTGCCGACACAAGCTTCTATCTTGAAAGTTAGCTGACTGCACAAGATTTGTTTTAACCTAATCTTAACCGCACTCAGGAAAAAATGCTGTTATATAAAAAAAAATTCATGGAATAAAATAACAGATTTCACTGTTAAAAACCATCCAACAAATGAAACTTTCAAATCAACAGTCGGTTGACTGTTGGTCTATAGAACACGAAACCCATATAAAAACGTAATTATTGAAATTCTATCACGTTTTTTTAAAGTTCATGTTTAGCCGAGTGTGCTGATGTGTACTAGACTGTCCTAGGTTCAAATACCGGTAAGACCAACATAGAAATTTTTTATTTAAAATATTTTTTTTTAAAATAAAAATTAAATGTAAAATTTTTTTTCAAGACTGCAAGCAAACTTATTTTAAAGGTTATTTTTGACCAAACAGTTAATGAAACAGAATTATAGTTTCAATTATTAAATTTAAATGTTTGATACTTACACAGCTAGGATGCGAACCCACGTCCTCCGCGTGACAGTCTAGTACACTTTCACTGAGATATTGATAACGATAAAATAAATATAGCAAAACACATTTAAAACCAATTGCTTAGAGAAGATATACATTTCAACAAAAACACAAAAATATTTCAACAGATGCACTGTGGGGCCGCTCCATATAAATGAATGCTTTAAATTCTGAATTCAGTATTTTTTTTTCCAAACTCGTTTTAACTAATCCTTTTATGTAAATAATTGATGGTTTCACCCTTTTGTGACCAAAGCTTAATCCATCCGTTACCATTTTTAAGACATTAGTAATGAAGTTATCATAAATTTAATACAACCTTCCCCTAAATCCATTGGTCTATATTTAAAAGTAAATTTTTTAATGATTGTACCCACAAGCACCCATGATTTAAACCTTTGGTGATCAAAATATTATAAATTCAACAAAATTTTAAATATTTGGAAACTTTCTGTAAAAATTTCATTTATTTATTTATAGTAAGAAAAAATGTATAATTTGAATTTTTCAAGAGTAATAGAAAAATTTTCAAAATCATTTTATTTTCAATAGAGCAAACTGATTCTACATTTTTCTTCAGACTATAATTATAAAGTCTGGCACTCCATATCTCCTATGATATAAAAGATAGATAACTAAATTTTTGCCTATCTTTGCACTAATTATTTTTAAATAAAATGAAGTTTTTAATTTTTTTCTAAAAAATTTTTTTAAAAATCGAATATTGAGATGATTTTAACAGCATTAAAATACTTTGAAACTTTCATTCAACAAAGAAAACTGTTAACTTAAGGAGAGGTTCTAGTAGAAACTTAACGTAATTTCAGGATCAACGTAAATCTTTTATGAAAGAATCTTTTCTGGCATTTATGAGTGTAAATTTCAAGTTCTTCGATGAAAAATAGTCCAAAATGGCGGCTGAAGGTCTTGCTGATCAAACCCGTGCATGGCGATAGCCAATGTGCGTTGTACACTCTATAACCCTGCCAAGTGATTTGAAACGAAAAACCAAATAGTTATTAATCTAGACTCAGAAAAAAATACCTATCTTTCTTCTATAAAAAATAATTATATTTTCGATAAAAGCGATTTTCTCTTTTTTAAATAAAATTTTCTTCAATTGGAATAAATTTTCACATTTTCGAAGAAATATTCTTCACTTGTGGCAAATGGAAATATTTCAATGTTTCTAATAATGATAAGTATTTTCTCGCACAAAAAAAATTCTCATTTATAGAGAAAAATTTATTGAAAATGAGAAATTTTTCCTATATTCTGATAAAAAATTCACTATGAGAAGTATTTTCTTCAATAAAAAGAAATTTTTTCTCAAAAATAAAAAAGTCTTTTTCTCTAAAAACGATTGATTTTTGTGTTTCTCTTTGTCACAAAAAGAGAAAAGTATTTTCTGGAGCAAACTCTATGCCATTTTTCTCTAAATATGGTGCCATGTTTATCATGTTCCGAGAAACTTTTTCCTGATGAAAAACAGAAAAAGAAAAGTGTAGATGAAATTTGGGGGCCTTGTAGATTTCAGATTTTAATAAAACCCCTTTTAAAGAATAGGCGGCCCTTTGATAAAACTCTACTTTTCCTCCTTTTTTTTGTTTAACCTAAAAAAAAGTAATGATAATGGTAAATTTTTTTTTGAAAAAAACAGCGCGGGAAAAAAAGGTGTTTCGAGAAAAACGCGTTTACGCACTCTCTCTTCTCATGCGCTAGACTCGAATATAAATTAGATAAGGGAATATCCTAAGGGAAAATTTTCCTTCGATTTCTACTAGAACCTCCCCTTAAACGCACATCATTTAACCTAACAGTGTTTTGAAATAACAGCAGCCGACTATTAATATTACAGTTATTATTTTTCTGAGTGTGCCAAAAACAACTTTTACATTTACTTGTTACCATAATCAATATATTAACATACCTGTTTTTATATTTAATCAATGTAAACGATATTTTGTCACTGTTCCAAAAGATCAAATGGCTTCACAACTATTTTTAAAATATCAGAATTGTAATTTTTAAAATTATTTATGCTACGAATTTTGATTGCATCTGTTTTTACTTAAATCAAATACTGCTATTCATGCATATTGTATTGCATACGTTCCTTTAAATACTGTAAGTATTGAGAACTCGCTCATGAACGATTACAAATTTAATCTTCTCATGATAACTCATTTTGAGATTGTATTTATCATGATAAAAGCTTTAGAAATAGAACGGTCACGAAAATATTGTCTTCGTTTTTTCTCACGAGTAACTGAATGCATTGATTGTTTAACTCCGCGCTCTACCTACGAACGTTCGATATGACAAGCGCGCTAATGAAAAATATGTATGTATGTACTCAGAAAAAAGTGTCTCGGAATATGATAAAAAAGGCATCATATTTAGAGAAAAATGGTATAGACTTTGCTGCAGAGAATGCTATTCTCTTATTGCGATACTTAAAATTCTCTAAAAATGATAAAAAGGTTCTATGAAATAGAAAAATATATCGTTTTTAGAGAAAAATACTTTTTTTTTTGAGAAAATATTTGTTTTTATTGAAGAAAATACTTCTCATAGTGAATTTTTTATCAAAATATAAGAAAAGTTTTTCATTTTCAATAAAATTTCTCTATAAATGAGAAATTTTTTGTGCGAGAAAAATACTTATCATTATTAGAGACATTGAAATATTTCCATTTCCTAGAAGTAAAGAAATATTTCTTTGAAAATGTCAAAATTTATTCTAATTGAAGAAAATTTTATTTGAAAAAGAGAAAATTGCTATTATCAAAAATAGAGAAACTTTTTACCGGAGCAAGGTATGTGTTTTTTTCTCAGTGTGAATAAAATCACTGCATATTAACTCGCTCCAAGGTTTAAATCATGGTAAAATGCAAACGGAAAATGAATTATCAGCAGAAGATTGATTTTTTTAAACGTTCGTGAGAGAATTTTTTAAATTTCATGTGTAAAGCGCATGTGGAAGAAATCATGAAATAATGAATTTTTTATTACTTTGTAATACTTGAAGTGGTGAAATATCATTTTCCTCTACCTGTGAATTTTGTTAACTTTTGTTAATAGAACAAAATTGCACATATATTTCGCCTTCACGGAGAGTAGCAATTAATGACTTCAAAAATATGCTCACAATCGATTAACGATTCAATCTTCACAACATGAGTTATTCATTGAATTTTAAAAATAATTTTCACAATCAATGAACGATGAACGATTTAGTCAGCTAACTGACAACAATTGCAGCGAAGTGTTTTTGTTCGTGATATGATACGAACATTACTTTCAATTGTGAGAGATGGTAAATGTTTGTATTTGCGGCGTATCATTTTCACTCGTGAGAAATTGAAAGCAGCAAATTTTAAGTACCGATTAGTTGTGAGAACAATCGTATTTTGATCGTTTTCCGCACGCTGATCGTGGGTAAGAGTTTGCACTGTTAATTGTTCTTGAAATGTTAATTTTTTTAATTTATATTTTAGAGAGGTTATATAACATTTTAAAGACCCTTTTAAAGGTAGCCTTAAGACTTTTAAATATATATGCAAATTTTTAATGAGTTGATTGAGATATTAAAACAATGCATTCTTGAATTGAAAACCTTAAAACCACAAGCAGAGAAATAAATTAAAGAAAAGTTTCAGGTATTCAGGTAAATAGAATTGCCTTGTAAGCAGCAATGTAAATACCCCTCCCCGCCCTTTACCTACTATTCCCATGGAGTTTTTTAACTGAACTTTTTTGCATGATATAATATTGTTAAGCGCTTTTTACTTGTTCCTGTTATATTAAATTTGCTAAGAACTCCAGTTTTCTTATTAAAACCCGCCTAAACTGCTTCTACAAAAATTTTCCAAAATAAAACTTAAACACCAACAACAAAACAACCATAACAATACTACAACAACCAACACATGCACTGTACATACCACCAAACAAAAATAAAAAAAAACAAAAAAAAAACCACACACAACAACAGCAATCTTATGAATTCTTAAACAATAATTGTCACAAAATGTTTCAACTTAAACGCACACACTTAAACACACATGCACACACCCATACACACACACTCTTACTACAAACCTGCATCCAACCAAAAACCGCTAGATACCTGGGCAAATCAATAACGAACGCCCTATATAATGCACGCAATAATTTATCTAAACTATTCAAATCGCAGATAAGCCGCAATGTCGCAAATGTGCCAAAGCCCTGCAAGAGCTGGAAAACATAGACGATGAGGCTGATCAGCTGGGCATTGGTTTTGTCAAGATACACGATGAAGCCTTGGCTGACGAATACAATTTGGGAAATCTTCCAGCACTGGTCTACTATCGACATCAGACACCCATTATTTATGAAGGTAATAAACCAAAATCCTGCTACTTTCCCTAAATAAGAACAAGCAAAAACTCATTGCAATTCATTGCAATCGTCATGCAGGTGAACTTTCACGCGAAGAAGATGTCTTGGAATGGTTGGTGCAGAACAAATCGACTGGCGATGAGGATGATGTGATCGAAGATGTTACAGCCAAAACATTGGCCACGCTCATCAGTAACATTGATAATTTGGTTGTACTTTTCTGTATGTGTTTGTTTTTTTTTTGTGTTTGTGTTTGTGTTGTGCTTATTTAACGTCATTCATATTTATCACCAGATGATCATGGTAACGATGATTCAATGACCGTGTTGGAAGAGCTAGAACAAATTGACGACGACTGCGACAAGCATGGCATACAATTTGTTAAAATTGATGATGCTAGAACCGCAGACGAATTCGGAATCGACTCGGTAGGCTATGCGTGTAATAAAGAGATGTGAGCTTGTTGATTCATGGTTAACTTCGTTTTCGCAGATTCCGGCAATTGTATATTTCGAAAAACAAATTCCTAACATTTACGATGGTGATCTCATGGCGGAGGAACAGATACTGCACTGGCTTTTGGGCCAATTGGAACGCGATGAAATTGAAGATGTTACCGATGAAATGCTTGATAAGATGGTCAAAGAGGGACGCGTTATGGCGGTGCTATTCTGTAACTATCATAACAAAATAGCTTTAAACATAATGATATTTATTTGTCTCTTATTATGTGAAGATGACAACAACGATAAAAAATCCCAGAAGGTTCTGGAAGAATTGGAAAACATTGACGATGAGTGCGATGCTCTGGGTGTGACATTCGTCAAAATCGATAATCCTGAGGAGGCGCTCGAATATGGCATTAATAAAGTTCCTAAACTAATTTACTTTGAAAAAGGCATTCCAACGATTTACGAGGGCAATCTGGAGGATGAGGAAAAACTACTTAAATGGCTGACAGAGCAGACAAGTTCCGATCAAATCGAAGATATCACTGACGAAATGTTGGATTTAATAATTGATAAGATGCCATATGTTGCGGTGCTTTTCTGTAAGTTAAGTTAAGAGGCGACAAATCGAAAGTAATACTTTTTTATTTAAATCAAATAATCTGTGTTTTGAACCTTATTTGAACTGTAAATAAGTTTGTATATAAAGTATAAAGATTGTTGTTGATCTTAATCTGAGCCACTTTAAAACATTAACTGCTGTCTTCTGCTGCTTAAACTTCAATTTCTTTAAAGTATTAACCGACCAACAAACTTGCTGAACCCATTTCTTTTTCAATTTCCTACATGAAATGACCTCTTCTCCGTAGCAGACCCTTTAGTTCTTTTGTAGAATTGTTTAGACTCCAATTCCAGTTATTTATGCCTTAATTTAGTTTAAATCACTAAAATTATGTTCTAATTCTCACTTCACTTGTGCCTTCACAGACGACAAGGACCAAAAGAAATCCCAGAAAATCCTCGCCGAGCTGGAAAATATCGATGATGAATGCGACCAGAACGATATTGCTTTTGTTAAAATCGATGACGACAACGAAGCCAAGGAATGGGGCATCGATGATATACCCTCAATTGTGCTCTATGAACGTGGCATTCCTCATGTCTATGAGGGTGATTTGATGAAGGAGGACGAGTTACTTGGCTGGTTGGTGCATCAGAAGCGCTATTCTGAGATTCCTGAGGTTACCGATGAGATGAAGGATAAATTGGTGGAGAACACCGAACATTTGGCTGTTATTTTCTGTAAGTCTTCCAGTATTTTTAATTCGTTAACTTACTGTTATAATCCACTTTTATGTTTGCTACAGATGATAAGGACGACAAGCAAGACATACGCATACTTAACGAACTCGAGAACATCGACGATGAGCTTGAAAAGGAAGGCATTGTCATCGTGCGCATTGATAATGCTGCCGAGGCCAAGGAATATGGCTTGGATCACTTGCCTGCCCTGATCTATTTTGAGAACAAGATTCCCGCTCTCTACGAAGGTGATCTGATGAACGAAGAGGAGGTGCTCGAATGGCTTATCTTGCAAAAGAAAACTGCCACTATTGAGGAGGTCACCGATGAAATTCTTATCAATCTGATCAACGATCATGAATATGTTGTAGTCTTCTTTACGGGTCCTTGTGAACCTGGTGAGAAATGCGATCATACTTTGAATGCTCTTGAGAGCATTGACGATGAGCTAGATGAGTCTGGCATTATTTTTGTAACCACTGAGGATACGCAAATTGCCAAGAAACACAATATTAAGAGCTATCCACAGATGGTATTCTTCCGTAATCGTGATCCATTGTTCTTCACCGGCGATCTGGACGATGAGGATGAGGTATTGGCTTGGATTACTGATGAAGATACTCTTGAAATACCCGGTAAAATTGAGGAAGTCAATGTTAAGATGTTGGACAAGATTTTGGCCGAGAACGATCATGTTGTAGTTTTCTTCTGTAAGTTGTTACTTAAGTTGAATTTCTGAATTTTTTGCAACTTCATCTTTGCCTTAGATAAAGAGGGCGATAAGAAATCTCAGAAGATTCTCAATGAGCTGGAGAACATTGATGATGAGTGTGAGGAGAAGAATATTGATTTTGTCAAGACATCCGATGATGATATCGAGAAAGAATACGATCTACCTGGACTGCCAGCACTTGCATTTTATAGACATAAATTCAGAACAATCTATACAGGTGAGTGTTGAGTAAAATTGCGTGTTGAGTAAAATTTAAGTGAGTTTTTGATGAACTTATTTTTTTTTTGTTTTCCTTCAAAAGGTGACCTCATGAAGGAGGAGGAAATTTTGGAATGGGTTATTGAGTTGCATGAATCCACTGCTGATGTCATCGAATCGGTTGATCGTAAAACCTTGCAGGTACTGATCAACGATGTGGAACATTTGGCGGTTTTCTTCTGTAAGTTTTGGCAAATTTTTATATTATTTAGTGAATTGACGTTTTTTCAGAAAAATTAAAATATCTGTAAATTAAAATAAAAACAGCTTTAAATTAGGCAGAATAGTATTTACAACAAATTATATTAACATTCATATCTCGAGATATAGATTTCACCAGTCAAAATATATTTTTTGGAAAAAGTGATTTATTTCTGCGGTTTTTATATATTTACGTAGCGGTGTTCCTCATGATTGAAATTTAAGGATCTGCGAACTGTTGTGCTGGTGCTCATTTGCTCTATTTTACTTTATTTTAAACGCTAAATACTGTATCTTTCTCTCTCTTGTTTTCCTCAAAATTCCGTGCAATATTTGATGAAAAGCTTTATTTTTCATTCAAAGTTCCTTATAACAAAATTTGCACCGGAAATCTTAGACAACGAAATTCCATAGATGACATTTTAAACCCATATGGAAAAGTTCATATTTTCCATCAATTAGTATATCGTATGACTCCTCGTGCTTCTTTTAAGGGCTTTTATTCAGTTTAGAATACTTTTAACAAGATTTTCTAATGTATCAAGACTAATTCTTTGCCATGCTAGTAAGCCTCACTCCCAAAGTTCATCTTAGAACCCGATTGCCTGTTTTAGGACCTGATTTGTCTCCACAGCAGTATTTGTAGAAGCTTGGAGATAGCTTTCGATGCCTACCGCCACATTTTCTTGGGGCAATCACATTGGACTCCTTTTTTATTTTATTGATTTAACCAAGTGATATGCAATACTTTTTGCCAATTTCTCTATAAGATATTCCATTTTTTATATCATCCCGCATGGCCACCTTTAAAAAGAATTTTTTGCTTTTCCCACATTTAAAATTGTAATGGTTGCAATAATTGATAGTTTAACAATTTAAGTTTAATAAACTTAACAAATGCACTCACTTTTTATCAGATTAGTTACCAAAATATATATGAATTTTTAATAAGTCTAACTGAGGACTTTCTTTTAATTTGTCAAAAGTATGGAGAAGAACCTTTGCTTTAAAAAAGGGTTGCCATCAGATAGTAAATATATTACATGATCGTTCAAAATAGAAAAGGGTAGCTAAGCATACATTACATAGAACGAATTTTCTAAAATGGTGAATTTCATTACATTCGTGAACAGTATTGTCTGTCCCTATATATCATCCCTAGGCAAAACACTGTGGACGCGCATGACAGAGAGTATTGAAAGTAAGTTCTGAGAATGTTGAGAGTTTCTACCTCGCTCTCAGAAGTGAAACACAAGTTATTTAACAGTTGTTTTGGCTACAATAAAATGCTTCTTTTAAACCTAAAGACTTACTCTAGCGCAGTGGTCGGCGCCAATGAAGCACATGCTTTGCCAAAACTCTCACGTATTTTCATGCTCTTTCACTCACTCGACAAACAACTAGCGCCGAAGCAGCTTTGTTTTGATTGATATGCAATTTTTTGTCTCACTTTCACTTACAGTCTCATTTTTAATTTTGCCGACCACTGCTCTAGCGTGACCGAAAATCTGAGACAACAATATCACATGTAATGTAAGAGCTTCTTGATATCTTATAGTACTAAGCTTAGAAAAGGTGCAAAAACATCCTAACGAAGACACGCTTTACATGATCTAGATCGCTCTCACAGGGATTTTAAAAGCTGATTGGAAACTAACTCAACTTCACAGATATGCTTAGTTTATACACTTATAAAAAATTTTTTGAAATTTGAGCTCAATTTGATTTTCTATTCATTGATTCATTTTGTGAAAGTATGAATTTAAAATTTACAAATTACGTGTAGTTTGAATAAAATCCTCAGAAAGAATCAGAAACTCGATTTTGAATTTATTTATTATTACGACTTTTTGGATTTTAGGTGACGATATACATATAGAAACAAGGCATGAAACAAGGCATATTAATAAATTTATTTAAATAATATAAAACTGTATAGGGCTTATTATGATCTGAACACTGATTTCGTCACACTTGATATACCAGCTCGGCGAATCTATTAAATATTCATGAAAGTATTGAAACCATCTGGAGATAACTGTGTCAAGTTGCTTCGGAGAAGCTTCTCGTTCACAAAAATGTAATACTTGCATGCACAAGAATATTATAAGTATCAACGAGAAAGAACAATTGTTTCGCTCACTAGTTCAGAGAGGCTTTTCATCTCTGGTTTGCCACCACTTTCGAAACTTACTCCACCACTTTTGGTACTATCGAAATATGGTTGAGGGAGAAAATTTCGAATCTATTTAAAATTTTCAAGTTTCGTAGAAGTGATATCGAGTGGGAGACCTCCAAGAATCTCAAAAATAAAACCTGTAAATAGTTTAATTTTTAATTGAGATCTTAGATGTTGAATACTTTTTTTTAAATTGTATAAAAATCATTTAAGCAATAAGTTTGAAAATTTATTGAAAATTTTATATTTTATATTGCAAACATTATTAAAATGTAATAAATACCAAAATCTTACAACAATCGTCTAGCATGTCACTTTACAATAAAATCTAATAACCTCTTTATTTTCATATAGATGATGACAAATGCCAAACCTGCGCCCACATTCTCGAGGAACTAGAGAACATTGACGATGATACCGATAAGCATAACATACAATTCGTCAAATCGAATGATGTTAAATTGGCACATGAAATTGGAATCTTTGCTTTCCCTGCCTTGGTCTATTACGAGACAGGCGTTCCGATCATGTATGATGGTAAGTTTTTCACGATTACCTATCTAACAAAAAATTATTTTAATAAACACCTAATTATGTGTCTTTCCTTTATTTTCAGGTAATCTCAGAAATGAAAATCGTGTGCTGCAGTGGTTAATCAATCAAAAGAGTAAGCGTTCTGTTTACAGTTTTATAAATTCTTTATTTGGTTTTTTTTTTAAAATCCCACTTAAATATTTTTTTTCATTACCAACCACTTAACAGAACTCAATTCAATATTTCAAAACATACTCGTGCACATGACATTCCATTACATTCCTAGTTTTGTATATATCTCAAAAAATATTTTATTTCTAAATTTTTTTATTTTTTTATACTTATTTCAAAACTTTTATTAACACAAACTTATTGTTAGCTCCATACATTGTACGTATATTTAAAAAAATTCTCAAAGTAATTCTACCAAAATGAGGAAAATTTTGTTTAAGAACTTAACTAGGTGCGTATTGAAAATATTGCTGAATTATGTCTTTATATGACTTTTTCCAAACATCTCCAAAGAGCTCGCTCTCATTCTCACTCTATCTATTTTATCTACCCTGTCCTAATACTCTATTTCACACTAAAGAATTCTATGCTGTATTCCGCACGAACCACTCTCATGTTTGTGTTCAGATATAATCATGATTTTTTTAAAAAGATAATTGATAAAATTTTCATCTGCTGTGAAAACAAATGTTATCATAGGCAATGATGATGATGACGACGATGATGATGATGACGACGATGATGATGATGATGATGACAACGACGATGATGAAGATGATGATGAAGATGAAAATAATGCCAATGATGATGGTGATGACGACGATGATGACGACGATGACGATGACGATGACAATGACGATGACAACGACGACGATGATGAAAACGATGACAATATCAGAAAAAAATCGTCAAAGAGAAAAACCAGCGTTGAACGGAAGAGACGATTACAAAGAAAATTAAATAAGAAAGATAAAGATAATGACGACGACGATGATGATGATAATGATGATGAAGATGATGATGACGATAATGATGATGAAGATGATGATGATGACGATAACGATGATGATGACGATAACGATGATAATGACGAGGATGATGATGAGAATGATGATGATGACAATGATGATGATGACGAGGATGATGATGAAGATGATGACGAGGATGATGATGATGACGATGATATCGATGATAATGATCATCATAATAATGATAATGATGATGATGAAGACGATGATGAAGATGACGATGATGAAGACGACGATGATGATGATGAGGATGACGATGATGATGATGAAGAAAATATAAGTCTCAAATTTAAATATGAAGATGTTGATGATAGCAGAAGAGATACTCTAAAAAAATTCAAACGCAAAATATTACAACAAAAAATGCACAGAAATAAACGTTTTTTGGATGACGATAATGGTGATGATAATGACGACGATGATGATGACGATGATAAAACTATAAAAAAGCGTCATCGACTACAGAAACGTGCAACTCAGAGGCAAAGAAAATTTAAAAAAGATGACGATGGCGATGATGGCGACGATGATGATGATGAGGAAGAAGATATAATGAGAGTTCGTTACAAAAACCCAAAATTGCACTCAGACGCTAAGGGTAAAAAGAAATTATCTTCGAGAATACTTAAAAGTAGAAGAAGTAAAGTGTTAGAAGACGATGATGATGATGATGATGATGAAGATGACAATGACGATGATGACGATGACGATGACGACAAGAACGATGATGACGATGACGACAACGACGATGAGGACAACGACAACGATGATAACGAAGACGACGATAATGATGACGATGATGATGACGACGAAGACGATGACGACGACGACGACGATGACCATCGAAAAACTGCGAAAAAGTCAAAAAAGATCTACCGCGCCTCAGATTTATGTGCTGGAAATTTTAAAAATAAGTTAGGTAAAGTTTTGAAATACTCAATTTCTCTTTCATAACAATTGAGTTGAGTTTTAAGTGTATGCTCTGGATTTAAATCCTAGCCATACCCTATCCCAAGTCCCACAACAATTCACAACAACAACAACACCAACATACAATATTTAAACATTTAATTCTGTTTGTTTTGAACAGATTTGAAGCATAAAGAAATTCGTTCTTCTGCGAAAGAAGGTAAAACTTGAATACCATGGTAAATTTTCGAAACAAAATAAAGGCTTTTACAGTTTACATAAGATGTCATAAGAGGCTGATATAATAGTCGTAGTCGTAATACCTACTTAATAAATTCCTCACCTTGTTTACATAAGCATTTAACTTAATTTTACTAAAGCATGCTCTAGAAAAAAACCTAAGTGTTTCTTCCTGTGTGCCTGTGAGCCATTATTTTGAAATGAAATCCAAGACTCTACAACAGAATAGTATTAGTTCTATACATTTAAAAGTGTTCATTTCACTGTATTTTTGGTCCACTATTCGACAGTCTTCAGTTATCGACTTTAGTGAGTTGACTCATGACAAAAATTCAACGTAATAAGTTATAAAACTGAACTTTTTATTATAATGGTTCAGTTTATTCATAATTTTAATGATGTGCATAATATTTCTCATAGAATAATGTTATTAAAAAAAACCTTCAAGTTTTACATCATGCTGAAATAGCCCAGAAAAAGATTCTACAGTTCAAAAACTTAGATATAATGCATGGGTGGTACGTATATTAATAAATATTCTAACTGATATGCTGAATACTTAACCTAGTTGATCTCGATAACAAAAAAATTCAAAAATCCCGCTCAATATTCTTAATTTTGGGCCCCACAAAAAACAGCCGGAATGATATTTTTATCACAAATTTTGAATATGCATCTCAAAGTTGGGATACAAATGATCAATGATTCTGTTGAAATAGTATAGATCTCTTAATTCATCTTTAGATTTAGATTTTAGACTTAGACTAAAGTATAATATGGCAAGTAGGCATATCCAAGAGCAGATGAAGTTCATAACTTGTACACATCTTTGTTTTGATGTAACAAACAGGCATTCCTAGTTTGAATTCTGCAGCTCAAATATAAACCTTCTAACAGAGTTTTCACTTTTCAGGTTGTATTGGAGGTAGACGCATCCGTGGGCAAATGAAGCTCATAATTTCTATACATCTCATTTGTGGTAATATACTTACATATAACAAGTGTAATTCTTGTAGCTCACATATAAACTTGTTAATATTGTTTTCACAATTGTGGGTTGTATGGGAGGTGGATTACGACCGAGCTGCTTTTGTCTCGGAGAGACTCTTTCTGTTCTGTTTCGCTACTCGTGCCTCATCGGTGTTTTCGGAGCAAACTTTTCATGGGTGCCAATAATTATACCCAGCTCGTTCATAAGCTTCAGAATGGAGGTGTAGCCTTCATTAAACATTCCAGCAGCAATGTTAGCTCAAATTTCGACAATGTTAAGCCCTGAATCGGGGTGCTACGGACTTATTCGCCAAACCTTCGAATACCTACTTCGTATAACTTCCCAGAATTACAGAATAAATAAATAATTTGCAATCTATTTTGAAAAAAGCATTGATATGCACCAAACACTCTGACTACCTCCAAAGTGACGTTTACAGCCTCAGACGTCTTTGACCATAACTCCATAAATATTCAATATTTCGCATTTTGCTTTTGACAACATGTTTTTAACATGTTATTCATTTTACATTTAAAAATTTTGAATTTTTCCAAAATTATAAGTATATTTCCCCCCTTAACAGTCAAAGTTTTTTTGATTTCTTTTCATTATTGCACAGTACAATAATTCTTATACAAAAGAATTACAAAAATACAAAATACCATCGTTTTCGTATCGATTTTGAAATCTTGGAACAATATGGAATACAATTATAATACAGTTTTGTTAATCATCGCATCTGATCCCAAGTATTAGAGTTTAGTTTAAAAAGAAAAGACTTTGAAGTTTGAATTATTATTTATTTAAGTTACCGGAGCTCCCAATAACACTGTATAAGACAAAAAAGATGCCCCAATGGCTCAATCGTAAAATGAAAGATGACCGTTTTAAAAACCTAAATCTCGAAGGGTTTTGCAATATTCGCTTGCTTTTATTTTTTACAGTCTACCTAAGTTGATCTTTTGGGAGACCAATTTTTTTTTTATCTTATATATAAATAAATCGTGTCACGCTGTTTGTGGTCGCACTCCTCTAAAACGGCTCTACCGATTCGCGAGGTAGGCTTTGGACAAGGAGTGTGGTTAAATCTGAAGGTCTTAAACCAGTTTTGGATGCATAATATATGAATATTATACATATTTCTACTTTATGTATCATTCAATTTTGATGAAAATCATAAAAATTTAGAATTTTAAAAATAGGAAATATACTACTTTTTTTAAAATTAAAAATTAAACTGTTTTAGTGGAAGTATCATAAAATTAAACTTTAAAACAAAGAAAAAAAGTGATCCAATGAGTTTTATACTGGCTATATTGCACGTTTTCTACTGTTTTTCCCCCCATCTCCTTTATATCAATAATAATTCCTATTTGATTTTTCCCAACTAAATAATGACTAACAATTAAAGTTTTAGAGTTATAAAAATCACATTTATTTTGTTTTTTTTTTTTTGTGTATTTTTTTATGTTGAGAACAAAACAGTATTAAAATAATAATAATTTGAAAAAAAAAACATAGCTGACACAATGTTTTATACAAATAAAATATTAATTTTAATTTATATTTTTCATTATCATACAAGTTGATTGATAAAAAAAAAATCACTTTAAGCGAAATGCATAATTTTATAATTGTTTTGTTTGTTTTTATTAATACATATTTTTTGTTTTACTTAAATTTGTTATTTACTCAATTTAATAAACCGAATCCAACCGAATCGAAAACAACCAAAAGCAAAATTATTCAAAAAATTTACACAAAATTTATAAAAATATATGAAAAAATTTTAAGAAAAATTTTTAAAGAAACAAAAAAAAAATAAAAACAATTACAGTAAAAATATGTTATATAATATTAGAATAAAAGGCAATCAAAAGCCAGCAGTTGTCAGCATCAAAAACATTTTGTCAGTTATAAGTTTGTGGAAAAAGTTAAAAGAAAATAGTATTGGAATAAAAAAAAAAATATCGTAGAAATATGCAACAAAATTTTGGAAAAAGTTTCAAGCACGCTTGCGTTAACAAAGCAGTTAGCAAACTAGTTTGAAAAAAAAAAACAAAACTCTCTACTAACTTTTTTCTGTGGAATGCAAATTTTTCTGCAAATGTGAAGAAATGCAACTTTAACAAAAAAAAAGTATGTGTTTAGTTAAAAAATAATTTAAAATTAAAATAAAACTGTAAAATATGATGATATTTAGACAGTTATTTAGTATTTAGCTCGCTCTTAAAATAACTTGTTTGTATGCGAAAAACTTAAAACTAAAAATTAGTTAAAAATTTTAATGAAAAAAAAAAAAATAAAATAATAAACATGAATTAAGACCATTTCTCAAGAAATTCTATCTGACAAAATGTTTTTGTTTGTTTGCACACAGATGACGAATGTTTCTATGTTGGATTGGGTCAAGACGGCCGTTCAGCTAAACGTGGCGGCAACAAAAATTCGCCCAACGACTACAAACCATTCCAATGCTGTCCAACGAAATTGGAGAAATCAACGAAAGTTCCTAAAATGACTGCCCAGCGTATTGGTCACATGGATGCCGGCGATCTCAGCAACAAAGGCGGCAATTTTAAGTTTGCACAGGCAGCAACAACTGGCAGCGCTGCCAGCAAGAAATCCACAACTATAAGCTCAAAAGTAAACAAAAAACAGGCCAAGAAGCCAATAGCCAATAATAATGATGATGATGATGATGACGATGATGACGACGATGATGATGATGATGATGACAATGATACTCATGAAGATGCTGATGATGAGCCTTTGGTAAGAGTTTCCTATACCACACCCCGCAAGTCGGCCAACAAAAACAAAAAAACGGATGACAAGTCAAGCGCAACAACAAAAACCGCTGCCACCACCAGCACCAGCTCAACAAAAAAGGCGCTGGCTAAAGAAAATGGCGACAAAATTAATGTGAAAACCGGTACGTTCGGCTTTGGCAATTACATTATCTGGTAGATACAGTAGCTGAGTGTACAATCACAACGTTTTGTGTTTATTATGTGTATATATCTTATTATATATATATATATATATGTATAAAGTTGACTTAGCTTAGATCAGCATAGATCGAACACAGTCAGTCTCACATGTTGTAGTTCTGTATATATATATATATGTGTGTGGGCTGTGGCAACATTTTTTCCACGTTTTTATTTTGTGTTTTTTATTCTCTTCTTCTTCTTCTTCTTCTCTTTTTTTTGTGTCTTGCAGGCATTAATTATATGCATAAACAACTAAAAAATATCTATGACCTCCTTTTTCAGGATATCTCAATGTGGGAGTAAGGAAACAATTTAATTGACTAAAAATCAAAACTGATAAATAATGAATAAGAATGAACCACAAGACTAGTTTTTGTACAGAGGTTTTTTTTACAGAACAAACAAAACAAGAACACAAACAACAAAAAAAAAAAATGTACAAAAAGTACATTTGTTAAAAAAAGTAACTTTTTTTCCTCATCCTACTCCTACTTTACTAGCTGTCAAAAAAGCAATTTTTTTAAAAAAATTTGAAAGAAAATTATTTCTATGCTTGGTTAACACAAGAATAAGGCTAAGTAAGAAGTTGGCAAGAGCTTTTAAAGCCTTTAAGGATACAGCAACAACAAGAAAATAACACAAAAACCAACAAACAGTCGAACAACAACAACAACAACAATAACATGGTCATCATTATGAATATTATTTATCGGTCCTCGGAAACAACTGCTATCTAAGAATGTTCAAACAGCTGATTAGCTGATCAGCTGATCGTCGCATAAAATAACAATCCGCGACGTCTAACATACAACAACAGCAACAACACTACACGGCAAATAGACAAGTGTTTTCTAAGTAAGCGCTTAAGATTGTGGCTTATAGCTAGGGCTTACCTTAGACATTACCAGCAGCTTTTTGTCAGCTACTGCTGGTATTGTTGGGTACATTTTGACTGCAAACACACACACACACACACACACACACACAACCAAACAAAGCGTTCCACTGTTTTGCAGCATGTTCACTCAACAACTCAATATTTTTTTATTTATTTCATTAAAAATTAAATTGATTTTTTTATTTTTGAGCTTTATTAAAAGATTTCTTAGTTTTTAAAACAATTTAAATTTTCATCGTCTTAGCAAAATGCATTTTAGTCATAAACTTT
The DNA here is from genome assembly GCA_958299015.1 of Tetanocera ferruginea. Classification (NCBI taxonomy): domain Eukaryota; kingdom Metazoa; phylum Arthropoda; class Insecta; order Diptera; family Sciomyzidae; genus Tetanocera; species Tetanocera ferruginea. The sequence continues at coordinate 23,215,486 of OY282640.1, forward strand.
GCTAAAGAAATAAAACAACAACATGACACATGTCAGTTTAAAATTTTTTTAAAACTTGTCAACATGTTGACAGCTGTAAATTGAGTTTAACTCGCATTTGTCAGACAAGCTGTCAACAGAGTTTTTTTTTTTTTTTTGATTCATCAAAGCATATTTTGTCAACTTTTGCACAATCAACAAAATCAACTTTTAAAGCTTAAAGCTTAACTAAAACAAACTTTAACTTAAACTTAAACTTAAAATTAAACTTTAACTTAAACTTAAACTTAAACTTAAACTTAACTGAATTCATTAACATCTCTAGTCTTTTGATACTACTTGTTTTTTTTTTTTCTTTCTTAATTTATTTTAATTTGCTGTTTACAATGTTAAAGTAGTTAACTATATTTTGACTTTACTACTACTTACTACTTTTTTTAGTAATGTACAAACACTACAACTTTTTATACATGTATATTTAAAATCAACTTACCTTTGCTCCGAACTTAATTTATTTTGTATGAAAAAAAAAAACAAAACCAAAAACCATTTAACCAATAGTTTTGCTATTTATCTAATGTAACTTGAAATCTCGTAAAAACTCGCTATAAACTGTAATGTTACTATGTAATTCTTTTGAGAAACTGTTCTATTTACACACAATAATTTTAAAAACTTATAGAAAATTTATACTAACTTTGTTGTTATACTATATATATATATATATTGATGACAAAACAATGATTAAAAAAAAAATCAATTTTAATTTTGTATTGTTATGTTTATAAAGTCTAAAATTGTTATTGTAAAAACAAAAAAAAAAAAAAAATTGTACTTGTCTCATCTAAAGCAAACAAAGAGAGATAAACTTAAAAATATTTTAAATAAAAAAAAATTTGGTTGAAACAACAGCCTAGAGCTAGAGAACTTTTTTTTTTTTGATTTTCAAACACTTTGTAAGTCGATAATTAAAATAATATTAATGTAAAAATAAATAAAAAACTATTTTTTTTCTTCAATCAAGCACTTACATTTTAAGCAGAAATAATAGAAATTTGTTAGAAATTTTAAATAATAACTGTAGTTTGACTCAGTATAAAATTGTATAAAATTTTGTAAAATATTGGTTATGACGAAAATGTATGTCTGCTTTAAAAGTTTATTGCAGATATTTCGTCATATCTGAATAGGATTTTTTTTTCTAATTCTTATAATAAATAAAGAACAAAACAATTTAAGCTATACTTATTATAATACTGCAAATATACAAATAATAAAAAACTGCGTTTCTTTCAATAATATATGTACTTTAATTATAGCGAATTTTAATACCTAATGTAATGATGGTTGTTTTTAAAATATATTCGGCATGATTCGGTTCATTTAAATAGAAATCTCTTAATAGAAACAAAAACGAAAGGAGCATACATTGTATCCTTTAATCTTAAATCTCCACTATAGCAACTTATATCCAAACCTAATCATATGTCCCCCAGCTTGAATTCTCCAACTAGATAGTAAGCAACTCCTTTAACCTCACTTAATTCTCAGTCAACAACAGAGTTATGTTGATTCAACTTTATGTAGAACTTACTTTTGAACTGATTGGCGATTAATACTTTTGTCAATATAATATGATTTGTTAAATTTTGTCAATTAATCATATTTTCACGTTGCTATTGAGTGGTTTTTGAAAATTTTAAAGCACGCACTAAGGGAAAAAGTTATGTAGTCAGTACAGAGACCGCTATGTAAAATCTATGCACTGCAACTTGTATGAGAACGCAACAAGAGCAGTATTTACTGAGTAAAGGGAGCGTGTACTGACTACATATCAATTTATTCACTTTTTAAAATGAATAAAACATGCATTCAATACATCATGTTATGTGTTGAGTACATAGCAGACTTCAATAGATACAAGCAACGTGTACTCAATCAACGTGTTATGTAATTTTTTACAAAAACTTTACTCAATACATAAAATATAGACTCAGTACACGTCCCCCTTATACGATTGAAGTGATACATTTATTCAGTACATAACATATGGACTCAGTACACGTATCTGTTGCACATCGGCACACGATTTTGCTGTTTTATGTCATTCGTTTCTTGATTTTCAAACAAGCAACACCTCTCAAGTATGTCGAAAATCAGAGCGTTGTTTATCCACTGTACTCTAGAATCTAGATCAAAAGCGATGATTGGATAAGAATGGCTGGGTTTCTATAAGTAATTGTCAATTATTTTGTGAAATCTAGTCATTTCTTTATTAAGTTATTTATTGCAAGTGTTGAGAGGGTGATTTACGCACAGACATTATGCATGTACTCATTGCATAAAATCATGTTTTTAACATATGTAATGACTAAATTATGTATGTTCTCATTATATAAATGTATGCACTAAAAATATGTAATGAGTAAGTTATGTATGTACTCATTACATAAAATTATGCATTTAAAATATGTAATGAGTAAATAATGTATGTACTCATTGCATAAAATTATGTGCTCCAAATATGTATTGAGTAAATTATGTATGCACTGAGTCAATAATCTATGTAATACGTACATAAGATCTTTACTCATTACATAAAATTATTTGTAACAGCTTGCGATGAGTACAGTGTGCATGTACTCACCACATACATCCATGAATTCACGACACATATTTATGCGTTGAGTACATAAAATTCTTTATTGACTACATAACCACTTAAAAGCATTATGTAGTCAATAGAGATTTGAACATGTACTCAATACATAAAAAATGTAAAATTTTTGTGTGCAGAAAACTATGCGATGAGTACATAAATTTATGTATTGAGTCCATAGGTTTTTCCCTCTGTGCGGTGGTTACAATGGACTATTTATTGTTTTCCACCTATTAACCTTTAAAGGACCAACTGCTTGAAATTGTTTTTTGTTTTATAATTCCTGAACTTTTAAGATCTTAATTAAGGATTTCTTAAGAATTGAGAATTCTAAAGTCAATCGGCTACCTAGATATTGGAAGTAACATATATGTACACAAGCCAAACGTAATGCAAATTTTTTTTTAATTACTTTTTTTCTATATTTCTAAGAACTACATTTCGCCAAATCGTTGTTTACTTTAATATTAGCCCGAGGTTAGAACTCGCGACTCTAATGCTATGGTTGCCGGTGGTTCGATCCCAGAATGTGGCAAATAATAAAAATGTTACACATACATCAAATTATTAATAATACAAAATTATAACAAAAAAAAAAAAAATAAAAAAAATTAAAAAATAATAGTACAAAAAGAACAAAAAAAAAAAAAACGGTCTGGCTGAGGATCGAACCAGGGTCACTCGATTCTTCAAATTAAATCGACAACCGCTTATCCAACCGAGCCACGGAATGAAATTTTTCGCGAGTGCTCTGTACTTCTTCTGTACTTCAGTGTTTACGAAATTTAAAAACTAAACTGATAGGAGTTTAAAGTTTAAATTTAACCCATGCTGAACTAAAGCATAGCTTAGTATTTGACTTGGTTTAAATTTTTAACCCATGCGCGACTTAAACTTAGTTTTAGTATTTGACGTGGTTTCAATATTAATACAATTTCGGTGTCGTCATATAAACAGCACAGGATTGACTTAAATTTAGTCTAAGATTTTTAACCGTGTATGTTACTTCGGGTCTAAATGGATTTAATACGCACATTATTGAAAAATGTTTTTATTATTTTCTCACCATAAAATTGTCAATTATTGTGAAAATGTATGCACTATACTTAACACAACTTTATCTCGGTATCAACTATAATAATATAAAGTCAATTTTAAGCTAAACGACCCACTTTCAGCCCCACAAAACCCTTATGTTAGCAGTAATGTTTTAACACACACAGAAAGACTGTCCTTAAATTTCGAAAAATTGAAATTTAAACTCTGAATTTTATATTTTTTGACGCATAAATTATATTACAAATTTTGTAACCTTTTTATTGGCACAGGATAAAGCCCATTTCTATATAATTTTGACTATGATTGTCTATTATTTCAATATTTAGAAAAGATGCTAATACGGGTTATAGAAGATATGTGAAATGTATTAATTTAGCCTAAAATTAACATAATATTTATTGTGTCATGAGTGTGTCTACATAATGAGTTCCGTGCGTTTTAAGCCAAACTTAGTTGGGGCCGTGTCCTTATTGATCCTCCTCCTTTCATTATATTGGGCAATGGTTTAAGTAAATGTGGATTATTTAATGTGGAAAGGACACTTCTCGAACTGTTGTTCCTATAAAAGAAAAGGAAAATTAAAATAAATGCAAGTTGGGACTTTTTGCACTCAGTTGTAGAAATAAGATATACAAAAGTTCTAACGTAGTAAATCTTGTTTTAAAAAATAAAGGATAAAACCCACAAAAAGACATACCAAAAATATAAATTTAAACACACAATGGGTCGATGCACTGAAAAATGTTGGATTTTATGAGGTTATAAATTATTACAAAAATTATTAGGCTATCTGTTGATAATACAATTTTTTTTAGATCCTGCAAGTAAATGTTACTACTTTTTAACAACTTTTTAACCGTTTTCATTGTGCTTATAAGTGGCTGATAATAGCTTAGCTCACTCGTGAAAACTTCAAGGCTTATCAGGACTATCTTACATAACATATTTATTTGTATTTACAAAGCAATACTCTCTAGTTCATTCTTAAGGAGGGATTTTCGATTTTTCGGTTAAAAATTCATATTTTTTCGAGGAAATGGAAGTTTAAATTAAAGGACTAAACTTTGAAAGACTTAAAAGAGCAAAACTATTTCAAGACTTTCTTACTTTGCTAGCGCTTACAACCATTGACCGGTTTTGGCCTCGTCTAAGAATTTGCGCCAGCCTCTTTTGTCTTACGCCTGCTGGCGTCAGTTAGAAACTCCAAGCATCTTTAGGTTATCCAATGCCTGGTCTTTCCAACAGAGATGCGGTCTTTCTCGTCTGCGTTGACCGCCGAAATCAAACATATTTTTGTTGGAGCATCGTCGTTCACTCTCCCAACATGACCTAGCCAGCGAAGCCGCTCAATTTTAATACTCTTGACTATATCTATGTCGGCATATAGCTCATAAGCCTCGTGTTTCTAGCGTATTCGATACTCGCCATTGACGCAGATTGGACCCAAGGTTTCTCCTCTCGAGCGCTCCCAAAGTAATTTTATCAGTGCTGTTCAAAGATCAGGCTTGTGATGCGTATAGTTAGACGAGCATGATTATTGACTTAAAGAGCGTTAGTGTTGGTTGTCGAGAGAGATAGAGCTCTGCTTCTCATTTGCCTCATTGGAGGATTTAATGCTGGATTCCAGGTAAACGCAGTCCTTAAGAACCTCAAAAGGGGTGTTGTTTACAGTGACGTGGTTTCCAAGACGATGGGACTGCTTGTTTGTTGGCATAGCCTGAAAATATGCAGCAGAAAGCCTTACACAGTCAATTGGTTCAAAAGAATTGGTTCTAAAATAAATCAAATTTCATTGCAAGCATATTAGTAGGATTATAAAATTATTTTAAAAGCTTGAAGAAATATTTTCAGTTAAAATAGGGGTGAAAATTATTTAAGGATCTATCTAAAATAACTGAACATCAAACAATATTTTTTCATACCCCAAAAACATTTTGTTTTCTAAAATTTCCAAAAATAATTAAAAATTTTTAAAATTATATTTTTAAAAAGATATTACCAAATAAAAATCTTTTGTTAAGTTTAAATTTGACGAATTAATTGTGATCCCTAAAAAAAAAATAGATATCTGTGTCGACAAGGAATAACAACTAAATTCATTTTCAAAATTTCAGAAGAGTATTTTTATGATTAAAATCGCTACCTTATATCGCGTACTCTGACTTTTGCTGTTTAGATTTGATGGACTCAAACATTTAATTTTCAAGGTACAACCATACAAATTTGCGTACTAGTGTTTTTCGTTGCGAAAAAACGCAATGAATGTAATAACCTCATTTTGTCCTAACTCGACTTTAGCGTTTATTCCTTGTCGACACAGATATGTTATTCTGCGTAAAAATATGTAGATGTCTCCTGTTTTGTTTTTTTTTTTATAGTACTTTCATTAAAACTCATTTCAAAAATACTCATGGCCTAAACACAGTCTGGAAACGTCAGTTCTAAAGCACAATTCATATAAAAAAAAAAATTCTAAAAAATTTTTTACCATCAACATTAAAAATAATACAATAAACAGGAAGAACCTTTTGATTAAAATTATTATTAGTATCAGCAATGAATGTTTTTCCCATTTTAAGCCGGCTGAACATAAGAAGATTGATTAATTGACTGCAGCACTCAGGTATGTCGACTCCATATCTTGTAATTAAAGCGGTTAGCATGTTTTATTTTCTAATAACTCTTTTATTATTAATTTTTTGCAAAATAGGCAACATCGAGCAGGAACAAGAAGTATTTCGTTGGATACTTGAGCAAAAAGCTGATGAAACCATTGAACTGATTGATCGTGAGACACTTTTTGAATACATTGGATCCAAAGACTTTTTGGCGGTAGTGTTTTGTAAGTATATCTTAAAAGGATCAAGCAAAAGAGGTTCTCCCAATTTAGGCTAATGACTAAAAATTGCTAAAAAAAATAAATCAAAATAATTTAGATTTTTGTTAGTTATAGCTTGAAGCTGTTTGATGCGGTGTTAGGGTTAAAAGCTGTTAATATGGCCCACTAAAAACTGTAACTGCTTAATTATAATTAATCTTTCAAATAGATATAATAATGTTCAATTAAAATATTTGTAAAAATATTTTACAGTTTAAGCTCTTTATAACCGTTTTGTAAAATCTTTTCGTATTTTTAGACAAAGAAGAAGATCCCGATTCACCGCGTATTCTGCGGCACATTGAGCTGATTGATGATGAGGCAGCCGAGTATGGCATACATGTGGTCAAAACTAGTGATAAGCTTATGGCTAAAAAGTACGGCTACCGCAATCCACCCGGCATAACGTACTTCAGAAAAGGTTGCATTGCACGACAATGAAATTAAATCAAAGGGTGACTCAAGTGTACTTTTTTTTCTGTATTAAGGTAAATACATAAACTACGATGGCGACATTGATGATGAGGAAGAAATACTTGACTGGCTTACCAGTCCAGCCAACATGGAAATGACCGATCATATTGAGCAGGTCAATCGAAAAATGTTCGAAAAGATACGCAAAACCTCAGATTATTTGGCGGTGATTTTCTGTAAGTTTGAAGTTGTTGAAAACTGAATCGTTTCATCAAACATTGTTGACAAACAAACTATTACAGATAGCGATGAATGCAAGCAATGCCCTCGTGTGCTTGCGGAAGTGGAACACATTGATGATGAGGCCGATAAGGCGGGTATAGATTTTGTCAAAATCGATGACAAACAGATGGCCAAGGAGTTTGGTGTGTTTGCGCTACCAGCTATAGTGTTCTTTAAGCCCACATCAAAAGAGCCAGTTATTTACGCCGGTACGTTTATTATATGTTTATTATATGTACGATGTAAACGATTATATATAATTGTCTTTTTTTCTTAATGCACAGGAGATCTTTATGAAGAAGAACAAATCCTCACTTGGTTACTTACGCAAAAGGATCCAAGTGGAGATGTTATCGAAGATCTAGAAGGCGAAAGACTTGTGCAACTTATTGAAGAGTCTGGTTCAATTGCTGTGTATTTTTGTAAGTAACAGCTTGTTTTTATGGTTGACCGGAATCACTTAACAGATGATCCGAGTCTTAGACGGGACTTGATTTTTTAAAACTAAGTTCTAGTTAACATGCACTGCAATCGATTTGGTAATCTGAACGTTGGCAATTTCTCTGAACTACAAGCTGAATATGTAGAAAAAACTAGTAAAGGTTGAAAAGATATATTTTTTTGTTCATAATGCTGTTTTTAATGATAAAAAATATGCAGATACCTAAAGTAATAATAATTCATCTTAATATATAAATGTCAAGTGGCACACTCCGTACTGTGTGTCGCTCAAACGGTCACAGCCTGAACAATTTTTAGCCTAAAAGTATACACAGAAAATTTATTTGACCCATATCAGGAACGATTTTGTGGTTTTTACAATGTTACGGTTTTATAAATGGTAAAAAAAAATTCAAAATGCGTCATAATAAAAGCGATGCTATAAGCTACACGAAGCTACTTTGAAACATTCAAGCGTTCAATAGATGTTTGAAATGATTTGAAATTAAGAACAGGATCTTTTCTAAGCACAATATAAAAGTGGACGGAATTTATAAAGGATCAGTACCAGCGTCAATAAAATACTGTATATCGTCTAATATTGGGGCTAGGTTATTGAAATTCAGTTCAATGGGTTCTGGGAAATCAAAAATTGGTGAAGGGATGGGTACGATCTTTTACAAAAATTATGGAAAAAGATGGTGGGAAACGAGAGGGAATAAGGGGTCAAATTTATTTCATTTAGAATTTCCTTTTTGGAAAATTTAAGCATTTCGATTCAATAGTTGACAAGATTGAATGTTGAATATACATAAGGATCTCGCTTAACGCAACATGTAACTCCCCGATTTATGCAAAACTTGAAAACACTCAATTAATTTGCATTTTAAACTTCTAATATAGGAAATTTTTTACCCAAACTACAATTTTATACTAAGGGTACCTTAATGTGTCCTGTTAACAATCATAAGAATCAATTGTATAAATCAGATATTTAATTTTTGTCCACTTACTCGAAAAATTGTAAAGAAGCATAAGTCGAATTATAAAAATAAAAATATTTTTTATAAATAAATTGTATTCTTCATAAAACTGGCGATAATGAAATAACAACTTCAAAACTATTAAAAAACATTGAATTTTTTATTGAATATCGGCAAAAAAGAACGATTACATAAGAGGTGTTTCGAAAATCAAATCATAAAAATGAAATCATAGAAATAACTTAATTTTGCTTCAAATTATAATGCAAAGTTTTTGATATTTTTTATTGCATTTTTATTGCATTTCAGAATCAATCAATATCGTAAATTTTTGATTTTTGTTGAAAAATTCAGAGGTTTGCCATTTGGTTCAGCGTTACACTTTTGCGCAAAGAGATTGCAGTGTTTTCATAACAATAAAAAATCAATGAAATATTTTACAATAATCTATGAAAAAAGAAACGTCTATGCAGTTTTCTTTCTTCAAATTAGCAATGGGAAAATCAAGCTAATCTATGTGACTAACCATTTTATTTTATTTTTAACTTAAATATAAAATGTATTTTTTTTTTTAAAAAAAAAACATATTTTCTCTTCTAAAAACAAAAATACAACCAAAAAATCGAACCACTTTTAACTATTTTGTTAAAACAAACTTGCAAAAAAACACCTGAAACATCCTATTAGGGAACAAAACCCAGTGCGATATCTGCAGTTCAAAGGCGGCACGCAAGGCTCGTTTGAAAAAAGAAAAAGAACAACAAGACGGTGGTGGTGGAGCCAGCGCAGCAGCGGCTTTTGGCTCGGATACTGAAACAGCTGAAGGTGCTGAAACAACGGCTGCAGAGACCAAACATGAAGATGGTAGAGCATAAAGTGAAAGCAAAATTTTAAAAATGAACTCTCAAAAAATGAACGTGATTCAAAACAGTATCATGTTCCATGTACCATGTACCATCTACCCTGTGTCACACCATTTAGAACCCCTGTACCAAACATTGTACATACATATATCGTAAACTTACATACATAAAAGTCTTATCGATTGAGTTCAATGCCTTAAGTAGAAGTAGCTTCCAAGCGTGTGTTTGATATACTCCTTCACTTGCCCTAAATTCTCCACTTTGGTTTTTTTCTCACGTTTTCTCACACCCTTCTTTTAAGTGTTACCCACCTGTTAATTTTAACTGCAAATATCCTAAAAGAATTATTTATGTTTAAGAAATATTTTTCACAGTTCATTAAAAATAATATTGCTTGCTATTAAAGACAATTACGGGTATTCACAATGTGGTATTTAATTGTATTTCACAAAAATATATTATATCAAAGTAAAGAATTTTCTTTTTAAAACTTGTATTTTCAATAAAATTATAAAAACTTAATGACGTATTTAGATAATGAAGATATAAGATTAACAGCACTTATAAAATCTATCAAAATTTTACCACACCACATCGTGAATACCACTATTATCAATTTATAAATGTACGTTAATTTTTCTGGCAATGTTTTGAATGTGGTTTATTTCCTCTGTAGTTCCTTTCACAACCTTTCGCACTTGCACCTTGTTTCCCAGCATATTTACTTTATTTCACAAACACCTAAAAGAATGCTATGTTTTATGGTTTATTTATGTCAAATGCTAATGACGGTATAGAAGTTACTAACCGGATTTTCTTTTAAAAATTACACCTTCACTAACTATAGATGCCGATGGCTGTGAACAATGTACCAAAGTGTTAGAGGAGCTGGAAAATATTGATGATGATTGCGACAAACATGGTATAACATTCGTCAAAACACGTGACTTTTCCGTGGCCGATGGTTATGGCGTGCACGAATATCCTGCATTGGTTTATTTCGAGGGTGGTATTCCGAATGTTTTTGAAGGTTAGCACATTTTGTGAACACTTGAAAAAATGATATATAAATTTATTTTTTCAACAGGTGAACTCAACGAAGAGGAGGAAGTTCTACAATGGTTGATCACGCAAAAAACCGAAGATCGCATTGAACTGATAACTCGTCAGATGCTGGAGACCATGGTTGAGGAAACACAATACCTGGCTGTATACTTCTGTGAGTTTCTAAATATATAAAAAGATATGTGACCGACTTTTTTTACAAGTCCGTCTGTTTGGTTTTCATTTGAAATACATTTTTTCCTTGTTCATATCAACAAAGTCTGTTAAAAATTGTCTACTTTTAGGATCCCTAATAGCTCATGAATATTTTAAATAACTCTAATGATTTTGAAATGTATGCTCTTTACACTTTTTTATTTAAAAAAAAAATATTATTCATAAAAATATGTTATGCAACAAAATCCATTTTCTAAGCAAGTTATATTGTATACCAACTTTCATTCCTTTTCATTTTAGTAATTAAACAGTAGTTTAGTTTTTTATTTGAGCCTTGAAAACTCTTTGTTTCTAACCTTTATTAACTATTTTTTTACTAAAACTCAATTTTTCCTTAAATTACTTTTCATATCGTATATAAAAAAAAAAATTGCATAAAAAACAACAACACAAACCAACATCATGCAACCAATTTACCAACCGCAATCAAACTCCACAAACCTATTCCAACTTACGTTTATCCAAAATCCTAAAAAACAAAAATATACCTATTCAGTACCTCCTGAGCGTCAAGGACAACAACCCGCTTATTGTCGCAGCTATTGTTCGCCCATATCCTTGTCCGAAGACAACATTACAACATCGCACACATCCAAAATATATATTAAGAATTATATATCGCGTAAAAGAAATCGTGTCCAAAATCAAGGTATTCATTCAAAAGCTAAACAAAAAAAAAACAAAATCAAGCCAAATTTTAAATTTAGTTGAATTCGTAAAAAAGAACAGAATCGGTCATCTATTTTATTAAGAAATAAAAGAAACATTTGGAAATATATGGCATAATTTTGTTCGCATGTCTTTTTTTTAACTTTATCTGATAAAATAACTCTACGGTTACTTAACATAATAAAAAATTTATTTATAAAGCTTTCTAATACAAAAGACTGTATTGCATCCAAACTAAATATGCGATAAAAAAATTGTGAATGTTATTAGCAATTTTTGAAGTAATTTCCCGTAAAATTAAAAGAATATTAAAGTAAAATTTCTCAAATAAGAAAAATAAAAACTAGAAAGAAATAATTTATGGCTGGACCGTAGTTAAAATATTCGCATACTGCGATTTCAGCATCGAATGTTTAAAAGAACAAAATAAAATTAAATGCAAAGTCATGAAGGGACTTCTATTTTCGTTATTAACTGCAGTTATATTTCAGCTGTTCATATTAACCGAATGGGCAAAAAATGGGCGCCAGATTAGACAACAGGTGTAACACATTCGATACAAATAATAATCTTTGATCATAGAGCCATGGTTTCTTTAAAATTGTTATTACTTTTACCTGTCAACAGTCTAAGAAAACAACACAGGTGTGAACTAGATGTCAATATTATTGCAAATATACGAAGTAGAATTATTTGATTATTTTTAGACGTTAAGTGAAATGAAATGGATGGGTCTAACCAATACTCAAAAAATAAAACATTTCTTTTTATATATGTTTTCTATAGTGAAATTATAAGCGTGAAGAATATCATGTGATTTTATAATTCGAATTTTCAAATATTTTTAATAGGATTGCGATTCATGCTAACGTCTTTAAAGACACCACATTAATTAGGCTTAGAAATAATTGAGAAATTGTTCAAAACTAAACATAAATAATAATAATACCGTTTGTAATCATTATTATTTTGTTTTACATCGCTTTTTATTTAAACTGAATCACCCTGTTGTCAGCATGTGGCAACCGCGTATTAGCACTGTTGTTCACACTTATCAAGCAATTTGACGAAAGCTCTGTTCACACTCGCCAAACTATTATTTTAACGAATCAACAAGAATTTGACAAACAGATACAAATAGTGGTTTTATAACAGATACAAATAGTGGTTTTTTATGTGAACCACAGAAAAGTTTTTAGAGTTTAAAGTTTATACATTGCGTGAACATCAAAATATCAGAGAATTCGGTATTAATATATAAATATTTATTTGAAAAATCACTTAACTTTAGTGGTTTAATAAACATTAATAAAAGCAATTCTTGATTTTTTGAACTAATATTTTCATGGTTGAATTGTTATTTAGAAAACAACCTGTTTTGGGTTTTCGAAAAAATTCAGTTACAAATTTGAACAAAAATAAAACACATTTTACTTATACCTAAAACGAGCTTTATTAAACCAAATATATTCCGTTTTGATCGATTTTGATCGATCTGTGTAGAACTTCTGGATTTTCTGAGCGAAAGACTGATACATGTGTGTTTTGCAGGCCTCCAAATAATTTAAATTTACACCATTAACCCTCAAACTCTCCAGTCCTTCTCTAGGCGGGGTTTTTCTGAAGAGCTTAAGCACACACGGGTTAATTATTTTTCATGTAAACGGTATTTTTGTTCTTTACTGAAACATGTATGTAAATATTGCTATGCTAGGCTTTGCTCTAGCATTTGTTATTTAGAAGTTATATCAGTTGAAAGTGAAAGTTTGGAAAATAATGGTGTTTTTTATTTTTTCGTGAACAATAAGATTTTTTAAAAACCACAAAAAATTCAAAAATTTTCGCATCGAATCAAAAAATTATCAGTGAGTACTACAATTGTGCTCTTTCAGAAAAACATTTTTTTTACTACACTGAGAAAAAAACACATACCTTGCTCCGGTAAAAAATGTCTCTATTTTTGATTATAGCAATTTTCTCTTTTTCAAATAAAATTTTCTTCAATTAGAATAAATTTTCACATTTTCGAAGAAATATTTCTTTACTTCTAGGAAATGGAAATATTTCAATGTCTTTAATAATGATTAGTATTTTTCGCGCACAAAAAATTTCTCATTTATAGAGAAATTTTATTGAAAATGAAAAACTTTTCTTATATTTTGATAAAAAATTCACTATGAGAAGTATTTTCTTCAATAAAAACAAATATTTTCTCAAAAAAAAAGTATTTTTCTCTAAAAACGATATATTTTTCTATTTCATGGAACCTTTTTATCATTTTTAGAGAATTTTAAGTATCGCAATTAGAGAATAGCATTCTCTGGAGCAAAGTCTATACCATTTTTCTCTAAATATGATGCCTTTTTTATCATATTCCGAGACACTTTTTTTTGAGTGTACTGGTGACCCAGGTCCGCCTACAGGCGGGGTGTACTTTTTTGAATGCACTGGCTAAAATACTTACATAATATAAATTTTGAGACGACAGATATTTTGTTTTCACTAATGTCCTTGACGTAGTATTAATTTTTGAACAAAATAAAAAATATGCGCAGTAAAATGGTTAAGAGCCTACTGCAGAAATTAAAAGAAATGACAATCTGAAAGTGCAAGATCCGGACTATATGGTGGATGCATCAAAACTTCCCAGGTAAGCTCCCTCAGTTTCTGCCGGGTTATCAAAGATGTGTGTGGTCTGGTGATGTTATGATGGAGCACAACACCTTTTCTGTTGAAACTCGAATAGGACCAAAGATTTCGCAAAGAAATTTCCTCTCGAACACCACAAGAGCTACTAAATCTGTTTGCCAGCGGAATATCTATTTGTTTTTCATTTGTGTTCGGTTAACATTTGCGTTGAAATTCAAAGACATACATAAGATAATAAATGAGGCAAAATTAAAAACAATGAAATTGTAAGCTTCTACAGGATGATTCCATTAGTAGATAATATATTTTGACTTGTTTGCCAAATTCTCTACCTACTGTCATAGCTACTGTCCAGTAAATAGGGATGTTCTATGATAATAAATTTTCGTTGTGCATCGATGTTTTAATATGATTAAATCTCATGTTTTAACGGGTTTAACGGGAGAAACTTTTTCGACACTCATTGTGGAAGCTGTATTCAAGAAGGTATTAAATCTAAAATTATTTTGAAATCAGTTCGACGCCTGCCACTCGTTGTGATTCGTTTAAATTCTTATCAAGGCAAAATATCTCCGAAACGCCAAACTTGGAATTCACACCTTCGGGGTTTTGGAGACCTTTAGTTTGCAACCCGTGTTTGGGTAGATATTTCGAAGTTAAGTTACGGCGAAAAAGGGATGATTTTTGACGAAAAACTGCTTTTGTCTAATCAAAACCGAAATCCTTTGGGTTTTGATGTTGGGCCCAACAATGTTGGGCAACATCTATGTTTATGTTCGATAAGCATCGAGACTCGATGTTGAGCTTTCGATGTTAAGTTCGAATTTTGATAAATGTAGTTCTTATTTTAAATACTTATTAAAATAGTTCCATCATGTTTTGCTTCGTTTTTTATTAAAATTATGTTTGAACTAACCGACGATTAGATAATAAATCATTTTCGATTAAGTTTAAGTATACATATCGCTATTTACGGTCAATTGTCGGAATATTGTCTTAAAATTTTTATTAAAGACTATGTGTGTTTAGTTTGGAAGTGAATACCTTAATTTTTGGCGTTTTCTCTACACTCTTTACATATTTACAAAATTTTTTCCTTATGCACTAACTCAAACATACAATACAAGCACTAATATTGAACCTATTCCTAAAAATTTTCCGTTATAAAGACTAACAATTATAATTAACTTAAAGCTTTGAACATCAAGATCTTCTTTTGAGTTAAGCTAGCACACTAAAAAAGAAAAATAAATGTAACAAATTTACAGACAAGATCAACTGTAACATATGCGATCAAATATTGGAGGGTCTCGAGTTGATCGATGATGAATGTGATGTTTTTGGCATACATATGGTTAAAATACAAGATCCACAATTAGCCAAACGTTATTCGATCAAAACATTCCCGGCTTTGGTATATTTTAGGTGAACATTTAAATCTAGAATTTTTTATAAAAAATTATCACTTTGATTTATTGCGTTCTATTTTGTAAAGAAATGGCAATCCGTTGCTCTTCGAGGGTGATTTACAGAATGAGCAATCCGTGCTGGAGTGGCTTATCGACGACGACAATCGTGAATTGGCCGATGAGATTGAAGAAGTCAATGAGCGCATGTTAGAACGTCTAATGGCTGAGTCAACTTTGTTGGTGGTGTTCTTTTGTAAGACTCTTCACGTTTCAATTCTAAAACCTTCTTCTCCTAAAAAACCTTCTTCTTTTATTCCTTATGTTTAGATGATGAAGATTGCGCCGAATGTGAGGAAATTCTGGAGCAGCTAGAGGAGATTGATGGTGAAGCTGATATGTTTGGCATAGATTTTGTTAAAATTGCTAGTGTTGAGGCGGCAAAAACATACGATGTGGTTAATATACCATCACTAGTGTACTTCAGGTAACTAGCTTTGAGTCAATAGTACTAATATATGATTATTAATGCTACTTTTGAATTTTTTAGAAAACAAGTGCCTGTACTCTACGATGGTGATCTGCATCAACACGATAAGGTTATCACTTGGCTGACATCACAGGATGTTTTCGAAATTAAAAACGAAATCGAAGAGGTAAATCGTAAGATGTTGGACAAACTGTTGGAGGAAAACGAATTCATAACGGTGTTCTTCTGTAAGCATTATGCAAAGAAATTTTTTAAAAAAAAGTTATTAAAATCATGTTTGTCTTTATAACCAGATGAACATAATCAACAGGACAGCATAGCTGCGCTTGAGAAACTGGAAAATATTGACAGTGAAACTGATAATTTAGATATAACTTTTGTAAAAATGGCCGATGCACGCTATGCCAAAAAATGGGGTGTCACCAAGCTGCCAGCAATGGTGTATTTCAGAAGACGATTCCCCAGCATCTATAGAGGTAGAATGAAAAAAAAAATGCCATAATTTTAAAATTATCTCAGATAGTGCACTTTCAAAACCTTTTTTTAACATTTAGGCGACTTACTCTCAGAGGATGAAGTGCTCGAATGGTTGCGCAAGAATCGTTTCCGCCAACCGGAACTTAATATCTTCATGTACGCTCTGATAGCCTTGGCTGTGGGTTTCATGATGTACACTGCGTTCCTTTTACAATGTTTTAAACCAGCTCCACCACCGCCAGTTCAACATCCAAAACAAACGTGATAACAGTAGCTTCAAAAAAATTACAACAATAATAATACGAAAAAAAGAGCATCAGAGACATATAAATAACAACGGCATCAAACTATAAAACATATCTAAGAAGCAACAGATATAAAAATTAGCAATTTTTCGAAACTACATAAAAAGAAAAACTAAAATTTATGTATCATCCAAAAAGAGAACAAAGAAAAAAAAAACACGTATGATATCCTACGTTATGAAAAACTCGTCTAAATTAGACGGTATCAAAACTAGCAGCAATCGTTATCATATCAATCTTATTATCAATCTCCCTACCCTCTTCCCACCATCCTTTCCTTATTTAAATTCTTCAAAGTGTGAAGCAACTAGAAATAAATTAAAAATTTATACAACTATTTATAGTTATTCTATTTGACTTTGTTGCAGAACTACCCTATATTTTGTAAACGTTATTGCTTACGATAACTTTACAGTGTTCATTATCATAAATATCACTTTAAAATTTAATTTCTATCATATTTTACAGTTATCAAACATACTCTTACTACTCGTATTTTCTGAACTACATCAAATGTTTCATATATTCTACTTGTTTTCCTTTTGATAATTACTATTATTATGGTAGAAATTTAACATAATACATAAATTACATCAATTTATACGTATTAAATTTTATTAATAAAGTTTTGGATGATAAAATTTAACTCGTGTTTTCTTCTTTTGGTGCATTGAAGGTAACATTTTCGCATTTTTTAGCGCAAATGCGATGAAGTAAGTGAAGTTGTTAAGTTTCAACGAACTTCCAAACGATGTTGAAACGCCCACCCACAATCCAAGACTCAATTACGAAGGTGGTGACCGCGTGGCATGAAAAGTTCCATTATCGAGAACCGATTATTTTAAATGAAAATTTATAGTAGACAGCAAGAGGTATAAAATGCACCCGGTATGGCAAGGTTTTTCTTGGCCTTATATTTTTTAAGAATTTGAATTTCTTACTGTCATCGCCGAATATAATTTCAAGTACATCATCCTCTAGGAAATATTAGGTCTGTTTCCGTACGCACTTCAAGTAAAGTTCGAGTAAAGTTCGGGTAATAGAGAGTAATTTGATTATTTGTCAAAATGAGAAAATTTGTCAAAAAGTACGGAAACGCTTTCAAGTAAGTTTCAAGCACAACACCTGTTTTTTGAAAACAATAAAATTTAATTGCTGTGTTTCTGTATTTAAAACGTTTTCGTAAGCGTTGATTTGGTAATTATAACTATTTTTATTAATTTTCTAACCAATTGCATACATTTTGTTCGCAATACAATGCAACAATTTAATTTTATCACTTTGGCAATCAGCTGTTTGAAGCTCGAGATTCGTGCTCGAAGAAATTTTTCAAGTAAAGTTCGAGTAATAGAGAGCCACAAAAAGTGACATTTTGCTTGTTCTTCTTCTCTCTCGAGCTGGAAAAATGTGTACGGAAACGCTTTCGAGTAACTTCAAGTTACTTGAAGTGAGTACGGAAACAGACCTATTATTCTCTTTCGAACAAACCAGGTATGACAAACCAATTCTCTGTGTTATAGCGATATGGACGTAGTACTGAATATAAAAATCTACAGACAATAGTATTCCAGTACTTAGGAAGGTCTTCAAATCCCAGCCAACTGATTCGAGAAGACAAAAAGGAACAACCTTACATCAAGCATCATATACATCAAGTGTATATGTACATCAATCATCAAGTAGTCATAGAAAACGAGAAACTCTGTTTTCCTCAATGTAAGCAACGTGAGCAGAGCCTCCTGGAACTTCCTATGTAAGGACCTTGGCATGAAACTATACAAAATACCGCTGGTGCAAGAACTGAAGCCGGGTGACTTACCACAACGTCGTTTGTTTGGTTACAAAAGTTGCATGAAGATCCACTTTTTTATCAAAAAATTGTTTTCAGTGACGAAGCTCATTTTTGATTCAATGCGTAGGTCAACAAATAGAATTGCCGAATTTGGTGTTAAGAAGAATTAAACTTGGTTGACATGTAGTTTCAACAAGACGGCGCCTCGTGACACACGACATCAGGGTCAAATCAGTGTTTTGGTATGGATGAAACCGCATGGCTTCAATCTTTTACACAATGCGCTCGAAAGAACCTTGCATGCGATGGAAATAATACTGATACTTCGGTAGTTGGCGCAGATTGTCGCGTCTCCTTTCTTTAGTATAGGACAGAGCATACTAAGATTCTAATCATATGCATGCTTTCCGCTAGCCATATTTTGCTAGCCGCCACCGGTTTCAAACAATTCAGCAACCAGGACCTCAGCACCTGCTGCTATGTTATTTTTGAGTCGCTTGATAGCAACTTTAACCTCATCTTGGCTAGGTGGTGGCATTTCCACTCCATCATCGTCGATTCGTGGTGTCGGACTGCATTCTTTAAGGGCGAATTTATTGTGATCGTCGCCGGCAAGTAGATTGGAAAACTGTTGCCTCCATAATCTCAATGCGCACTGCGTATCTGTAACCAGATCACCACTTTAATCTCTACAAGTGGATGTTCATACTTTCTTTACACAGAGTTCAAATTTCAATTTGATAAGTTCAATAAATAAGTAATTTCTCAGTTCATTATTGGCCGCATTCAGCATATTTAACAGTTGCTAACTTAAATATTCACTTAAAAATGGAAAATTCTTATTCATAGTAAGTTCGTAAAACAATTTCGCACAAAGGTTTACATTTCATCCATGATGTAAGGAAAGAAGGTGATAGCGAGTTTTTCCACAAACCATAAATTTCTTTCTTCCTGTCAAAAAATTGCGAGCGGAAGAGCGGAATGGTTGATAAGTGTCACAGAACAGGCACCATGGAACGGAAAAGCACCATATAATGTATAATGTCGTAGTTGATGTTAGCCACCATATAAGCACTGGTGATGGCATTGAGGTTAGGTCGAACGTACGATATAGCAGAGAAGCAACAGTCCGTTTATTTTAATGTTTCATAATAACGCCTTAAATCATAAATAAAAGTAACTTGCACGAATTTCACAAACTTTATTTTAATTCCAATTCGCCATCAGCTGTTTTTGACAGGAACGGGGAAACATAAATTAACCATTTTGAGAGAGAAGTCTCAAACTCGTTATCACCTGTTTTCGGTGTATCATGCATTTCATCAAATCTACAAATATTTTGACTCTTCACGTAGCAACCATGGTTGAATAACAAGGTTGCTGCAAAACTGACTGTGCTCTCTTTCGCATATGCGAAAGTGTCAAAATCAACTGACTGTCGAAAAAAAGAACAACAACAACAACAGCTGAAGCAGTTCGCTTTGACATTTGCTGCAGTCGCGCTCTCCGTGTTGCGGCTACCTTATTCAGTGTACCCTGGTAGCAACCCATTCAGTGAAAACATCGCTCACCTAAGTTTAACTAAATAGGCGACGTGAAGGGTCATATTATCATATGTCCTGCATAATTTTGTCGTCTCAGCTAGAATGGATAACATGATTGTCGTTACATAATAAAAGGGTGTGTTTAATCCACATTATTTTAAGATTTCACGGCTACAAGTGAATTTTGGCCTAATTTCGTATGTGACTTAATAAAAATTCACTTGGTTGAGGTACTTTCTAAATCAACCAATTGTATGGAAAATTATCATTTTTATTACTTCAAAAAAATGTAGTATTACAGAGAAACTAGATAAATCTATGCGGGAGAAATTAACAATAAGTAATCTTTATTATACCCCCACGCGTACTGCGTAAGGGGTATATTAATTTTGTCACGACGTGTGTAACATCCAAAAGGAGGCGTGGTAGGTATGGAAAAGTATATATATTCTTGCTCAGCATCACCGCCTGAGTTGATTTAGCCATGTCCGTCTGTCTGTCCGTCTGTCCGTCTGTCTGTCGACACGATTACAGCCGCAATTTTGAAGCTATCGTAATGAAATTCGATATTTAAGCTTTTTTTAAAAAAACTAAGGTCAAGTTCGAGAATGGGCTAAATCGGATGAAAACCACGCCTACCTCCCATACAACCCAAAAATTGAAAACTCTACAAAGAAGCTAATATTTAAGCTACAATACTGAAATTTGGTATATGTGTATTCTATGTCAAAACTGATATGTCTTAGAAAAATGGGCGTAATCCACCCACTAACACGCCCACCTCCCATACAACCCCAAAATTGAAAAATCTATAAAGAGGCTAATATTAAAGTTACAATATGGAAACTCGGTTTTTGTGTAATTTATGTCAAAACTGAGGTGTGTTATAAAATTGGACGTCATCCACCTTTTAACACGCCCACCTCCCATACAACCCTAAAATTGAAAAATCTATAAAGAGGTTAATATTAAGGCTACAAGACAGAAACTCGGTATTTGTGTATTCTATGTCGAAACTGAGATATGCTAGAAAAATGGGCGTCATACAAAATCTAACACGCCCACCTCCCATACAACCCCAAAATTTAAAACATTATAAAAAGGCTTATAATTAAGCTGCAGGAAAACAATTTGACACATAGAAAATAATAAAATCTCTCAGAATCTCATACAAAAAGCTCTCCAATTTAATATTCTTCCACCCTTAAGAATCGGCCGTGGGGGTATTTTAACTTCGGCCAAGTCGAAGATATACCTTACTAGTTATAAATCAAATTGGGAGAAATTTACAATTTTTCAATTTAGTGTTTCTCTATTATTAAATTAGTTATAAAATTCGTCATATGTGTATGTCTTACGAGTAGATCACAAACTATACATCGGACAGAGACGAAAATGGGATGACGCATTTGAGTGAAGGTAGTAAACTTTATATCTCACGCTTGTATACTCGCTTTTACTTAAACTGGATCAGTGCTTGAGTATAAACATACTAGGAGTATTCACAATACAGTGCAGTTGCCAGTGCAATTGAGGACTTGTGCACTTTACCAAAACAATATGCACGTGCGTCAAAAATCTACATAACTACTTTTCTAATATAGTCTAAACTTGAGGACATGAGCAGTTGTGTACATTGAAAAATTTTACAGCTTTGGAATAGAGATGAAACATTTAACAGTTAATAAACAAATTACTTGATAAATAATAACCTCAAGCCAATCATAGTTACAATTTCAATAATAAACTACTTTATATCGTACGGGGGGGGGGTAAAACGATATCAATAAATACGCTTTAACCTTCCGGATATGTCAAAAGATGTCAAAAGTGAGCGTATTTTTCATTTGTAAAAATAAATTTAAATTTTATGCACCATCTGAATAACATTGCCTAGTGTAAACGGTTTGTCCGTAAATATCATAGAATGATGCTATGTTTAATATTTTGTTTAGTACAGTGAAATACAGTACGTAGCAAAAATTTGTTCAAATAAAAGCCTAAAAGTAGGCAAAGAAGCCGGCGCAAACAGCTGCGGCTGTTGGCTGATAAAAAACAGCTGTTTCTGACGTTTCTACTAAATATACTATTTTTCTATCAAATTTTTTCACACTCATATTTCTTGATAAAAATAAAAAAAATGTTCGGCTTATCACACAAAAAATTTCCAGCAAAATTTAAATAAAAGAATTTAATCAATAATACCACAAAAAGTAAATTAAAAACACTTTAAATTGTGACGTTTAAACAAAAACCAAAGTGTGGCAGAAGGCAGGCTGGCCCAACAAAGAAAATGCAATTTTATGCCGAGTGAAATCGTTTTGCATCGGGGGATTGCGCTGTGACCAAATCTTGATATTTTTCCGCAGTTGCTTTGTGTTTCTCTTTGATTGTGTTTCGCTGGAGCTGCGTTGGAACAAATTAAAATTAAGTTTTGCTTTTAAAGTTTTTATGTGCAAGACAAAATAGCAACAGAAAATAAAAAGTTAAGAGCCCAACAGTTTAAAGAGCACGCAGTCCAATCAGGAAGCCTATGCAGCGCAGCTTAAGAAATTAATGAAACAACATAATATTGGAGATTATATAAATATCTTAAAAAAAAACAATCGACAGCAGTTTTAAATTTGTGGTGAGCTGCATACAAAATTAAGCCAACTTCTAAAATAGGCTCAATAACATGGCTTGGTTATGGCTATAACGCACTGTTAATTTCGGCAAAAACTTGCAGCATAGCTTGGTAATGAAAATTGAGCCGCGCTATGCTTAGTGTTGCATGTAGCAAATTGATTTTTCATTTATAATTCTGCTTACCTTGAACTGTGGAGCTTATAAGCCCCAAAGCGAGGCATGTTGTGCAGACGTAGCCACCTGGTTTTTCGGCGTGTGTTCGTTGTTCTAAAATGTATAGAACTTTTGAACAAGTTTACTTATACCGTGATTTAAATTATAAAATGTTTCCTAAACTCTACTCTTGTCCGTCTTAGACTTGATGAAATCAGTTTTAAAGGAAACTTTCTCTAAACATACAACATTACATAATTTTAATTAACATAAAAATGTGATTAAATTTATTTAAGTTAAAACATTTATATGGATTACTATCTTCCTAATTAACTAACAAGTTTCAAATATTTTTTTAATAATCCACTGTGATTCTGTTTTACATAAAAATATTCAGTTTAGCACTTTATTCGTGCCTAAAAGTGGCAACTTTGTTATAAATATAGTTTTTTCCCTACAAATTTGTTTCCTATTCAGATCGTTAACATTCGATGGCACGCTACACTCATAAAATAAGTCATTTTAGTTTGTTTGCAAGCATGTTGAATTGAGTAACAAATAAAAACAACAATAAAGACTTTAGCTACAAAAAATTACTTTAAAGCTAATTTGATAAAAATTTTAACATACTTATATTATTAAAATTGTGTAAATTAAAAAAATGGTGCTCTCTTGATAATGTTAAAAATTGACTCCTTATCAAAGAGTTAATTTTAAAAACTTAAGTTATTTCCGCAATACTTAAAGCTACTTCAGTTTTTAAGTTTGTTAATTTTAGTTGCGTTTAAATTAACCAGGTAATGCTCTTAATCATAAAAAGTAGGTTATCAATGTTATCGCCAAATTTCGTTGACAAACAAATTCCATTGGTTTGATTAATTTGATCAAGTTTATTCAACTTGCCCGGCATAACACATACAATGCAAGCTTTTTAATATATGCATACCTACTTTACTTATCTTAATATTAATATTTATTCAATTATTTACTGTTTTGCATAAATCAAACAAAGGTTTTTGCTTTTGTTGTTTGTTTTTTTTTTTTTTTTATTTCTATACATTAATTATAGATTGCTTTGGTTTTCGTGCCTTTATGGAAGTAGAAGATTAAATTGCATTTCGTTAGTCGTGCTTTTGAATTTAATCACGTCAGCTTTTGTTGAACAATAAACAAAAAATCATTTTTTATTAATAGCTAATAACTAAATAATTGTTTATAATTAATAACTTCTTTGCATAAAGCAAATTGTGGGCTAAATTATATCGCGATAATAAAGGAAGACAGGCATGTAGAAAAAATTATTGTTTTGTTGTGTTTATAAAAAGAATTATTCATAGCTAAACAAAAATCTGTTTATTTCAGAAAAAAATTTACCATCCCATAAAACTTAATTTTATTCGAAAACTAATTGTATTAAATTTATTCAGTTCAACGTTGCGCTTATATAAATGAAACACTGAATTTTTAGCAACCCATTACCTTGTTTATATAAGGGCTCTAGAAACTTATAAACAAATGTTCCTTTTTCTTGATTATACATTTTTTTTAATATAATTTTTTACTTTACGTCCACTTATTTAAAGAGTTTAACTTTTATTCATATTAAAATGACCCTTAAAAAAAGCGTACTAGTACGTATATCCGATCTGACATAATTGCAGGATGACAACATGGCATTCTCAGATTTTTTCCAACACGTCAAAAATTTGTGAAAACCACTTTGAATATGATTAAATTCCATTCATTTTGGCTTAAAAAGTTTTTATATCTATTTAGAATATAAAAATTTTATTGATTTTTATTTGAGTACTTGAAAATATTCGATTTTCAACTGGGTATAACAGAAAATTTTGACGTGATAGGGAAAAACCAAGTATGCCACCTTGTTTAGCGTAGTCTTATTATATGAAACTCATGCTTTTTAATTTTTTGAGTAATTAGGATGTTTAAACTTTGTTATACCCAAATTGAATTCAGTGAAATAACGCCCAAATATTTTTCATAAAAATTTTTGGCTTTATGAAATATCTGAAATATCGAAAGATCTGAGTACGCTATCTTGTTAATCCTCCTGAATGTTATAATATTGACTTTCAAATCTCTTAAGCATTTAAGCCGTTGTACAGTGTAATTACAGTGGTGACCGTGGCATGAAGGTTAAGTGTGTGGCTTAGAATGCTCGGAACCCGGGTTCGATCCCCAGCCGAGGCGAACAATTTTTTTCAATAAAAAATTTTTCTGATCGGTCACCACCTCTCTGCAGACAATGGCTAACCTCAGAGAGTAAATAATGCAATGTAAAGCTTCTTGAGAACATAAACTTTAGCCGTTCGGAGTCGGCATAAAACATGTAGGTCCAGTTCTCGGTCAATTGTGTGCAAACATTTAATAACACACACAACACAATTGATCATAAGAAGCTCGGTTAAAGTCCTTTCAAGGGCTGAAATGGCCAATTTGTTTTTGTTTTTTAAGACAAACCAAAATTAAAGGGGACCTTAACTTCCTCATTAACCCTTTGAGACGGGAATTAAATCTAGCGGAAAGAAATATATGGGAATGACTTTATTTTGTTAAAAAAGCTCACCTTTACCCATTTTTAAAGTTTAAATTAGAAAAAAATTTTAAGAATGCACGAAACTGATCACTTGTTGACAACAAAACAATAAAAAATATGCATAAGTTGGTTGACCATAATGTAAATAACGTGACAAAATTAAAATCAGGCGATTTTATGCATAGGCGAGTTAGCAACAGGAGTTATAAATCAATGTACAGTATAGTGTACACCAGTGATGCCCAGAAAAATTATTTGAAGAGTGCTACAACAATTACAACAAAAAGACAACAACAACAACAACAAATCTTTGGATTCGTGGCACAATAATTTTTCTATCTACAAAAACACATAAAAACAACAACACGCATAAAACCTACATCTGCGCCAGCGCAAAAGTTCATATATATTAAACACACAAAACAACAACACGAATCCTTCAATGTGCGCAAATACAACAATAAAGTAATAAGAAGCTGAAAACTTAATTCGGCGAATTACAACAATCATTGCAATATTGAAGTTGTTGTAAAGAGTGGAGCATGTTAAAAACAACAACACGAATGCTGGCAGCGCCCAAGCAAAATAACAAAAGGACATACAAACAACAACACCAATGGTGACCGAGCCCAAGCGCACAAGTTAAATTGTTGAACACACAAAAACAACAACATGGAAATGCAAGATACCGTCATTTGATGGCTCTTAAAAAAACAATAAAGCAATAAGAAGCAATGATTTTACTTCAAACTGAATTCGTCGAATTACAACAATCATGAAAACATCGAAGTTGTTGTAAGAGAGTGCAAAGAGTGGAAAGAGTTAGGCGCTGGGCATCCCTGGTGTACACCACTCGCCAAAGAGTTAAAAAAAATGAAGAGGTTGAGGTAAATTTTCTTTTTTTGTATTTCTAATTTAATAATAAACTTAAAATTTGTTATAAAAATTGTAAAATGCTTAGAAAAAGCCGAGGCAGTATTACCAACGTTAACCTGAAAACCAATCAAATTTACGCATACGTCGCTTTTTAGCTCTGCCGAAAAATTTCCGGAGAAACACCATAAATATTACTTTTATTCATCTTGCAATCGTTTTTCACTACAGAGCCGTCTCCGAGAGATGTAATACAGACTAAAACCATCCAACACATACCTCAGAAATGGTCCTTTTTGTTGATAATACTTGCATACAACTTTACAGTAGAGCTGGAACAAATGACAAACCTCATAAAAAAATGGCACAAAAACTTTGAATTTTGAACAAATTTTGAAACTATTCACAGGCCTTGTCTTTTAATTTGCACAAAGTTCAACTGCTTAAACTATTCCTTTTTTGATTTTAAAAAGTTTAGACTTATTTGTATCATTTGGGGTCAAAATTCGATCAATTTTCGAGGTAAAGTAACAAAATTTAAGTTGTTTCTCGCATAAGAAACGGTCAGTTAAAGGACTAATTTGGAGTACAAGGAATCAATGTCAAAACTTAAAGTAAACAGTGACAATTTAAAATTCGATTAACATATTGACCAAGAAAGATCAAATTTTTAATTATTCGAAACATATTTTTTCGCATATTTTACAATTAATGAGTGCCCACATAAATACCTACATTTTTGCATAAAATTTTTAATTTAGAAAAAGTCAAAAACTCAGTTCAAAACAAATTTCATATCGATCAAAAGCGACTATTTTGACAAAAATTGTATTTATCTTTAAAAAATTTGGGAACCCCACTAGAATTTATTAACACCTTTTTCATCAAAATTGGTTCATTAGTTAAGGTCGGGGTGAAGGTTGTTCGAACAAAAAAGGCATATTTTCAAGAATTTGTTTATGACATATTGATTTTATAGATTTTTTAAAATTGGTATATTATAATTCAACATTTGAAAAATATTTAAAAAAATTTTGTTAGCCTTTGGTTGAAATTCACGCTAAATAACTAACGACAATAAAACTAAAATGTATTCAAATACTTATGTTTAGAGCTTCACACTAATTGTTATCACATTTAAAAGAAAATTTAACAAACTTTGGAAAATAATTAGAAAAATTGAAGAACCGTCAAAACGTCCGTAAAAAAAAATTCGACTAAGATATTGATATGGAAAGTCAAGCTTTTGTTTTCAAAACACCTTTTTTATACAAAATTTTACAATTAATGAATGCAGAAAACTAAATTTTTTGAAGAAACTTTTACTTTTGATAAAAACTTAAATTCGACTCATCTCAAAAGCTCTCTTCAAACCAAATTTCATATTGATCAAAAAGTGAGTTTTTTAAAATTGTATTTCTCTCTTAGAAGATTGGAAACTCCCTCCATTAGTTATATCATTTATATACACATTTTGCACATCTATGTGTTTCATTTGCTTTCTGTTATAATTAATTCACAAAAAAATACGACAATTTCCAATGTTCACATATAAACTTTAAAGATATTAAATGTGTAAAAGTAAAATCAATTAAAACTAAAAAAGATAAAATTAATTTAAGAATAAAATTTCTATTTCAAAATTATTTTAAATTCATTAAAAAAATCAATTGAAATTGAGAAAATATCAATTGAAATTCATGAAACACCAACATGAGTACTTCAAATGAATATCAATTGAAATTCTCGCATTCTCAATCGTTCGTTGTCCAGTCACAAGGCACGAATATGTGGAGAAATTGATTGTTAGCACTTTCAGCTGACTTCTTGGATTGTTGGTGGCAGTTTACTACAGGATTCAATACTATGTTCAAGCTTATTCATGGTTTTCATCATCTACTCTCTGCCGGGGATTGCAAACAAAGCATTAAATTGATTTGCTTCTTTCTCTTAAAAAAAAGGTGGAAAAAAGAAATTCTTATAATTTGCGCGAATATTGCGCGAATATTTCTGTATTTTTTCTTTTGAATTGTAATAACTTTTCCTGAATTGAAATTGTGATGAGAGAGAAGCAAGCAGCAGGAGAGTGTATGTTTTTTAAAATATAACACTGCCAAATGTATTTTATTTTCACCTCTGCAAATGCTTGCGTTTTTCTCCGAATAAGGCTTTAACACTAAAAAATTCAAATAAAAAATTCCACCCACATATTATTTTTATCTTGCATATTTTATTCACCATATTTTTTTTTTTAAAACTTACACTGCAAGCCATGTAAACAAAAGCTCTGTTGGTTAATATTTTCTTTTTGTTATTTTTTTTTTTTTGTGAGCAAAAAACGCCAGACTCAATACCAAACATACAAACTACACACCAAGATAAACTATAGTAAATATTGTAAATTATAAGATCTCAAGAACTACTACAATGTTTGTTTTTGTAAGATAAACGAAATAACAAAGAATGTCTGAAAATACATAATTTTTGTTTTTTCTCACATACAAAAGAGAATGAAAGAAACAAACTTTTTTAATTGACACAGTTTTTTTGTACGAATATTAAAGTAAACTTATTTCACACCTCATACCAAGTAAGCAAGCAGCGCGCTTTGCCTTCATGCTATATAATTTTTTTTTTCTTACTTAATTGATTCGACACAAGTTATACTTGAGCTACTAATTAAAACGCTGATAACAACATAACAAGATACAACGGTAGTTTTTTTTTTCTTTGCTTAAGTAATAAATAAATCATAAAATTTCCATAATCTAAAGGAAATATTTATCTAAAAAATATGTCTATTTTATTTATTTATAGCAATTGCAGATTTTCAAGGCTCACATGTGAATTACTATGAAATTGGATGAAATCGTTGTTTGGTGAGTTTAACAAAATTATGTTTATGCTAATTTGTTCACATTGAAATTAAATTTATTTTTCTTTTTAAGGTATCAGAAAAAGATCGGCACCTACGACAAGCAACAATGGGAAAAAACAGTGGAGCAAAAAATACTTGATGGTTTTAGCAGTGTTTCCCTAAAGACTGCAAAACTTAAAACTGAGCTTATTGATGTGGATTTGGTTAGAGGTGAAAGCTGTTTCAGATGAGCCTAAAATATTATTATAACAAATCTTTAAAATATTCGTTTTTTTTAAGGTTCAACATTTCCCAAAGCAAAACCTAAACAAACATTACTCACTGTGATACGTTTGGCTATTTTACGTTATTTATTTCTACCCATCTATGCACAATGGTGGGTGCGACAAACATCACCAAATATATTTGGTATCCTTATATTTCTCTACATCACTCAAATGATTAACTGGGCCGTTTACACCTTTAATATACATCGTTTGAATCTTGTGCAAGCTAATAATACCAGCAGCGATAATATAAATGCCACAATCAGCAACAACAACATACAACATGCGCCAAATGTTCTACCCAAAATTGTGGAGGAGGTTAGTTCATTAAATTATTACTAGAGTAGAGCTCATGGATATGGACGTTTATTCTGTTTAAAATAAGCAGATGTTTTAAAAGAAACAGTTCTTTGAAAACAATATAAACAGCTAAATAAAAAGTGGCCTCTACGTGCATAAATTGCAAGTAAAATCTTAAATATCGTGTGTAAAAAGTGTAATGCTTCAGATAAAACAGTCTTCATGGATGGTTAGTAGTCAAGTTATGTGATTTCCCTGAGCCCTACTCAGACTTTGAAGGGTAGGTTTCTTCTACATTAACTTTTTTGAATCCTAGTATCCATAACATTAATTTTTTTTATAATATGTGTGATAGTCTAAGTAGGTTAATGCTGTAGTAGCTGAACTCTATTGTTATTGTATGTAAAAAAGCAATTCAAGTCTCTGTTTGTAATGGCGACCTCATGAGTTATACATTATTATTAAGAGGTTTCATATCGGCACGCATCTTCATGCAGAAGCCCACCGCTGTGATAAGGTGAGCTTTAGGTTAAGCTAGAGTTTTCTACTTTTATTTTGGGCAATTTAAATTTGTCATCAAATGGCATAATATGGAACAGAAGACGGGTCGGACTACCCTATTACATCTTGGGTACCTTAACTAAGCAAGCTAGATCAACTTTCATAGTGCACATAAATTAATGTGGTTGCGTCATAAGTATTGGTAAGATCCCCGACGAGCTAGTTAGAGAAAAGCTAGATGTGCACAATCCTCCGATTTATTTGGTGCAACCAAACCAAACCAGTCTTTACTATACTCGAACAAACTAAATTCTTCCAAATTTATTCAATTAGATAAGAACAACTTCAAAAATTGTCATCCAAAAAGTTTTAAATATTCTTTTGAAGCCTAGATTTTCTACTGAATTATGTGAACCCGTCTTGCATATTCTAACCTCTTCGAATAGTTAAATACTTAGAATTCGAAAAAAAACTCCATGAGTCATGTATGATTAACAAAATTCTAAAGAATGTCGATATTTGTTCCAAAATTGAAAGATAATAAGTGAGGGAAACCAAAAGACCTCCAATTCTGGCGTCAGCAGTTCATTTGTGCACAAAAACTGCTGACTTTCAGGGCGAATTCAGGGAAAAAAAAAAATATTTGGAACAAACCAAAACAGGTTATTCTAAAAAGCGTATTATTTAGCCACAAATAAGAAGAGCTATAATTTTTATAAGTATTTTATAAATTTATATTCCTAAATATGCAAACTTTTTGAAATCTCTCTACGGCACATTGTAGCACAAGTTGAGCACATCACAGCACAATTTTGAAATTTTCAAAAACTTTTAATGGCGTAGCTAACTTCATATCGAGCTAACACCTTAAAAAAAAACCATACAAAAATAATAACAATTATAAAAATCATGCATATTAATTGAAAAAATTTCAATAACATCTTTTTCAGCCTATTGTGTCGCTTACGGAGCTTTTGATACCCATGGCCTTGAGCCTGTTGCTCAGTCTGATACATTCACAAATTGTTGCCACTAACTCTGCTGGTAGCAGCAGCAGCATAAAATCAAAACTTAGACGTTTCTCCAATACCAGTTCAAATGCCAGTAAAACATCTTCCAGAGAAATGACGCGTGTGCGCAGGCGCAAAAAACTCGTCAAGTAAAAAAGAAAACAAGTTTTGAATACTTTAAATTTATTGAAACGTTTCTATTTTTCCTTATTTAACAATAGACTACGTAGCCAGGAAGCAAGTGATGGAGGTGTGGATAATTTGCTCAACTCTACAACGATGCAACAACGCAAGCAAACGAGTAGCTCTGCTAGAAAGTTTAATTTAGGCGCAGAAACTGTTACCAAAACATCTTATGTGCCACTAGAAGCCAATAATACGTCCGCAGCAGCCACAAACACCACGTTGCCACTCGAAAACAACATCAACACCGACATCATAATCATAAACAGCAGACAAGAGGCTTTAGAAACAACAACTACCAACGAAACGACGACGCATGCCTCGCATCAAGTATCAAAACTTGTTTCTATGTTTGATTCTTCCAATGCAACAATACCAAAGCTTAAACTCGATCTCAACAGCAGCGACACCATCACACCACAGCCATCTACCTTAATTGATAGATGCTATAATTTAGGCAAAAAACGCAATGTCAATTGGCATTCACCAATTCATAATTATGCCATAGAAACGCAAGAAAAGCATCAACAAACATCGCCACAAACGACAGCATCTAGTGATGCATCATCACCCACTAGCGGTAGTAATAGCAGCAGCAGCAGTAGCAGTAGCGGTGGCAACAACGATAATAATCGTTGCTCCAACAGCAAATGCAGCACTAAAACTGTGCGCATCGATGATTGTGTGCAAGAGTTTTACAATGATTTGGCCAGCCAGGCTGCAGCAGCCACCGCCGTTAATCATTTAGAAGTACCACCAGCTGCATCAAATGCTAAACGTAGCATAGGTGACGATGATGGTTTTGAAAGTTTGAATGGCAAAAGTTCTAGTGGCGAAGAAACGAATACGCCATTTTCTTCAGCAGTTCTAGATACTTCCTCAAATCAACAATTACGCTATCGTCTGAATGCCGGCGATTTGTCCGGTGCAATTCGAAACGCAGCAGAAACTGCAGAAGCTACTGTAAGTTGTTTTTTTTTATAATATTTGTTGACAAACTTATAATTTATGTTTGCCACTTTTATGCAGAACAAGCCAGGCGGCATAGCTTTTCGTCGCAAATTTCCGCTCTCCTCTGAATCGGATTATGAGCGCTCACATGTCTCTTGCACGGACATGGTCTTAAATCAACCAAAGAAAATCAAACAACCGCGTTCCTCAAAATCTGTCAGCACTGATGAGACCGATGAAGAAGGCGATGATGATGCTGAATTAGTAACAAGTCCCATCTCTATTGCCAGCAGCTCAAACTATAATGAATGTACAACATCGGCTACCGAGTGGCTGGGTGTTACAACAAACAGTAAGTTTATATTTAGCCGTTTTAATTTGATAGTGTAGACCAACATTGTATAAATTATTAATTATTGTGTGCAGGTGAAGATTGTAGCTACAGCTCGGAGCTTGATAACTCGGATGATTATAAAAAGCACTCAGCTGCAAATTCCGATGATGACTATGATGGACATGACTTGGATTTTACACCAACAACAATTTTAAATCCACATGGCACTACTGCCGATCGCAGTAAGTTGTAGCAAGTCGAGTTTGTTGCAAGTTTTTAAAATTTTTGATGCTAAAATTTTTTCTAGTCAGCTGCACCATTTGGGATCATCGCGATGCCAAAAAGGCTCAAATGTCTGTATTGGAAATATCTTCATGCATCATCGAGCGTGTTGAATCAATGCCGGAGACAAACGATTACATATATATTGGTATTTTCTTTTCGCTGATGCTCTCGCTGGTGCCCTCCTTTTGTCGCTTATGTGAGGTAGGTTTTTTTTTCAATATTTTAAAATATTTTACTTTCTAAGGCGACATCAATTTTACCACGCAACAATTGATTCGTTGTTGTATCGAAGAAATAAATTTTTTCCCTTTATTCTTACTTGTATTTTTTCGCAGTAACTCCTCTACAATGCTAACCCACATGTTACAGTTGTCAATGGTTTGGCATAATAAGGGCGGAACGATATTTTATTGTTGGGCGATTTTAATCTGCCTGACTTAAAATGGCATTCTTCTGACGATGATACATATTTTAGTGTATATAGTTTGCTTTGTTTTCTAAGTTCATACCAGCCTCAAAATTGCAAAAAAAACCTTATATATTTAGCCCACAGAGAGTTTCAAAACTTTTTACAACAACTGAAATAAGTAATGGAATAAGTATGCCTATAGATTAGACTCAAATGACGTAGAAACCTAATTGCGTTTTTTTTTGGGATTTGAACAAACCTCAGTTCAATTATTTCATTAATATTAAGATAATATTATCTAATTTATTTATCTATTTATTAATTATAAGCTAAGCCTTTGAGGCTTTATAGCTTTAAAAATTTAGTCATAAATCCTAAGAAATTTCGTGGATTGTTAAGTACAAAGATCAAATTCCTGGATAAATTCCTGGATCTTTCAATACTGATAGAAGGTTTTTGATATTGATATAAACCGCGGCTACTGACCCAACTTTTAAGAGAGTGCTTGCCTGATAAGCTCTGAGAGAGTATTAGGATCATTTTTCCGTGCAGCAACTCCAATGTCGCCTGCATAAGCTATCATCTTGTATCCGCCGTTTTCTATGATATTAAGCAGTGCATTACCCACCAAGTACCAAAGCAAATGAGATGGAACCCCCTGAGGTGTGCCTCTTCTAACGGACCTTCTAGTCTTATAGGTATGCACTCTACTGGTCATGTTGTTGATCAGTGCGCACAGGGACCCATCGACCCGAAGCCTCGTTTGCGCATTTATGATTTTCCCCGGGAGGACATTGTTTATGGCACCTTTGATATACAGGAATGCCACCACAGAATATTCCTTATGGTTAAACGAATTCTCTATAAAGCTAACTAGAGAGTGCTGTAACTACTGACTTGCCTTTGTAGAAAGCGTGTGTCGAAGCTGATAGTAGATCGAAATGAACGCTACAGCGAATATGTACGTCTATCATCCTTTCCAATTTCTTCAGCAGGAATGATGACTGATAAATTATAGGTCTGAGGGCTTTTGAACCAATTTGCGAGTTCTAACCCACTTTCGAGTGAAAACTACTTTAACCTACTTCCACTGGGATGAGAGGCATGCCATGTCAAAGCATCCTTTAAAACTAACTTCAACACATGAAAGAATAAAAGTAGCTCTTTGTTTTAGAGGCGGTCCCAGCAGATTTGAAGGGCTTAAACCTAATCAGTTGATTCTGCGCTCAGATATAATATTAAGATTGTTCCTCACCAGTTCCTCTTCACATCTAATGTCAAACGGTTCTGCGGAGCAATCTGGAAAAGGGTTTCCTCATTTGAGGATATCCAAGTTTCATCTGATCTCTTAAAAAGCTCGGAGAGGATATCACGCAAGCATCTTTCTAAGTCAATATGCTTCAGAAGAATCTTCTATATAACCGCAGGAAAGTTTCCAGAAATTACGCTGAGCTTTCTTTACTGCTTTTTATAAGTGCATAAACTATTTTTATATTCGTTCCAGTCAAGCGCATTTTTCTATTTCTTATATATTTTCTTATGCTTTAATGCTGTATATTTGTTGTTGCTTTTTCACAATCTAATAACATGTTTAATTAATAAAAACCCTTTTCTTTTCTTTCTTTATTTCTTCTTTATATTCTCTTTACAGGTTACAATTGATTCTGACAATCCAAGTGAAATAAACTATTTCGATTTACCCATGTTGCTGTGGAAGAAGGCTTCATTCTCATTCATGACCATTTTTCGCTTTGCTTTTGGACATACGCAATGGGAACGCACCGTTCTTATTATTGGTTTTGTGCAACGTCTATGCTTAACGCTAATTTTATTCATTATTTTTGCAGTAGCGGAGCGCACATTCAAGCAACGGTTGTTTATTTTGCTTTATTGAAAATGCTTATTTAAATTCTTCAATTAAATGTGTGTTCAAATCTTTGTTCTAGATTTCTTTATGGCAAACTCTTCTCACATTTGACCTCATCACGTCGCGCTAGAAAATCTAATCTTCCTCATTTTCGCTTGAATAAAGTGCGAAACATTAAAGCATGGCTTAGCGTGCGGTCTTATTTAAAGGTTTGTGCCAACTGTGCTGAAGCATAATTAAAGCAATTTATTTTTGCAATTTTTTTAACGCTTCAGAAACGTGGTCCTCAGCGTTCGGTTGATGTCATTGTATCGGCTGCTTTCATTGTAACGCTGTTACTGTTGGCCTTTTTGAGCGTCGAATGGTTAAAGGATTCCGTTCATTTACACTCGCATCTCAATTTGGAAGCCTTAATATGGTCAACAACTATTGGCACATTTCTGCTGCGCTTCATGACGCTGGGCAATAAAATACATGACAAATATCGCAGCGTCTCGGTGCTTATAACAGAGCAGATTAACTTATATCTACAGGTTTTTATTTAATGTTTTTTCTTTAAATTAAGTTACTTAAATTTTTGTTTTTTATAAACAGATTGAGCAGAAGCCAAAGAAAAAAGATGAGCTAATGGTCTCTAACAGCGTACTTAAGTTGGCTGCCGACTTACTCAAAGAGCTGGAGTCACCTTTCAAAATTTCCGGTCTTAGTGCAAATCCTTATTTATTTACAACAATTAAAGTTGTTATACTCTCTGCGCTCTCGGGTGTGCTCAGCGAAATGTTGGGCTTTAAATTAAAACTGCATAAGATAAAAATTAAATAAATAAATAAACAAATACAACTAATTAAGCACAGCTGCAAAAGCGCATTCAATGGAATTTTTGATATAAAATATATATAGCATGTAAACGTAGTTGTAGTGTTCACTTAATAGTCTGTCTTAACGTACTGAAGAAGCTTTAAGCAAAAAAGTTTTCTCTATATATTTTTTTTTTGGTTATTTTTATTTTTCTCTGTAGTACAATTATTTTTCACATATTAAGAATCAAAAATATGCTTTATATTTTTATAAAATACATTTTATTTTAAATACAATTTATTATACAGTTTATCTATATATTTATAAATTTATATAAATAAGTCTAAAAAAATGTAGGCATTTTTGTGATGTTGACAAATTAAATGTACGAGAGTAAAAGTTGTGTGCAAACTTGCTTAACAGTTTGCTCTCAATTTGTTGTGTCTCTTCAGCAAAAATAGCAATAATAAAAAAAAAATAAAATAGTAGTTGATGTATAAAAAAACGAAATAAATAAAAATGTAATAAAAAGTTAGTAAAAAAAATTATTTTGACTCTAGAACCAAATTTCAATCTATTACAGTACCTCTTGAATTGATTTAGAATGCAACGCAAATAATTTAAATAATAAACACTTTAATAAGTGTTTTTTTATCAAGTTTATAACAAACAATGTAAACTAAGTTTTTTTTTAATATTAAATTATTTTAAATTTTTTTATAAGCAAACTCAATCATGAAAAGAAACTGCCGGCGAGTTTTATCTCTTTTCCCTTTCCTCTTAAAAAAAAAAAACTTTCCTCTTATTTGCACTAAAAACTCGACACGGAGTTTCTTCTTTTTTCCTTTCCTACTTTTCTAATCAATCTACTAAAACGGGAGAAAATTCTGTGGTAGAAAAATAGGTATCATTAACGTTTAAAAAATAAAGATGGTGTTGATATTTGATGTGAGTTTTCCGCCAGCAACAAGTAAAGGAGTTTCCAAAAAAATGCAAGTATTTTAAATTTTTTAAAGTAAAATAACTTTAAATTTTAATTTTATACAGGGCTTTGGACAAGGATTTATACATGGATTGGAATAAGAATTTGGACAGAGTTGGACTCTGGCATTTTAAATGTTTTACGAGGCGCAAAATTGATTGAAAATGAAGAAATGCGAATTTTTTTAAAGAAACAATAGAATTTTTGGGAGAGATTCATCACAGAGATTCATCAGTTTTTATCCTTGGGTGAGCATTTAAAAGGCGTACTTGAACAACGTGAACAAACTGATACAGTAGCTTTTTACAGCACAGCAACGACAAACAAAGCGCAGAAATATCACATTTACGAGCCGGAAATATTGCAAGTAGTCGAATCTTTGGATAGAATTCGATATTTAATTAATGTCAAAGAGGTGAAGTGGTAATTGATTGCACTGTGATTAGAACTGCAATGCAGAAAAAATAACTTTTTCCTCGAATCGCAAGATGGTGGCTTCGAATTCAAGACTTCGATATTTAAGTTGAACATCGATCGAGATAATGCATGGAACATGTCGACACGCTGAGTAGAGCACCAAATGAAGACGCACAAGAGTTGCATACAGTTTTGCTTCGGATGGCTAAAACTAATTTAGCCATCCAAAATTACAACATTCATGATTGGGCTAATAATTTAAAATTTTGTTCATGTGATGTTCTTGACTAAGAAGTTCTTGCATAAATTAGCAATTCGATTTTATTATTTGCTTAAATGAACACTTATATCGCTCGGATTTCTGGAAACTATCATGTTTTTAGTTCTTCAGACTTAAAACTAGATCTTCGTCATAACTCTTCGATCTCTCAAGTAGTATCTATCTCAGGAAGTATCTATTTTTTTGAAATTTTTGTTTTTTATATTTTTAAATAAATTCTAATAAAAATTTTAAAAATCCTCACGTATTTTTTTAGTCATTTTCATGTTAAGTATAGAAAAACATTATTATATCCAAATTTATTATAGCCTTAACTTATTATAGTATTTTTTTTTTTTAGATTAAATTGTCACAAAAATATTTAAATATACTTATTTTTCTCTTGTGCTTAAGTACCCAAATTAAACTCTGTTGGACAGGTTCCACATGGTTTTATATTGAATTTTAAAAAATGTATGTTGGTGGTATGTTAAACACTTTTGTGACAGTTTTTTTAGGAATTAATATGTTTAATAAGTTGGCTTTTTCATTACTTATGTAAAAAGTTAATTTAATAAGCTCACGTTCAATTTATGTATAAAAATTGTATATATAAAATATCAGTTAATATTGTCTTTGCGTTAAAGCACTGCCGTGTAAAAAAATTTAAAAAAAAAAAGGATTAATGGGTGAAAATTTGTTATCACCCTGAGGGGGCCAATAAGTGTTCTTTAAAGTGATAAAATGAACCAATTCTATAATAAACAATATATACATAGAAGTTTTTCATTTCAACAATTCACAGAAAGCTGAAGTCTTCCAGGACGGCGTCGTATAAAGAGAAAATATTTTTATCTCATTGAAAATTTTTAGTTAATTTAAATTTTTTTTTTTAATTTTTTACTGCACTTTTTGTTCCTAAGGCTAAGAAGATTGTTCATTTGTATTATACAATTGTTAATTATATTGTTTTTATATTTTAATCTCAAAGAGAAAATATTTTGCTTTTATAAAAATTTCAAGTAACTTCTTTTTTTTAAATTAAGGTATTAAACTATAAAATTATTTGTTGCTGCACTTTTTGTTCTTAAGGCTAAGAAGATTGTTAATTTGTATACAGTTGTTTTCATCTATTAGTTATATTGTTTTTGTTTTGTTGAGCAAAAACAATTGCTTCCATAAAAAATTATTTAAAAATTTAATTCTTCATATTAATCCTTACATGTTCAAAAAGTATTCCCTGCTCAAGAAGAGTTCTGGTAGGGCAGTAGTAGGCAAGCCACCGCAGCTAAAACTCCGCACACACTGTAAATAGCTATAGCCGAGGCTGCTGATGTTTGTAGCAAAACTTGTGCCACATAAGGTGTACACATAGCACCGAGACGTGCAAGGGCAGAGCATCCGCCCACGCCAACTGAGCGCAAAGCGCTCGGATACACTTCCGGCGTGTAGATGTATGCTGCCTGGAAGAGACCGGCAATAACACCGCGACCTACAAACAGCATCAGCGTCAAGTAGACGCGACTCTTCACGGAAAGCAGCAGAAACACGCATGCCGAATAGAGCAAAAACTGTAAAGCCATCGTTCGCTTACGTCCGAAGCGCTCTATAATAGCTATTGTTGCAAATATGCCAGGAAATTCAGCCAATGTTGTCCAGAGCAGATCCATAAAATCCGTTGTTTCCAGCGACTGAAAGTGCTCGGTGTCTACGATGAAGGAATCGTTTGTTGTGGTCTTATAAGCCAGCAATTCGGTGGACATTAACACCAGTCCGTAATAGCAAAATGCACATGCCATCCAAATAAACCACAGCAGCAATGTTGTGCGTCGCAGACTGTGACTGAGCAGTGAACGCACAGTACCCTTTGCTGTGGGTGCGCCATCAATGACAAGTCGTCCCAGCAACATAGGCTGTTTGTTCTCGCGTGCAATCTGCTCTAAGGTGCGGTATGCACTCTCTGTATTGCCTACAGACACCTGATAGCGCGCGGATTCCGGCAACCAGGGCGCCAGGGTGGCAAATATGAAGAGCGGTGCCGCCGATAAGCCCAGCAACCAACGCCAACCCAAATTGGGAGAAACAGCCAAGGCTAGTGCCACCTCAAAGCAGGCTCCTAACGCCCAAAAGCAATCCATCAACACAACACACTTGGCGCGCTGTTTGGTAGGTAAAAATTCAGCATATAACGTCACAGACTGGGGCACACAGCCTATCGAGAAACCGACGAGAGCGCGCAGCAGCAATAACCAACCAAAACTGGGTGCGACCGCACTCAGCAGACTGTAGAGCACCAGCAATACGCCGCAGAGCGTCAACGCTGGCTTGCGTCCATAACGATCACTCAGTTGCGTCCAAAAGGTGGAGCTTAGCATCATGCCCAAAAATACAACACTCGTCGTCAACGCCTGCTGATACTTGCTTATATTCCATTCGCACTGCAGCGAGACGCCCAGTATACTCAAGATGGTCATCTCCATTGAGTCTGCCATCCAGCAGAGACCCACCAAAAGAGAAAGTTTAATATGAAACCAACCGAAACCCAGCGCATTAACAGCTTGCTGTACCGTAAACGTATCATCGGGCACTACCGTCACCGAAGCCACAGAGGTTAGTTCAAATTCGCCACCACCACCACCAGCGCCTAGTCCTGTTGCGCCTAACCCTGGACTTGCTGGCGTTGGCGTTGTGCTATTCTTCAGTGAAACGTTGGAGCCCGTCATTTCCTCATAGCCATAATTCACATCAAATTTTCGAACCCCCATTATTTTTGTTTGCTTCTTCTTGCTTTTTTTTCACTTCTGACTTTAAGACAGACAAGTTAACGCAACACAACAACAACAACTGAGCCAACTTCATACTTGGATTTTTAAGCCGTGGTTTGCACATAGATGCCAGTTTCGTGTGATAAATCACTTTTCGTGATTTTTTGAGGGCTGTGTGACAATGTGTGATTTCTGAAATGAAGCGAGTGATTTTTCACTCATGCGTGATTTTTTTAATCACTCACTTTATTGTTGAAGAGTGCGTTCAAGTAAATGCGAAAACACGTATATTAACGAACAAACCCAACACTGCAATTGAAATTTGCTAGCGCAGGTATAAAGTTTAAACTTTTAAAAAGTTAATATTAAGTTTATATTACAAATTCAGACAATTTAAATTATTTCCACTGATATATATTATATTGAATTACCAAAAATTTTCATATCTTCTTAATTTTGATCTAGTAAATAAGATATTAATAAATTTTTAACAATAAGCTTTTGTTAATATTACCAAATCACAGAAAATATCTCATTATTTATTATTAAATGCTCTTTTATGCTGTAAAATTGGAATTGCTTCTGAGTGATTTTCTGTTCTGTGTGATTTTTGCGTGATTTTCTGTTCTGTTTGTGTGATTTTGCGTGATTTTTTTTCTATGTGCGTGATTTTTTTGCTGTGAGTGTCACACGAGTGATTTTTACATATATGTTGTGTGATTTAGTGATTTCGAGTGTGAATTTTGGTTGGCATCTATGGGTTTGCATCATAAACAAAGTCAAGTCGTTGTTGTGCTCCACCAAATTTCGTACGAGCATGAATTTCGAAAGTTCGTTTCGAAGTTATTTGCCAACAAAAACAACTTGGGTGAATTGGTGAGCTCACGCACGCGTCACACATGCGCAAGTTCTGTCAAACTTGTTTACATATTTCATTACCGTTGCAAAAAATTAAATTGATGTTTTCACTAGAGATGGTTGATATTTAAAATGATTATCGATAATTGGGAATTGATCGAAAATGGCTTGCTTAATACATTTGTTGCAAAAACTGAAGTGTGTCAATTTTTTTGAGTTGCCGTTTTTTATATCACAAGGAAAAAGTGCCAACAGATAAGCTTACATTTTTACGATTTAGTAATTTATTCAACTTTTACTTGTTTTATAATTTCTTACCCACGAATTTCAATTTTTCAATCGAAAGTATGTTATAGTTTTAAAGGATTTTATTTTATATCCTATATAAAAAATAAATCTGATAAAAAAAATATTTTCTTCCACGACATAGTTATATTTTTATCTATTTTGTCATAACTTGAAAAAAGTATAAAATAGGAGCCCTTAAATAAGAACAGCAAATTGTTTGTTTCTGTCCTCTATTTCAAGGTATTTCTTATTTCACTAGTAGAAAAAATTGGAATTATTAGAATGGCATAGGGATGTTCGATGAAAATCGATCGTTACATCAATGTCACGAACATGTAATCGATGATTTTATATAATTTTTATGAAAGCTTTCACAAAGTATTTCGCCAAATTTTTAAATTTTCTCAAAAATCCGTAAGCTAATTTGAAAGAAGGCCATGTGAAAGTTTGGAATATTGTGATTATGTGACTTTACAAAATGTTTTTTAAATATGATCATTAAGGTAGATTTTGTGGGGGAACACATTTTTTTGAAACTCATAGTGGAAGCTGTGTTCGAGAAGGTATCTCCTTCAATTTTTCGTCAAAAATTGTCGAGTTTTTGCCGTAAATTCTTATCAAGGCGAAATATCTACCCAAAATTTGGGTGCAAATTAAAGGTCTCCAAAGCCCTTAACTTGGAACCCACACCTTCGGGGTTTTGGATACCTTAAATTTGCAACCTAGATTTTGGTAGGTTTTTCCCAAGTTAAATTACGAAGAAAAAGGAATGTTTTTGATGAAAAACTGTTTTCGGCAAATAAAAACCGAAATCCTTTTAGATGTATACAATGTATACATGTATAGGATGTATAGGACTATTTTTTTCAATACAGCTTTCTCATATATGTAAGTATCGAAAAAAAATATTTTCGAGCCACCTTAATGATCATGTATTAAATAAATCCCGTGATTCTACATCAAGGTTTTATGTATCAACAGGCCGTCTCCACAGGGTATAGCACATGCCTTCACATGAGCGTCGAATGTCATATGCGGTTTCCACAAGAATTCCGTATGCCTTGGTGTATGTGAAAACATGTGCTATGCCCTGTGGAGATGGCCTGTAATTATGATGTTGGGCAACATCTATGGTTTTTGATATCGATGTTGAACTTTCGATATCAACGTCGATTACATCATTGATGTTTTTTCAGCATCAAACATCCCTAGAATGGTAGTCATCATGGTACAAAAAACACAGGTAGCATTGACAAGTGTTGATTTTCTCATCTACAAGTAAATGAGTTCCTGTCAAAAACAGCTGTTCGTTGTTTTCTGCGTTTGCCACATTCAGCTGTGTCAACTGTTGTGATAGCGACACATCGGGGAGCGCTGTTATCGGTATTAGTGTCAAAAAAAATGTCAAGCTGATGAACTGTCAATCTTTGTACCAAATACCGATGAAAATTTTACCGAAAAATAAAACATTTTCTATTTTTAAATGCATTTTAATGCGCAACTTCATATTTATGTGCAGCAAGTTTTGACTTAACAGTTACCAACTGTTGAGCACGCTGAATATGACTAGTGAAAATTAATTGTATGCAATGGCGGATTGTGAGCGCGCTCTTCCTTGTTTTATTTTTTGACAGATGGTAGTTTCCAACAGAAACGTCAACACTGCCTTGTAGTTATTATATTATGGCAGTCATGTAATGCCGAATATATTCCGATGAATATATGAAAATATTCGTCGCTTTTGCATGAGCTACCCTTTTTGTAGTTTTTGGTTAATACCGCATATCAATCATATATTCTTTAAGGCCACATTCATAGTGGAAACTGAAGCTAAAATTTAAATCTGAATGCACAAGCGAGTTGTTCACACAGTTTTCCTTCTATTATTGTTTTCAGCTGTAGCTTAATGAGATGAGCTGAAAAATAAGCAAATGGATTGATAAATTATATTTTCGTTTCATATCGTTCAATGAAAAGCTTTTTTGGCAAGATACGGTCGGCAAAATAACTGTTAGCCCTACCCTATATTTACACTATGGAACAAGTTCTGGTTAGCAAAAGTTAGGTCGATTATGAGAGTGAGGGGTGAAAAAAAGGCTAATTTAGAAGACCCGTATCGCGGCGTTTGTTTATGTTAGTTCGAATTTTTTTTTAATTGACCTT
The DNA here is from genome assembly GCA_958299015.1 of Tetanocera ferruginea. Taxonomy (NCBI): domain Eukaryota; kingdom Metazoa; phylum Arthropoda; class Insecta; order Diptera; family Sciomyzidae; genus Tetanocera; species Tetanocera ferruginea. Next base: position 23,259,382 of record OY282640.1, read on the forward strand.
CGAACTTTGCAGTCAGTTTGCTTGAAAGGAAAATCCAATTGAAAATTTAACCGTGGTTAAAATTTAAGGAATTTAATATTCGGTCCGTTAGAAAACTTTCACTTAAACTCCTGAACGGATGTGACAAGCAAAAGTTTAAAAACTAAAATTTCTGAGTTTGACATTGAAATTCAGTCCATTTGTCACACGGAGACAAATGACTTACATATAATAAAATTTAATAGTGGTCTTCATGTAACCTCTTAATCTCGCATTTTCGTATTTGCGCAAATTTGGCAATTACCATTTTTTTTAGGCTTGTGCTAAACAGTTCCGGAGCCGGAACGAACATGGAACGTTTCTTTTGTAAAGCGGAACTAGTTCGCGGAAACATGTTCGCGGAACTATGTAGTTCCTTTGCACTTGGAATGTTTGTGTACCTAAATTTATGAGGAAATCTGCTTAGATATGGATATATATTATTAAATTAAGTATTCTAAAATGCGATACTCATTTGAAAAATATAACAAACATTATTCTACAGTCCTTGCCTGCAATTTATTCCACATATTTTAATTATTTAAGCATGTTCATGTGCAACAGTTGCCTCGAAAGCAAAACATGTCCCGGAACTTCTAGTTCCGCCCGTTCGAATGTTCAACCAAATGAACAAAACAATGTGCATAACAAGAACGACAATATATCTTCCAATAGTTCTTTTATCATGTCTTTCAATCCGATTTATACATGTCCGCGGAACTATCTAGTTCCGCTAGTTCCATTTGATTGAACGAAAGCATGTTCAAAATGAAATGAACAGAGCCATGCACACAACAAGAACAACGAATTGTCATCTTTTCATTTCATACATTAGTTCTTTCGTTCGCTCACAAACGTCAACTTGCACTTGTAGTCTATCACAAAAATCGTGTAAGACTTAATATGTAAGAAAGAGATGTTGTATTGATGTTCATATTGTGTAAGAAAAAAAACATTCATTGCAGCCGGAACTGTTTGAACATGTTAAAAATGAATCGAAGGAACGATTGGAACTATGTCCGACTCTGAACATAGTTCCGGGAACTATACAGGTTCGGAACGACACATCTCTAATTTTTTTAAACTTTTGTATGGGACGGTTGCGAAATAGGATTGTCCCGAGCATGACGAGTGTGAATTGTAAATATATAAAAAAACTTAATCGATTAAATAACCATCACATATTTTTGACACAAAAATCAAAATATATGTTTTTTAAATTATATTAATACATTTAAAAAAATTTTTGAAAAAAAAGTTTCAAATGAATTTTTGATCATTTTCATACCTATAATAATGATTTTACTTATAAGAATTTACAAAAGTAGTTTTAAGCACAGTTTTAATTCATATAAATGCAACAGTTACATTATTTGACAAATAATTTGAAAACCATTCTGGGTGTGACAAGCTTATTGCAACGAAAATGAAAAATAAAAATAATTTATTTGATAAAAAAGCTTATAAATTTATGTAAAACATCAGTATCCTAACTTTGGGAAAGTTTCATTTATATCTTAATGTTGCCCATGTTGCTTCTTAGGAAAGCAATTTTTTGGGACAGGAACATTGCTTAACTAATTTTTTTTAATGTGTATCAAGAGTTGACTGTTTTCGACGTTTTTAATCAAAAGAAAATATTTTAGTTTTTTTTTAACTCGGAGGTTGTTTACTTAAATTATCAAAATATCATAAAAAAGCATTAAAACAAAAGTATTTTTGAACAGGAGTAGCTTTAGATTCTATTTTAATGCGAGAACCAATAACTATTTCAATTCAATGCATTTAAGGATTTATGCATCAATTCCTCATTAGTGAGGAAGCACCCATATAGAATTAATTAATTTATTCACAAAATTTTGATATATTTTTTCTGTTAATATTAGCTGTGTTTTTTACCAAGCGAGTAGTCAAAAAACGACTGCTTACTCGCTTAAGAATTTTTTTAAAACTTGGAAACATTTTCTGAAAAGTCAAAAACGTTGTTTATGTTCTGATCAAATTTTTGTAAACAATTTTTGACAAATTTATTTTATATATCAAAGTTCTGACAATTAGTGATGCATAAATTTTCAGATTATAATCATTGGAGACTCGGTTCTGAAAACAAACCCGATACTCAAAAGATTTTCAGTGCTAAAAGCTTAAGCAAACAACATAGTTTTACATAATGAGTATATTTGATAAATTTTGTTTATCTTACCTGTTAAATTATTATGTATTTTTATTGAAATATTGATCTAAAGCAAATTATGAGTACTTCGTGAAAAGTATTTGGTACAAAAAATGTTCATTTCATACATCACTATTTACTATCAATCAGATATAGTTGCCACCTTTGTAGGAAATTTATACAATTATTGAAACATAATTTGGAAGCATTTTTTTTCGTTTGGTCGACAAACTTTTAAGCGAGTAACAGTTTCCTGTGTTATTTAAGCGAGTATACATACACCCAAAAAAATTCTGTAGTAAAAATAAATAAAAACGTATTTAAAACAAATGTAAATTAGTAACTCACCGTCCAAATAAAAATTTATTTATTTTTACTGAATTAGGTTATTTATTTTAACTACATAATTTTAAATTCATAAAACAAATACATTTACATTAAAAACAAATGTTTTTTTCATTTGTATATCCTAAACGATTTGCAGTTTTTTTAAATAATTTTAACTAAATTTTTTCTACTTATGTTGTAATTTTTACTACATGTGTAGTAATTTTTACTACATAGTACAAAAAAAATCAATGTTCTTTTTAAAATTTTTGTACTGTAGGTTTATTAGCAACATTATAGAATGGCGTTATTATATTTACAACAAACAATGTTTACAACATATTAAAAATATATTATTAAATGGCACAGAAATATATCTTAACATCTTCGCTCTCTTTTCGGAAGAGCATGGGATTTCCAGTAGAATTCAATGAGTTCATTTTCTTTTTTCATGTGCTGATAGTGTGATGACTTCTCTTGTCTATTTTCTTATTGTTGGGGAAGGAGACGAAAGCCCAGAAATATTAACACAAGAGACAACTCGTCACATTAACCAAAGTCCGCCGTCTCAAAAGTTTCACCATCCGCTAGAAGTGGAATTAAATTAGCTTCATAATAACAAACATTATATTCTTTACTAACCAGCATCGCGTACAGCCAGTCCAGGGTGGCAGTTATATTTACAAATATTTTTTATTTATGTGTAATTTTTCATATTGAAAAAAAAAATAAATGAAAAAACATAGACTGCTATAAAAAAAAAATTCTTCAATATTTTTGTATATACAAATAAATACATCTGAACAAATACTTACTACCTATAACTACATCGTGTAGTTTTAATTATTTAAGTATAAATTTAGTAAAAAGTTATCGAATAACTACTTTTGTGTTTGAAAATAAATAAAACTACATATTGACGAAACAAATACACTTTGTGTAGTAAATTTTACTGCAGTATTTTTTTGAGTGTATGATAAGCGGTCGTTTTTTAACTACTCGATTGATAAAAAACACAGCTATTAACAATTTTGTGATTAATTTTGAAGCTTATGATTCGAACTCGCGTCTGCCGAGGAACGTGTATAAAGCAAGAATTTATTATTTTAAAGTTCTTGATTGCTCATTTCAAGTGATTATACCCCAAACCTGTAAGTTGATGGCATATTAACTTTGGCAAATGTTTGTAACACCTAGAAATAGGCGAGTCCGGAATAGAAAAGCTCATATATTCTTGAACGTCACCTCGTGAGTCGATTTAGCCCTGTGTTTGACCGTTCGTCCGTCTGCGTGTTGTCCGTTAACAGAGTATATGAACAAGGTTGAGATAATTAAACAGAGCTAAAATTATGTAAGGGTATGGGAATATGTTATATCCCTACTAAAGTGAGTAAAAAGCGAGGGTGCTTTCTACCAACGAACGCGGCCACATCCAATACAACCCACAATAGGATAAACTTTATAAGCCTAGAAAGAAATACATGGATTTTTTTTCGTAAGACTTTAACGGATTTTTATTTAATAATCTGGCAGCATTTTTAAGTATAATATTATTGACAGTTTAAACAAAAATATTTTGAATTTAAAAAAAAACAACACAAAAGCAAGAATAGTACGCAGCGAGAGGCGACAATTTCTTGAGATACTGCGTCTTGAGCTGCATTGATTTGATGTTTTCTTCCATTTATTAGCTGTGTTTTTTACCAAGCGAATAGTCAAGAAACGACTGCTTACTCGCTTAAGAATTTTTTTAAAACTTGGAAGCATTTTCTGAAAAGTCAAAATCGTTGTTTATGTTCTGATCAAATTTTTGACAAATTTATTTTATATATCAAAGTTCTGACAATTAGTGATGCATAAATTTTCAGATTTTAAGCATTGGAGACTCGGTTCTGAAAACAAACCCGATACTCAAAAGATTTTCAGTGCTAAAAGCTTAAGCAAACAACATAGTTTTACATAATGAGTATATTTGATAAATTTTGTTTATCTTACCTGTTAAATTATTATGTATTTTTATTGACATATTGATCTAAAGCAAATAATGAGTATTTCGTGAAAAGTATTTGGTACAGAAAATGTTCATTTCATACATCACTATTGACTATCAATCAGATATAGTTGCCACCTTTGTAGGAAATTTATACAATTATTGAAACATAACTTGGAAGCATTTTTTTTCGTTTGGTCGGCAAACTTTTAAGCGAGTAACAGTTTCCTGCATAGATGCCAGTTTCGTGTGATAAATCACTTTTCGTGATTTTTTGAGGGCTGTGTGACAATGTGTGATTTCTGAAATGAAGCGAGTGATTTTTCACTCATGCGTGATTTTTTTAATCACTCACTTTATTGTTGAAGAGTGCGTTGAAGTAAATGCGAAAACACGTATATTAACGAACAAACCCAACACTGCAATTGAAATTTGCTAGCGCAGGTATAAAGTTTAAACTTTTAAAAAGTTAATATTAAGTTTATATTACAAATTCAGACAATTTAAATTATTTCCACTGATATATATTATATTGAATTACCAAAAATTTTCATATCTTCTTAATTTTGATCTAGTAAATAAGATATTAATAATTTTAACAATAAGCTTTTGTTAATATTATCAAATAACAGAAAATATCTCATTATTTATTATTAAATGCTCTTTTATGCTGTAAAATTGGAATTGCTTCTGAGTGATTTTCTGTTCTGTGTGTGATTTTTGCGTGATTTTCTGTTCTGTTTGTGTGATTTTTTTGCTTTGAGTGTCACACGAGTGATTTTTACATATATGTTATGTGATTTAGTGATTTCGAGTGTGTATTTTGGTTGGCATCTATGGTTTCCTGTGTTATTTAAGCGAGTATACATATGATAAGCGGTCGTTTTTTAACTACTCGCTTGATAAAAAACACAGCTATTGTAGAAACTGAATAACTTGCACTTCATTTCAAACACTACAAATACTACCGCAATAGATTTTAGTTGTCAAAAATTTAGTTTTCTAAACTATTGCAGGGCTGGAACTTTCCAATGAAAACAAAAATCATATTCGAAATTTTAGATCAATTCGCACACAGCCTTAATCAAGAATTACTGTTGGGCTGTACCGTGTAAATCTCTATGAAGGTATGTCTATATGTCGGACTTGGCAGCACTATTTTTTGAGAAGTGTGGCAAAGCTCATATAAAATGACATCAAAATTGACTGATGTCAAATTTTGACATTTGACATATTGCCATCTCGCTCAAACAAATTTAAACTTGCGACAGAGAAATACAGAATTTTTGAAAGTATTTCGGAAAAGTGTTGTTAAATAAAGAAATGAAACTTGGACATTAATTTAAATTAATACGGCTTAAAATTTAATCCAGCAAAAATAACATAAAAATTTTAGTTTTGGTTGCAAGTGCGTTCAGAAGTAAATTAGCAATAAAAATTCGACAAAAGTACAAATTTAAGCTAACAACAAAACTTTGAGGAAGTCGTTCGCTGCTTCAACAGATTCTTGCTGTGATTCGCTCGTTCAGTCACTCCGTTTATTTTGAATCGTCGTGTTGTTGGAAATCGCGATAAATTGCTTGAATTTGGAAAATAGGTGAAGCGCTCGTTGAGCAGCTGCACAACAATAATAATAAGAACAACAACGCAAAACGGAGTATACAAATTTTTTGTGTCGATTATCAATCAAGGAGTCGGGGCAGCAAAATTGAGGAAATTAAGATTTTTCTTAATTAAAAGAAATAAAACGAAATTCAAGTCACATAAATTAAAATCGAAAAAGTAAAAAATAAGTGAAAATTAAACGGTTAACAAAATTATAATAAAAGTAAAAATTAAACGAAAAAGAAGAACCATAAAGTTATAAATTGTCTGTTAAGTGTGTGCGAGGTGGCAGAAAAAAAGCAGCAACAGAAAATTGCTGTTGATAGCAAAATCAAGTCTTCCATATTCTGCTTTTTCGGAACCTTTGGCGTTGCTTCCAAGTGCGCTTGAAACAGTGCGCAGTGTTGGCTAACGCTGGTCAAATCTTGTACGAAAAGAACAACACATTCTGATACCCAAGTGTCGCCGCTGGCTATTGGTGTCCTCAAGCAGTGTTGGTGGTCTACAAAGTGCGTCAACAATTAGTTTGCGCTGTTCTGGAAAGTGGCACATAGTGAGGTGTTTTCTTTTAGCAAAAGAATAACAACAACAAAAACAACAACGTCAACAGTAACACATTTTTAAATGCTTTCATTTAAAAATTCTTAAATTTTATGTTTATAACATTTGAGAAAAGTAAACAAAAGAAAGCGCAACAATGTTGGAATTGCCCAAATTTATAGATACCAATAATTACGATGGAAGTCGCAGCTTCGTCTGGTTGGCAGACCTTTGTGGACTTTCTGTTGATTTGGTAAGTAAACAAAAAGAAAACCACAAAAACTTTCATACGTACTCATTTTTACAGCTGTTGGCTAGAAGTTGAAGCCAACAGCGCTGCTTCACAAAAAAAAAAAAAAAAAAAAAAAATGGTACGATTAAAGTAGGTAACGGAGCTTGAAGGTTCGAAAACCTTGTTATTTTTACTAATGACGTTACGTATAAAACGTGAAATAAAAAAAAATAAAAGCGTTCGCTGGTTAGGCTTCATAAAAACTTTGAATCTCTTTCATTTTATGTTTTGCATTTAAATTTCGTTTTGTTATGATTTTGCAGCTATGAAATAAGACAACTAAAATAGCGACTGACTTCTTCAAATTAAACTTGTAATATCAAGAAACTGTAGAAATTGGCTGCAGTCCATCAGCCGATATGTTCAATAATTTTAAGCATTAGATAAATGAATGAACTTGTCTGAACTTTTCGAAATTCTTGCTAAGTTAAGAGATTCATTTAAGCCAAACTGGATATAACAAGTTGTTGCGTTTTAGTAGCTGCTTGTATGTGTGTCCATATTTCTAAACACTTCTTCGTTACCACAATAGAGCGAGAGTAGAAAATAGCGCCAACTTAAGTGGAGGTGAGCAGAAACTTAGGAGTTCTCACAACGATTCAGTGTGCCATAAATGGAGGCATAACAACTAGAATGAAAAGCTAACCAGCAAACAACTTGATATTCGAGTATTTTCAAATAAATCCATAAAAAGCTTTTATAATTATTTAAATGATTGTGCATTGGACAACTTTTAATGGCAACGTTTGTACTATGGTTCTCAAGTAGATTCGGAAAGGAGTTCTACAAATCTTGCAAAAAAATTTGGAGTAATGATGGAAACTGTTAATAGTGCTTGAACAACTTTTGGAAAGATGTTAAAATTGATTCGAATACGTTTCTATAAAAAATTAGATATGGAAACCTTGAATAAAAAAAGTTGAAGACATATTACTAATAGTTCCGAACACTTTAGAAAAATTGCAACACTACAGGCACAGTTTTTGGTAGCATTTGTACATAAAGTGGAAGGTCATCCTTTTTAAACTGAGAACTAGGAAAAACTCATTGAATTTTTAAATGAAGTTTCAACTTCATTCTGAGCCGTTCATTATGTGTAAAAATGTGGAGTCTAACCATTGCAAAAAAAAAAGACAAATCACTGCTAAGGAGGTCTTGGCTGGCATATTTGTCATGTATTTAATGCATAGAAATTATAAATGATAAAAGGTTTCGTTTGAATGGTATGCCAAGTGGTTCTGTCTATATTATTCCAACAAGATTAATAAAGATTAGGTTTGGCCTATATAAAAAAAAATGCCTTGATCTATAAAGTTTTTGCAAAAGGTTTAACAATATACTCTCATTAAGCATATATTTGATAATATTACTCTTACATATTTATGTTTTCTGCTAATATCAACTAATTTCGATTTCATAAGTTATAAATATCAGTTTCCGTCGAATATCAACAAATTCAATTGATTGTTTTCATCCACTTGAGTATTTAATAACTTGATTCAACTTCAACGTCGATGGTCGATGGTTTTTCGAACAAGCCTGAAGTTGATTAAAATACAAAAATACCGAATTTCAGTTTTGAACCTTAGATATTAGCCTCTTTATACAGTTTACTATTATGGGTTGTATGGGAGGTGGGTGTGTTAGTTGATGGACGTCGACCATTTTTCTAACACACCCCAGTTTTAATATAAAATACACCAATACTGCATTTCAGTTGTTAACTTGTGCAGTTTTTAGCTTAGGAAGTGGGTGTGTTCGTAGGCGGATGACGCTTACTTTTCTTCCACCATTTAGGTTTGATATAAAATTCAAGCAGATCAAATTTTTTCATGTAGCTTAAAGATAAGTCCATCTATGGAGTTTTTATGGAGTTGGGCGTGTTTGTGGGTGGATGACGGCCATTTTTCTAAAACGCCTTAGTTTTGATATAAAATGAATAAATATCTAATTTTATTTTTGTAGTTTCGACAGAAGCCTCTTTATATTTTGGTTGTATGGGAGGTGGGTGCGTAAGAAAATCAACTGAATACAAATACGCATGTAAGAACTTATCAAAAAATAACAAAAATTTAAAATGAATGAAATGAATAGATATGGTATGAAAATATGGTATACCACATTACCCAACTTTGACTATATCACAATAGCTGAATTCGTGTTTCAAAATAATAAGGTTATTTTTGTAGAAAATCAAATCTCACCTCATTTGTGACTAACTTAATTCAAACTCGAACAAATTTATCTATTTCAGCTTACAATTCTGCTCTGCTTTATTGTAATTCACTCGCAAATCGCACTAAAAAGAAAATATCGACTACACCAATAAAACAATTTCAAAACAATTAGAGCGAACACAGCGAATGAGAGCGCGCATTATGCTGCAGCAGCACGTATCTGTTTCTCTTGCCGTTATGTTCGCATGTTTATTCTTGTCGAAAATTGTGTATTTAACTAAATATGTTGGTATATCACGTTACCCGACCATAGCACAATAGCCGAAATAACTGTAACTTTGTGCAAACGTTTGTAACGCATAGAAATAAGCGAGTCTGGTATAGAAAATTATATAAATTCTTGATCAGCGTCGCCTCGTGAGTTGAGCTATTCATGTCCGCCCGTCCGTCTGTTTGTTGTCCGCAAGCACAGGACAAGAAGTTGAGATAATTGGATGAAACTCAGTACACATCGTCACATAGACCCAAGGATCTGCAGTACTGAATTTTTTCTGAAAAATTTGCGTCATTTGAATATGGACACGCCCACTTCCTATTCAACCTAAGAATTGAAAAATCTAAAAATATGTTTATGTTTAACCTACAGAGATGGTTCAGTGAAATAACGCCCAATGAAATAACGCCCAAAATAACGGCGTTATTTCATTGGGCGTTATTTCACTGAACCACAGAGATAAAATTAAGTACGTATGTTTTCTAAAATACAAACAAAAATTCCCAGTTCCGCTCATATCATTCTGATTAAATTTCATACACGATCTACAATTAATTATGGTGACCGTGGCATGCAGGTTAAGTGTGTGGCTTAGCATGCTCGGAGCCCAGGTTCGATTCCCAGCCGCGGCGAAAATTTTTTTTCAATAAAAAATTTTTCTGATCGGTCACCACCTCTCTGCAGACAATGGCAAACCTTAGAGAGTAAACAATGCCATGTAAAGCTTCTTGAGAATATGAACATTAGCCGTTCGGAGTCGGCATAAAACATGTATTTCCAGTTCTCGGTCAATTGTGTGCAAACATTTAATAACACACACACAACACAATTGATCATAAGAAGCTTGGTAAAAGTCCTTTCAAGAGCTTGTTTGTTTGTTTGTTTGTTTGTTTGTTTGTTTCTACAATTGATCCAAAATGATCAGAAAGAAAAATTGGGTGTTTTTCTACCATTGGTAATAACTTTTTTCCGAATTTTTTTTAAATTATTGCAATGTGTATCTTACGAAAAAACTACTAACTGAAAACTGCACCGATTACTTTTAGCGGTGACGGGCAAAATTAACAACTGAACAGCTGATTTGGTAGAAAAATAACCCAAATCAGTAAATGTCCTTTTACCTTTTTATTACTAATGCGATCGCGCCAAAGTTGGTGTCGGTGAAAAGGTAATATAAGAAACTAAATATTTCTTTGGTGTTTTGATCCATTTTCTATATTTCCTGTTTTCCACTACCGCTTCTTTCACCACCGGAAAATGCATGATTTTCGTAGTCTGGCAACTCTAGTCAAATGGCAGAATTTTAAAATGACATACAGTAGCTTAAGAAATTTTGATCTTTTTCCTAACCATCCACATCAAAAGTATTGCGATATCTCTTACCCAAACTTGTTAGTGATTTTTTGATGGTAGAAGTATTTTTATGGGTTATTTTTGTACCCATTAGGCGGAAATGGGTTAACCACTACATAGTGGATACGCTGATGGTTTTTTAAAATTCGGAAACGTTGACGAGTGACTTGAAAGCTAGTTGGCTGCTTTGTTTGATATTTTTACTCCCTTGAGGCCGCGTTCATAGTCGACGCTGCAGTTGAAAACGAAAATAAAACCAAAAATATGCGAACTAATGTAAATTTATCTTAAAGATTAAATTCTAAAAGCTAAAATAGGATAAATTCTGAGGTTATAAATATGGTTATAAATTAAAATAGTCTTAAGCGTGACTTAAGTGTATAAGAGTCTTAAAAGAGTATTAATTAAGAATCTTTAAACAGTTTTTATTATAATTTCAAAATAGACATAAAACAGTTACAATCATATCATACCGAGGGTTCTAACAAAAGTTCGCTTAGTTGCTGTCATATTATAAGTTTTTAATTAATCAAAAATTACATACTGTTTGTTATAATCTTACGATATATCACTGTAATTTTCAGAAATATCGGTCAAAATGGAGATAAGAAAATGTAAAATTAGTGAAGCAGTGTCAGTGCCAACGCAGCAAGAAATTTGATTTGCTATTCTTTTTGGATTTCGGCGAAAGCTCAAGCTTGTGAAAATATTTAGTGAATGCCAAACAGCGTTTGGAGTGTATGCGCCATCCCAAAGTGCTTCCAGAGATTCCTCACCGGTAATTTTTCTGTTGAGAACAAACCTCGAGAAGGCCATCCAAAATCTGCGACTGACGATCTAGGTGTAGCGCTGGTGTATTCTAAAATTGACGAAAATCCAAGGTAGACCAGGAAAGGATTGCTGAAGAACTGGGCTCGAATGCCATGGCTGTTTGGCGAATATTAAAAAATAATATTGGATTAGAATTTTAACTGAAGCTCAAAAAGATGCAAGGTTATTAAATTAAATTTAATTGTTAAATATTTTCTTGACAAATTCAAAAACGGAAAGTCTTCCACTTTTCAGAAAATTCTAACAAGTCATGAAGCATGGTTTTACAAGTACGATCCTGAAACCAAACAACAAAGCATAGCATGGAGCCCAGAAGGTCCAAATCCATCCGTTAAAGCAAAGCAACAAAAGTCAGCAACAAAAGTACTGATGTCAGTTTACCTCACCAGAGAGAAAGTTGTAGCTGCTATTCCCTTGAAAAAATATCAGACGGTAACTGCCAAGTAGTATACTGAAACTTGCTTACCAGAAGCATTCCAAAGTTTATTGGGAAAACGCCAAAAAATAAACTTCGCCGATACTTTTTGTGTCAGGACAATGCGCCAGCGCACACTGCTAGAAAAACAAGCGACTTTATTGCGCTGTCTTTATTGCGCTCGAAGAAATTCGACCAGCACCTTATTCCCCAGACTAGCACCTTGCGACTTCTGGTTATTTACAAAAATAAAAATAGTTTGCGCGGAAGAGTCTCCAACAGCAATGAGGAGATAATAAGTGCGATCAATGATGAAATTGCAAAACTCCAAAAAGCCGATTTTGAAGACTGTTTTCAAGGTGGAATTGTCGACTTCAAAAATATATCGAAATAAATGGCGATTACGTTGAAAAAATACAAAGAGATGAAGAGTAAAAATTTACAATTACAACATTTTTTTTTTAGTTTTTTCTACTCTATTAAGCGATCCCTTGTTAGTCCCCTCGTACTTTAAAACCACAAACTGCGAAAATTTACCCATTAAAGAGTCTTTTTTTGAGCGCATTAGACGATAAAACCAATTCAATGATGAAATTGCAAAACTCCAAAAAGCCGATTTTGAAGACCGTTTTCAAGGTGGATTTGTCGACTTCAAAAATGTACCGAAATAAATGGCGATTACGTTGAAAAAATACAAAGAGATGAAGAGTAAAAATTTACAATTACAACATTTTTTTTTTTAGTTTTTTCTACTCTATTAAGCGATCTTTTGTTAGTCCCCTCGTACTTTAAAACCACAAACTGCGAAAATTTACCCATTAAAGAGTCTTTTTTGAGCGCATTAGACGATAAAACCTCATGTATATGAGTCTTAAAATACTTTTTTAAGAATCATGTTTGCTGGGTTATTCACAACTTGTTAAAAACAAGTTTGTCAAACACACATGACGACAATAAAAAACGCTTAAAACAATTCAAATTTCATTCATTGAAATTCATTAGTTTCAAGTCAAATTTTTTGTTTAATTTTGTTGCCAAAGAGAAACATTGTTGTTGTTTTTAATTAGTTTGAAACAAAAGTAACGACTTTAACTGCTGCTATCTGTAATCTATATAATATTTTTAATTTATTTTAATTAAAAAAATTTTTTTTTTTTTTCAAAAAATCATTAGCTTATCAGCAGCAAAAAGCGCACTTTGGGCCAGTAATTTAAAATGCATGCTAAGCATTTAAATACTTTGTATACATTAATTTTTTTTCTTTTAACCTGCTGCTCGTGGAATTTATTAGTAATTCTAATAAAAGTTTCACCAGCAATTATTTATTTACTTCAATTATTGGCACTTGGCAATGGTCACGTTTCAGCATCAATATAGAGCATGCAATGGCTAGAGTTCAGTGGTTTTGCTTTTTTTTTGTATTTTTGCTAAATTTGTTTGTTTTGTTTTCAGCTATTTTGCCACAATGCAGTATTTTTTTTGTATTTTCATTCAATCAGTTTCTTTATTATACGGCTCTATTGCGCTGCTGGCGCAATCTATTAACTACAAACACAAACCAAACAAAAAAAAAAAAAAAAACAGAAAACCATCAAACTAAAAGCTGGTAGTTAGTTAGTTGCTCCCTTGTGCATAGATAGAGTTCGCTGTCGCATTTATTCTAAAATCAGATCAAAATCAACTTTGTTGTTTTTCTTCTTCCCCTCATTTAGTTACATCGAAAGTGTTGATTTTCGCTGCAGCAGGTTAGGTTGCGCCACTGTTAGTGAGTTCCCGTTGTTTTGACGGCTGTGTCTGATGATGTTGATGACGATGATCTAATCTAATCTGATACTTTTTGTTTTTTTTTTTTTTTTTTTTTTTTTGTCTGAAGCCTTGTTTGTGTCATGTATGTTTCCAGTTAATTGTTTTTTATTTGCTTTTTGCGTTTGAAGCAACAGTTTAATTTTGGTTTATTTTTAAAGCAGTGCTGATGATAGTTTTAAATTATTTTTCTACATATTGCACAGTGGGCTATGTGGGTATGTTTAACACCTGGTACTATTAGTCAGAAAAGATTTCAATTCTCATTTCATTTATTTATTTTACTCTATGAATACAGTTCTTCGCTTCTGTATAAATAAAAGTAAATTCCAGGTTATGTTTATGACAAACAAAGTTGTGGTGACTGGCCCACTGTGCATTGGTGTGGCTTAATTTTAGACATTATTTCTGTGTTTTTTTAGTCATAAACTGCTGATGATTCTCTCATTTTGTGAGCTGAAGTGTGAGGGGGCGGGGCTGTTTCAAGCGCTAACAAATTACAGCGTAAACATTGTTGTTGAACTGAGGTGCGGTCGTTATAAGTGACACAAGAAAGTTGTGCCTGCAGATCATTTTAAGAATTTGTTCTATATTTTTAGTTTTCTCCCCCCTCCTTCTTTTTTTACTCACACACATTCAACGATTTTTTTTCATTTTCCATAATTTATGCACTTCATGCTTTTTGACTTTCACTTTATAGAGCTTGTTTCTTATTTCATTGTCATTTACAAGAACTTTTCCACCAAATTTTCTTGCATAACAGCGTGCTGTGCACGATCAGTTTGATGAGCGATCGTTTATTTTGTTTATGTATTTCGAACGCCAACATTTTCATCTTAGCTGTCGTTGCCAATGACGACCGACTGACTGACTTTGTAGCGAGGGTGTTGCTGCTATAAAACGTTTGCTTATGTTATGACTTTTATGTAATGACTAAAATCAATAGAAAAATATTTGAAAAAAAATCATCATTGACGTTTTCTTATTTTTTTTTTTTTTAATATCTTGCTGCGCATATCTGTTTTAATCTTTTCATCTGTTAATCTGTTTTCGTTTTCTTTTTTCGTGGAATTTGATTTATTTTATTATTATTTAAAATTTTTGAAAAATTTTTTTTTTTTTCTTTCATTACAAGTGTCTTGATAACATGTGTTCTCCTATTATATTTGTATTGGTTAGTTTTCGATTGTTGCTGCCATGCTTTTCGAGATATGATTCCAAGCTGAAATTTTGGCATTTTATCAAAAATCAAAAAAACCACGTCAATGAAATTAAAAAAGAAACTAGTATTAAAATTGAAATCAATTGACAATACATCGATATAATTAAAATATTCAAAATGCTTATCTTTAAAACTACTTTTGCAGAAAAAGATTTTATTTAAATTGTAACATTTGCATAACGTCATATTTATTTCTAAGGCACTTATGAATTTAATCTCATATCAGATTAAAAACGATTAACGAAAATAGCTATTATAACAAATATGCTAGAAAATAATTTTGATTGCAAGTTTTTTTTAGAATTTATCATAACATTCTTATAACTTTTCAGTATCATCAATTTTTCTGACATAAAGAGAAAGTGAAAAAACTTTTTCATACGCACGCCGCTAACTTGGGAAGTTGACTTTTGTAAACTTGACTTTTTGTATAACTAACGTTAAGTTAAATTAAGTTTTGAATTTTAATTTCTCAAGTTAAAATTTTATTGTATGCTGTATCGGTAAATTCAATCTGAAGTTTTCATCGAATTATAAATGTTCTAGCTATGAAAATATATAAGGGAATTTATTAATATTTGACGTTTTTTATTCATTTTGACAATTTTTGCGAATTTAATAGTTGCTCAGTCTTTGTTTGAAAGCTTATGAGGTAAGGTATTTTTGAGATTTTTGACGTAGAATTACGTCTTACAGCGCGGTTTGTATGAGGTCGTTTTAACAGATTTTTTCAAGGCCATGAAACTTTTTTGTCGAATACTTTAGGGCATACCTACAACCTTTAATACTCATCGTTCAAAAATAATTACTATAACATAATTCCGTAAAATGTGAGTGCGGAACGCTAGATTTTTTGAAAAATTTTATAGCATATTTCTAGGCATTTTTTGTTTTGAGATTTATTGAAACTTCATAAATTTGTTTATATATTTTTTAATTTTGAAATTTTCAGTTTTTCAGAAAATTTTTAAACTTATGTCGTCGTACCTACTATGGTTTCAATTTTTACTTTCAGTTGTTTTATAAATATTTGGAACAAGAAATTGTTATTTGCATAATTTAAAATCGTATATGTGACCATCACTGAATTCTAATTCGGCTTAAAGAAAATCAATATTTCATGTTTTTTCCTTTATTAAAACCGGGCCCGTCATTTTTGACGGGAAAAAACTAGTTATATACTAAAATATCAGATATATCCTGCGCTGAATGAATATTTAATTTTGGATTTCGTCACTATTATATTAAAGTCACAAAATAGTAAAATATAGGAAGAAAAATGCATGTGTTTATATAAGAAAATCAATCATCAGCTGCTTATGCTGTGCCTGCTGCTTTAACGAAATGGTCGAAAAAATTTGAAATTTTGCTTGTTTCTTTTTGCTTACTCATTTTATTATGCTTACTTTTTCTTTGTTTTGGTATTCATAAGAAGTCCATAATTGAGTGTTATTAATTTATTTGCTAATTTTCGGAGATCAACAAAAAATAAAGGGGAAAATGGAAAAAACAATCGCACCAAAGAGAAAAAGTAGAGAAGTTACAACTTAAACGGAATTCTACGTTTACACTTACGATACTATCGAAACTGTTTCTTTTTTCAAATTCTTTAGAAGAGGTTTAGAGGTAGAGATGTTCGATGTTAATCGATTTTCGATGTTAAGAGATAAAAAATCGATGTTTTAACATCGATATTGCAATATGTCAAACATCGTTACATCGATGTCATAAACATACAATCGATGTTTTATTTTTCATTTTTTATGAACGCTTTCACAAAGTATTTTACTAAATTTTAAAATTTTCTCAAAAATCCGTTGGTTAAACTGAAGGAAGGTCCTATGAAAGTTTGGAATATTGTGATTATGTGATTTTACAAAATTTTTGTTTATTAAGGTTTTTAAATGTTTATTCAGGCGGAAGAAAATTATATCGACACTCATTGTGAAAACCGTATTCGAAAAGGTATTTTATCTAAAAGTATTTTGAAATAAGTTTGACGTCTTCAAGTGGTTTTGATTTAAAAAAAAATTTTTTCGTCAAAAATTGTCGACTTTTTCGCTTTAAATTCGTCAAGGATAAATATCTACCTAAAATTTGGGTTCCTATTATGCATCTCCGAAGCCCCAACATACATTCCTTCGGGGTTTTGGAGACTTTTAATTTGCATCCTAGGTTTGTGATGATTTTTTACAATAGCAAAAAGGGTTGATTTTTAACGATATACTTTTTTTTGTCAAATCAAAACCGAAATCCTTTTGGAGGTAGGAACTTCTTGAATACAGCTTTCTCATTAAATGTAAGTGTCAAAAAAAAAATTATTTTCGAGCCACCTTAATGATCATGTTCTAAATAAATCCCGTGATTCTACATTGTTTTCTGTATTTATGTCGATGTTGATAATGTCGATTTTGAGCATTCGATGTCAACATCGATGCCATCATCAATGTTTGTTCAACATCGAACACTCCTATTTAGAGGTTGCACTAATCGAATTTTCCCTAAAAGTCAGCTTTTTCAGAGATTTTTCTAATTTCAAGCATAAATTAGTCAATAACATATATTTTCTACATCTTTGAGGCATACATATCGGCAAATCCAGAAAAAGTAAACCTAAACCTTAAAAAATAAAAATGCTTTACGTTCAATAAAAATACATGAAACGTTAAGTATATTGTTTCTGTTTTCCTACGGTAAAAGCATTTCGAGAAAAACCTATTGTATCCTTAAACTTTAACTGATTTTATTGAATGTATTTTTAATCTGTAGCAAGTTAAAAAATTTTAGGTATTTATTTTTTTGTAATTTGGTATTTCGCAATTTAAAGATCAAAGCACAGTTATATAATATTCATAATTGAAACATTTTCTAATGAAAAGTGAATATTAAAATTTGTTAAAAAAAAAATAATTTTCTATCGAAAAATATAATATAAAAATGTGATTCAAGATTGAAACGTGAGTGACAATTTTTATTGATTAGTTGGATTATCTTGGAAAACAATTGACTGGCACAATTTATGTCTCGGACTTTTTTTCTATATTAGATTAGTGAGTTTTGTATTTCAAATCAAGTATTTTGTAAATCAAGCAGACGCAAGAAGGAGTGAAACGTGAGTGACATTTAATTTTTTTTTTTTTTTGTTTACTTTTGTATTAGAAATGAAAGAATTTGACGAAAACATCAAGAAGAAGTGAAAGCCGACCTTAAAAGAACGTATAAAAAAATAAAGATAAAAATAATAGTTAAATCCTCCGGATTCATATAAGAAAACAAACTTATCAAAGTTTAAATAGATCTAATGAAATCATTATTTTAAACCGTTTGGCCTCGACGGAAATTCTCATAGGCCAGTCATAAAGTCAAATTTGGCACGGTCTTTGGTTTTTAATGAGTGTAAAGATCAACGATTTAGGCTTAGTGATATATAGTTGTGGTCAAAATAATAGCAGTGCTCTAAAATTCAGACATGATTGAATAAATAATACTAGTCTAAAAAAGTAGGATGCGGAAAACCCAATATAATTTCTATATGAGCTTTCAACGCTGATTCCAAATCTGTACTCAATTTTTACTGTTGTGGTAGGATTTTCAAGATACGGGGTGTTTTAAACTTTTTACACTTGTTTAGTTTTATTTATTCAGAATCTAAACAACACACCATAAGATACAAAATTAAATTTTGTATTTTAGAGAAATTATGAAATGTTCCAACGGTATATCAACTATTATCGTGTTATGTGTTGTAGCGAAGCTATAATTAAGAGATCATCAAACGAAATATCGCCAAATTTTGTATCTTTTGTTTTAGCGGAGATATAATCCTCCTGCAAAAGCTGCAGTTTAATCATATACAAAATTACCACTTTTTTTTGGCCGGCCATCTGTCGACTTGAAACATCGAGCGCTTCTTAATATATCCCATCCTTGAACCGTTAGAGCAGTGCCTAAAGCCATTTTTAGGTAAATGCATTTGTTGTATGGCATTAAATAAGCACCTGTTGGCAAGGTTATTACTAGGGTCCGGATGTTGATGACTTTGCATCTTTTTTTTGCTTCTTCAGAAACATAGCATATCTATTGTAAATAATCACTTAGATGCTCTAGTTACCCCAAACTTACACAAAAATTTATAAGGGCATTTTTTTGGCATTTAATAACATTTTTTAAAGTTGTTGCATTTTCTTTGTATTTTTATAATTTAGGAGCATTTTATATCGTTTTTGCATTGTCTTTTGCTTCCAAGGTTTTTAAAATTTAATGCATGGCAATTCCAATTACATATTTACTATTGCTCATTTCATTTTTTTCTTTTAAAAATTTATGTTTGGCAACGCCTTTTATGTACTGTTCATTCTTTGTCTCATTCTTGTACGTGTAATTCACTTTATATAATATTACTGTGACAATTTTGAAGCTGTAAAACAGGTTGTAGAGTCATTTGATCCAAAAGATTCAAAGGTAATAGAGAAAAGTCAACTATTATTTAATAATACCGAAATCAAGGGTCAATTAGCCTTTATTAAAAGCAATTAACTAATTTTACCAAAAATTATTGAAAAACTAGAATCGAGGTGCTTAGAATTAGAATGCGGAGTTAATATGATTGAGCAGCTTAAAGAGCAGTTGAGTTGTGTCTTGGGGGAAGTAGGAATAAAAATTTTTGAGAAATTTGAAAATGTTGTCAATAAAAATTCAGGATTCAAAATTTTAGCTTAAATTTCAAAAATTCTTGGTGGCCAAAATTTTAATACTGAAAACTTTAGATATGCACCTATAGTGAGTACGGAAGTGGAACGCAGTTTTTCACTGTACAAAACTGTTTTCGCAGACAATCGAAGAAATTTTACATTTGAAAATTTAAAAAAGTACATTATTATACAGTGGCTCACAACTTATTTGATACAGTGCCTGATTTAAAATAAAAATCGGTGTAATTTCAAAACTAAGAAATGTATAGACAAAATTTGAATGTAGCTTAATAGGCGTGTATTCAACGAAAATGATGCAAAAAACGGAATTCACAAAAATAAAACTCCTCGCCCCGCTAGAAAAGAAAACCAGTTATAGAGCAAATATTTATCTCTCAGCTTATTTGATACAGTCCTTTCTGTACGCATGTACTCTATAGTGTCCAGCTGTTGATCGATGTTTTATTTTTCTCTACATTTACCGTTATTTTCGGTGTCAGTCACAGCAAATTTTTAGTTTGATCTCGCAAGTCTAAGTGTTGATTTAAGACTTTAAAAAAATGTATCGTTGCACCATAATTGAGCAGCTTAAGTTGGGCTTAAGCCAATATAAATATGGGAAATCAGTCCGGAAAATTGCTCAAAATGTTATTTGAAGTGCGTCTACAGTACAGCATATCATTCAACGCTTTTTTCGCGGGAATCTGGTGAAAGATAACGGTATAAGTGTACCAAACAAAATTTTTATCGCGTCTGACGAGCGATATATTGTCAAGAAATATAAGGCAAACCCGAAGTTGTCGGCCCCAAAACTGGTTACCGAGGTACAACATGAATTGGGTAAGTTGTGCAGTGCAGAAACCGTCCGCCGTATGCTTCGCGACTGTGACTTTCATGCTCAAGTAGCTTGAAAAAGTCTTACATAAGCAAGATAAATCAGCAAAGTCGACTTGTTTTTTCTAAGGAGCGTGTTTGCAAGACCTCTGACTTCTGGAACATCGTAATTTTTTCTGATGAATCCAAGTTCAACCTTTTTGGTTCCGACGGCATGTTCTACGTCTGGCGGAAACCAAACACAGAGCTAAACAAACAGAACCTCAAAGCTACTGTAAAGCATGGCGACAGTAGCATTATTGTTTAGACCTGTATGTCTGCAGCCGGTGTAGGAAATTTAGAATTTATTGAAGGAATAATGGACAAAAATATGTACCTTGACATACTAAAGAACAATTTGCTGCAAAGTGCTGAGCCACTACACTCAGAAAAAAGTGTCTCGGAATATGATAAAAAAGGCATCATATTTAGAGAAAAATGGTATAGACTTTGCTCCAGAGAATGCTATTCTCTAATTGCGATACTTAAAATTCTCTAAAAATGATAAAAAGGTTCCATGAAATAGAAAAATATATCGTTTTTAGAGAAAAATACTTTTTTTTTTGAGAAATTATTTGTTGTTATTGAAGAAAATACTTCTCATAGTGAATTTTTTATCAAAATATAAGAAAAGTTTTTCATTTTCAATAAAATTTATCTATAAATGAGAAATTTTTTGTGCGAGAAAAATACTTATCATTATTAGAGACATTAAAATATTTCAATTTCCTAGATGTAAAGAAATATTTCTTCGAAAATGTGAAAATTTATTCTAATTGAAAAAAATTTTATTTGAAAAAGAGAAAATTGCTATTATCAAAAATAGAGAAATTTTTTACCGGAGCAAGGTATGTGTTTTTTTCTCAGTGTAGGTATACTCGAAAAATTCCGGTTTTATCAAGACAACGACCTGAAGCATAAGTCGGGAATCGTGTAGTCCTGCCTCATATGGAACTTTCCTCACTTGATGACACCACCTGACATGGACGTCATTGAAAACCTGTGGGGCTTATTGGAAGAAAATATTCGTAAAAACAAAATCTCGAACAGAGAAGAATTGAAGAAGGCAGTACTGGAGGAATGGCAGAAAATTACACCAGACATTACACAAAAGCTTGTCGATGCATGCCAAACCGGATCAAGCCCCTGTTAAGGCAAAAATGCACAACACAAAATACTAAAAGTAAAAAATAAAACCTATAGGGTACACGATTTTTGAGTTTAAATTGCACTGTATCAAATAAGCTGTGGCTTAAAATTTTGCATTTTTTTTTTTTTTTGTTTTGTTTTTCTGTTGTTAAGTTACCATTTGGAGGAATAAAAAAGTTACTTGGTTAAACTACATACATTATCCTATAAACTGGCACTCAAATCTTTTCTAAATTCTCTCCAATTATTAAAATAAAAGCTCTTAAATTTTTGAAAAGGTAGTGTATCAAATAAGCTGTGAGCCACTGTATATTGTAATGAATAAAACTTCTTTGAAAACATGAACTTAAAAGTCATTTTTTTAACTTTTTAATGCATTTTTTTGCAATTTTCAGTGCTTTTTGTCATTTTTTATATTGCATTTTTACTTATTTTTTAGGTCATCAACATCCGGACCCTAATTATTACATTAAAAAAAATTATTTTTCATATATAGATCGCATACATATTCTACTACACACGGTTTTTAAAGATTGTTCTTAAACAGATATTAAATTTTGAAGCTGATCATCAATCATTATTTTACGTCGCAAAATTAAGAAACTAGATCACAAGAAAACTGATAACAAAATTTAAAAGCAGCAGCAAAATATTTAAAAAAATTAACAACATAATTAGCTATGGTCAAGAAATCTGACAAACTTTTAAAATAAATGTATTTTTGTGAATATTTTAAGATAATTGCGATTGAAAATTGAGTTTTCTCCAGTCTTTTGTTGAATGAATGCCACTGTTTTTATTATTTAAAAAAAAAATTTTTTTTTGCTTTTTGCTTTCCGAATTAAATTTCCAAGCAATAACCAACCATTTCGATTCGAATGAACAACACCTACACAAAAATTTCTAATGAATTTTAAACATTCATATTTTCCATAATGATGATGCTTCAAACAAATATCTAAAGCAAAAAAACTATTCATTGGTGTATAGATAGGTGCTGTGTTTTGCATATAAATATCAGAATTAAAAACTAAAAAAAATATCACTTCAAAATTACAAACATTTTTCAACAAAAAAAAAGGAAAATTAATATGCAGAGAATTTTTCACTTGAAATTTTGTAGCTTAAAAAAAACAACAACAACAAATAAACTGATGTCATTTATTTGTTGAGGTATTTAAAAAAAAAAACATTGGTACATTAATAAATTGCGCAGTTTTTTTTTGTACCTATTTTATTTACGAATGAAATAAGCGCTACGCTTATAACCATTATAGGTACTATTTAACATATTGTAACTTGACGAGCGAGAAGGCCCTTAACCGGTTTTACCGCCAAACTAAGACTTTTGTAATGTTTTGAATTAGTTTATTTATTGTTTGTTCTCTCTGCGTTCTTCGTCGTACTCCTTCTGCTTTACAGTAGCTTAGTTGCTGTTGTCTGTCGCTACCGACTGATATCGTTTAACCAAATGACCTTGAACATTTGATAGGCAGCTATTTTCGTAACATTTGTTTACATATGTTGTAAATAAAAATCTTATTACATCACGTGACGCAACGTTCTTAAAATAACATTGAATGAGGGCATTAACAGTGTCAGTGGCAGTGTCTGCAGCAGTTTGTGAGGGAGGGTGCTGCAGGAAAAAACGCATAAATTATTGATTCATTTATAAATTTATGTTCTTGTTAGCAACATAACAACGTAAGATCAGCTTAATTTACGTTACGTTTTTACTCTGCATTCCTTTGCCACATTGTTGTGCTGGGGCATAAAAACAACAACAACATCAACAGCATTTAATCATATGTTGATTTATAAACATGGCATCAGCTTCTAGCTTTGTTTTTGCTTTATTTGTTTGGCAAAATTATGCGGTTCATTTAATTTCATCGTTTGTTTACATACCCAGCAATGTTTTTGTTTACATTAAATTGGTGTTGTTTTTTAGTAATTTTTGTTTTTTAAAAAATTGTGAGTTATATTTTATTTTTGTTTCAATTTAAGCCGCAAAAATATATACCAAGTTAATCTACAAGTTAAAAATTTTAATAAAATTCTTACGACTTGTTTGATAAGATTTAGCAGTTTTGTCTTCAATTCGTCTAAATGCACGCACATATATTGTTAAATAAATTAAATTTATTAAAATTAATAAATTCATTAATTAATTCAAAATAATCATAAATATAATTTATTTCAACTTAAAAAACAAGCCAAATTAAAATTAATCTTTTTATTTTTATATTTCTTAACATTTTTCTTGCCATTTTTAACGCTTCAAATAGCTAAGCACACGTCACTGCATTGATCATGCAATAAGCGTACAATTGCAAAAATTATTAAACTACCAATAATAATATTTAGCACCGTTTAACGTGTTCGTTAAAGTCAACAAAATACTTTACAATTTTATCAAATGAGTCATAAACTTAAGCAATGCTGACGCAATGTTTCACCCACCAACAACAACAAGTGCACATAAACAATCATTTGTAAATAAATAATAAAAATAATGCAAGGCAAAGAGTCAATAACTCGATATAAATAAATCAATTTCAATAACATCGATCTACTTCGTAGAAGGCATTGATCGGGTTGATGGTAAGCAATAATTGAAAAGTTTTCCAAAAAATGTTTAACATCTCGTTGTCCGCGGATTCATGTGCTCCAAGCGCTATTTTGACAATTTTGAGTTAATAGTTTTTGGATACCAAGTTTTGGATACCAAAGTTTTGAAATCTGTAATCCGTGAAGAACTATCTTATGATTTCTCTATCAAGCCTGAATAAGCTTATAAGTCTTACACTAGTTTAACCGGAGAAAGATTAACCGAAAACCCGAAAAAATTCTTCAACTTTGTAAAAGTTAGACGGAAATGGAACGGGTACCCTAATTCCATGCTCAAAGCAAATGTTACTTCTTCTAAACCGCAGAAGATTTGCAATCCCTTTGCAGATAATTATAAAAAAGCCAAACCAGTTTGTACAGTTAATATTACACAGAGTGAAAAAAACTTTTATAAAAGAATAAGATTTCAAAAAATCTGCCGGTGTTGATAGAAGAGGAATTTTTCCCCTTTTTACGGGAACTCTCGACGGGAAAAGCATGCCTAAAACTGGGAAAAATTAGATTGAAGGAATTTTTTATGAAAAAAAATTTAATTTTCCAGAGAGTCGACCAAGTATTTTATTTCTTTTCTTTCACATATGGGCATCTCCCAAAAAAGGTCCACCAAAAGTTAAGAAAAGCATTAAAATAAAGCACTCTAACAGCTTTTAACTTTATTTTTTTTTATTATTATTACTGCTATGTAACTTGAATTTAACTTATTATGATGTATTTTTATTAAAATTTATAATGAACATCTTTACTGTATTTTACTAAAAAAACAAAAAAAAAAAAACAAATTGGCCATTTCAGCCCTTGAAAGGACTTTGACCGAACTTCTTATGATCAATTGTGTTGTGTGTGTTATTAAATGTTTGCACACAATTGACCGAGAACTGGACCTACATGTTTTATGCCGACTCCGAACGGCTAAAGTTCATGTTCTCAAGAAGCTTTACATGGCATTATTTACTCTCTGAGGTTTGCCATTGTCTGCAAGAGGTGGTGACCGATCAGAAAAGTTTTTTATTGAAAAAACTTTTCGCCGCGGCTGGGGATCGAACCCGGGCTTCGAGCATGCTAAGCCACACACTTAACCTGTATGCCACGGTCACCACCTGTCACTGTCACGGTCACTGTATTTTACTACTGTTGGAAATATTTGTCGCGTCCGTATTCGTGCTATATCTATTTAAAAAAAGGTAAGAGATAATTCTAATATTTCATAAGTCTACGAAGAATAGTTATCCTTTGACCTCCATTAACATGTACATATATTATAAATAAAAAAAGTTCTCAAAATTAGCTAAATTTGGCATATTTCTATAAGAGCTTAAAAAAACTTATATTTTTTGTCGCGTCAGTTCCAATGAATGATTGCTTATTACTTTGTACAAATTTGTACTAAATCTCGCCAATATTTTTATAAAATGTAGCACTCTTTCATAGCGTTAGAAAACTTAAAATACATATCGGCTTATTTTGTTTCTTTCTTGTTTTTCGAGTAATTAAAACCGTGCGAATGTCGCGTCCGTGCCACTGGGAGATGCCCATATTCAATATTTAAATATATTTTGAAAGCATCTGAATGAGCTAAAATTAATTTTAAATTTATTTTAAATTAATTTTATTCTTAAACGTTAGCTTAGGTTTAGAAATAGACAAGGAATATTTTTAGTTGCACTCAAGTAATATGTAAAATGGGTTACGTCGTTTTCAAAACGAAATTAAAGAAAAATGTACCATTTATTTTAAAGAAAATTACAAAGCAATTCCCAAAAATATTAAAAAAAAAAACTCGCGTGTAGCAACGTACACGTGACAGAAGTGAAACTTCCTTAACAGTAAGAAATAAGAGAGATTTTAGTGTGAAATAGAGAGAGAAAGTAATTGAAAAGAAATTCAATCAATACGAAATGGACTAATAATCTGTTGATTCAATATTTGCACCCAGGGACCGTACCGGCTATGGTTTTTGTCGAAAGTGTCACATATTAACCTTTATCACTTAATTTTTATTTTTTCCGACAAAAATAAAAGTTATTTTGTGCCTTATTTTTTGGGCAAAAATAACAGTAAGTTTTGACTTTTATTTTATCGGTCAAAAATAATAGTTATTTTCTGCCGTTTATTTTTTCGGTCAAAAATATCAGGTAATTTATATTGGTTCAAGTCATTTTACCGACTAAAAAAATGTTGATACTATTATTTTCATATCATCAGTGAGGCATGACACATGGTGTCAACAGTTCAATCTGTCAAGCGGCCTTAAAAAAAAACACAAATTGCTTGATATTTTTGACCGAAAAAATTAAAGTCACAAAATTACTGCTATTTTTGACCGATAAAATAAAAGTCAAAAGTAACCTTTATTTTTCATCGAAAAAATACAAGGCAAAAAATAACACTTAAATTTTTACTTTTAAAGAATCTGTCTAAAATGTAAAAGGCACTTAATATTCGTGAGACTGAGGACATTTGTAACATAATGGTTTATTTGAAAAAGTCTTTCAACAATTTTTTTCATTTGATTTGTAATTTGAAATTGTAAAAAAACAGTTATTTTCGGTCCTTGTTTTAGTTCAGTTGGTGTTTTAGTTGCTTTCGAATGTCTTCTCAGCATTGTTACTTTTTGAATGCTAGATTGCATTTGCATAGTACTTGTTGAATGAGCCTCCTCCAATTCTCGCTAGCGGCTATAATTTTTTTTTTAAATTTTCATATGAATTGAAAACGTTAGCCTAGCGTCACTAATAAGAGACACGAAATTTCACTCGCCGCCAAAGAAGTTTCACTTCAAAAATAGTGTATAGTTTTTCTTTGGACCCCCAGAAAAACTGTCAAACGGTATTTTTTTCATAACATAAATTAAATGTCCGATCTTAGAAAATAGTATCTATTTAAATTATAGGCTAAGGTTTTTTTGTTCTGACTTCAACTTCTCCCAGACTAATAGACTAATTTTATCGATTAAGATGTCATTAAATCAGGTTTTGGCTGTAGATGTGCAAACCATTTTAAAAATTGTGATTTCGCTTCAGGGGGTTCCTAACCTTTTAAAACAGAAATACAATTTTTGTACAAAAATCCGCTATTTTATCGATTTAAAATTTGGTTTGAGGAGAGCTTATGAATTGATCGAATTTAAATTTTGTTTTCAGTTTAAAAATTTTTAACCAAAATTATCTTTTATGCATTCCTCAAATGTCAATTGTGTGAAAAATGCAGTGCCAAATTCAAAAATTTCTTTTCCGAGCAAACACTATCGAATTTTAACGGTTTAAAAAAAAATTTTTTGAGTTTTTTGGCGTTTTTTCATCGGAATTTGTTATAAATATAAAAAGTTCTTTTATACCAAACAAATCCTGGTTTGAAATTACAAATTTCACTGTTAAATACCATTCAACAAATGAAACTTTCAAATCAACAGTCGGTTGATTATTGGTCTATAGAACACGGAATCCATATTAAAACGTATTTTTGAAATTTTATCGCTATTTTCAAAGTTCATGTTTGGCAGAGTGTGATCACGCGTGCGTCAAGTATTCGACTGTCCTAGGGTCAAATACCGGCACGGTCAACAAAGATTTATTTTATTTAAAATATTTTTTTTCTTAAATAATTTTTTTTTAAATAAAAAATGAAATTTGCAATTTTTTTTCATTCAAGATTATAAGCAACTTATTTTGAAGGTTTTTTTTACCAAATACTTAATGAAACATAATCATTATTTCAATTATTAAATTACAATTTTGGATATTTACACAGCTAGGGTTCGAACCCACGTCCCCCGCATGATAGTCTAGCACACTTCCACTGAGCTATTTGCAACGATAATATAAATATAGCAAAAGACATTTCAAAAATATTGCTTAGACATAGAAGGCCGACATTTCATCAAAAACATAAAAAAAATACTTAACAGATGATTTTAAAAGCATAAAAATGCTTTGAAACGTTCATTCAACAAAGAAAATTGTTTACTTAAGCGCAAATCATTCAATCTAACAGTGTTTTGAAATAACAGCGGCCGACTGTTAATATTACAGTTGATATTTTACTGATTTTACAAGAAAATGTTTTTTATTTCAACTGTTTATTTCATGTCTAAACAAATTTTTTAAACTCTAGAATAGAAAAAAAAGTTATTTACAAGTATGAAATCTGAAAAATTTGGATTTATAGCATGATTAATAATTTTACCAGGTAGTCTTGACACATGTTGATTCTCTCAGTTACAAGTAAACGAACTTTTGTCAAAAACAGCTGTTCGTTGTTATATGCGTTGGCCACATTCAGCTGTTGTCAACTGTTGTGACCGCAACACATCGGGGAGCGCTGTTATCGGTATTGAAGTTTCAGAAAAATTGTCAAGTTTATATCAAGCTTTGTATCAAATACGAATGTAAATTTTACCGAAAAATTAAAAATTTTCTATTTTTAAATGCATTTTAATGCGCAACTTCATATTTATGTGCATCAAGTTTTCACTTAGCAGTTGGCAACTGTTGGGTACGCTGAATGTGACCAGTGAAAATTAATTGTATGCTATGACGGACTGTGAGCGCTCTCTTTCTTGTTATATTTTTTGACAGAAGTTCGTTTCCAACAGAAACGTCAATACTTCCTTGGAGTAATTATATCATGGATTTATAGTAAAGAAATAAAAAAAAAACACAGAATTTTTTTGTTCTGTGCGTGACGTTGTTTCATCATATTCATTATATAGGTATGTGCTAACAAAAGTAAATTTTCATTCAATATTGAGAATTTCTGTATTTTTGATCAAAAACCGATACCTAGACTTTCCACCGGCATGCCATAATTCTGTAATTTTTTTGAATTTGTTGCTGATTCAATTTTAATTTATCTTATAAATTTATCTGTGATATCAGATAGATCGTATGTTTTTTTTTGTAAATTGAAAAAGATTTTCTATATCTCCCTGCTTAGGCCGATTTTCAAAAAAATCAACTTTTAGCAAGAGATACGTGTACTCTAAAATAAAATATATAGCTGTACAGTGCAATATATAATAAAGTTCTGTCCTTCAACTGTGTATTTCATTTTCACTTTTTTATAAAATATGCGTTTTTATAAAAAATTATCACTTCACTTAACACTTGCTAGCATCGACTGTCAAATGCAATTATCAGCCACAAACAAGTTTATATTTCTGTGTTTAAGAGCTCAAAAGTAACTCGTCTTTTTAAAGTAATTTTTGAAGTGAAACTTCTTTGGCGGGGAGTGAAATTTCAAGGTCCTTTTTCGTGACGCTAGGCTAACGTTTTCAATTCATATGAAAGTTAAAAAAAATTACTACCGCTGCCGAGAATTGAACCCCGAACATTGTTGTTTACGAGACGGAATCTATTCCTTTACGCCAGCCATGTAGGCACATGATAAATATTCAAACAAAATGTAATTAAAACTGAACACGTAACATACTGAAAATAACATAATTAACATTAACACTACATTAACATTAACATTACAGTATTAACATAACCGTAACATTAATTTTCATCCTACAAGTATGCACAGAAAAAAAAATAGAAAAATAGCTAAAACAGGAGCAGAACGCGTTCGTGAATATAGAGAGCGAATTAGAGCTCTTAAGAATACAGCCGCAGCTGGGTCTGCAACTAATGATGAAAGTAAGGTGATTGCAAGAACGGCTGAGTTTCAAAATGCATTTTTACGAAACATAAGTGTATTTTGGTGAATCTACAAAGAACCAATCCTCAAAAAACACACTGATGCTCTGTAAAAATGTATTTTGGAACTCAGCCATCATCTCAACAAAATCTTAAAGCCAACCAAGTTGATGCACTCAACAATCAACGTTTGCTGCTTTATGAGGTCCTCTATCAACATGGCAATTATTATGATCAAGAAACAGGAGGTAATAATGAACAAGATTTGCCTCTACTTTCGGAGGCTCCTTCAACAAGTACTATGCAAATGCAATCCAGCATTCAAAAAGTAACAATGTTGAGAAGACATAAGCAACTAATAACTGTTATTTTACAATTTTCAAATGAAAAAAATTGTCGAAAGACTTTTTCAAATACACCATTATGTTACAAATGTCCTCAGCCTCACGAATATTAAGTCGCTTTTAAATTTGAAACTGATTCTTTAAAAGTTAATTTCTTGCCTAGTATATTTCGAGGAAAAATAAAGGTTACTTTGGACTTTTATTTTATCGGTCAAAAATAGCAGTTTTTTTGTGACTTTCATTTTTTCGGTCAAAAATATCAAGCAATTTGTGTTTTCTTAAAGGCCGCTTGACAGATTGAACTGTTGACACCATGTGTAAAATATCTCACCGATGAGATGAAAATGATAATGAACAAATATAAATTACCTGATATTTTTGACCGAAAAATAAACGGCAGAAAATAACTGTTATTTTTGCCCGAAAAAAACTATAAGGCACAAAAAACTGTTATTTTTGTCGGAAAAAATAAAAATTAAGAGATAAAAGTTAATATGTGACACTTTCGACAAAAACCATATTCGGTACGGTCCCTGGATGCAAATATTGAATCCACAAATTATTATTCCATTTCGTATGGATTGAATTTCTTTTCAGATACTTTCTCTCTCTATTGCACACTAAAATCTCTCTTATTTCTTACTGTTAAAGAAGTTTCACTTCTGCCATGTGTAGGGGAAGAGTGGCATGAAAGAGCCAAGTTTTGAAAGAGCCGTCTTGATTTACGCGGTAGTTTTCATACGAATGCTTCTTATATTATAATTTTTAAGAAGCAATACTCGCCATATGGCACCCTCGAACATTTGACAGTTCACTGATAATAAACGACGATGGTGTATCGTATTTTGGATTTCTTCATCATTAAGTAAGTTTTTTAGAACATTTTATTTGTTTTGTGACGTCTTCACCATTAAAACTAACAGTAATATTATTATACTATAATTTTATGGATATATTTTTTGAGGTTATGTTTCTTGGGACAATATGTTTTGAAAGAGCTGGGTTGCGGTGGTATGAAGAAGCGTAAAGGAAGTTTAAATTATTTTTGTCAAAAATGTTTTTAAGTGTTTTAAACCTCTTATTTTGTTTTTGGAATAGGTCTTATTATTATAGATTTTCTTCAAAGCGATTTAATTTTTTTGCTAAAAATATTTTGAAGTTTTTTAACTATTTTTTGTTTTTAGTTTTGAATTTTTTTATTTATTTAATTTGTTTTTGTAAAAACAATACTTTTTATAATAACAATTAATATTTTTAATAAAATATTCGTTATTTTTCGTGTTAAGTCTTGTAATAAGAAGATGGCTCTTCAAAACTTTGGTTGGCTCTTTCAATGCCCATGTGTTATGAAAGAGCCGAATTTCATGTTTTTTATAAATGGCTACAAGTCCAAGAGTATTGTTGATTTTGGAAAATATTTCATGGTATTACGTTCATAAATGAATGAGAAAATACTTTTGATACAAGAATTATAATTTTATTAATTTTATATATTTTGCAACTTTTTTAAAACTGGCTCTTTCATGCCACTCTTCCCCTACGTTGCTACACGCAAGTTTTTTTTTTTTGTTTTGCTTTGTAGGGTCATTTGTTGATAAAATTGCTACCACTTTTTAGTATTTGGTTAAATCAATTTTGTCCACCTAGAAACACTGTGCACTAGAAACACCATGAAACCCTGTGCATATGGTGCCCAACTATGGGGTAAACCTTCCAAAAGTAAAATTGAGCTTATACAGAGGGCTCAGTCTAAAATACTCAAAACAATTACGGGAGCACCTTGGTACATGAGATCAAAATAACTTATCTCGCAAAACTAAAACATCTTTCGACAAGCTGTTGCTGTGGAAATCAAATCTTAATCCATTTTGGCTCTCAGATCAGATAGAAACCTCATAACTACGAATCGCGTAAAAGAAATAGTATTAATAGGTAGAAGTCCAAGAAAAGTTCTCTATTTAAGATCCAAGTTTATCAAACTTAGAATCGTATTTGCGAAACAAGCTTGTTTTTCTATATAATTGTCAAAATGTTCTATGGTCAGATGAAACAAAGGTGAGTATGTTTGAATTTGATGTGGCCAAGTATTTTAGACGACGAAAAAGTATAGTATACGACCCCTAGTAAACCACAACGACCATTAAGCATGTGTGGAAGAAATGTCGTGATTTGGCGCTGCTTCTCTTCATTTCTTGTGTGTCATATTTTATTGATCAAAGATAGAATGCGTGCTGTTGAGTATGTCAAAATACTTAAAACAAAGATTCTACAGAAAATATTTCAAGCAGAAAAAGCTTTTAAGATGGAAGCAAATGTAGAATTATGATCCAAAATTTTCTTCGAGACGTACAACAAATTGGTTTCGTTTAAGTTAAATGTGTGTTAGAGAAAGCATTCGAAGTCCCTGGATCTTAATCCAAGAGAGGACTTGTGAGTAGTTCTAAAGTGTCAATTGGTGGTACATAAAAAAAAAAAGAAGAGTTGTGACATAAAATCAAAGAAACTCGGTATTGCTTTACACCAACGCTTACTTATGCCAATTTGGGTAGTTCTTTGAAGTGGAGATGTCATCAAGTTATCAAAACTAAAAGAGAAGTAATGAAATACCTACTTTATAATTTTTTAAAAATATACAGAAATATAGCCAGAGTTCAGCTTTGTTTCTATTACTTTTCTTCAGACAGAATTTACAAAAAAAATTTAAATTAATTTTTTGTTTAACTTTATGCGCGTTATTCTTTTTAAATTTATGAACTACTTAAAAAATAGCATATCTGCATTGAAGAAATTGTACAAGAAAATTAACGTTTCTATTATTTTTTCTAACACTGTATATATTTTTGTTGTTAAAAACCCAAAGAAAATGCTGACTACGACCCTGCAGAAGAGCGCGAGATTTTACTTTTGCCTTTAATAAGATAACTGTTTAAAAAAATAAATTTAATCTTATTTTGGTATTTTCCAAAAATTAAGCTTGACATCTGTTTCACAGCTTTTGTCATATTTTAGTGCGTGTTTTTCAACACTGTTGCTACAACATGAGGTTTTTAATTTATGATCAAATATGTTTCTAAATTTAGTTAATTGATGTCACAATTTTTTAATGTCAAAATATAAAAGCACTTCCTAAAATAACTAATAATAATAATATTTCATATAAAAATTCCATCAACCATAGTTTTTAACGAGCCATTTAAAAGCACCTGCAACCAAAATAGGTGAACAATAATTAAAGTGTTTGTTTTTTTTTTTATTTACAACAGCTGTTGTTTTTATTTTCATTATTTGCATAAAAGAGGTGGTGACGGCAAATATAAGCAAACCGGACCACCCGGTCAAGTTCGCACCCGTTTTTCAACCGCGCTATTAAGCGGTTTTCTTTATTTTACTTCTTATGTTTATTTATAAAACGTTATGTTTACTTTCTGTTTGTTTTTTTTTTTTTTTTAATTTGACATTGAATCAAACTCAATGAAAGCAAAAGTGTTTTGAGTCACCGTTTGTTGTTGTTTTTTTTTGTGGTGCAGTACGAACGAAATATTTTTCTAAACAATTTTTCAACCAGTTCAGCCAGCCAAACGTTTGCGACGCTTTCAAGTCTGGGCCAACAACATGCGGCTTTGTAGTCAACATAAATAAAAGTTGTTAACACAGCAAAACGTATGGCGCGAAAAACGTGAAACTGCATTTGAGTGTTAGTTAGTCATGCATGTACTCGTATGTATTTAGTAATGAAAGTGTTAAACATGTATAAAATGTTCAAGTTTTTTGTCGTTTAACATGCTTATAAGAATCACATAAAAATAGCTTTGGAGAAAATTTCAGTGAGAAGCACACAAAAGTAAATTAACTTTTTGTGAAAGAATAGCTTAAAACAATAACGAGAAAGTGCAACGTTAAAAGTCTTGAATTGTGGAACTGACCTTTTTTTCTATACCTAAAACATGAAAATAATATTTTATTTAATAATTAAATATATTTATATAATATTTAAAGTACAATTTTTAAATTCTAAGTGTAAAAAATTTTAAAATACTTTAAATTTTCCGCCGCATAAAAATATTTTTATTACTATCATTATTTAAAGACATTGCAATAAAATGCTTGTTAGCTTGATATAAAAGCCACTAACATGCTGTAAAATAGCTTTTATTTTTTGCCATAAAGCTTCATTGACTATCATGTAAAGCTGTTGGACAGCGCTTTGATGATTTAACTCAATTATTTCTATGACGCTGATGACTAGCTGTTCTCTAGTAATGTTTGATTAATAAAAGGTGTTTTTATTGTTTTCTTGCTTTCTATGGCACGAAAAGTTTCTCGCATTGTTATGACATTAAGTGTCAGGCATGGCGTGTCAAATTTATCAATAATTCAAGGAAACACTTGATTTAATGGACTATGATTTAGAGTGGAAATACATTTCAAATGAAAATAAACTTCAAATCAAATTTCACATTTCCTCTATTTAAGGTCCAGGTGCAGATTTCATATAAATTCTATTGACTTCTTTTAAATTTTTTTCTTGTTGTTGTAACAAACCTAAATTTTCATAGTAAAATGCATACATAATTCCACTTTGGTTCATTAGAATTTTCTTACTTATTAGTCCTATTGAGTAAGTATGCCACAAAATTCATGGAACACTTAAAAAATTAATAGTAAAACTAAATTAAAATTTCATAAACAAAATTTCTTTTATAAACCACGTGAATATACATGTATATATATGTTATCAAAATAATTCCAAAAATTTTAAGAAATTTTAGTTAGAAAAACAATTTTCACGCAATTTCAATTTGAACGCAGTCATCTGATAACTCAGCAATTTTATAACTTGCTAAACGGTCCTGACTGGCCTGCTAACCTGACCAGTTACAATATTTTGTTTTAGTGTGAATTACATGTTGTACATTACTTCGTGTGACATTTAAATACATATTGCTTGTTCGGTAGAAAAAACCCATCGAACCTTCTACTCAACTCTGTAGTTAAGGAATACAATTCGCTCTCTTCAAATATTCATATCGAATTAGCGCATAAACAACACCGCTAGGTTGCGTGTCAAATACCAACAACTTTTTCAATAGTTTCCACCTTTTCTTTTGCATTACCTTCACCTCTTTCCCGCCCGCCTTCACCACCCTCTTTTATATCATTCAATTATAAGCCACTATTTTGTTAAGTTTATTGTTAAAGCAATAAAAAGGGAGCGTGTAAACCACAAAACTATGAAAGTGTTTCGTAGCAGAGCAAACGAAAATGCAACAAAAACTTTGTTGCAACAACTGTAGCAACATGAAGACCACCAGCAGCGTCGGTCGTGCTTTAGCTGAAAGAAGTTGTTTTTCTTGCTAATGCAAACTTGGTGTATTGTTAAAGGTGGCGAGCGGTTAAAAAGCTCTTGTGCGAAAACTTAAACAAATGCTACATATTATTTATTAAAACTCGCTCAACTTATAATAAGTTTTGAAACCGCTCTCCAAATTTTTGTTTTTTGTTATTTTGGCAAAGGCTTAACGGTTTGAGCGGGTTATGTTAAAATTGTTGGTGGTGTGCACACCTCAATTATTGTTTTCAAGAGGAAGTCGAAAAATCTTTAAAGCATGCAGTCATTTTAGCCATTTTAGTGGATAAAATAAGCTTAATTTTTATTAAATCATAATTTTTGCCCATTGATAACTTTGAATCAAGGATTTCAGTTAAATCTTCCTTTGTTCGAAAATGGCAAGATACACGCAGAAAATTTGTAACGCATTCCCAAACCAATTCTCCTGGCAACACATTATTATTAGATCTAGTGCTTTTCGATGTTGCAAAACGCTTAATTTTTGTAAAAAGGCACTAGATGAAAAGGCACTAAATTCGGTGCATCTCCATTTTAGTTTTAGTGTTTCTAAAAAAAAAAAAAATTACAACATGGAAAACATGCTTCATCGATTTTCACGTGTGAGGTTGCGATTATAGTGAGCGCCGAGTCGGACAGGCAGGCAGGCAGGTAATGTGAACAAGCGAGATAGATAGCTATCTGCATCTCGTTTTTTCACACAGATTTCAGCCTGCCTGCATGCCTGCCTGTCTGAATCGCGTTCACTATAATCTCAGCCTGAGTGTTGGTATAGACGTTTTAGAAGTGGTGATCTTTATACCGATGGCAAAGAGCGCGAAGGACGGCCAGAAAAGTGAAGTTTTCTACTTTCCCACCCTCCCACTAAACTATCAGCCTTCTTCCGAATTAACATAATGCTTTCGAATTTATAGGGGGCATCCCCTGAGCGTTGGTTCAGTCTAAAAAAAAAAAACGCAAGAACAACTCGCAAAAGCATTGGGAGTGACTCAACAAGCCACATCTATTCCCTTAAAAGCTATGGGAGTTCTCCAAAAGATAGGATATTGGGTAGCGTATGAATTGAAGCCCAGAGATGGCCAACACCGTTTTTATACCCTAAACCTGAAAGGTGAGGGTATATTAACTTTGTGCAAACGTTTGTAACGCATAGAACGAAGCGAGTCCGGTATAGAAAAGTATATATATTCTTGATCAGCGACACCACGTGAGTCGAGCTATCCATGTCCGTCTGTGTGTTGTCCGTATACACAGGATAAGAAGAAGGAGTTGAGATAATTGGATGTAACTTGGTACACATGGTCACATGCACCCAAGGATCTGCACTATTGAATGTTTTTGGAATCCGCCCACTGACACGCCTACCTCCCATACAACGCAAAAATGTAAAACTGCATAACTCAGCTCATAATAAGCCTACAACAATAAAATTTGGTATGTATGCGTTTTATGTCAACACAAAGATTTTTTCGAAAAATGGACGTCATCCGATTACGGACACGCCCACCTCCCATACAACCCAAAAATTGAAAACGCAATAAATAAGCCTCTGTTTAACCTACAGAGCTAAAATTTGGCACATATGTTTTTTGTAATAAAAAAAAGATGGTTTTGAAAAGTGGACATCATCCGCCCACGGACACGCCTACCTCCCATACAACGCGAAAATTGAAAACTGCATAACTCAGCTCATACTTAACCTACAACAATAAAATTTGATATGTATGTGTTTTATACCTACACAAAGATGTCTTCGAAAAATGGATGTCATCCGCTCACGGACACGCCCACCTCCCATACATCCCAAACATTGAAAACACAATGAATAAGCCTCAGTTTAACCTACAGAGCTAAAATTTGGCACGTATGTTTTTTATGACTAGACAAAGATGGTTTTGAAAAATGGACGTCATTCGCCTACGGACACGCCTATTTCCCATACAACCCAAAAAGTTTTAAACTCAATAAGTAAGGTTATGTTTGTCATAGAGAAATTAAATTTGGTATGCATGTATTTTATACCAAAACTAAGGTGTTTTCAAAAATTGGAAGTAATCCGTCCATGAACACGCCCTCCTCCCATAGGGAAAGCACAATAAAGGCATTAACTGTGAGCTACAGGAATAAAACTTGGTATGTGTAAATTTTTCATCAACATTTAAATGCATATAAAATATAGGCTTCATCCGTCCTTGGAGACGCCCATTTACAATAAAAATTTTTTGTTTTTGAAAAGTGGGTTTAGGGTATTTCATAGTCGGCCTAGACCGACTTTAGACTTTCTTTACTTGTTTCACTTGTAAACAGCTGCTCAAACGGCAAAAAAGAAGAGGATTTTTCGTATTGTGACTGGTGGTAAGATAAGGACCCATTACGATAATCCTAAGCGCAAAAATCATACCGGCTGCCCGACCATATGCCAAAATCGAAGCCAAAACCCAATATTCACACACTGAGAAAAAAAGACATACCTTGCTCCGGTAAAAAATTTCTTTATTTTCGATAAAGCAATTTTCTCTTTTTCAAATAGAATTTTCTTCGATTAGAATAAATTTTCACATTTTCGAAGAAATATTTTATTACTTTTAAGAAATGGAAATATTTCAATGTTTCTAATAATGATAAGTATTTTTCAAGCACAAAAAAATTTCTCGTTTATAGAGAAAAATTTATTGAAAATGAAAAACTTTTCTTATATTTTGATAAAAAATTCACTATGAGAAGTATTTTCTTCAAT
This sequence comes from Tetanocera ferruginea, assembly GCA_958299015.1. Classification (NCBI taxonomy): domain Eukaryota; kingdom Metazoa; phylum Arthropoda; class Insecta; order Diptera; family Sciomyzidae; genus Tetanocera; species Tetanocera ferruginea. The sequence goes on from OY282640.1 coordinate 23,297,810, forward strand.
AAAAACAAATCTTTTCTCAAAAATAAAAGGTATTGTTGTCTAAAATCGATATATTTTGATCCGTGTTTTTTAACGCCGAACGGTGTAGGACTCCCTGGAACACCGATCGGTGTTAAAATTCTATACAAATTTTTTAGTGTGTAGAACTCACTCACATATATTTTGTATGGCAATGTTCGCAAAATAGTCAGTTGGCTGCATATATTTCCAACTACTCAAAAATTAGTTGATTTTAAATTAGTTAATATCTAGTTCTTTCCCGTCAAAAATTACGGGCCCAGTTTTAATAAAGAAAATAATAAAGAAAAAAAAAAGTTTTTAAAGTTTCAATAAATCACAAAACAAAAATGCCTAAAAATATGCTGTGAAATTAAAAAAAAAAAAAATCAAGCGTTCCGTTCCGTAGTTTCAGTGTATAGAAAGTGTTTATAAAGTTATAAAGTTAGCGTAAGTTAGCGTAATTTTTCAATCACATAAAAACTTTTTGTATTTTTCGTTAGAAACTCTAACTGAATCCTACATTAATGCATATCATACGAAAGGAAATCAAGAAGGGTAGATTTTGAAAATTTGTACAAAAAAATAATTTTAAGTTATTTTAAATAATTCTGAAATTAAATTTCAATTAAGAGTGTCAATGAATAAAATAGTGTTGTAATCATTATTTCAAATTTAAAATTTTTTTATTATTTGTTGGTTTTTACTTGACGTAAACGGACAAAAACAAAATTTTCAATTTTTGCCCAAGCCATACAAAATGTCACAACCATTAAATATACGCGTTGATAAAAAAAAAAAACAGAAATTCTTCAATAATATTTTAAAATAGAGGCATCAATCATTCTTAAAAATATCAAAGCAAAAGCTTATATCAAAAACTGAGGCGTAAAATCGGTATCAATTCATCAGCTGTGTTGCCGTATGCCTTAACCTTTATATTCCACAACTCTATCTTATCGGTAATAGTCACAGAGCTTAATGATAACAGTGAGTACTTGAAATGGCCTGTTCTTTTTTTACTGATGATGATGATGATGATAATGATGTGGATGATATTATGGCCGTAATTAAAAAAAAAACCTGACTCATGGGTTATTAATACATTATGAGCTACGATTAAAAACTAATTTGTTTGCAATTTCTAGGTATTACCAGAAAAAGTTATTTTCACCAAAACCGCCAAAGAAATTTATGACAAAAAAAAAAAAATGCAAAAAAATTTGATAAAAATAACACACAGTTTAATATATGTATAACAAAAGTGTTATAAACCAACCATAAATATTTTCTTTTATTTTGTTAGGCGCTTCTATTTCATTGCTTTAGCGTTATAAATGCCGGCAAAAAAGAAATAAATACATCAACAAGCCGCTTGTAAAATATCTATTTTCTAAAAAAAAACAATAATAAACAATTCTATCAATTTGCCGGCACTCATCACAATTGTTTTAATGAGGCCAACTGTTAATGTGCTGTCCTGTTAATCTTGTTATGGTGTAGACATAGCTTTGGTCACACCACACCACACCACTAACATGACTAGCCGATTGATCAATCAATCTGTTTTTAAAAATAAATATGTGTTGATATTGCGGTGTTTTTGTTTTCACGCAACTGATAAGTGAAGCGCGCAAATATTTTTTCCAAAGTCAATGTGATGAAATATTAATCTTTACAGATAATTAAAATAAAAAAACAAATAATTGTTAATCGACAGACTTGACTACCTTTGATTTTTTAAATCTAAACATACATTTAAAATATGCGTTCTTAAAAAATACAGTTAAGCACAGTTCTTTTGACATTTCAAATATGTAGTGAAAACTTTGATATTAGCCAAACTATATAAAAAACTAAAACTAGTTCAGAAAGTATTAAAGCTTATGACAGCTGTTCGTTGTAATATCTAAACTCATGCTGTTGACAGCAGGGTTGCATTTAAGAAATGTAAAAATGTAAGTAGTACTCTTAAAAAAGTTTTTGTTACTTTGAAATTATTATTTCTTTTTTTGTTTTTGGAAAAAAGTGAATGTTTTCATTAATTGAACTAATTTTCATATCATAAATTTTTTAAAAATAAATAATTTGGTCCCTAAAAATATGCAAGTTTTATTTTTTTGCTCTACAAGTGCAAGTTCTCATTTCTGACTAAATCAAGGCGCTTGTTTAATAAATATACAAAAATATTTTATGTCTAAATAATATGACATTTACATAGATTACCTACATTTTTCCTTTTTCTTAATCTCAGAATGAATTTCTTTTTATTTATTTATTTATTTGTTTTATTTGTTCGTCTTTTTTGAATTACACACATCTAGATATTACTGAAAAGTCGTTTTCTTATTAAACACACACACAGATATTTGCTATTTTATTCGTTGCCCATAACATGTGCTCTCAAAACAGAAACTTATGAGGATGAATGTCTTGGCATTTTCCCTTATGTTGACTTTAAATATTTGACATATTTATGCATTTTATATTGCATACTTTTTAGCATAAGCAACAATATTCAAATAATATCAACTTGCTTACTGCTATTTATTGCTTAGGCAATAAACAACAAAGTGGTTACTAAGTTGGAGGATTTTATTTTGTTAGTTCTAACAACACCAGCTCAAGGACAACAGCTGTTACATATATGAATGTCGGTTTTTTTGTTTTCTCTCTCTCTCTCTCTCTGATAACTACGTGGTAACACTGGTTTTAAATATGTTTGTTGCTATTGTATTGTTCTTTGCTTTTTTTTCTTCTTTTAAATTAAAGTTGAGTTGCGGTTGCTTTGCAATTTCGAAAAATGTGCTCAAAATTTGCTGAAAGTGGCACTTTTAACCTCATCTCTTCTCTCTACTTCAAGCGTAAACTTTTGTTTATCCAGTTTATTTTGTAGACAGTGCTTATTTTCAAGGTCTCGAAAAAGTTTTGGCTGTCACTTTCTAGAGTGCCTCAGTTTTGTTGTGTACTGTAAACATTTGAATACATTTTCGGCTGTATACTTTTGGGAGTTTTTAATGTTTGTTCTTAAACATGATTCTGTTATATTTTCATTTAGAGATATTTAAGTTTGTGAGGCATTTCACTTAAAGCGAACAACCAAAAACATAACATTTTTCTGAGTTTGTTTTTTTTTTTTAATAATATGCATTAGGCCGGATTGTTTTTGTATGGAAAAAAAATGTCAGTCGTTCGGGGTCTCAAAAGTTAGAGCAACTCATTAAAATGATTTCTGCATAATTTTTTTTCAAGTCGGAGAAAATCCGACGATACAATTTTGATTCTCCTGCAGGCCTTTTTGGTAAAAAAACATGTTTTTTGATTGTAACTTTTTATTTTTCACAGAACACATACCTACATCTGCTAAATCTGCTATTTCAAGCTCTTCGAATTATTTGAAAGTTTTGCTGTAGGTTCCTTTTCCACTCATAAAAACATAAGTAACTTGTTTTTTTTTTGCCATTTTTTTGAAATTATGGAGATACTAATTTTTGATAAAAGTAAAAATCTTGAAAATGGAGTCATTTTAAATAAATCATATCTCTGTCATCTGTTACTTTATTTTTTAAAATGAAGTATCATTAGAAAGCTATTGAAAGGCGATTTAAAAAAAATTAAAAATTTTTGGAATTTTTATACTAGAGTTGCCAACTTTTTGAAAAATATATAATTTGCTCATATCTCAAAAAGTGCATTTTTTTGTAATTTTAAAAACAAAATCACCAACAAAAATTTACGCTGACCAAATGATACTTTTTTCGCAAACTCAATTTGTTTTTGACATACATTTTACTTTATCGCTCATAACTTCTATACAGTTTGAGTTATTTACACAAAATCTTCAAAAAATAGTAAGGTATATCTTGGACTTGGTCGAAGTTAAAATACCCCCACGGCCGATTCTTAAGGGTCTTAAGGGAATCTTAAATTGGGGAGCTTTTTGTATGAGATTTTGAGAAATTTTATTATTTTTATGTGCCTAAAATACGTACATATCAAATTGTTTTTCTACTGCTTAAATATAAGCCTTTTTATAAAGTTTTCAATTTTGGGGCTGTATTGGAGATGGGCGTGTTAGTAAGTGAATGACGCCCATTTTACTAGCATATCTCAGTTTTGACATAAAATACACAAATACCGAATTTTAGTATTGTAGCTTTAATAATAGCTTCTTTATAGAGTTTTCATTAATGGGGTTGTATGGGAGGTAGGCGTGGTTTTCTTACGATCTAGCCCATTCTCGAACTTGATCTTTGCTTTTTAGAAAAAAGCGTAAATATCATTACGATAGCTTAAAATTTCATTACGATAGCTTAAAAATTACGGCTGTAATCGTGTCGACAGAAGGACAGACGGACAGATAGACGGACATTTCTAAATCAACTCAGGTGATGATGCTGATGAATAATATTTATACTTTTCTATACCTACCACGCCTCCTTTTGGGTGTTACACACGTCGTGACAAAATTAATATACCCCTTACGCAGTACGCGTGAGGGTATAAAAATGTTTGCCTTTTTAGGGTCAATCATTGAAATACTCGAAAAAAAATGTACACCAAGCATTTTTGAAATCGGACTTAACACAAAAATTTACAACATTTTTCAATCGGCCTTGAAAATAAAGAAATAAAATTTAATATGTATGTATTTTGTATAAAAACTAAGACATGTACTAAAGTGCGCCCACCTCCCATATAACTCACAACATTGAAAATACCATAAAAAGGTTTATATATGACCAACAGGGATTAAACTTTTTATAGGAAGATTTTATATCAAATCTAAGATATCACACACCAAATGGGCCTCACCTGCCCACTAACATATCCATCTCCCATACAACCCACATTAGTGAAATCTGTTTTAAACTGTAGAGAAATATATGGAGTTTAAAAAAAATAACAAGTTATTTATATACTAGTATAAAAGCCCGTCCTACGACGGGAAGGTACCATTTAGAGTACAAAATGCGACAAAAAATTTATAGGATTTATATACAAAGGTTTTTATTTGAAAACATGTTTATTTAATTATTTTGATAAAACTGCCTTATATACAACATTTCTAGTAAACAATTTTTAAGAATTTTTAACCTATTCACCTTGTCCCTTGCCATCTATAAAGCTTAGTTTTACATCATCAGCCCGCTGAACTCTAGACATGGTTACATAATAAAGCTGCCCATGACAAAATACCGGTTCTTTTAGAAAAACGCCTACTTTTTGCAATATTTGGCCTTGCGATTTATTTATGGTCATTGAAAATGTCAGTTTAACGGGAAATTGTCGCTGCCGGAGTGTGAAAGGCAAATCTGTTTTTGTCGGAGACAAATCAATTCTAGGTATGAAAACTATTTCATGTTCGCCAGTGCTTGTCACTACCTGTGCGATGATTAAGTTAGTTTTCAATTTTTTCACAACTAACCGCGTTCCATTACAGAGACCTCTTTTGGTATTTAAATTTTTGAAGAAGTATTGTAATGCTTCCAATTTTGAGGTTTAACTTATGCAGTGGCGTTCCTGAAGAACAACATTCATTCAAAAACTCGGCAGGGTAATTTTGTTTATCGTTATCATCACTGTCTTCAATTTAATCCGTGCTCAGATCTGTCACTGTGTCACCAACTAAAATATTTAGAACTTGCTCGTTCACATCGGAATTTTTTGGGCACAGGATAGCTATTTTGGAATAAGGGTTGATGTTATCTGGAGTCAAAGTATCGCCAAAAATCTTTTTAATAAGCGAACCTTTACAAGCAAAATGATCATTCGTAAGATTTCCGTATCCTAACTTGAGCAGCCAATCGCTAAAACTTGGATCAGAAGACCGAACATTGTGATTTAATTCTAGCAATTACAATTGACACCACACGTCACTGAATGTAATAAATGCTGTTTAGACCGAATAGGTTCTGGTTTTGGTAATTAAGAAGCACTGTAATAGCAAGACATGATGTTTGATGTATAGTCGTTGAGAAAAATGACACTAGTCTTTAAGTAAAAAGATTTCCAATACATAATTTAAAAACAGGTTCTGGTCTAGGCTGAACAGGTTCTAAAAAGTATATTAAGTACAAAGATTTCAATTGGATAATTTTAGAACAGGTTCTGGTTCAAGCCGAACATGTTAAAAAGCGTTGCAATATAACAGTTTGAGCGATATAGAGCAGGGAGCAGGACGCTTGTCTTTTATATATTAAGATGTTTAAGTATATCAGTATATATTTAAATATGATAGGATAAAGGGTATTCCATAGTCGGGGTAGACCGACTTTAGAGTTTCCTTACTTGTTTTTTTTTTTTTAATTTCGGGCCAAAAACACACCTAAACGTACAAACGATAACTCAGACGCAAACGTTTAAAACGCCGATACAAGTATATTTTTTTTTTGTCTCTATTAAAAACAGTCTGTCTCCTTTTTATTTGCTGAACTGTGTTTGGATATAGTACATAGTTTGTTTGCCAAAAATAGTGCTCATTTAATATAATTATTTTCATTAAGCAGAAAAAAGAAAATTTCAGCACGTTTCTTGAAAATATTCCATTTCAAAATTCTGAATATTTTGATGAGTCAAATTTTTTTCACTTCTATTTTTATACCTACAAATTAAAATATCTGCGTCTTATTTGTGTTGTGTGTTCACTCATAACTTCTTGGCACTTATTTATTTCGAACCAAAGCAATATAAAAAAAAAGATAAATATAAAAATTAATAATCATCATAATGTACACATACGTGTGTGTTTGTATTTTTACAAATATAGACAAACATAACTTGGTACAAGATTTGAATGTCATTAACAACAACCAACGATTCAATGATTTTGATTGTGGCGTGCGTCAGTTGCATGCAGTTGGTTTTCTATTTCCATGCTTGATTGCATGCGAGAAGCGTTCCTTTGCTTTTCACATATGAACATATTTGTTTGTCAAACGTGTCGTGTATTATGATGATGCGCATGTGGCCAATTATTTGTTTAGCTTACTTTATATATTTCGGATTTATTTTGACACCCTTTCCGTTATACTGCGTCATTTCAACACGTCAAATGCTTAATTTCCATTCAACTTTCACTGTAATGGCGCGTTTTTGAACAAGGTTTTTTTTTTAAATTTATTTATTTTAAGTTTTTTTTTAATATTCCAGATTTGTTTATACATGTGCTAAAATGCTATAAATATTTCTTTTGAAAATGTTTTGATTTTAAATATTTTTGTACATCGGAAATCTGTATGTATTGTAGTAATGATTAAAATGAAAATCACTTTTCTTCAGCCCAATTTAAGCAAAGTTTATTTTTTTTCATATCTTGACTTTAATTTTTATTAAAATATTAATATTTCTCTAACAATTTAGTTATTTTCGAAAGTTTAAAAGGTGTTTCATTCAAATTTAATAAAATAAACGTGTTTTATTAAATAATTGCAGTGTAATCAACTTATAACCATGTGTTACAATCTGACCCTCTGCTCTGAATTTTTTATTTATATTATTTTTTTTTGTGTTTACTCGAAGTAGTACTCTACACTCATACGTATGAGGTCAACAAGCTAGACGTGATTTATATATTTTTTTTTTTAGTTTTGTTTATTCTTTTATACCATAATAAACCGAAACGTTTTACAAATACCAAATTGTTGTTATTATTGTTGTTATTATTGTTGTTGTTGTTGTTGTTGTTTTGGTTATTGTTTACTGCTTATTTAAGTGGCCTTAATTTTCATTTCGGCGGCAATGATTATTGTCTAGCCAATTATAAACTTGTATAATGATTAAGTTTTCATTAAAAGCTACCTAATGGATTTGTATTATGAACCTGAATTTAACGCACCATTACCGCGGCTATTCAAAATCGAAACCCTAAACATATGGCATCCAATGTTTGTTACCATTTTAGTTGTAAATGATATATTTTGTTTTGCTTTGTTTTATCGTTTTTACCATAAGGGTGTGTGGGTAGTTTTTCAATCATTTATCAATACGATTTCTGTTAATGACATATAAGTTTAGTCTTGTGTGCAAAATTGGATTGAAAAGATTTAGACAGAAACAAAGTTGGTTGGCAGTTATAAAAATCGTATATCAGTTTTTGTAAATATAAAGAGTGGGACATCCTAGTAGTTTTCAATGATTTGTGCTTTATTAAAACTTCAATTTAATTATAGATTATAGAACAAAACTTCATACAAATGATTGCCTCGGCTGGCCCTGTAGTAGTAACACATCCTATCCACCCAATTTTGGAGCACATTTCCGTTGGTTTTATATTTCAGCAATAGTGCAAGCAATATTGTATTTAGGTTCCTGAATGGTTTTTAGTTTGTCTTCATAACATCGATGTTTAACTGCGTCCCATAAAAAATATCTTATAGTGTCAAATCATGACGGCAAACAGACATAAACAAAACGGTTGTTTGCACGATTATCAAACTTAATGCGCAAATAATCAATAGTTGGACGATCCGGCTAACCTTCTAAAGAGCTCATCCATATCCAATTCTTCCATGCACTGCCAAAAAAAATTTCTTAATTTTCGAAAAATAGGTCTATAATGCAGTGTAGCCGTCTATAACCGTCTATAAAGGCGGTTTCGCCTTTAAATATGAATTTAAAAAAACAAAAACAAAACAAATTGGCCATTTCAGCCCTTGAAAGGACTTTGACCGAGCTTCTAATGATCAATTGTGTTGTGTGTGTTATTAAATGCTTGCACACAATTGACCGACAACTGGACCTACATGTTTTATGCCGAACGGCTAAAGTTCATGTTCTCAAGAAGCTTTTCATGGCATTATTTACTCTCTGAGGTTTGCCATTGTCTGCAGAGAGGTGGTGACCGATCAGAAAAATTTTTTAATTGAAAAAAACTTTTCGCCGCGGCTGGGGATCGAACCCGGGCTCCGAGCATGCTAAGCCACACACTTAACCAGCATGCCACGGTCACCACAACCGTAAATTTAAATATGAATTTTAAGTTTAAATTAGAATTAAAAATATGATAAAATAGTTCCGATTGACTTCCGAAACAAAAGAAAAAATTCACAATTTATAATTTTTCATCGTTATTTCTAGAATATGTCTCATAAAAATTTCTCCAATTTGCCAAATATAAGCCGATTTTAGAAAATAAAAGGGTTATTAGAAAAAAAAAATGTTTAAGATTTTTCTTACCGATTATGTCCAGATATATTAAATGAGCATGAATTAGCAAACGCTGACTTAAATCGTAATAATATCTTTTTTAACAATTCGACAAAATATTTATTGAGACTTTAACAATACAAAAAATATTAAAAAAAACTGTTTGACAATTCAAAAAATTACAGGCTGGTAAAGTGAAAGGGTCAAAAATAAGGGTGCAGGTGCCTCATTGTTGGCATGATTGCAATCTTCTGGTGATTGAAAAAAGAAAATAAAAATATATTCGTTATTAGTCTGAACTACGGGAATTCAAAAATAAAATCTTTTTACAAAATGGCGGCTATTTGAAAATAAAATGGCGATATTTTGATTTAATTTTTATTTTTTAAAAATATTAAAAAAAAATTTACATAATTGTAGCTCCAAACAGAGCGATATATAAAGGAGGTCCAAAACAAATTACAAATCAATCGGTACATTTGAACTTGAGAAATCACGTCAGACGTATTATAAAAAGTAATTTAAAAAAAAAATGTGTTTAACCCTACTTCCCCATAGTATCATTTTTGATTAAACCGGGCAGTATAATCTAGTCTTTGTCAATTTTGAAAATATCGATTTTTGACAAAATGGCGGACATTTGAATTGAAATAGCGCTTTTTAAGAGAAAAATTCGACCTAATTTCGAAATTTTTAATTTTTTTGTTTTGTTAAAATATCAATAAATATCTTATAAAATACTGGCTGGTAAAAAAATTCGTAGTTTTTTTATTGAATTTTAAAGAAACCACAAAAAAATTGTACCCCTAGTCTAGAATACTGCCTTAGGTTGCGGTTATAGTGAACGCCGAGTCAGACAGGCAGGCAGACAGGCAATGTGAACAAGCGAGATAGATAGCTATTTGCATCTCGTTTTTTCACACAGATTTCAGCCTGCCTGTCTGAATCGCGTTCACTATAACCGCAACCTTAAACATCTGTAAAAAATTCAAAATGCACGGCACCGCGATAATCAAAGAAAACCGACTGTAAAACACAATTTTTTTAAAGAAATTCGAAAAGTTTTTTGATTTTGGGACACCCTATACACTATTTATCTTGTCTTAACTTGACTTGCATTGACTTTAGACCTGACATTTTAGTTGACTTGACTGGCATTGAATTGACTTGACTTGACTTGACTTGACTTGACTTGACTTGACTTGACTTGACTTGACTTGACTTGACTTGACTTGACTTGACTTGACTTGACTTGACTTGACTTGACTTGACTTGACTTGACTTGACTTGACTTGACTTGACTTGACTTGACTTGACTTGACTTGACTTGACTTGACTTGACTTGACTTGACTTGACTTGACTTGACTTGACTTGACTTGACTTGACTTGACTTGACTTGACTTGACTTGACTTGACTTGACTTGACTTGACTTGACTTGACTTGACTTGACTTGACTTGACTTGACTTGACTTGACTTGACTTGACTTGACTTGACTTGACTTGACTTGACTTGACTTGACTTGACTTGACTTGACTTGACTTGACTTGACTTGACTTGACTTGACTTGACTTGACTTGACTTGACTTGACTTGACTTGACTTGACTTGACTTGACTTGACTTGACTTGACTTGACTTCACTTGACTTGACTTGACTTGACTTGACTTGACTTGACTTGACTTGACTTGACTTGACTTGACTTGACTTGACTAAACTTGACTTGACTTGACTTGACTTGACTTGACTTGACTTGACTTGACTTGACTTGACTTGACTTGACTTGACTTGACTTGACTTGACTTGACTTGACTTGACTTGACTTGACTTGACTTGACTTGACTTGACTTGACTTGACTTGACTTGACTTGACTTGACTTGACTTGACTTGACTTGACTTGACTTGACTTGACTTGACTTGACTTGACTTGACTTGACTTGACTTGACTTGACTTGACTTGACTTGACTTGACTTGACTTGACTTGACTTGACTTGACTTGACTTGACTTGACTTGACTTGACTTGACTTGACTTGACTTGACTTGACTTGACTTGACTTGACTTGACTTGACTTGACTTGACTTGACTTGACTTGACTTGACTTGACTTGACTTGACTTGACTTGACTTGACTTGACTTGACTTGACTTGACTTGACTTGACTTTGACTTGACTTGACTTGACTTGACTTGACTTGGCTTGGCTTGGCTTGACTTGACTTGACTAAACTTGACTTGACTTGACTTGACTTGACTTGACTTGACTTGACTTGACTTGACTTGACTTGACTTGACTTGACTTGACTTGACTTGACTTGACTTGACTTGACTTGACTTGACTTGACTTGACTTGACTTGACTTGACTTGACTTGACTTGACTTGACTTGACTTGACTTGACTTGACTTGACTTGACTTGACTTGACTTGACTTGACTTGACTTGACTTGACTTGACTTGACTTGACTTGACTTGACTTGACTTGACTTGACTTGACTTGACTTGACTTGACTTGACTTGACTTGACTTGACTTGACTTGACTTGACTTGACTTGACTTGACTTGACTTGACTTGACTTGACTTGACTTGACTTGACTTGACTTGACTTGACTTGACTTGACTTGACTTGACTTGACTTGACTTGACTTGACTTGACTTGACTTGACTTGACTTGACTTGACTTGACTTGACTTGACTTGACTTGACTTGACTTTGACTTGACTTGACTTGACTTGACTTGGCTTGGCTTGGCTTGACTTGACTGACTTGACTTGACTTGACTTGACTTGACTTGACTTGACTTGACTTGACTTGACTTGACTTGACTTGACTTGACTTGACTTGACTTGACTTGACTTGAATTGAATTGACTTGAATTGACTTGACTTGACTTGACTTGACTTGACTTGACTTGACTTGACTTGACTTGAATTGAATTGACTTGAATTGACTTGACTTGACTTGACTTGACTTGACTTGACTTGACTTGACTTGACTTGACTTGACTTGACTTGACTTGACTTGACTTGACTTGACTTGACTTGACTTGACTTGACTTGACTTGACTTCACTTGACTTGACTTGACTTGACTTGACTTGACTTGACTTGACTTGACTTGACTTGACTTGACTTGACTTGACTTGACTTGAATTGAATTGAATTGACTTGAATTGACTTGACTTGACTTGACTTGACTTGACTTGACTTGACTTGACTTGACTTGACTTGACTTGACTTGACTTGACTTGACTTGACTTGACTTCACTTGACTTGACTTGACTTGACTTGACTTGACTTGACTTGACTTGACTTGACTTGACTTGACTTGACTTGACTTGACTTGACTTTGACTTGACTTGACTTGACTTGGCTTGGCTTGGCTTGACTTGACTTGACTAAACTTGACTTGACTTGACTTGACTTGACTTGACTTGACTTGACTTGACTTGACTTGACTTGACTTGACTTGACTTGACTTGACTTGACTTGACTTGACTTGACTTGACTTGACTTGACTTGACTTGACTTGACTTGACTTGACTTGACTTGACTTGACTTGACTTGACTTGACTTGACTTGACTTGACTTGACTTGACTTGACTTGACTTGACTTGACTTGACTTGACTTGACTTGACTTGACTTGACTTGACTTGACTTGACTTGACTTGACTTGACTTGACTTGACTTGACTTGACTTGACTTGACTTGACTTGACTTGACTTGACTTGACTTGACTTGACTTGACTTGACTTGACTTGACTTGACTTGACTTGACTTGACTTGACTTGACTTGACTTGACTTGACTTGACTTGACTTGACTTGACTTGACTTGACTTGACTTGACTTGACTTGACTTGACTTGACTTGACTTGACTTGACTTGACTTGACTTGACTTGACTTGACTTGACTTGACTTGACTTGACTTGACTTGACTTGACTTGACTTGACTTGACTTGACTTGACTTGACTTGACTTGACTTGACTTGACTTGACTTGACTTGACTTGACTTGACTTGACTTGACTTGACTTGACTTGACTTGACTTGACTTGACTTGACTTGACTTGACTTGACTTGACTTGACTTGACTTGACTTGACTTGACTTGACTTGACTTGACTTGACTTGACTTGACTTGACTTGACTTGACTTGACTTGACTTGACTTGACTTGACTTGACTTGACTTGACTTGACTTGACTTGACTTGACTTGACTTGACTTGACTTGACTTGACTTGACTTGACTTGACTTGACTTGACTTGACTTGACTTGACTTGACTTGACTTGACTTGACTTGACTTGACTTGACTTGACTTGACTTGACTTGACTTGACTTGACTTGACTTGACTTGACTTGACTTGACTTGACTTGACCTGACTTGACTTGACTTGACTTGACTTGACTTGACTTGACTTGACTTGACTTGACTTGACTTGACTTGACTTGACTTGACTTGACTTGACTTGACTTGACTTGACTTGACTTGACTTGACTTGACTTGACTTGACTTGTCTTGACTTGACTTGACTTGACTTGACTTGACTTGACTTGACTTGACTTGACTGACTTGACTTGACTTAGAACTTGGCTTGACTTAAATTATAACTTGATTTGAGTTTAAACTTGACTTGACTTGAGTTGATTTCGAATTTTATCTTGATTTGTTTTTAAATTTGACTTGACTTTTCACTATTACCATGACTTTTTAACTTGACTTGATATTTAACGATACTTATCTTCACTTTAAACATTACAAATCCTAATACATATCATATTTAACTTGACTTATGACCTAATATGACTTGGCTTTTAACTTGACTTGACTTAAAAATTGGCTTGATTTAGAACTTGAATTTTTGCTTGATTTATCTTTTGACTTTAAGCATGAAGTGCCTTTACACTTGACGTGACTTTAACCTTGACTTGACTTGTCAATACTATCATGACTTGATTTGACTTTACATTTTTCTTGATTGGTCTTTTTAATGGACAGTCTTTTAACTTGCCTTCACTTGACTTATTTTTTTTAATTTTATATTGACTTGACTTTTAATTTGACATGATTTTTCTTTATTACCATAAACTTCACAATTAACATGGCTTGACTTAAAAGTTTTTTTGAATTTTGACTTTACATTTAACTACACTTAATTTATAAGTTATCTTGACCTTTAACTTGTTTTGTTTTTAGCTTGACTTTACTTTTAACTTGACTTAACTTTTAACGAAACTTGATATCGCGTGACTTATTTTGTCTACTTGTCCTGAGTTATTCTTAACACTACAAAATATTCCTCTGTCAGATCATAACTTGCGCAATAATAAATATTGCTCATCTAATATCTTGCGAATCGTTATCAAAATTCAGTATTTGAATGAACTATTTAATACTAACTACTATAGTAGTTTCAGCTGAATTCTTCTTGAACATTTAAAGTTTTTCACATTCCTTCAGACAAGCAAAATACACTTTATGACGAACAGTTTATTTCAATTAACGTGTTTAATGATTGTGATAAACGCACAATGAACCATAAAAAACACTAACATAATTTTTATAGCACTATAAATGAAGTAATTATAAAATAGTTTACTTACCAAAATAGCATTATGTGCTTTAAAAGACATTATTTTATTGCAGACCGCATAATTTCTTTTTGAGTTGCAAACTTACTTACTTAATATTTCACTTAAACCGTTGTAATTTAACTATTCAAAAATTTAAATATGCAATTATAATGACACTTCATAGTAAAGTATGTTAGTTATGACGGTGCGATTATTTTTAAATAAATGAGTTTCTTAACTTATGGCTTACATAATTTACAAGCAGTCTTATACGACTTTCAATATGAAGTACATATACTGTTTAACTTAAGATGCACACTTAATGGAGGACGTCTTGAGATGATATATCGATTTTTTTTATGCAATATAGTTACTTAATTTTTTTGTTAATCATTATTAATTTTGCAGTCTTAAATTCTTTACTTTTGCATCAATTTGACACAATTCGCAAAAGCAAATTCCAAATTCTCAGGTCTTTTTTTTATTTCTGACGTAAACAACCAGTGTACGAACATTTTTGAAATATTTTTAAAAACGAGGTAGAGAAAATTGCTGAGAATTGTTGAGAAATTGGTAGAGAAATATACTTAGGTACTTGACCCATTTCTCTTCTAAGCTCTAATCATGTACATCACATTCTTTGAGGTCATATAAATAAATGATTGTTCGTTCGAATAGCAACACATATTTACAATCCAAAATTCGTCTAAAAAACGACCAAGAATATTTATATTACTTTGTATTTTATGCCATATATCTGCAAAAACTTAAATGAAAATAAATTGGCCAAAGTCCCAAACACATTGCATACACAAGATCAAGTTGTCATCATCATCATCATGACAAGAATTGAAATGTTTGTCTTGATGGTTTTTTATTTTATGTTTTTTTTGTTCTTCTCTAGTATTTAGAAAATTAAACACTTGCCTGGTTGGTATGAGTTGCTACTTAAGTTGCGTAATACAATAAAAACAGCTAGCTACATTGTTCTTAATTAGACAAATATTGTGGAGCATTGCGCTACACGTGACTCTTCTCAAGCTACTTTTATACAATACAACTTTTCATTTATGTCAAGGTATAGCTTAATTGTTATATTTTTTATACTTGCTCTTAAGTATTGTTTTAATGAAATTTTAATTTTTTCTTCTTTCTCTCTCTCTCTTTGCAGGTAAATTTTCTACTATGCCAAATATCGGCGATCTTCCTAGCCTCACTATTTCGCTCGATACTGCATCCTTCCAAGGTGTCTTCCGCTGTGCGTCATACATTCGCCTTAACGCTTGGTCTGGCCTTTGGCTATTTTTGCTTTGGTCAACAAGCCATACATATTGCAGGACTTCCAGCGGCATGTTACATTGTCATACGCACACAGAGTCCAGCCGTTGTACAGCGGTTAGTTGAACGCTATTTATTTTTCATTTGTTTATTTTCGTTCTGCTGTCAAATCCATCATTTTTATTTATTATTGTTGTCTATTTATTTGTTTTTCATATATTTTTTCAGAAGTGTCTTACTCGTTGCCATGACTTATCTGCTGTGCATTCACTTGATTAGACAAATCTATGACTATGGCTCCTATTCATTGGACATCACTGGACCACTGATGATTATAACACAAAAAGTCACGAGCTTAGCATTTAGTATTCACGATGGTTTTATGCGTGAACATAAGGTGAGTGCGCTGGCATTGTTTTCAATTTATTTTATTAAGTATGCAAACAATTTTTTAAATATTTACACTGGAGAGCATTAATGAGCAGATGTTTGAACATTTTGCATTTCTAAACGCATAAAAGAGTACTAAGAAAGCAAATCAAAATTGTTTAAATTTATTTATTGTTTAATTCTTCATGTAATATGATATGATTTACTTCATGTGACCCCAGACCACATATCAAATATTTTTAAAAGTCTTACCAATTTTTTTGGCTTAAATATTTTTATAATCAATCAACAGCTGCGTTCGATTCGCCAACCTATACTCAATTAATGAGTATATTTTTTCAAAATTAGTATGATAAAACAACAACAAAGTCTCCAGCTAGTTGAGGATCGAGAACGTACTCACTATGAGTAAACTACTGAATGCACTCATTTCGTTTTGATGCATATTTGATAAGTAGCATTTACAGCCAGAACACATTGCACACTACAAGCGACAAGCGCCGAACGTCACTTTAAATTTACATATACATATTTCTTATGGAACGAATTCTCAGAGTTCGCGGCGACATTGCTGCACTTCATCGAATATCGTTGTCGCCGACTTCAATTAAATTTTAATTTGACATGCGACAAACGTTTAAACCTTTAAGTATATTAAATGAGCGTAAATCTAATTAAGTAGTTAGTAATAGAGTTGCTTGTTAATATCACATGAAAAAACACTTGCTACTGAAGTTTGCTGCTGTTGACTTTATTATTATTATGCTTTCTAAATATTTCTCTACAACGACAGAGTGCAGACATGCCGTTCGTCGCATGTTATGGTGAATGTGTTCAGGCTATTATGCTTCTTTTCCGCGAAAAACTTTTCAGCTACAGTTGTATATAATCATGCTCGCTCGTTAGTCTAAAAAAAAATGTGGCATAGAAAGAGGCGATATCTTTCAGACCTTGCGAACACTCGGAGCCACTCGTAAGAATTGTCGCGGGAGATGAATATCTCGGCACAATCAATGTCTCGCATTTTTAAATGTGACTTGTGGCTCAGAGCATACAAAAGACAACACCGGGCACCTTCTCACGGTAGCATTAAAGGAGCAATCCAAGCGACAAACGAAAGAGTAACTTCTCAAGCCAGACGAATTCAGTTCACTTACGAACAAATTTTGACCGTATAGGAATCGTTCAATACAGAGAATGTTAGAGTGTATGCTCTATCGTCACAAAATGCACAGAACTTTTTCCGAGAGTTCAGAGATATCACCATCCGTCTACTGTAATGGTTGGGCGAAGCGTCGGCTATGATGGGTTTACCAAACTCTTTTTGTGAAATGGAGTCCAAATTTCGGCGAAAGTGTATTAATTCTTTGTTTTGAAAAAGGTTGTGGAGCCTCTCAACACGACATTATTTAAAAACAAGCCCTGGAAACCTTTCAAAAATATTCTGCACCGGCCCATAAGGCTAAACTGACTCAAAAGTGGCTCAAAACCAATGTATCGAACTTTATTTTCAAGGATCAGTGGCCTGTGGTTCGCTCAGACCTGATACCATTGGATTACAATTTGTGGTCCGTGTTAGAAGGTATGCCTTCTTCTACTCAACACCCAAATATTGAGTCTCTAAAGTGCGCTTCTGTCCACTAACAAGCTTTGCGGTTTGAAACCCTGCTAAATTAAACTATTTTACCGAAATTAGTAAAAAGATTAAAAAAAAACGTTTGCCTCAAACGCTGAGTGATTTTTTCTAACTTTTCTTACCATTCTATTCGCTGTGAAGCTTTTAATTATGCGAATTAAAAAACAATTTTATACCAATTAACAATTTAATGATATGTGGCCTTTTTTCAATATAAATTTATAACAAGTGACGTAAACAGCATTGCAATTTGCACATAGTAGCATTGATTCTCTTTCCCCCTCTTTAATTTTTTGAATATTCAACTGATTTTTTTAATTTACATCATATTTTCTTGCAATTATAGGACTTGACCAAAGCTCAACAATATCATGCAGTTCACAAGCTTCCAACGACACTAGAGTATTTTTCATATGTTCTGCACTTTCAAGGACTAATGGCTGGTCCATTAGTATTCTATAAGGATTACATAGATTTCGTTGAAGGCTGCAATTTACTCAAGAGTCCAACAACTAATGTAAGTCTTAAAACTTTAACATTTTATACAAATTATTTTATTTAATGTCAACTTGTTTTTTGCGCAGGGTAATCTGGATAACGGCCGCTCACAATTAGTACTCGAACCTTCACCCACAAAAACGGTCATCAAGAAATTCATCGGTAGTCTGGTGTGCGCCTTTATATTTATGAAATTCGTCAAAGTGTATCCAATAAAAAATCTAAAGGATGATGAATTTATAGAGAACACCACAATGGCATATAAGTTCTGGTATGCCATGATGGCAACTTCATGCATACGCTTTAAGTATTATCATGCATGGCTGCTGGCCGATGCTATATGCAATAATTCCGGGCTGGGTTTTACCGGCTACGATAAAGATGGAAATGCCAAATGGGATTTGATATCTAATATTAATGTTTTAGGTTTTGAGGTGAGTTGAGAGTAATAAGAAATGCAACGGTAGTTTTTTGGTTGCTTATTTATATTGTTGCTTGTTGTGTTATATTTGCAGTTTGCTACCAACATGCGAGATGCCATTAACAACTGGAATTGTGGCACGAATCGCTGGTTGCGAACCGTCGTGTACGAGCGAGTGCCAAAGGAGTATGGTACCTTTTTGACATTCGCCTTGAGCGCTGTCTGGCACGGTTTTTATCCAGGTTACTATTTGACCTTCGCTACTGGTGCTCTCATGGTTACCTCAGCGCGCGTGGTGAGTAACTTTACATGTACACTAGAAATAGTAGCTAGCTTATTTGCATTGCCTTGACAAGCCCAAAAATCAAAAATTTTAATGATATCCTTGAAATGTTTTGAAAATGTAAACTTTCGCTGTCGTTGTTATTTATTGAGACATGGCCAAAGGCCTTACAGGGTGTGCTGTTGTAGTAAACAAAAAATTCTGCTGTAATGTACAAAAATTGTGTTCTTTACAACACAATTTATTGATTATTTTAACACTGTTGGTTGGCTGTCTTTAATACTTAAGTTACGTTTATATTATATGTATTTATAGTATATGTATCTTGTGCTAATTTGTTGTCAAAAATTAATTTATTTATTTTATTTCTGCTTGGCTTTTTGCCATAGGCGCGTCGCATGTTCCGGCATCGTTTCCAGCAAACACAATTTACACGCATGTTCTATGATATTCTGACATGCCTGACCACACGTCTTGTGATGGGCTATGCTACATTCCCGTTTGTTCTGCTTGAATTTATGGTGAGTAGCTTACTAATTGTTTTATGCTTTATATAAGCAGCTTTTATTTAATTTCATTTTTGTTTTATATCAACAGGGCAGCGCCAGATTGTACCTGAAATTTTATTTGTGCCTTCACATAATTGCCCTCATTACCATTTTTGTTCTACCCAAATTTTTGCGTGGCGAAAGACGCGCTACCATCAAAGTTCCCAACACAAACTCATCAAAAGAAAGTGTTGGTGCTGAAAATCAACTAAACTCATCTCTTAATGCTGACGCTGGTTCGGGGCTAGAAGCTCTGACAACTTTAGCGGGCAAGCAAACAACGGATGAAAACGATCTCAACATAGACAACAGCAGCACCAGTGAAGCAAAAACTGAGCCTCATATAGCCGCAGCTACCTCATCAACAGCTACAACAACAACAACAGCAGCAGCAGCAGCAGCAACAACATCCACAACAACTGCATCAGCAGCTAAAACATCACCACGCTCATCAAAGCAGCCAATACATAAGCCAAGCGTTGCTTGTGCACGTGAAGCAGTCAGTGTTAAGCATGATCAATGCGAAATGGAACAATTGTCCAATAAACTCAAGGAAAAAATTGAAGCAGAGACCAAAAATATTGAAGAGTTCATTGATAAAACTGTGACCGACACTGTATCCGGCATAGTTGAATTCAAAAAAGATCTGATGCGTGACAGTGATAAGATTTTCATATCACAGGAAGGCATGCGCAAGCGTAACTCAAAAGTTGTTGTCATGAATGGCGTTGGCAGTGGTGCGGAGATTGTGGTGAGTGGCAAAACAGGCGAAGAAACAAATGCCTTCCTCAAAAAGGAAATAGAAGTCATCAATGCGGTAGTGCAGCAGGCCAATGTTTTGCCGGCTGTTCTGAGTAATGGACATGCTAAATAGTAATGAAAATAGATGAAAAAGCAAGGCAGAAATACACAAAGAACAAAGCAGCAAAACAAGCACACACAGCAACAAAATTAGCACAAGACGCATTCAAACAACACACAAATCCACAAAAGTGTGTGAAGATATGGCTACCCAGTGGGAAAATCCATCCTTACATAATGAATTATTCCTTACTTATTTTTCATCCGCGGGGCATGAAAACTTCAATACCAAATGCCCATTAATTTTACACAGGCATGATCGCCACTATAAGCTTTCTTTTGTAATGTATGATATGCATCATACGTACTTACGTGACCCTTTACTAAAATAAAGTGCACGGAATGTACTCTCGACAATCGGAATCAATCGGGCTTCCATGCTTATGCACTTTATTTAATAAGCAGGATATATGCATGAAAGCGTAAGGCACCCGTACTGTATTGATATACGACGTGCATATAATCCATTTAAACCTTCTTCGCAACGGAAATTGTAAGCTGTGGCCTTACGTTCACCTTCTTTTGTAAGTTTTAACGTAAGCAGTGCTTATAATTTCCGTTGCGAAGAAGGTTTAAATGAAGGGTTGAATCGTATTTATTACAGAGAAGATATATAAGACAACAATGAAAAAAGTAGTTTGGTGCTATTTGCACCTTATTTTTTTTTATTTTAAAATTTCTAGTTTTCCTAACTTTTGAACCGATATACATAAGGCTATTGAACAGTAAAATAAATAAAAAATCTTATTTTTACACATAGCCATTTTTGTATGCGCAACGACGAATGATCTAACTACACCGCCGTTCACCATAAGATTGTTCTTTACTCGTGTTTTCTTTTGGTTTTGTACTACATTTAAGATCTTCGTAACGACAGTCAAATACCGTTATGTCATCATACCGCTGCATGACTCTTACTTTACGAAATAATGTACATATGGAAATGATCACACGAAGACATGATCGGCTTAAACGTGCATTCCTTTTGCAGTTGCAGTCGTAAGCGAAAACGTAAGGTGCTCTTAATGTAACAAACAACATACTTATTTCAGCATGATCCTGTTTTCACCACCATAAGCTTAAGGAAAACATGAATTATTTAGTAAGCACCTTACGATCTTTCCCACTGGGTAGGCATGTGCTCCAAACATATAAGAACAACAACTACACGCACACAAAAACCTAAACAGTGCAGTTGTTGTGTTCTAGTTCTAGAAGAAAAAAAGTACTAAAATTTCCTATACAAAATTTTATATGAATTTCTTTAATTTTCACAACAAAAACTCTTTATTTTATATACAAAACTGACAAACAGCAGCGCTGCACTCTACATAAAAAACAAACAAAAAAAAGATAAACAAAAAAAGATGTAAACAAACTATTTTAAAACCATTGTAAGGCCAATCTTTATATCATATTTAAAAAATTTTGTAAACATTTGACTTAACTGTAAAAAATTTTTAAATTCAATGTTTGTTTGTTTTTTTAAGCATATAAAAATTGTAGTAAATAACTTTGTCTTAATTTCCAAACTAAACCAAAAGCTATAGTCTAAGCATAAAAAACCAACAACACATACACAAATTTAAAATTGTTCAGACAATTTTGTAAAGTTTTTAAAAAAAAATCATTAATAAAAACTATAACTAAAACTAAAACAATTTTGAATTGAGATAAAGTTAAATTTTAAATGTAAAAAATCCGATTTATTGTCTAAAAAACTATCATTAAATTTATAAAT
The DNA here is from genome assembly GCA_958299015.1 of Tetanocera ferruginea. Lineage (NCBI taxonomy): Eukaryota > Metazoa > Arthropoda > Insecta > Diptera > Sciomyzidae > Tetanocera > Tetanocera ferruginea. Next base: position 23,320,179 of record OY282640.1, read on the forward strand.
GTAACATAAGTAAAAGAACTAAAAACAAAAAAAAAGTCTACCCAAAAATCTACCCAGTGAACCCAAGAGTAAAGTTTTTGAGTTCAATTTTCCTCACTCGCAAATAAATAATTTTTTTATTTATTAATCGACTAAATGCGTTTTAAAAATATGCATATTTTTGTTTTGCTCGTTAGTAAATTTACAAAAGCAACAAAAAATAGACCTTTTTTGTCTAGTTTCCACAAAACCGGAAACTCCCATTTACAACTCCCGGGAGACAATGTTTCATGATTGGGCTGAATATGTTCCTTGCTTCAGTTCCCCCAAAAGTGTTCCAGCAGCTAAATTGTTTTATTAAAAACATTTAGATTCCACATCTTTGCAGCGAATTAAATCTTATTTGCTGTTTACAGATATTTGCCAATAAAAAAGCAAATTAATAAAAAATTAGTCCAACTGGGTGCTGTAACCCCTTAGTACAGAAGAGGTTTTAGATAGGCATCCACCCAAATCAAGAGTTGCGACATGTCATCACAACATTTTGCTAATTTGGTATCTTCGAACTCTCAAATGGGCACCGGCTGACGCAATGTGTCGGTCCAGTGTTCAGAGCACCTTAGAATAAAGCCTTCACGGCCTAATGAATTTAAAAAAAAAGCGTTAATACTTTAGGTGAAGTACATGAAGCTGAAAAGCGATGTGTGCAAAACATAAAAGAAGAACAAAAAAAAACCATACCTCTCGTTCATTATTAAAAGAAGCTACGACGATGCTTGCCTAACCACTTCTCCAATAACCAAGGAAGTGAATAAAAGATTTGAAGAGAAAGGTTATGATCTCCGAATCTAAAATGATGAGCCAAGAAGATATCTTGGGATGATCACTTTTTCTGATGGGGAGTTAAATATTTCAGGGGTTAAGTATTCAGGAAACTATCTCGTCAGCACTTTTATCTCCCGCTCATGAGCTAAAAACCTTGGCTCGTTATGAACAAAGGAAAAACAGAAATTTTGCCGGAGATAAATTCATCCCTCTCTGAACAAAAGGGTCCTTATGAATACAAAAGTTTCATTTATGTTTTATTTGCGATCTCTCGTTTATAGGAAAAATCTTTATGACTCAGTTACGAACTCATTTCAGTTTCATTTTCGAACTCATTCAATAAAAAAACAAACTTGTGATGCCTTTGCTAACACGTTAATAATCAAAAGATTTTAACTTCATTTAAAAATTAAGCACTTCCTAAAAGTTGCAAACGAACTTGAAATTTTTAATTAAAGAAAGTATTTTTCTTATAATTTTGAGTAGCAAAACAAAAAATTTCAACTCTCAGCTTAAATTTTCTTTCCAACTTCGCTTGTGGTTCAGTGGGTACATGTGTAAATATATATCTATGGCACACGTTGAGCTGCTCAGATGCGCGCTGTGAGCACAAAACTTTAAAGTTGTTTAAAGAGTACCAATTGTTGTTTTATATGAACGTGAATTGTTTTCAAATCATTAAAAAAATCAAGCTCTAAATAAATTACTATTAAAAAAAAATTTAAAAAGAGAATTAATAAAAACAAAAAATACACATAATAAAATGTAGCATTAAAAACAAGTCAACTGAAACATATTGATGAGTAACCAATCCTCAAGAACCTGCCGCCATTTAGTAAAAATAATAAAAGCTAAAACTAGCAACAACAACAACTAGAGCTATATAACAATGTCTGCTAAAAGAGAAAAAAAGCAACAACGAAATCAACAAAAATTGGTCAAGGCAAAAGTATAGCGAGAAAAATTTCAAACCCGCCTATGAAATGCAACACTGCATAGAATTTATTTATGTGTTTTTTGTTAATTTTTACAATATACACAGAGCACTTTATTTAATTACAAAAAAATAACAAAAATGCTTCCAACACCTAACTTATGCTTATAGCTTCCATAGTTAATACTTTGCCTCTGCCCCCAGCATACAATTCTTTGTAGTTAATATTGTTTTTTTTTTTATATATAAATATGTATAGATAACTGCAATAGCAGCAAATAGACTGAATTTAAGTATCAAAAATTTGTCAAACATGCCAATATTAAAACAAAAAAATAAATAAAATACACAAATTTTAAGTTTAAATTTAAATTAGTTTTTTATATAAATAAAAGCTTGTTAAACTTTTTTAAACATATAACAAAAAAAACTGCAACTCTGTCTTGTGCTTGTGTATACATTTATTTGTCAAACTTACACTCACCAACATGTTCTGCTCTTTCTTTTAACATTAACCTCCTACTACTTTTTATATATGTTTTACTTCGTTTTAAGTATTTATTAAGTTAAAAACCTAAACATGCATATATTTATATATATATATATTTACACATTATTTACAATTATTTAACATTATTTAAATTTAAATATTACTCACACACACACACTAAGAGCTGTTTTCGCTTGTTTTTTTTTCTTCTACTATTTCTTAAAAATCTGGCAAAATATTTATTTAGCAACTATAAATTTATTAAATATTATATTTGTCGCTCCTTAGACAACAAAATGAAGAATTTTAACGAAAACTATATCATAAGTTTGTGACAAACAAAATACAAACAATTATATATATATTAAATTTGATAAATAATACAAATAAAAAGAAGAAAAAAAAAAACATTAAAACTCGACAAAGATTAAAAAAATAAACAAAAATTAACAAAAAAAAAGAAAAATCACAATGTGGCACAGATTAGATATATTAAATAATGTTATTTTTAAAAATGAAAACTTGTTCTTATTTTGAGAGTGCTGAGCGATACAGTGAGGTAGGCTCTGTGTGTCCGAAAGGCCAACAGGGCGATTGACCTAAGCTTTCTTTTTTAACATGTACATGAACTCAGTCGATGACCTAATTTTGCATTAACTCTATCCGTAGGTGCTTGTTAACTCGAAAATCAAACGAACAACGTATGCGTCATAGTATTGAACGTTTAAAGTTTTTTTCATGAACCTGAAATTTCAAAAATAACTAGAAGTGTTGCTAGAAGTAAATTTCAAAAACTTGTTTCCAAACTGAACATATTATCAACGCTCCTAACTATAGTAATGAAGAATGAAACCAGAGACTACTTAGCTTGTTTGTAAAACGGGGCTCTGAAAATCCAAGGGCAACACACCAGCATCAGTTACATCCATGCGGATCCATGCGGATGTAACTGATGCTGGTGTGTTGCATCCATGATTGATCAAGTTTTCGGTCCATGATTGACAACTTTTTGCGGCCAATGGTGAAGCAGCATCCTTATTTGTGGCTCCAACAAATGGAGCGATTGCGCAAACTGCAAGGCAAACTATGGTTTTGTTACGAGAAATGTTTGGTGAACGTTTAATTTAAAAAAATTCTGATTTCCCTTTGCCACCGTTCGCCAGATTTAACTGCGCCCGACTTTTTTTAATGGGGATATTTAAAAGACAAAGTGTATGTCAATAAGCCAGATACAATTAGCCAGCTAAAGCAGAATATTCGAGACAAAATACTGAGCCTGCAACCAGAAACTTTACGTCGTTTTATGGAAAACTCGCTTAAAAGAGGTAATGTTTGTATCGAACAATATGGTGGATATTTGTCTGATGCCATATTTCATACAAAGAGTCCCTAAATTTTCATGAAATGTATTTAATAAATAAAACTAAATTAAAAACAAAATATTATTACAAGAGTAATGCGTATTTTACATTGGCAGGTCTTATTTGGCCCACCCTGTATTATAATAATGATCCCAAAACCTGGGAAACTGCCGGAGAAAGTAACGCCATTAGCTTAAGCTATCTGACGTAAGTAAAATATTGGATGACGACTTTAGAAAGGTTCATAATAAGAAAGGTTCTACCATCCATGTGCCGCAATACGAAGAACAAGCAATACTGTACAACAACGTGTTCAGATTGAAAGTATGGCATAAAGAATAGCTGTACAACCTCAACACGATTCTTTCATATCAAAAGTCAATTCAACAAGAAGTTATTGTGAACGTAACAGATAGCTAATTTTAAAAATTTAATTGTAATTTAAATTTATGGAAAATACAAGCTTGATTTAACTTTTTATTTCAGGTGCTAAAAGTGGGAACGTTTTGTTTTTTTTTTATTTACACATTTTTTGAATCAAAACTGCAAAACGCAATTCAATGCACCAATTTACACAGTATGACTTCAAGCATTCTTCTCAAATTTAAGCGTTCCGGATACTTTATAGAATTCACCAAGCTCTTTGCGCTTCGAGTCCAATACGCACAACTGTAATTCAGTGCAGCGAGCTGTACCAAAGTGAAAATCACCAAAACGTTTTAAGATTTCACGTGCATCAAAATTAGCATCGCCTTCGGAGTTGAGCTGTTTACGATAACGATTGTTCATGATCGTCATGTGTAGTTTAACGCTATCGCGGTCTTCGTTATTAAGGCCGCTGGCAGTAAAATTATTCATGACTCGATTAGCAAATTCTTGCAATTCGGGTGCGACAATAGTAGCGTAAAGAATGCGCACAGCGCTGGGATCATCGTTCATGATTTCCAAGCCAGAAACTTTGATATCGAACGGCGTTTTGGCATTAACAAGAAATTTTCTAAATTAAAGAAATTTACAAAAAGAAATTATTTACAATTAAACACCCACCTGCAACTCTCTAGCACTTGCAGTGCTTTAGCGCGCTCAGCATCATCCAAAAGCACACAGACGCAAAGAGTTAAATGAATGCAGTTATCGGTTTGAAAGAGATCCTCTTCGATGCCTGGCAATTGTGCAGCCAGAATTGCTTTCTTTATATTGGAATAGCAGTAAAAAGGGAATGTTTTTACATTTATCTTTATTAAAATACCTTAAATTCATTGTATCGTTCCCTTATCTCTCCACTGCCGAGTGAAATGCATAAAAAGTGTGTTGGTTTCATGCGCTTGCGTAGCGAGGCTACTTGCAAAGTAATCTTTCTGCGTGCAGTACAAACACTGCTACGTGTTTTACCTTGAAAAAAACAAAATACTTCTTGCTTATTAACCAGTTTATTTATTTACACAATTTACCTTTAATTGTCAAATCCTCTGATTTGCCACAAGCTTCTTTATTGCGTGGTACATGAATTTCTGTTTGCGTTTCCGACTCAATGCGACGTTTGTTGGAACCCTTAAAGCCAATGAGACCTCCATAAAAAGGTCTTAAAAACAGACAAGCACATAAATTTAAGTTTAGGTAGCTACCTGTAGTATAGATAGAACTTACTGTGGCACATGCATAGTCAGTTTAAACATGAAATTAGGCAACTCCTCGACTGTGTAAGCTTCTTCCGCTTCGTCGTCATCTTCGGCATATAAATCTGTGTTCGAAATTAGTATAATAATTATATAAAGATATTAAAACAACTAAATATGAGTTGACCTGGCTCTGTGTAGCCTTGTTTAGAAGGTGATGAAGTGCCGGTTTCCTGCATTCTAGTCTGCTTGGACGGATGACCACCAAAATCTTCGTGCACCAAGTTAACGCGGTAGCAGCGATTTGTTCCAATGCGCTGCAATGGTGGTGCCAATACTTCACGACTCATTACGTTTCTCTTTCAAATTGAAATTAATTAGATAAAAGCGAAATAATACAGTTCGTCACAGATATTAATGAATAAACAAATTTTTAGAAATTGTAAGATAAACAATAAATGGCTAGAAATGCTGCCAGACCAAAATGTTACAATGCTAACCAGAGTAGACAGTGATGTACTCTTCTTTATAACTACATTATTAGAGGTTTATTAGAGGTTTCAAATACTTGCAAGTTTCAAAATTTCAAAGAGCAAGCAAAAAATTATATCAGTGCAAGAACAACTACAAAAAGAACTGGAAAGCTTTTTCGTAAAAACTTGTTACTTTCTATCAAACACCAAAAACATATGTTGAATATGTGGAAGAAATAGAAAATTTTATATTTGCCATTTTGCATCCTGCTATATGTGCCTGGCGAACAATTAATTTGAATATGTATCTTTTTATTTTTCATTTTGAGCGCAAATTTTTACTTAATGCACTTGTCTGTTATTTTTTATTTTAGTGTAAATTTTGACATTTCTGTCAACACATGACAACTGGCAAATTTTTATTACTCGATATTTGTTAAGCAGAAATTTGTCATTATCACAAGAAGGGGAAATGTTTTACTTTGTCATTTTCGCTCTCTTTTGCAAGTTTTTGGTGCATCGGAACTGAACTTAAAAAAATTTTTTAGCGCAGCAATTGCGAGCAAGATAGATTTGACATTTTTTCGATTTAACCAGAACATAATTCGTTTACTTTTTGGCGTCGAAGTTAAATTTATCTCAATTTCATTACTTTTGAAGTTTTTCATTATTTTACCAGGAAGTACGCTAACATGCCTATTTTTTGTTTCTAAGAGGAATAAATATCTTGTTCAACCTTTTAAATTAGCCGAATTTTAAATTAAAAAGAAGAGCTAAAATATGTAAAAAAGTGGAATATTTTCGTTTCAAACTCTAATTTCAAACTTCAATTTCAAATTGATTTAGATTTCATGATTTTAATTTTAAATTTAAAAATCTAATAATCTATAGACCACATTTTATCTATTGTTACAGTTCTTTAACAACAAAGCAACCGATTTTTTGACATAAGGGCTGTTTTTATTTGCATCAGAGAAATCAAAACAAAATTGTGTATTTTTCTTTTTTTTTATGTTTTTTCTATTGTTTAATTAGAGTTCTATGATTAGATTAAGGGTCGTTTTCACAATGCCCGGTTAGACTAGCTCTTAACCAGCAGATAGCTAAAAATGCAGTTTCGTTTTCACCAAGTGTCGGTTAAGTAACTGCCGGTTAGATCATTAATTGTGAATTTTTTAATTATGAATTGTCAATTTTCAATTATGTATACTCGAAAACTGCATATCAGCTGTCTTGTGTTTACTTTTTTGTGATTTTGTGTCGTGAAAAGTTAAAATTTAAACAAGAATTAAAATGCAAAAAAGTCGGTATAATTAGTAAACAAATTTAATTAACAATGATTAATAATAAAATACATCTATACAAACTTGTATTTTTTTCCAATTTTATAATTTTTTTTTGAGAAATTGAAGAAATAAACTGCTTTTGGACAAACGAAATCTTCTGAAGAACGTTTCGTAATACTTCAATCGTTATCACATCTATTTACATGTGTCTTATCTATTATGTGTAACAAATATTAAATTGCTTACTCCACTTAGCTGCTCTTGTGTTTTGCAGCTAACGGGGACTACAACTTGCCCTTAACTTAACCGAACATTGAGAAAATGCTTTTTTGCTAACCGCTTGTTAAAGTTCCAATTAGTGCTTAACCGAACATTATGTAAACGGCCCTTAAAATTGATAACTTCCTAACTTTAGCATCCCTCTTATACTATGTTCACACTGAGATCAAATTAAGTAATTTCGAGCTTTTATGTAATTTCGACTGAAATTATCTAAAAACTATGGTAATTTCCCATACAATTTGCTGATTTGGAAATTACCTCAAACAAGGTTATTTCGTTTAAATTACTCACGAAATTAGGCAAAAATGTACTGCAACCCTGAAATCTGAATATAGTGTGAATTAAACACATCCTTTTTTGGCGTATTAGCAATCTTGCTATCCATTCCAGCTGAGCCGTCAAAATTATACATGACACATGATAATGGCCACATTCAGATACTTAACTTTTTTGACCCTTCGGATAGCAACCCATTCAGTGAAACTTGGGAGAGCAATGTTTTCAATGAATTAAAGTTGTAGGGGAGATTACGATTTCCGGGGCGCCGCGATTTGACGATGGATTCGAAGAGTACTCTTAATAAAAATAAGAATAGCTAAAGGAAATGTTGTGTTATCGATTTGTTTCCGAGTTATCGATTTTTAAAATTTTTTTTTTTGCATAGACCTTACATGAAGAAAACCGGCTATATTATTCTTAATATATAACCGATATTAATTATTAAGGTAAAATTTAAAAGGTTATATATAAGGCTTTTAGAAAAATTTTAAATTAATGAAATCTGTTGAGAACTTTGTATTTTATAGGTATTTTTATGAATTTCTTACATAAAACCGTTATTTTCTCAAAAATTACCGTTATTACTATGAATTATAAAGAGTAAATTATTAAAGCTTGAAAATTTATCTTTCATTTGATATATAATATATATAATTTATTTGACTTTTTCTCGTGTTTTTTATGATACAATGATTTGCCCTTGTACGGAAAATTGCTTATTTCACTCATTTGTACCTAAGATGTTTTGATTTCTTACTCCATATTTACGAATATCGCCATTACAATACAATATTCATATGAATTAACGGGATTTTCGAGTCAGTGAAAAAAATTTGTATTTTTTGGTCGATAAATATTTTTATCTATCGAAAAAAAGGTAAAACTTTCAGCTAATCAAAAAGTATATATTTTTAGTACCTTAAAAACGAAAATTTTACAGAAAAAAACGGTTCTTTTAATTAAAAAATTCAAATCTGATATATATTCGCTTATAAATTTAAAAACATTTTTGAAATTATATTTGTATTATATATCGTTAAGATTCATTGGATATTGGCAAAGATATAGAAAATTTTGTGAACAGATTTTTTAACAAAGAAAACACTTGGAAAATTTTAATTTTATGTAATATAGTGTGAAATTAAATAAAAAATGTATATTTTTATATGTCAAAGAAAAGGTCTAACTGTAAGCTTTTCAAAAAAAATATATTTTTAGTAACTCAATAACGTAAATTTTGTAGAAAATAACGGTTCTTTTTTATTAAAAAATTCAACTTTGGAATAAATTCGCTAATAAAATTAAAAATATTGTAGCAATGATATTTATAAGAAAAATATTTGAAAGGTCGTTTAATGACCTTTGAAATGACATATCAATCTTAAAGATCCATTGAGTAACGGCAAAGATATAGATGCTTTTTTGAACAGATCTTTTAACAAAAAAATTTTTTTAAAAAATCGATAACTCGATAACTAATAGAGTTATCGATTTTTTGTTCGGCGAATCATGTTTTTTTGTTGTTCTCTACCAGAAAACATCTTCAAATAGCGGCGCCCCGGAAATCGTAATCGTGCCATGTTGTACAATTGATAACATGTACGGCTTTATGCGAAATAATTTTGCAAACTTACTTTGAGTAAGAATTTTCTATTTTTAATTGAACATTTAAATTGGCAACTGTCGAGAGTGCTGAATGTGGCCAATAATGAATTGAAAAAAAAATAAATCATACGTCAAACGAAATTATCCAAGCCCAGTGTGAACACTTTTGTACAATTTCGAAATTATCTCACGAAATTACCTAATTTGATCTCAGTGTGAACGTAGTATTAACATAAACCTCGAACATAATCATCAGAAAATGCTATGGCTTGTCTGATATTTTGAGAGTTCTGACTGAAAAGCAAACAAAAAGCTGTTTTATTTATCAGATAGTCTGAAGCCGCTTTTCACACCTGGCAGTGCTGTTTGTTAATTATTGTTTTTCAAACATTTCCTTAGACACGTGCTGTCAGCTGTCAAAGTGTAGCTAGTGCAGTTGTGAGGAAATTTAATAAATTTTAAACTATTAACAAAATTTAAAAAACACAAGCAAAACTCTTCAAAATATGCCACCTATACCACCTGCTGAAAATGGAAAGCCTGCAGAACCATCAAAATCCTGGAAGAAAATAAATGAAGAGCGGAAGGCGCTTAAGAGGCAACGTAAACAAGAGAAGCTACTTAAGGACCACGTGAAGGCTGAAAAACTTAATGAACTGTCCAAAAGTAATACTGCAGCGGCAATTGCTGCCAACAGGCCTAATCCATCGACAGTTAGCATCGCAGTGCCCGGATCCATACTTGAAAATGCACAGTCGGTGGAGCTACGCACATATGTGGCGGGGCAAATAGCGCGAGCTGCCTGCATATTTCGCGTCAACGAAGTGATTGTATTCGATGATGTCGGCCTAGCCACGGCCAAAGAAATGAAGCGCAACTTTGCGGCAGATGATGATGCCAGCGAAGAAAAGAGTGTCCGAGGCAGTTCATTGCAGCTAGCACGCATTTTACAATACCTAGAGTGCCCACAATATTTGAGAAAATTCTTCTTTCCGCTGCACAGAGATTTGAAATACTCTGGACTGCTGAATCCTCTCGATGCGCCACATCATCTCAGGCAGCAGAATGTGTTTCCCTACCGTGAGGGCATTGTTGCGGAGAAACAGGCAAAGGCAGGATATAGTTTTGTGAATGTAGGTCTACTCAATGATGTCTTAGTGAATAAAGGACTTGAGGCAGGTGTACGTGTAACCGTTAAGCTAGACAATTTGAATGGTGCATAAGTTTAAAAAAGATATTATTGTTGTATTATTTTATTAAACAATTATTTTTTTATTTCATTAATAGAACAACATCGCAAACTGCGTGGCACGCTGGTCAGTCCCGATGAACCACGACGCGAAACAGGTGCTTATTGGGGCTATACGGTGCGTATTGCACACTCTGTTTCGGACATCTTCACAAAGTCACCATACGAAAGTGGCTACGATCTAACCGTAGGCACCTCAGATCGAGGAGCCAACGTTCACGATGTGTCACCAAAGTCATATGCTTTCAACCATCTGCTTATTGTTTTCGGCGGCTTAACAGGCTTGGAAGCGGCTTTGCTAAATGATGATAAACTAAATGTGGACGATCCAGAACTGCTCTTCGATCATTATGTAAATGTTTTACCCAAGCAAGGGTCACGCACAATACGCACCGAGGAAGCTATTCTCATATCAATGGCTGCTTTGCAGGAAAAGTTACAGCCTCAAGTGGCTGATATTCAAGAGAATCTTAAAGCTTTCCTGCCACAAAGTGAAGATACGGGCATGAAAGGAACGCAGATGAATGCCGAAGCGGTGACATTTGTGAAGCAACCGAAAAAGAGTAAATTTGAAGCAGGTAGCGTAAACATAAACGATGCGACATTACAGACAATGCCAGAGTTGACAGCGCAGAATGTGCACACAAAAAGTAGTAAACCTAAGGAAGACAGGAAGAATCCTTTCGCTAATCGGTTTATATCAGAAAAATTTACCACTTCAATTGATGACATGGATGCGATGGAATTTGAAGTTGTTCCAACGGATGTAGTTCTTAGCGCGAAAACAATAGCTGACGACGATTTGAGCAGATTTGATTGAGAACGATTTTGTTAATATCCTGCGGAAACCTGCGTGAAATAACAATCATGACAGAATAGTTTGATCATGTTTTTACATATATTTGAAAATTTCTTAACTTCAGCGTTAATGAAGAAATTTTGTTTTATTAGCGGATTAATACAAAAAAACTCTTCTGAGAATAGATTTTATGTAAATTAGCTGATAAGAGTATTGAATAAATCAATAGAAATTTTTTTTATAAATTTTAAAGAACTAAACCATTTTCAGTATTCGGCAAGGGCTACATTATTGCAGTAAAGTCAAATTTAATAACTAAACGGTGAAAATTTGTCAAATAGTGTTCGGTAATGTTTATATTAAAAAAAATTAGAAGCCTAAATCTCAAGTCAATTATAATAAAATCTCAATAATAATCATATATTAATAATTTCAGTTAGAAGTAACAGAAGCACAAGTCCTAAAGTCCTCTACTGCACTGTAAATACCCCTACAGATTGGACATCAGGATAGTAATTTAACCGCTTAATTGGTGAAGCAAAGGCAATAGTTACAAGCGATTTCGCGGACACTAAAAGATATGGACGAACACGAACGGCCTGTTTGTAAAACTAATCAAGATCGTACTCGTTATGTTCACGAGTATGAAAAATGTAGACAGCTTAAGCACTGCCGAAACTCAATGGAATAACTCTGAAGCCCTCCACTAAAGCTAAATATCTTTAAACTATCCTTGATAACAAGCTCAGTTGGCTCTTTTTGCAAGCTTCATTTAGAAATGGGGCTGTTTCATCAAGACAATGCACTGTGAAAACTATGACAAAACTGCAAAAATTAGACTACGAGTATTCCCCATTTACCATATTCTTCACATCAAGCCCGCAGTGACTTTTTCTTTGTTTGCAGACCTCAACAGAAAGTTCACTGGAAAAATATTCAGCACTAATGAAGAAGTTATCACTGAAACTGAACCCTATTTTGAGACGAAACAGAAATTGTACTATAAAAATGGTATCGAAAAATTGTATGACCGCAATAATCGTTGTATCGCCCTGGAAGTATGTTGAATAATATGATCGAATTTTACAAAAAAATAAAATGTATTTCATAGATATTTCAATAGAAATGACGAATTATAAGCTTTTATCAACTCAAATGCAACTTTTTAAGACTATCATTAAAGAGTAAATCCATTTAGACCAAACCAAGAAATTCAAAACAAAATTGGAACGTATTAAACCTGACCGCATATAAACAAATTTCAAAATTTACAAAATTGTTAGTAACAAAAGAAAGTTGGCTTGTTCAGAAATTTCTGATATTGAAGTGATCATTAATGATAACTATAATCTAGGACTAGAAGCATTTCGCCGACACTTCAATGAATTTATTCAGAAAATATTCCTAACTTGATATAAAAAATATAGTTTCAACCAGCTTATCTGGATTGCCTCCTTCAATATATAACTTTGACGATGACTACAATTCTCTTATCAATGAGGATATATTTAAATTTATTAAAGCAGTATTATCCTTTCAGATTAAAATCATCTTCTAACTAACGTAAAAAAAAGTGCACATAAGATCGCGGTGATCTTAGCTATAGAAAAAGCATTCGACAGAACCTTTCAGGTAGGTATTCTTTTAAAACTCTTAAACCTATTGGCTACTCATTTTTTCAATATTTTTTTTCACGATTTTCCACATGTTAAGTATGACTCAAGGAGTATCCTATATGATAATGACTGCCTTGTTTTCCCTCACCATGAATCTCCTCTCTCTGCGTTAAACAAGGTCACCTTTAGATATCTCCACATTATTAATAATTTTTACTATGACTGGGATATAGAATCAATGTTTCCAAATCATCAGGCTATCTGCATAAGAAATGCATCTGGCAAATGCAGGACAGTCACTACAGAAAGCAAAAATTAAAAACTTTTCATAAACGGTTCATGCGACCAACTGCGAGTTCAATTTGACTTTTCTGCACTTCATTTTAAAATTATTCAATATGACTGGCTAAAAATCAATTTGAATTCGAATCTGAAAATGGTTAAGTTGATACATTTTTCACATACTTATCTAAGACTTTTACATAATTTGTTTTACCGGCTTGATTGTTATACATTTAATATAAATTTTGTTAGTAAACTATTTAAAGCCTTAAGCTGCAGTTTTTTTAATGGCATTGGCCTGATTTTCTTTATATTTATATATATAATCTAGTTTTTAACAATTGTGGGCTGTTTCTTGCTAGTAAGTATTTTTGTTTCCTCTTTACTGCTTAAAATATATTTAAACTATATATTTTTCTATGCAATTTTTGAGTTTTCAAAATTCCTCTGTTTAAATTTATGGAATATTTTTGCATTGCTTAACATTCAATATACATATATATATATATGATATTTGTTTACTTTTGTTCTATATACAACTCTTTTTGGTATAAATTTCTTAAAAAACTACATTAGGTACGTGCTACTGAAATTAAATTGAAAAACTTACAAAATCATTACAAAAACAAACAAAACAAATATATATGTTATACATACTAGTAAAGTAAGATTAACATTTTCATACATACAACATGCAGACATTTGAAAGTCAGACAGACTTTAGCAAATCTTTACAACTTCTTGAAGCCAACATTTGATTAATACAAAATGCGCACATACACACACACAAACATACACTTACATACACTTGGAATTAAAAGCATTAAACTTTAAATTAGAGGTAATGATTGACACCCACACATATGACTAAAATTACTTAACAGCTAAACACAATTTGACTTAAATATAATACGTTGGTACATTGTCGGCGGACATTATTAACTACGGAATGTTGGAATTGAGAAAATTCGTCTCAGGGAAAATAGTAATATCCTCGTCCATTTCGATGCGTGTATCGCTGTTGTTGCCCAGCAAAGATTCAGCATCCTCGTCCAGATGACGTATGGGATAGCTGTAGCCATCACCAAAGCTGCATTAAAAATTTAGAAAAAGTTGCAGTTAAAGGAAAATTTATACATATTATAGCGAACAAAAAAAAAATCCTAAAAATTTAGATTGTTTAGAAGAGGGCAGACATAGTAGAGAAGAGCAGGTGACCAGCTAGCTCAACAACTTAAGCAGAGTTGAAACTTTTATGGCACATAAAGAGCCTTTAAAGAAAACAAAAACCAAAAAAACTGACTACAACATGAGTTCAAAAAGTATATTTATTGAAATTTTATGAAATATTTTTTACAAAATTAAAAAAAAAAATATATAGAGAAACTAGCCAAAACTCGTGCGCTTATTTTAAGTGATGTTTAATTTAAAAAATTTTATAGCATATAGAGTATATTTTTAAGAACACGCATTTTTGAAATAAGACCAACCAATACAGTTTCATTAACAACAAATATAAAATCTCATTTAAATAGTTTATGATATTTAACAAAATTGAAAATTCTTTTTAATTGTTTATAAATAATCTAAACTGCGTATACAATGTTAGTTTTTTTGTTTGTTAACTATATAAATTGACTTTTTCATTAGTTGTGCTTTTGTATGTATGAACACTTAAATATTAATTCTGATAAATATTGTTAAGAAATAAGCAATCTTCATACTAAAAAGTCTTAACCATAAATATTTAGCTCCTTGTATATTATTATAACCAAAATATAGATGATGAATTTTTTTATAGTATGCATTAAATTTTATTTATGCTTAAAAGCTAACAGTATTTTACATATAATGTGCTATTTAATATAAAAATATTAATTTTTAAATGTTTCAATTTTAAAATGAAATGAAAATAAATGACAAAATTATAACATGTTGGTGGTATTAACAATATTTGCAAGATAACCGAAAAAGTTTACATTCAATAAATTTAAATTCATATCAATTCCATTGTCTACTTTTAAACAAAATGTTTACAAAGTGTGTGTTTGTGTGTTTTTTAACGCTAAGTTTTTATGCAGAGTGAAGAAGCATGCAGTTGAGTCAACGACTTGCTGGCAGTAGAGTCGTTTTTTACAACAATAAAAAGTGTGTTTTTAACAATTACAAAAAAAAAATTGCACGTCATGATTATGTTTTACGAATTTGTACGTTACGGCGTTAGAAAACAATTTACATATTTACTTTAGTTAAAATAAAATTTGTATTTTTTGTTGCTTCATCATGGCAGCGAATCTTTTTCAAATGCATGCAACTAAGGCGTTATCAGTAGCAGCAGCAGCAGTACTAGCAACAACAACTAGCAGCTACAACTACGTTTTGGCAGCAACATTTAAAGCAGCAACATCTGCATGTTGTTCATTAGAGCTTTGCATATCAATGACTACATTTCCACCACTTAATCGCTGTCGTCCTTGATGTTCATCATCTACATTGACTATGACCGCTACACTATGATCATCAACTTGATTACTTGTACTCATTGTATTGCTAGCATGTTGATGAGGTTGAAGAATATTTAATGAGGTTTCATTCAGCGTAATTAACTTATCTGTTGGTTGCACATCTAACCTGTGTGTCGTCTGTGTATCGCCCATTGAATCATAATTGCTGTTGAGATGTTGCGCCTGCGTTGGATACTGTAGCCCTTCGCCCATACTAAAGATGAATGAGCATTAGAGGAGAAGAGAGTTTGGCATAAGATTTTGTTTGGCTTATAGAACGTTGGAATGAACATTGGAATTGGATTAGTAATAGTGAAAGGGTAACGAGTACGAGTCAAACTTCTTTTTTTTTTGTGTTAGACTTAAAGCTAAGTTGGTGAATTTTCTATTTTAAAAGTATTATTAAAGGTTAATTAAAGCTTCTCATATAAATACATAGAATAAGTTTTAGTTAATAAATTTTATTTACATGAATAAACTTAGTTAAAGGTTTAGTTTATACATACATACATAGTAAATAAGCACAGAAAATGTTAGTTTTTAAATTTTTTGCAGACAAGTGCTCTAGATTAAGAACTAGATTAAGTCAGTTTAATATCTGAAATAAATGGGTCCTTGCAATAAAAACGAAAATTTTTACTTAAAGGAAAAGAAAAATGAAGTAGAAGTAATAATTTTTTGAAATGTGGTCACCTCTCTTTTCAATATAAATAAGTTTAGGGGAAGAAGAAACTTGAACTAAGCTTTTCATAAGACTCAAGAATAAATTATAAAATAACTTTCAATTTGTATTTTATTTTGAGCATTAAATTGTTCTTAAAAAGATTCTATTATTAAATAATATTATTGGCAGTCATTAATTGAGATATTTTTGTATTAAATTGAACAATCTCCAATAAAAATTTTGGAAACAACATAAATTTCAGTAAATGCACAACCTACATATATTTGTAGAACTGTATTCAGAACTAAAGGCGATCTAAGTAAATATTTTCTTTCATAATAAAAAGAATTTAAATTCAATTTTTGAATTGAAACTTCTTTAGCAGCGTATACAACATACGGCGAACGAAACGAGTAGTTAAACCGATGAAACGGTGGCGAATTAAGGTGAATGCAATTTAGGTGAATTATTTGAAATTAGGAGTTCGAAACACCTTGTAAATTCGAAGGAAAAAATTATCAAACAATGAATTGAGTCCGAACTAACAGATGAAATACACTATGGAACAAATTCTGCTTAGCAAAAATTAGGTCGATTCTGAGAGTGAGGGATGAAAATAGAGGCTATATTAGAAGACCCGTATCGCGGCGTTTGTTAATGTTACTAGGTGAAACTATCACAGGGCATCTCTACCGAACTCAATTGATGCGTTTGAACCGAGCATTGAAGCAAACACGTCCAGAGTGCGATCAAAAGCACGCAGCCGGTCAAAATATACCTTTAAACGCTGAAATGGGAAGTCTTACCTCTACTTTTTGCTTTCACTAATGACGCATAACGTTGAGGATCAGCATTTTCGCTCTTTTAAAATAAACTTAATCTTCTCATGTCTGACTTAATATGAAATGAAACTTTTTTTAGCAAGACTAAATTAAAAACTTTCTACTTTTTTGGGTTAATGTTTCACTTATACCGTGCGTGGCGGCCACACACATATTTTTTTTATTAAAATCGTTGACATTGAAAAAGAAATAACATCATAAAAGTTGAAGCTACGCTATAGTTAGTCAAGGTAATAGAAAGAATTTTGTAAATCCGTATCAGATTTAGACTAAGAGCCTGTTCTCACTCGCCTTACGTGAGTCGACGCATCGGATTAATTTTGACGTCTACAGGCAAAGAGGGTTGTTCATTTGAACGGGCTGTTCATTTGAAAAGTGCAAATATGCAGGCGAACTATTTAACGTGTAAAATTTCAATTCGAAGAGTAATTTTCATTTAATTTAAGTTAATTTTGTTGACATATTTTTATGTTTTTTCGAATTCAAATTAATTTTCTGTTGCTTTAATGTGAATCACTGCAAACCATTGAAAGAATAAATTTTTCATAAACGATAAAAACCAATGGTTTTTCTTAGGTGTTAAGTAGCCTATTATTTTGCGATTCGATTTTCGAGACTTTTGCAAGATCGTCTGCCAATTTCTTGCTAGCTATTGAGCTAAGATGTCAAACGAAACTGAGAGCTTCGAAAAATTATGTTTCAAACCCAAGATATGGCCTCTAAGCGAAAAGTGTTCAGCAGTTGGACATTCTTCTCTATTAATTCAGCTAATGTTACCAATAATTTTTCTTTAATTCAGCGAATCTTAATGGTCATATAAACAAATATTTGAAAATTGTTAAAACGGACAGGCGTTTCTGGCTGCACAGCTTATAAACAAAACATAAAAAAACAAATAAAAGCAAAGAGAGTTCTCTTTTACATCATTTCAAATAGCTAGGTGGACATTCAGAAAGCCAAAAAATAAAAATAAGAAGACAAAGCTTAAAATACTGCGCATCATATTTACCTTGAATAGATTGGCAGAAACCATAACTTCCAGTTGTCGCCAAAAACTTCTTGAAAATTGGCAAGTTTGCCCAGATTAAAACCATTTTTATCGGGGCCGCCTATATGAAAGATGGGCGCACGAAAAGCTTCTATAGAAATAGAAAAATAAGCAAATAAAATTAAAACTAAACACTATCAGCAGAAAATAATAACATACCAAGTGTTGTACGATTCATCAGTACCAAGTAGACATGATAGCCAAACAAGCTGACCAAACTGATGGCAAACATCAAGGAGACAAAGAATAGGAAAAGTATATGAAAACGTCCCATGCCGCCAGTTAGCTCACCCTGAGAATTTTGAGACTTGACAGATTGATTGAAGCGACCGAAATTTTATATGGTTGTATTTTTGTTTAAGTGAAGAATTTTTTGCAAAGCATGCAAATAAAAAAAAAAAAATGCTTACCCGCCAAAAACGTATGAAATATTCAATTGTCGTTAAGGCCACATAAAGGCAGTAGAGCAGCGCATAGCCCAGGAATAGTACAAAAAATTTGTAATTTTTAAAATTTACACAATTGTTTACCCACGGACAATGATGATCCATTTTTAGTACGCAAGTGCCACAGACGCTGCAATGATGCGCCCGATCGGGTTTGATGATTTTGCATTTTTCACAAAAACGCACCGAACCGGTGAGGGTGCTGCATAGCAGAAAATAAAACAAAACATAAAAATGGTTAATATAATATATAAATTTAAATTAAACTTTTGATGTACCGATTTGTTATGGGCAAGTCTCTGGCAAAGTTCTCTAAGATACGTTTCTGTTGCTCTTGATTTTCGGCACGAAACAGTCGTTCGATTTCGGACTCTGGAATGCGCCACTAAAATGATAAAGAGGACATAGATTAATATAGGAAAAATACTTTAAATAACTTATAAAAAATAATACAATATAAATAAGTCATGTTTTTGAAATTTTCGGAATACTGCTCATATTTAAGGTGTTAAAGAACATATACAATTAATTTCATTTGATAAGTACTTATATGTATATTTCTTTTTATGAAAAAGAAAAATTTGTTTTTCTATATATATAAATTCGCACATACATATATATAAAAGAATATTCAAACATTTGTTTGGTACTCGCTAAATAATATAAGTGCACCACTGCGGTCGTTTAAAAAAATGGACGCGGATAATGCTCATCACATCGACCCCGGCGAAATTCCGGACAATTACAATAGCAGTTACGCATCACTGGATCAGCCATATCCAATGTCCACGAATGTCCCAAATTCAGCAACAAACGAGGCACTAAACCAAAATCAAATGGAAGATGAATATACTTCTCAAGCATCTCAGGAATATGTTATGGCGGATAATATATCAACAGAATTTTTAAACGCATCCTTGCCAAATACCCCGGAATACCCGAAGGAAGCGCAACACTATTCTCTAAATGAAACCGCATTTCAATGCGTAACATCACGCAACAAACGTACGAAAAGATCGAACAACGGAGAGCTAATTGAAGTCGACGTCTCGAATTTCCAAGCCGAACGAAAAATCATTGATAGTTCAAACCGCTTCGCTATTCTAGGAAATATAAATATTGAAACTACAGACACACAGCCTTCAAACGTGGTAAGTTCCGGTAGAGGCAATATAGTTGTAACCAATAATATTCACAATGCTAAATTTTGTCCGCCTATAATATTATATAACGTTAATGTAAAAAATATGATTGATCAATTAAAATCAAAAGTACCAAAAATAGACTTCAAAATAATTAACAAAACAAAATATAAAAGTAAACTCTACCTAAAAGATCATGCTGCTCATTCTGAGATGATGAATCTGCTTAAAGATAGGAAAATAGAATCCTACACTTTTACACCAAAACATCTTAGACAAGTTAATCTTATTTTACGCGGGCTACACTTCTTGTCCGACATAACTGAAATTAAAGAAGAGCTTGATGCGAAATTCCCTGGTACTGTTGAAAAAGTTTCAAAATTCAAAACTACATACTCACAAAAAAATAATTTAGAAACAAGTTTATTTTTGGTTACTCTTTTCCCTGGTAAAAGATTCAATGACATTTCCAAATTGCGTACTTTAATGCATCAAACAATAACATGGGAGGCACCCAAATCTCGTAACAAAGAACCTCAGTGCAAGCGATGTCAACAGTGGGGACACATTGCTAAAAACTGCAACAGGCATTATCGCTGTGTAAAATGTAACAAAGATCATCAACCAGGTGGTTGCATGCTAAGTGAAAATTTAAATTCAAAACCATTTTGCATAAACTGTGGTGAAGCAGGTCATCCTGCTAACTGGAGAGGTTGTTCCTTCTATAAGGAATACATAAAAAGAAAAAAAATAATCATAAGCGATGCTAAACAAATAAAATCTATGGCATTTTCCAATGTACAACAAGTTTTAAACAAACAATCATTAGTAAAAGAAGGTAAAACATATGCAAGTAACTTTTATAATGCAACTAATCATAAACAAAATTCTAATACCTCAAAACCTACCCTTATCGAAGAGTTTTTAAAGGTTGCAGAAATTCTCTGTAACCAGGGGCAACCAACTCTCGAGGAAAAAATTGAAAATTTTTTAAAAAATTTTAAAACATTGTCGAAAGATGAAGCTAAAAAAAATTGTATCACACTTTTGAAAGAAGTCCAAAATAAATATGGTCCATAAAAGACATAATTTTTTATCATTTAACGTTAGATCTCTAGTAGAAAGTAGTAGAAAGATTGAATTAAAAAAAGTTTTGGATTTTAATCAAATCGATATATGCTTTCTGCAAGAAACTCATATTTCAAGTTTACATAATTTACGTTTTATCAATTATAGCTTCCTTAAAGATGATAGTTCTCAAGGAGTTGCAATTGCCATTAGAAATAATTTTGAATATTCTTTAGTAGAAATAAATAATATTAAATTTCCTCATATTTTCCTTGAAGTTTGTGTTACAATACATGGTATGCAAAAAAAGATTTTGGTGGGATCTATTTATATTCCATGTAACTACTCTCCCGAAGACTTCACGGATGGATTGGTTAATATAGCAAATCGAGCAACTATGTTTGATGGGCTTATTGTTGGTGGAGACTTCAATTCTAAACATAATTCTTGGAATGATCTAAATAACAACTTGAACGGAAACACATTTTTTTACTGGCTAGAAAATCATTCACAAGATTTTACTAGAATATGTGATAATAGCCCATCATATCCAAATGGATCTTCTTTCCTTGATCATTTCTTGATCTCAAATGATTTAATTGACACTGTTGACAGAAATTATATCATAAAAACTCTGTCATCATTTTCCGATCATTTTCCACTTCTGTTGGCAATCGATCTCAGGAGTATCAAATTTACTTTAAATCAACCAAGATATTATACGTCTTTTAAAAATACAAACTGGGAAAATTTTAGAACTGATTTAAATGCACGTATTGAAAACAATTTACCACCAAATTATTATAATTTACAAAATTCTGAAATAGATACGTACATAGAGATTTTAACTTCAGCTATAAACACAGTCAAAAATTTACACAGTGAAACAATTGAAATAAAAAATAAGAACTTTGTTTTCCTCCCTGAATCAATAAAAAGCTTATTTAGAATTAAACATAGATGGCAAAGAGATTTAAAAAATTTATATAATAGGAATTTCAATAACACTTCTTCTGAATACAAACTCCTTTCAAAACAACTCTCTCTTCTGAAAATCATAATAAAAGAACAAGTAGAAATTCAACAAACTCGAAATTTTGATGAAAAATTAAAACTGATTAAGCCTGGCCCTATAGCTTATAAACAAATTTATAATATAGTTGGAAAAGGAGGAGGAAAATTTTGCAAAAAAATTATTTGTGACAATAACACATTTACTCGCGACATTGACAAAGTTGAAATTTTAAAAAATCATTTTGAGAAAATCTATGAGGAAACAGTTCCAGATAGACCAGATTTAAATGATATAGAATCTCATGTGGAGAACACTCTTCATACATATCCTGCTTCAATTTCTAATTTTACTGTTGATTTTAACTCCCTGACTAATTCAGATAATATACATTTTATTAACCCAGATTATTTAAGAGCAACTCTACGAGAAATTAATACAAAAAAATCCTCTGGATCAGACAACATTTCAAATCATCTGTTAAAAAAGCTACCTGACATAGCATTTGACTTCTTAGCTATAATTTTCAATAATTGTATAAATAATGGGTACTTTCCTAATTCATGGAAAGTAGCAAAAATTATACCTATTCAAAAAAAAACTAAATGCTACGAAGTTAACAATTTCAGGCCTATTTCTTTGCTATCAAATTTTGGAAAGTTCTTTGAAAAAATTGTTCAGGGTCAAATTGACAAAAACTTAGACGCTCAGTATATTCCCGATTATCAGTTTGGATTCAAAAAGCGACATTCTACTATTCATGCGCTGCACAAATTCGAAAATGATATTATTCTAAATCTCCGTCAAAGAAAGTGCACAGTAGCTGTATCATTAGATATTGAAAAAGCATTCGATAAAGCATATCATATTGGTATTTTATATAAATTAATAAGAATTGGTTTTAGTCCATGTATTATAAAAATTTTGCATAGTTTCTTGAACAATCGTAAGTTTTTTATAAGTATAAATGATGCCAAATCAGATTATGGTGTTATTAGAAGTGGTGTTCCACAAGGAGCAATAATGGCACCACATTTGTACAGTATATTCATTTATGACTTTCCACATGTATATAGAGGTTCAACAGGCATCTTGTACGCCGACGACTCTCTAGTCTATGCACATGGAGTCACTCCAAATGAGGCACTGAAATTAGTAGAATCCCACTTAACAGAAATTAACAATTTTTATAAAAAATGGGGAATAAAAATAAATGCTGCAAAATCTGAAGCTATATGCATAAGAAATCCTTCTGGAAAATGCCATAGAAAGACTGTACCCCAGAGTAAATCTCTGCAGCTAACTCTAAATGAAGTAACAATTCCGTTTAAAAATAAAATTAAGTACTTGGGAATAACTTTCGACAAACTATTAAAATTTAATATACACGCAAATTTAGTTTTAAATAGAGCTAAGAAAATTTTTGGAATGTTTTTAAATTTATTGCGTAATAAATATATGGCAAATAAAACCAAGCTGCTCATATATAAAGTAAGCATTCGCTCATTATTAGTTTATGGATTTCCGATCTGGTTTACAATCTCTCCAACCGTGGCGCAGACTCTAGAACGATTTGAACGAAAAATTTTACGATTATCTATAGACCGAAATTATGAGTCATATACAAAGAGATACTCCAATTTTTACATCTATAGAAATTCACGTATTGTTCCATTATGTAGATATATGTTAATTCTTTTAAAAAATTATGTAAGTAAACTACCAAGCATTGATAATAACTTAATAAAGCAAATCTTTGAGGTACAAAAAGATTTTAATTGGTCAAACATTAATTATATATCATCGGTCGGCGTTATTAATGAAAATCTTAATGTTAACCGTGAAATTATTTCATCTACGTTGCTTCTACCGGACTTCTACGCTAAAGCTAACACAGCAATACATAGAGGTTAGGTGTATAAAAACATCTAAATTAAATCATGAAGTGAAAAATAATGACAAACGTTCATGTTTTATTTATGTATTTAAGTCTAGTTTAAGTTTAGTATAAGTTAATTTAGTTTTTAAGTCTTCAAATTTATGGCGAAACGTCATAAGATAATATGTAAATATATGCCGCGAGCAAGCATAAATTCTTAAATCACCATCATCTGTATGCGAAAAGCAATTATCATTTTAATTTAAATAGAATAATGTCTTTCAGTTCTATGCTCTGTCTTTTGTTAAATTTAATAAGTAGAATTCATTGTTAAATATTTAAAGACTCAATAAATGTACTTACTTACGTACTTACTTTCTTTTTATATTTTAAGGACTAAGCAAAATACGCATGATAATGACAACACGTTTATAAAGCTTCCATACAAATTTTTCTACTCAAAACCAAAACTTATTTTCGAAATGAAGAAAACTGGTCCAATAATTAATACTTATGTCAAAATTTGCAAAAACAAATACATATCAACGGTATGTGCGACAAAAACATTTCACTTTTAACAAAAGTAAAAGTATTATAAACAAAAGCCTATAAGCAAAGCTTTTAAGCTCTAATTGGAAAAACAAACAAATATTTTGCGGTGAACTCGAAAAGCAAGAAAAAAAAACAAAAACCAAAAGAAAAAGCTAATAACGCGCGTTATTATGAATAATAAAACAACCGGTCATCAGCAGCGACTCATGGCAATTTTACATAATTATTGCAATACAATCTAAGATAGAAATGCGAATATAAGTTAAAAGAGTATAAAAAATAATTTAGAAAAAAGCATTATTTATCGAAGTTTTGGTTAAGAACATACAGCCAGCTAATCAATGCTAATAATTGGCTAATTCATTAAAAAAAAAATAACAAAAATTTGCAAGATTTTTTATATAATAATTCAAACCACTCATGGGGTACGTTAAACATTGAGTTGGCTAAGAAATGAATGGAGAAGATATGGAAAGAACAAATTAGAAGAGCTAGTTTGGCATTTACTATTTTAACCAGCGAAGTGAATAAATCTGTGTCGACAAGGAGCTAAACTCATTTTCAAAATTTCAGAGGAGCATTTTTAAGATTAAGATTTAAGATTTGAGGGCAAGAATATTGTAAAAATGTACAAGAATATTTCGTTGCGAAAAAACGTAATGAAAGTAATAACCTCATTTTTTCCTAACTCGACTTTAGCGGTTATTTCTTGTCGACCCAGAAATACATATAGTTGAAATTTTTTGATTGAGTTTTTTTATTTTTTTTTGATTAATTACAAAATTTAAAAATTTATTGAAGATGTTTTAAGTGATATTTTTAATGAAATTTATGCCACGCATATCTTTATTAAATGTAGTATACAAGAAATTTGTAATTAATAATTAAATTAATAAATTATGTTATCGACCTTTATTCATTATTTATATGTGTTATATTAAAGTTGTTGTACGCTCTGGGCGTATTTAATTAAAAATCAGGTTTACTGTTAAGTCGACATTTAATTTGTTAATTTTATTGTCATATACATCATTGTTATTTTGTTAATTTTTATTGTTATATTTTTTTTTTTTTTTTACAAATATTTTTGTTTTGCGAAGGTCCCTGATAATGCCTAGCTATTTCAGCAGAATTATTGGAATTTAATAAAATAAAAATAAAAAAAATTTTAAAAAATCTGTTTATA
Source organism: Tetanocera ferruginea (assembly GCA_958299015.1). NCBI lineage: Eukaryota > Metazoa > Arthropoda > Insecta > Diptera > Sciomyzidae > Tetanocera > Tetanocera ferruginea. Next base: position 23,345,598 of record OY282640.1, read on the forward strand.
TTAATTAATAACATAAATACGGCCAGAGTTTATAACAACTTTAAATAATTGAATCTTAATTCAAATTTGATTTCGTCATAATTCGTTTTAAACAGAAGATAGATAGGGAGATTTTTAGGAAGTTTACGGCAAGATAGCTCTGAAACTGCAGCTTTTTGTGATGCCTATTGTGACCTTTTTTTTTTTGGTTTGTTTAAAGCAGTTCAATTATTTTAGATTTTTTCAGAATACAGAATATTTTCGAGGTTAGGATAAGCAATATGTCTTATTATGGCAAATTGAAGAAGAGCAGGACATTTAATGTGAGAATGTCAGAAGGTTTATTCATCCTAAAGGCATAGTCTACAAGATGAATCAGTTAAGATAATAATTTTTTAGTACAATGGCCCATATGTCGTTTTTCCCTATGTTAATAAGGAACTTTGATGTCTAAGGTTAGTGTTCTGGGTATATTAGTTTAGTAAAAATCTGTATGTAGTTCTTCCAAGAATCGTGAGATTCGCGGAATGAGGATGTTTTGACGTGCTGCTTGAAGAAATTATTACCAACACCACAGAACATGATGTTGCTCCTCCTTGCAATGGGCATTTCCGCAGAAAATTCTACCGTGACCAAAAAATTAAAAGTTAACCAACATTTTTTTTTACTTGTATTATTAAATATAAATATTCAAAATTAATTAAATTAAAGAGTTCAAATTTTTCAAATGTTGCGATGGCAAGATATCGGGCTACCAAGTTAAAGTTAAAGTTTTGGTCAGTTTTGTTTATTTCTATGAACATTTTCTCTTTACAATTTCCATTTCTAAGAGTAATTGTGCAACAACAACTAACCGCAAAATAAATGCAAAAGAGCAAACATATATCAATTAACGGTAAAATTTGTATTTGCTTTGAATGATATTCTGATGTAACGTCACGCCAGACAAAAAAGCATTTGTGTTGTTTTTTCTACGCTGATGTTCAAAAGTGCGTGAAATTTTGCATTTTAATAAATTTTAATAAATGTAAGTAAATTTTATAAAAAAAATCGTTAAGAAGAAAAATCGTTAATTTTATATTAAATTTGAAAAATGAGTAACGTCACGCCACATTGCTTGAAACTTGCCTGATTTCGTTACTGAATTTGGTTGCAGGTATTTTAGTGTAATTTTTTTTCAACTTCTCATGGTCGATGGGGTAGGAGTTAAAAAAATTTTATATAATAGCTAAACTTTATGTTTTATTTACGTCAAATATTTTTTTTTAACAAATTTTAACTTAAAATGTTCCGATGGAAATTTAAGTAACGTAACGCCAGTAACGTCAACCCAGATAACTTAGCTTAATAAAAAAAAACCGAGCAAAGATTTTTTAATTTGATAACTAGCAAAGTAAACTTATATTATTTTAAATTCTTTCAAAGAACGTTTTGTATAAAAAGTCTTGCCCAATTCGCAGTTTTGCAAATTTTCTAATCTATGTCGAAAACCACTTCTGTATTTTGTAACGTCACGCGATTGTTATCATTTTTTACTTAATATAATGTTAAGTTATTACTACGCAAATATAAAAAAAAGTTTTTAAAACTTAGACTTCTTCATCTTCTTCTTCTCACTTCTTCTTAGACTTAACGCCAGTTTGGAAATGCCCATATATAAAAATATCATGAATGCCTTAAATTCATTAATGGCTCGATAAGTATCATGAAAGATGGCCAGTGTTTTTTTTAATTTTTGATTTTAATTTCTTTCATTAAATAGGTATTTATTAACAGGCTTAGAAATACATGCCAACGAAATCCTGTACGACTTCCAATGCCCTAAGTATCTTTTGCGCCGAAAGAAGTGATAGTTTTTAAACACATTGGGCAGGTACAATGTACGAACGAAAACCTAGTCGGACACTCGTTGGGTTATTGTGTCCGAATATAGTCGTTCGTTTTTTTAACACTTTATTAATTTAATACGAGGTGACTACAAAACTATTTCAGGCGATTTCCAAGGTCTTCTGCCAGTAACGATAGTATTTTCGCTATATATATGCATTTTTTTCTTGGGTCAAATTGAGTTTCTCGGGTAGGCTGCCCACCTCTGAACATCCAGAGTAAAGATTCGTAAATGAGTCCGCCGTATTGAAATCCATACTAATTTTTGTACAGAACACCAATTTTGTCGATATGGTCAGAAATTTATTGATCCAAAAACTCTCTACAACGTTTTTTATTCCCTTAAATATGGAAACACGTTTTAATTATTGTGGGAAAACAGGTGCCGCCATACTTTCGCACAGGAATCAGTTGAATTTTTATGAAAGACCAACTAAGTTGGACAACTTCCATTGCTTTGTGAACATAAAAAATACAAATAATTTATTTCAAGTCTTTACCGCCAGCTTCACTATCAGTGTTGCCAGTCTAGCCTTTTTGAGGCTAGATCTAGCCTTTTTTTTTGTTGTCTAGCCTCGAAAATTACCATCTAGCCTCTAGCCTTTTTTTTAGCCTTTTTTTGTTTTTTTCTAGCCTTTTCTAGCCTTTTTTAATATATTGCTTAAAGATGCATTACTACATCCAATTTTTCTGACGTTGCAATTTTGAAAGTGTAAATCTTCTATTGCTCTTTTTATTCTTTTAAAGTGGTTAAACCCAAATATTTTCTGTTATAGAGAAAGAAAACTCCAGTTACTCTACAGAAGAAATAACTATAATGGAAATATAATGGCAAAAAATTGTAAATCACAAGTAGAATAGGAATCTAGCTGGGCAGAAGCTAGAGATTGATTGAATGAAGATCCGTTCCAAGAGCTATCAGATTTGATTTTTAGTTTTATTATTTTAGCATTAAGCAACGCTGAGGTAGAAAGAATTCTTAGTACAACGAAATTTCAAAAAAAAAAAACTAGAAAAGAAACCGTATTCAACTGTTCTTAAAAGAAAACGAGTAAAGAAAGTCTAGTCCGACTATGAAATACCCTAGACCTCCTATTATATTTAAATAAACTATATATTAAAATACTAAAACAAATAGAAGTAGCTTCCTATTTTTGTTTAAAATCCCTGTATTTATAGAACTATATAGGTTTTACTAATGAAGGTTGTATGGGAGGAAAGCGCGTTCGTAGGTGGATTACGCTTTTTTTTGTGAGCACACCTTAGTTTTATATACTATGATCTCATACCAAGTTTTATCTCTGTAGGCCAAATATAAACGTTTCTATTGTGTTTTCCATATTGTGGGTTTCATGGGAGATGAGCATGTTTATGGGCGGATGTCGCTCAGTTTGTGAACACATCTTAGTTTTGATACAACAATCTCAATACCAAGTTTTATATTTTTGGCTCATATAAACCTCTTTATAGCGTTTTTACTATAGTGGGTTGTATGGGAGGTGGGCGTATTTAAGGGCGAATGACGACTATTTTACATCTAAGTACACATCTAAGTTTTAATATAAAATACATATCTGATAAGTTTAATCCCTGTAGTTCAAATAAAAGGGTCTTTATAATAGTGTTTTCAATGTTGGAGTTGTATGGGAGGTGGGCATGTTCATGGGTAGAGCACGCCAATTTTTTGTGTACGTCTACGTTTTGATACAAAATAAATACATTTAAATTTTATTTCGGTAGCTTAATTACAACCATCTATACAGCGATTTTTATTTGTTAGTTGTATGGGAAGTAAGCGTGTCCGTGGGCGGATTCTAAAAATATTCAATAGTGCAGATGCTTGGGTTCATGTGAACATGTGTACCAATCTCATCTCCTTCTTAACCTATATTAACAGATAACACATAGACAGACGGACGGACGGACATGGTTAGCTCGACTCAAGAGGTGACACTGATCAGGAATATATACTTTTCTATACCGGCCTCGCTTATTTCTATGCGTTACAAACGTTTGCACAAAGTCAATATACCCTGACCTTACATGTTTAGGGTATAATAGCGTTAACAAATCTAGCCTTTTTTTAGCTTTTTTTTTAAAGCCATCTAGCCTTTTCTAGCCATTTTTTAAAGGCCATCTAGCTTCTTTTCTCAAAACTTTCTGGCAACACTGTTCACTATACTGAAATGTTTCCCTCGTAGCATCTCAAAATTTTTCGTGGTCTTGATTTTTCATTCTAAAATGCATTACTTAAATGCTTAAGCTAGAATATTAATGAAATCTTTAATAAATTGAGGGCAATGCCTTCACCGTCAAAATGAAAGTTCAAGTTGTTATTGAAGTATAAATATCGTGAAATTAATAATTAACCAACGTTAGTAACGCTCAAACGTTTCAAGTGACAGCGCTTTCAATTACCTGCAATGACATTCATGTATAAAAGTAATGAATTATGTAAGCGAGCATTTGTTTCGATAACATATAAGCGAAGATTTTGCTGGGACTAGTCGTTTCAAGCACATTTATTTCATCATCATCATAATGTTGCATATCAGATGCAGTATACCTTCCACGATCAACAAAAGACTCCATAGAATCAGTTAATATTGCATTATCGTCATTTTGAATGCTGTCCGCTAAAGTGTTTAAAGTGTTTTGTATTTGCGATTAAGGAACTCATTGAGGACATACCAGGTGTTTTTAATATTATCTTTGACATCATGTATAAGTTTCTTGTAATATGCATATGAGATGTGTTTTTGCTTTTGTGACAAGCTTGGTAATACCTTGAAGTCGTAGATAAAGATCACGCCTTTGAGGTTAGCGCTTTAGTTTTCATATAAATGTTGTTTCTTTTTCTGCTAGAGCTTAAAAATTGTCATGAACCCATGTGGCCATGAGCTATTTCTTTTTTACGCAAGTTGTAACTTGTGTTTTGTTGATAGAATTCAGAGTAATGCGTTCAATTTGATCGTATACAAAATTACGATTCGAACATGTCATTATTTCCTTGTTCTAAAGATAATTCAGCAAAAGTTCCGCTATTTTTTTAGTCATATAAAGTTTATTACTCTATATTTGTTTAATTGACAGCTAAAATCAAGAAGGCATAGTGCATTATAGTGGTTATTCAGCGATCATGTTCGTTTACAGCTTCGGAAAAAATATAGGAACAAGCCTATCAAAATATTTATGACTGCATAATTTTGTATGCTTCTATCGCTTTTAAAAGGAAAGTACTATAAATAAACGTTATCTAACCGCACTTAATCTAACAAAATCATTTAGCTATTTAACGAAAAACAATAAAACGTTTGAATCAAAATATAATCGTTAATTTTTATTTAAACCTTCATAATGATGATTTTCTTTTATTCAAAAATTATAATACCTGGTGTAACTTAAGTCAATTAAATAGAGAATTGAACGCTTTATTTTATATGCAACATGCTCTACATAGCAGAGAATTTTCCTATCAGTTGTTGCTGTTAACACAAAAACCACTTATCAGTTGATAAACATCGACAGAGATATGAATGGCTGCATGATTGTATGATTCACTACGCACTGCTACCAGTTAATGTTAAAAAAAACTTAGTTTTTTAATAAAACCGATTTAACCTTATTTTTAACAAACAATAAGCAATATATGTACGTTTTAAATATAATACAAACTGTAGTCGTTCGCTGTACAGTTGCATCAGCTTATCATGGAACTCACCTTCACAGGAATAGTGCCGACAGGCGTGAATACCGTACTCCAGTATGACCAAAAGAACAAAACGCAAATGATATGATAGAATATGAGAAAAACAATTTTCTCAAATATATTCTCAATGGAAACTGGAAAAAACAATTTTAAAAAATAACTCAACATAAGAATAAATTGAAATTGCAAACGTCTTAATTCAGACTTACGAATACATAGTTGCACCACATAGGCGTAGTAGGACCAAACGATGACTGCCACAATGAACAGCACCGGAATCCATTTAAGCGCACGCATACAGTCCGCACAGGGGGTGCTCTTTTTGCGATCGTAATTGCCCATTACCTGGACGTTTCAGTGTTAAAAGATTAGTGTTGGCGTTGCGAATATGAGCTACCTTGGTTGTCCAAACAACTGTTGTGCGGGTGGCTCCACTCGTCTGAGTCACAATTTGAGTTCACTTAATGCTTGGAACGACCGCAACACAGGTCAACATTAACGCTATGGCTGAATGACCACATACAGAATTTCACCTAATATTATTAATTTCCTCCCCACACCAGCTTCAGTTTTTCTGCATAGTTCCTTAATATGAAAAATTTCTTCAATTCACACACTTTTTTATGCACATTTCTTTTTCCTACGCAAAAAAGTTTGTCACATCGAGTGTTTGTTGGAGTTTACCAAGAACCGTCTATGTAGCAATTGATTTCTTATAAATTTTTTAATTTTGTTTTGGAATTTTTCACAACAGCAAAAAGAAATAGTGAGAAGATGAAAAAAATGACACAACACAAAAAGCTGGTAACTGCGATAGTTGACTTCAAATGGTAATTAATTGTTGTTGTGGGGAGAAAGAAGTGCGCGAGTTCGTTGATGGATTTTGTATCGTGGGTCTTCAAAGCTCCAACAAATTAAATTTGCTACTTTCTTCGTTTCGCATTTTCGCTGCTGATTTTTGTTATTGTAATTTTTGACACTAGTGACAGAAAGTGGCAGTACTTTTTCTGATATTACAAATCGATTTATCGAAAGAGGTGAATAAGATTGATAGTATTGTGAGCATTGCCATAGTAGTGTTTTTACTCTAATGCAGATATTACAAATTATACGGCATATATTACTTAATATGTCATAAATTACTTTCCTAAATCAACTCCGTTAATTCTAGCTGTTCGTATTTGTTTTTAAATTTTCATGGCAACTCGTATATTTGTTTACCTTATTTTATTTTATTTGCATGATACTATTTTGAATTTATTCTTATTTCTTATTGACACCTTGTGATGTTTCGATTATTTATCGAAAATATTAGAGCCGACACAGATTGGATGTTATACTACGTTCACATTACGGCATAAATTACTTAATTAAGACATAAATTACTCTCCAAAGTCAACTGCGTTCATACTAGCTATTTATAATGTATTTTTAAATTTCCATGACAACTCGCATATTTGTCTATCTTATATTATTTTTCTTGCATGTTTTTATTTTGAATTTATTTATATTGAAATTTCCATGGCAACTCGCATATTTGCTTACCTTATTTTATTTTGTTTGGATGATTTTATTTTGAATTTATTATTTATTCTTATTGACACCTTATTAATCGAAAAAATTAGAGTGGACATAGATTGGATGGTAATTTATGATAAAATACTTACAGCGTTTTCTTCTCTCAGCGAAAAATTCTGCCTTCTGAAGATTCAAAAGTTTTTACATTTTGACCTGAACTCACAGAATTTTGACCTGTTCTTGGCTGAGAATAGATCATAAAAAAGACAACATTTTTTCAAAGTTGTTACGTTGGCTACCCTTTTGGTTACTTTTGAGAAACTTCAAGCTCATTTGTGTTAATTTTTATTACATTTTGTTGAATCGTATTTGCATTTATTTTTAAGAATGAACACCTATAAATTATTTTGTTTGATATTTCGTACAAATTTATTTAGGAGTCTTTTGAAAGAATTTTGAAGTTGCTAAATAAACTAACCATGCCTCAGCTTTCACAAATGAATTTATCAATTGTTTATTGATTTGCATATCCATTCATTAAAGCGTATCCATTCGGCATTGATTCATTCATTTGACAAACATTCTGCAATGGTCCTAGTCCTTCAAAAAACTCTCGATACAATGGTGACATAGCAACGGACACCAGCAATTCCAATAAATGTAGTCATTAAGTGAGTTTGAAATGTTGCAAGAATAGCGAAATCTTTCCTTTATTTGAAGCTAAACTTTGAGCAAAAAACGTAGTAGTGCAAATTCTTTTGCCCCAATTGGTGGGTCTATATTAGTCTCCTCTGCGTCAAAATGTTCAGAAATTTTAGCAATTTCAGATAATACTATTATATTTAAGAACTTCGTCGCCGACAGAAAAATAGTTATTTATAAAATTTTCACGTGTGTCTTTTAACAGCTAAATTTTAATTGAACCGTCAATGATAACGTTAACTATTTTCAATGAATGTCAATATACGTTCATTCAGTTGGTAGCATTTGAAGGCAGAATTTTTCGAATCGTCGAACTTGAGAGGGCAAAAATGCAAAATTTTTCTGCTTTTGAGGGGAACATTTTCGAGAAAAGAATTCGATTTTATGAAGAAGGGTAGAATTTTGTCTTAGAAAAGAACGGAAAAAATTCTGAATTCTTAATGAGGGCAGAAAAAATGTAGAATTTTTTCGAGTAAAGAAAATGCTATTAATTTTAAAGTAATTTCAATGACAGTTTCTACGGCGAAATTACGTGATTTATGCATAAATTGAGAATAAATCAAGATTTAGTCATAAATGACGATAGTGTGAACATGGTATAATATAAGTTGCAGTTTATTTTGCTACAAGTGTAGTAGACATAGAGGGGATTTATACAATGAAACTAGTCGCATGAGATTTTCTGAAGTTTTCTTTTCAAGTTTCATCTTCAAATTACATGATGAAACTGAGTTGCAGAGACTTTGCTCTGAAAATTTAATCAACGACGAAAATAAAAGAAAATATAAAAGAATAACGTCAAAAAGTTTCATAAAATCGCAGCCCGATATACTTTTTTCATTCACTTTCGTTTTCTACTCCGCACCCTCACTTTTGACAGTCTCATGCGACTAGTTTCATTGTATAAATCCCCTCGTATCAGAAGATATCATATCGGAAGACATATCAGAGACTATAAAAAATCTACACTCTCCCAAAATTATTGTTAAAATTAAACAATAACAATTGTTAATAAATTTAACAATTCCCTTGCTGAACTTTTGCTTTGATTTTGACTTTTAAATATTCCTTTTCAAAGATTAACAATTTTTACTGTGAAATTGTTAAATATAGTGTTGTGTTTTTTTATTGTTAATTTCATCAATTCAATTGTTAGTTGAAAAAAATTGAAACTTCTATTGAGCAGATCAAAATTTATAAATAATTGTTTTTTATATATTTCTTGAGCGGTGCTTTGATGGAATACGAGATGTATTTAAATTTCTTTTGGGATTCTGCCGACGTCATTTTGTGCTGTTGTGAAATTTGTTTGCCTTTCCTTGCAGAACTCAGGAGTATACGACGTCAAAAAATCAAAAAATTGCTTTACCAGTGATACTGCATCGGTTTGTTCCACAAACTGAAAAACAACTTCACGCAACTATCGTATCTGTGTAACATTAGTTATTAAATAAAATTCTTATTTAACATTCGTAAGAGTTTTCTAAAATGTTTTGACAGTTGATATATTTGACAGATAATTTTCTGATTAAAATTTTTTTACTTTTAAATTTTGACATTTAATTTTTGACGTTTAAATTTTGACATTTAATTCTTGACTTTTTAACATTCATATATGAAAAGACAACCATCAAAATTTAATTTCGAAAAATCTACAATTTGTATTGTTATTTTTAACAAGAACTCAACAATAACGATTATTAATTCTATTTTAACCAAGAATATTTTTATTTTATTGTTAGATTTAACTTTTTTTTTTTGAGTGTAGTAGGCAAGGCGAGACATGATTGACCAATCAAGCTCCATGGAGATAACAATTGAATGACCGATGCAGGAAAAATCATCAAGAAATTCATTGGAAATCTTTACCTATCTTTAACTAGTAAATTTATTTTAAAATCTAGTATTTCGATTTTGGTTATAAACTCATAATAGAAGAACTTAAAATTTACAGTCTTTTATTTCAATACTTAAAAACTCTGCACTAGATTCTCTAGAGCTAAAAGTATTTCTTAAGATTTAACAAAAAAAATTTTATTAATGCATGTCTTCTTGAGCAGAAAGTGTTATCCCAGCAAGAAGTGGGCACGCTCGATACAATGACCAAATATTTATTAATACAATACAGAACAAAATTATAAAATACCTTATTTTAGTTTAATAATTGGCTTTTGCTATAACCAATGTGATGAATTAGAATATAAAATTAAGATTTCTGGGGCCCTATTTACTAATCGTGCAAAAAGCAGTGTACACTATATTTTGTATACACATTGAATTTTTAATTCACTAGCTGAATGCCCACAGTTTTTGAGTATTCGTGACCCCGGCACAATTACGATTTCCGGGGCGTCGCGATTTGAAGATGTTTTCTGGTAGAGAACAACAAAAAACATGATTCGCTGTACAAAAAATCGATAGCTCTATTAATTATCGAGTTATAGATTTAAAAAAAAACATTTTTTTTGTCAAAAGATCTGTTAAAAAAAATATTTATATCTTTGCCGTTACTCAATGGATCTTTAAGATTGATATTTCATTTGAAAGATCATTAAATTGCCTTTCAAATATATTTGTTATAAATATCATTGCTATAATATTTTAAGTATTATAAGCGAATTTATTCCAAAGTTGAATTTAAAAAAAAAAGAACCGTTATTTTCTAAAAAATTTACGTTATTAAGTTACTTAAAATAAATTTTTTTTAATAAGCTTACAGTTAGACCTTTTGTTTGACATATAAAAAATATACAAGTTTTATTTAATTTCACACTATATTACATAAAATTTAAATTTTCCAAGTGTTTTCTTTGTTAAAAAATCTGTTCAAAAAATTTTCTATATCTTTGCCAATATCCAACGAATCTTAAAGATTGACATGCTATTCGAAAGGTAATTAAATGCCTCTTCAACGATATATAATACAAATATAATTTCAAAAATGTTTTTAAATTTATAAGCGAATAAATATCAGATTTGAATTTTTGAATTAAAATAACCGTTATTTTCTTAAATATTTAGAAATTTATATAATAATATGAATATTTTTTTGATCGACTAAAAATTATAAATTTTTTTCACTGACTCGAAAATCCCGTAAATTCATATAAATATTGTAGCTACAATGTTGCCTTAAAAGCAATTGTTTATTGTAATGGTGATATTCGAAAATATGGAGTAAATAAGCAATTTTCCGTACAAGGACAAATCATTGTATCATAAAAAACACCACAAAAAGTCAAATAAATTATACATATTATATACCAAATGAAAGATAAATTTTCAAGCTTAAATAATTTATTCTTCATTCATAGTAATAACGGTAACTTTTGGGAAAATAACGGTTTTGTGTAAGAAAATATTTTTTTCATGCATAAAAATACATATAAAATACAAAGTACCCAACAAATTTCATTAATTTACCTTTTAAACAATAACTTAATCATTAAAATCGGTTATTTATTAAGAATAATATAGCCGATTTTCATAATAGACTTTAAAGCAAATAAAAAATTTTATAAGATCGATAACTCGAAATCAAATCGATAACACAACATTTCCTTTGGCTATTCTTATTTTTATTAAGAGTACTCTTTGAATTCATCGTCAAATCGCGGCGCCCCGGAAATCGTAATCTCCCCGTGACCCCTACTCCAATACGATTTTTTTCTTGTATGTATACAAGGAAATAACAGTTTCTATCGACCTCTCTAACCGAATCATCCTGTATATAATTTTTCGACAAAAAAGCTATAATACACACTTAAGAACTCACCACACCGAATGTCGACAATTTCGATGTATTTTCTATCGAATTAGAGACGGCGGCGAAAACGTTAGAGCGAATTCACTCACCTTTGGAGCTATTCTGCATCTCCAACAACTGTCAGAGGTCGTACAAATCGCAATCGTTCGTGTGTCGAGAAGTAGAGAAGAACAAGTGTGCAACGCGCTCCACCGTGTGCTCCATCAAGTAGAAGAAAAGTTTTACAGAAGTTGAAAAAAAGTATTAAAAAAAGAAAAAAATATATGTATAGAGAAAATAATGACAAGACAAATTTAAAAAAAAATAATTTTTGCAATATATGCAAAATTTTGAATTAAAAAACAATAAATAAAGCAAACAAAATAAACCAAATATTCGCTGGAGTAAAGTTGTTATCTTCGTCGCTGCTGCCGCTGTCGTTGTTGTCGTCGTCGTAGTTGTCGGTCGACACCGTTTACTCGCGTAAATTCTTATTGGAACCTGGAATTGCGAGATACCAACCGAAAAATAGTATAAAAAAAGAAATGAAAAAAAAAAGAAAAACAAAATTTATAATAAAAAAATGTGATAAGAATACAATTTGTTGAAGATTTGTTTAAAGCTTACTTTGAAGAAAAAGTGGCTGTAATAAAAAAAAAAAATGAAAAACCGTGTACCAACTTATATAAATGTTGTAGCCGAAAAAAAGAATATTAAAAAGTACAATTCAATGAAGCATACATTTTTGTGCAGATAGCAGCTATAACAAAAACTAGCATGGATATAAAAAAAAACAAAAAAATATTACGTTCAAGTGAAGAAAGAACAAAAAAAAAAACATGATTGACGTACCTACTTAACGTAGATATGTGTGTCTCGTTGTGGTTGGTTGGTGGAATGGGGGTGGGAGAGGGTTGCATTGTGCCAGTAACGTTGGCGACAATGAACCGTTACGTGCGCTCCACTTGATATTTTTTTCTTTTTCTTTCTTACTACATACCTACTTTTATTTATTTTCTTTTTGTCCAAGGCTTCAATTTATTTTCGCCCGATACTGAGTCGAACTGCCGCCCCTTCCAGGCCCACTTATGATAATCGAGCACGTTCTTTGCGTTCTCTCTTTCTCTTTATATCTCTCTGTTTCACTTTTCAAGCCGTCTCGCTCAGGTTGTCATTGCTAAGGTGCTGTGTGTTGTGGCTCAATTAATACCAGGTACCAAATCTGGCTGTGTGGCCAGTTAAAGGATATCTTTTTCACTAACGTGTCTCGCATTTAATTATTAAATAGTTGATGTACTTAAGTATTTCCAGGGTTATATTTCCCCTCACCGCCCCACAAATACAACCCTTCTAATATTGCCAAAAACTTTAGTATTGATTTGATGCGATTTAGGAATCCCTTATCTATATCGACTGTACTAACGAAAACGTTATCGATAAAATTATTTTTAAATATTCTCTATAAATATTTCGTATGATTTTGAGAAATAACTTTTTGTATGATTTAAGATCTATTTATCAATATAAAATCCAAAAAACAACGATATGCATATGTCCAATTTTTTTATATCGATTCCTTATAGAGTACAATTTTGTGGTAGTGTTGAAATGACAAGACTTTATTGAAACGAAGTGTATTGTCGTCGCTGTGAATTTATGTTTAATTTACTATATCTGTAACACAATGACTGCAACATGCAACCGACGACATGGTGAAAACTTGTCGTCAGACAGAAATGATGTCAACAACTTGAACATGATAGTTTGAACACATTGCACGCAACAATCGACTAACGGCATGTCTTCACACTGTTGCTGTAGAGAAATGTTGAGTGACTTGATTATAGTAAGCACGGCAACAGCAAACTTCAGCAGCAAGTGTTTTTGGAATTCAATATTAACTAATTGATAATATATATATATATTGAATTAACCAGCCAGCACGAAACAAAAAACAATAATAAATGTAAGCAATGGAAGAAATTTTAGCCGACGACAACAACTTCTATTTCGCGCAATAATCTCGTCGCAGTCTCCAAAATTTCAACCCAAAAGAAATACATGTACAATTAAAGTGACGTTTGGCGCTCGCCACTCGTCGTGTGCAATGAGTTCAAGCTATAATGATGAGGCTTCAAAATTATGTTGGCTGCAACATAGTCATATTCGATTTAATGCTAGTGTTGCCATCTCAAAAAATCCTTAAACTTTATTGTATATCTAATTATTCATTCCTTTTTCTTCTCATCAACAGACATTAGTATTAATAATTATATTTTTTGACGACGCGTCGAAAATTTTACACCTATAAAAGTATTTTGTACAAAGTTTTTCCTAAAAAAATTTGAAGTATTAAAGTATTTTAGTGCAATGAAGCAATTATCAAGCAAAAAACAGCTGATAATGAAAGTAGTGATGACATTAACGATAGAATTATCGGTCAAGTCGACACAATTAACGACATTGATGACTCTATTAATGACATTGACGACACAATTACCAACATCGACAACTCAATAAAGAACAATGGCGACAAATTGAATAATAATAAATTATTGTTTTTAATCATCCGTCATGTTGGACCGACACTAGTTTTTTCGTTCAGGAACAATTGTCTTCAGATTTTTTCCAAAAAATTAATATTTTCCTATTAAAAAAAATACGTTCTACTGACAATTGTTGTTCGTCGCATACTACAGTTATTGTGTTTCGTCTAATGGCTGTCGAAAGTAAACATATCACGGTTGGCTTATATTTTCGTTTCAATTTATGCTATATATGCTTTTTCTGTTATTCGTATTAGTTGTCGTCAAAATAATCGAGTAGCCAATGACAGAACTACATTTGTCTATAAGCATCGTGTAGTTTTGTTGCTGTCGCACAAATGTGTTCAGGCTAGGGATGTTCGATGTTGAAAAAACATCGATGATAGGCATCGATCTCACACACCTCATAAATATGAAAATAGCGGAAGAGTGTTTTGACGTTAATTTATTAAAAAAATTATTCGACATGTCTAGATAGCTTCTTTTGCTACATCTTTAAATGCAATATCAACAAAAATTTATATTGTATACGATGAGATCGCTTCGTTGGAAAACATTAAAAAAAGAATTTTGACTAAAAATTTGACAACGTAAAAAATTGTGTCGTCACACTGTTTGCCAACAATTTAACGAGAAATTGAGAATGTGAACTCCCTCCACTTTTGGCAAAATTAAATTCTGAAAATATTAAGAATAATCGAAATATCGATATAAACTTAAAATTTGAAAACATAGTTTTAAGGTAGTATGTAATAACAGGCATGTATGTCATATCAAAATGACATATCAAAATACGAATAATACGAATTGATTTTGCCGTGTTTCAATGTGATCAGATATAATAAGCACAAGCCAGCATTGAAGTTTCTATTGAAAACTACTTTCTGTCAAAAAATATAACACAATTTAATTTAAAATATAATTAATTTTCATTGGTTACATTCAGCGTACTCAACAGTTGGCAACTGTTAAGTTAGAACTTGATGAATATAAAAATGAAGTTCTGCATTTAAAAATAAGAAATTTTGTTATTTATCTGTAAAGTTTGATACAAAGCTTGATACAAAGCTTGACATTTTATCAACTTGACAACTTTTCTGACACTTCCGTAGCGATAACATCGCTCCGAGATACAACAGTTACAACAGTTTTACAACAGTTGACACAGCTGAATGAAGCCAACGCATATAACAATGAACTCGATTACTTGAATCGGAACTCGATTACTTGTAGATGAGAAAATCTACACTTATCAATGCTACCAGCATTTTTGTATAATGTGATCTTTCCGTATTTTATCTGCCGCTTATGACTATCTTATAAAACACTAGCAGGCCACAGTCGTCCGAGGCTACGCCACGGACATTTTCTCTTTATCAATAATACCTTTGTATATTTGAAAAATTTTAATAATTAGAAAAGTTAAAATATTTGCATATTATTTGTATTTGAAAGCAAATTATATTAAATAGTATAATGATAATAAAGTGAAGATATTTTAATTTAAGTTATTTAATACTTCAGTATTAACAACGTTTTTTGATTCATTGGCATTATCAGAAATAAGAAAAATCTGCTTTTCTGCTGTACCGACTGGTTTACCATAATCTACTTCTACGTTTTTCAAAGTTTTTTATTAAATATTTATTATACTCCACCCGCAAAGCATAGCGGGCACAATAATTTTGTCACAAAATTTTTTTCACCACCATGAGTCGATTAAGCCATGTCCGTCTGTCTATCTGTTCATTCGTTTGTCCACACGATTACAGCCGTCTCTTTATTGCAAATCTCTTTAAAGTCCATAATGAAATAATTTTCATAATTTGAGATTTGTCGTACAGTGGTGCTCCAGTTTTACGAAAGATATAATGTCCAGGGTCGTTCGGTAAATCGAAAAGTTCATTAAATCGGAATACTTTTTTCGAGTTTTTTATCATTTAACAAAGCTAATAAATTTGTCAATTTGAAACAAATATCCTTACATTTTTTGTTTTAATTATGCACTCCAATAAAGTTGAATTTTTGAAGTTGTTTTAGGTATTATTAAATGTTTAGAAAGCTGCTGATAAAAATCTATTCACACTCCAAATGAAAAATCCAAGATTATGTCAATACATTCCTATAATGTTTTTTAAAAAGGAAACCCTTCAATATGTATATTAGCCCGAAGGGACTATTTGAGAATAAGATAAGTAAATACATATTAATGTTATTACAAATTCAAAAACAAACGAAGCGAGCTCAGAGAAGCAAATGTTGTTAAATAGAATACCTACAATTTTAAATGTTCGCAATATAGAGTCAACAACATTAAATAAGGGTTTGTTATATTGGAAGTTCAAAACCTTCATAATTTATACAAAAATTAATGTGTTCAATTGAAAGATCATACATAAGTCTTGTTTTCTTGTTAAATAAAACGTACTCTGAGTTTGAAATATGAAAAATTGGAAAAAAAATATAAGACTTCGGGCAAGTCGAAGATAATTTTTTAATGGTTTTATTTTTTATTTGTCTTTTATTCATCATTAAAGTGATGAATTAAAGAATATTCCTATGTATATATTCCTCACTTTATATTCCATAAAGTTTTTTAAAAAAGCTTTTGTACTTCAAATATTCATCTTAAAAAGTGTTCAAACATGCTAGTTTAGTAGACATTTTATCCAATATCCCAGCAAAATTTTTTGTTAGGTCTTGTTTTTTAATCGATTCTAAAATGCATTACATAAATGCTAATGCAAGAACTTAAATTTAATCCGTAATAAATTCACGGCAATGCATTCACATCAACTTGAAAGTTGTTATTCAAGTATTAATTTCGTGAAATCAATTATAAACCAACCGTTTTAAGCGCTTCATCTTTTCAAGTGACAGGCTTTCGATTACATCTAATGACTGGCTATATAAAAATAATGGGTTTAGTAAGCGAGAGGGTAAGCGATGAATGAAATTTTCTGGATTACTTTTTCGATTATATGTAAGCGAAGATTTTGCTGGGATGTTCTCCAGCAATACATTTCTCCAGAGCTTTTTAGAAAAACGTGCTCGTGTCATAAATGTCAGGAATAAAAATATACTTTATAATTTTGTGATAACTAAGTTCTAAGACTATACATCGACAAACAAACCTTATTTGCAGCTCATAACCTGCTAGAACACAATTTTTAATAGTAATATGTTTTTCGGTGTCCTGTTACATAAAACAATTTAAAAGCTCAATTTATTACTTACTTCAAAATTTCTAAAAAAAAAAATGAAATTGATTAAAATTCATTACATTTTGTATTTAAATTAAATAAATGGCGTTTTATAACAATTTTATGGCGTTCTGATGTATTTTCAATTTATTTTGAAAATGTCTATTTAAAACTCTAAGATGGTTTCCTAATTCCTTTAATTTACTAAAATACATATTATTTAAATATTATTCTGTTCAAATCAACTAACAAAAACTGTCAAAAATACAGGTTTTAAGAAAAAACTATTCTAAAAATTATTCTAATTTTCATGACTCTTGACCTTGTTCTCCCAGAGCAAGTTTGCTTTGGGAATTATGTAGATAATGACTATGAAACAAATTTCTGATATCAATTTGTTATCACTGTGATATTGTGATATTTATGGTCGAGAATAAGGCAGTCAAATGTTACAGACCTCAGTCTTGTCTATTAAAGTCGAAGCTAAAATGTATAAAGAGTACTATAAAGAACTTTATAAAAATTAGAAAAAAAGTTTTTTAATATAATTTTAATATTTTTTCTAATTTTCACTTAATTTTTATATAGAAGACGTGGATTTATTTCGAAAAAACATTTAAATTGATAGTTATTCAGGGTCACTGAGGGAAAATTTGTTAACGTTTTACTTCCCGGTCCTATTTTTTCCTCAATTATGCAAAATTATTCAAAATAGATCTTTGGGGATTTACTCACTATTGCTAGTCAAAATTTTGCGTAAACAAAACATTTTTGAAAAATTCCTTGATTGCGGAAAATTTTTCAGTTTTGTATAAGTTACCAAATTAATTTTCAAATGATATCATATATATTAATATCGATGAGATTAATTTTGTATATTGTTACCTACTTTTATAAATAATACAATGAATTTGAATATATCTGTTTACTCATTTGCACTTAAACAAAATAATCATAACAGAAAATTATTATTTAAAAAAATTATATTAATTTCGTAGTACTTTTTAAGCATTGCTTTTATGAGGTTAAGTATAACCTTCTTAAAGGGTGCACAATTTAGTTTCCGGCCCGGGTGCCAGCAACCCTAGCTACGCCACTGCCTCACTCCGATTGCAGTCGTGAAAGCAAATAATTGCATGCTAAATTTACCAACAATTTTCTCTTTGAGTCGCTGCTCTTGCTCTCCTAGCGCGGAGCATCGCTCTTGCATTTTCTGTTAAACTTGTCAAACTTGTTTTACGTCGAGGCATTTATTTGTAGTTAAGGGAAATACGAACACTTCATTTTTCAAACTTTTAATTTATCTTTAATCTATACAAAATATGCTATCACACTTGTGAATGCCGCATTTTGAAATATTAAAAAATTGGAAAACTACAATAATAATATGTGTAAAGAAATTGCATGCGGCGAAACAAATATGCACACATTGGTTTGCAGCTCATCATTCTACAGCAATAACAGCACAGCAAGGTTTATTTAACTTGTATTCCCATCACGTCAAAGAGCGCCAACTGCTTTTGGTTACTCTTCGAATGAGTTGGAGAGCGAGATCAATAAACTTTAAAGAGAAGGGTTGATAGCAACATGTAGTTTAAACTCTCGTAACACAGACGCGTGAAAAGCAAGCGACCAAGCAATGCTTAGCATCGGTGGTAATTTCCTAAAAAACTTAACAACTTAATTAAATATATATATTGTTAAATTTTCCTAAATAAACCCCACCTATGGCATTCTGTAGCACAAATATGATATTTTAAAATTTTTTTCATAAAAATCGGTGCAGTAGTTTTGGAGTCATTGGTGCACTTAATATTTCCACTTCAATTTTATATAATAGTATAGATACAACTTATCATATGATCTGTCAAATAATAAACCTATTGATTGACAAACAAATTTTCATAGTTTATCAATATCTCATGTATGCATCTATATAAAGGTCAACTTTATTTATTTATAATTATTTTTTGAAAGCAACTTTGATATCAAGATATTAGCTGTGCTCGATGAAAAATTCTCAGAGCAAATCAGCTGAGTCGTTGAAAATATTTTAAGCGCAGAACAGAGCCGATATTTGAAAGAACGAAAAAAAAGCAAGCATGAGAAAAGAAATTTCAAAAGTCAAGAGAACAGAACGTAAAACTGAAATTTAAGTCAGTCAGGCAAAAATTGCAACTTCTTCTTAAGTGACGTTTCTAATATTATTTCGATAACTTTAAAAATTTTATCGAAAAAATTTTACGCCAGTCAGTAAAATTATGACTTCTTACGTTAAGGGGGCTCTACTCGATACAACGGCTATACCAATATTGGTTGCTTTTTGATGGTTGTGTGCGACGATTGTATTGTGTGGATGCAACCATGTGATTAGCTGGCTGCTTATTGCACGGTCGCATAATACAACAAGCGATTGTACAGCCGTTGTATCGTGTAGAACCCCCTTTACGTTCCTTACGTTTTATAAATAACGTAATAAGGGTATTCATAAAGTGACTGAAATTTATATAAATGCATAATTCTGCCCGACTGGAAATATGAAGAATCAAGATGATTGTGAAAGTTTATTGTATTGCTCAGCTGTTCAGACACTTGCGCCGTTACTTTAAAAGAAATGAAAAACAAAAATGTTTGAGAAATTGCCAAAAAGAAAACAAAAACCAAATTGTTACACAACTAAAACAAATGGCTGTAAATTATTACGTCTCGGTGAACGCGCCATTAGTTTTAGAACTGAGAGAACAGAACACATGTTGATATATTTTAAACGCGATGACAGCTTATAATAATTTTCACATATTTTCTCATATTTTTGTATGTTCTTTTTTATTTTTTAATCAAACTCATCGGAATAAGTTTAAATTTTTCATCGAATTTGAAGAATAAATCTATTGGTTAAGATTGTGCATCAAATTAAAACTATTAAAACTATTAAAACTAATATATGATAAATATAATATAAAACAATATCGATTAGCAACAAATTTCGGCAAACATTTATTTAACGGACAAAGAAATTTTTTTAATCGATAAAAACACTCTTTTAATGTTTATAATATTATATACATATATGTTAATAATCTGCTTTTTGTTAACGCGGTATAATTATAAGTATCATTATTTTATAATAAATATCGAAATAATTATAATCTATATCAATATTTATCGATATAATTATTATCGATACATATTTATCGATAAATATTTTTTAATATACATGTATTGATAAATATAATATAATAGAATATTGATTAGCAACAAATTTCGGCAAACATTTATTTAGTGGTCAAGGAAACTATTTTTAATCGATAAAAAGCTCTTCTAATGTTTATAAACATTATATATGTAAATAATCTGCTTTTAATTAACGTAAAATAATTAAAAGTATCGATGTTTTATAATAAATATTAAAATAATTATAATCGATATCAATATTTATTGATAAATATCGATATTAATCGAAGTAATTGTAAGCGAAATCAAAGTTTATCGTCAAATAATGAAAGAATTATAATCGATATAGATATTTATCGATACATATTTATTAATATAAATGTATTGATGAATATTTATCGATATAAACTTATCAATATCGATATGCACTTATCAATATCGATATATATTTCTCAATATGAACATAGATTTCTCAATATCGATACATAATTATTGATATCGATATTCATCGATATTTAACCACAAAAAATAAACAACTGACAAGCTCAAAAAGGCTCAAACATAATTTTTAACAAATGTTTGATCCTTCCACTTTTACCTGATGTCCAATATTAGTACCGATAGAAATTTTTCTAAAAGAATAAAATCGAACAAAGCCAATTTCCACCACTTCAATTAAATATTTTTTTAATTTTCTCAAATCAAAAAGTACTTTATGTGATTTTTAAGTCAATCATGAACAGAACAAAATTAAATTCTAAAAACATAATATTCAACTCTTCAATTACATTTCTTAGCAGTGTCTAACGCTAATTTGTGCTCGTGTGTATGTGTGCATGCGGTAGTTAGATTTACGATCTATTTAAAAAAAAATAAAATTAAAAAAATATAAAAAACCATGGATAAATAATTGACAACATTACAAATCATATCGCTCAGCTCAATTCACATTTTTCTTTCATAGCGTGCTCCAGCCCTGCTTTAACTCCACGAATGAATGGTGCTTGTGCTAAAATCCAATAATAAATAGATACAAAGAGAGAAAAAAAATAAAATAAATTCAAAGAAAAGCACCGATGCAACAAAAAAGTAAAAAAATCTTGAAAGAAATAAAATCAAAGCCTAAATATTAATACCAAGAAATTCACAAAAGAGAAAAATAAGAACAGCAACAACAAAATACATACGGCAGAAATTGCAACAGCCAGCGGCGGTTCCAACAGGGTTTTTTGAAAGACAAAAACAACAACAACATCAACCACAAGAAACAAGAAGAAACAAATAATCGCGAAAATTCAAATCAAGTAAGTTTTTCTCACCTAATAATTCCAATGATTTCTTTACTACGTTTAAAAATGCCGAGACTCAATAGAGATGAAGCAGAGATAAGCTCGCGTGCGGAAAGTTTTGGTTATACTTAGAGAAATAAGATCTCTCTTCAGAATGAAAACAGCAGAGAGTAGAGAATAATTAAGTTTCTAGTAGAACTACAGTTCATTCACGTGTCTCGAATCAATCCTCAAGTACTCCTAATGATGCAAGTTTTAGCTGGTCGAACCTATGGCCAAAGGATTATTTATTTTTTCATACTATACGAGTCAAAATCGTTAGAAAATAGTTCGAATGACTCTACACATCTACGCGCATTATCTTAGATACGTGAAAGTCATGAAGACGTGAACCCGCGTTCGTTAATTTTGAAAATGTCTTAAATATATGATCCCGTTCACAAGAAACGTGTTCACTTGAAGTCGGAAGCTCTAGTTCCTTAGTCAGTTTTTGTCTAATTTTTCCACTTTTCACCAATCTTTAACACCGATACGGCACAACTTAATACCACACCAACCCCGAAATTTTTTTTTTAAAAGTATTATTTGTCAAACCTAACAAAATTAAGGGTTCCTGGGTATCAAAATCGTATCTGGGTATCAAAATTCGTGCACTATCCCACCCCTTTTTGCACAGCTCATAGAAAGTATCCTGAAATTCAATTGTTATAAAGACGTAGCGCTCGGCTCCTTGAATATAATTATCTAGGTTCATAAATTATTCCCGTAAAATTTATTTGTCATCGACGACAGTTTTTGTTCAAGAAGTTCACAGAACCCAAAAGAGATCAAAAATCTTATTTTGAATCATAAGTTGCTTGAAAATAACCATAGATAATGGTTTTTTTTTGTCATAGAATCATATGTTTTATCCAAGGTCTGCAGGAAACTCAAATCGTTCCTAAGATTAACCTGGAAGCTATGAATCATTCTCTTCTCACTTTCTACTCCCACTTCTTACTAGCTTTCTATTAACAATCTCACTATGTTACTCATTTCATTTGCTACTCTTTTCGTACATCATTTCCAAGTTCGGCTAATGCACGTTTTCACGAGTTTCATTTGCTCATTCGCTTATACGCTCGTCAGATCTTGAGCTTCTCGTACATAAGCAATTTGGAACTGTTTCTTTTTGCTTGTAAAATTTCTCTCTCGTACCCAGGCGGCACTTCTTTAAAAAAGGAATACGTAAAAGAGCTCTCACTAGCGTATATGAACAAACTTCCTTACTTAACCCTACTAATACACAAGCTCAGCCAAAGACCGTTTAACAGAACGTTATCATTTAAACGACGTTACTTCTTAAAGTACTCGTTTCAACTTCTAAAAGGGCAACAAGCTGCATTTTTTTTTGGAGTGAAAGTTAGCCTTTTATAAAACAATACTGCAAAATAAACGGGGGGAACAACCGATGCAACTTCCTAAAGAAACGAATACTGCAAATTCATAAGTTATAAGGACGTGTTAAGCTTTTTGAAGTTAAACTTCTTTAGTCGCTTTCACAACAATACTCATCAGAAAGCTTGGAGAGGTCTCGAACGAACGAGTCCAACTAAATGATTCTTTTATTGATTTTCGTTATTTTAGTTGAATTTCAATAGCAGAGTCAGATCAGAATTAATGAAATAATACAATGGTTTGTGTCGAAGCTAACAGACATAACGAAATAAAAGATCTAACGAACTAATCTATATAGGTTTGAGTCCGTAACTTGTTGAAATGAGACTGCTTTAGCCGCTTATATAGCAATATGGCGAATTGAAACGGGAAGTAAAATCGAACTCAAAGGTTTGAAACCTTGGCAGGTTTAGCTTTTTTGAAATCAATTTACCATCAATTCATAACAAGAAAGCTTAACCTTCGGAATACCTCTAAAACAGCAACATGTCTTTTCTTTATAAGAAATTGGCTGTAAAAAGGCAAGAGTTTCTTCAATTTTCGTACTCTTTTGTCACAACCAATTTTCCGCAAATTGACAGTTGCCTATTTAAAATTTTTGGATAAAGGTTTTTACAAGAAATAGAAGTTAATGGTACTGTATGATGCATATAGTAAGATTAGTTGATGGTACAACTAATTAAAGTTTCTACTCGGCACATTCAAGAAGCTTCAAATGCAGTTGGACTTCGAATGCAAGGTGATCTTCTTCCATTTACGTAAAAAAAATGTACGTGCAAAATTGTTCATAACTCCAATAATGCTTCTAAAAAAGCTTCGTTTATTTTCTAATCGAAGCTCTTTTAAACTTAAAGCTGCCCACAATGTCTGTAAATGATTTTTGCAAGCTTATAAGAAACTGGGTACAGCCTCTATAAAACTTCTTAATTTTTAATGAACTGTGTGTAAAATAGCGCCCCAAGATTGCTCTGAAATCGAAAATTCCGATAATGCTTCTTAAAAGCTTCGTTTATTTTTTACGGAAGCTCTTTTAGAGCAAAAAAACTTCTGTGAACGATTTTTATTAAAGCTTATAAGAAACTCTCAGTAAAGTTTCTATAAAACATATAAATCCTGAATGAATTGAGCATAAAATTCGACCCCCAAGACTGGTCTGAAATCAAACATCCAGCCATGCTTCTAAAAAGCTTCGTTAATTTTTTACCGAAGCTCTTTTAAAATAAAAGCTGACCACAACTTCTGTGAGCTATTTTTTAAATGTAACTCTCAGTTAAGTCTCTATAAAATATCTGAATTCTGAACGCATTGAGTATACATCAAATATACATCCCTGCTTTTAAAAAGCTTCGTTTATTTTTATCGAAGCTCTTTTAAAGTTGAAGCTGACTACAATTTCTGTGTATGATTTTTTAAGCTTATTAGAACTTTTCAATTAATTCTCTATAAAACTTCTGAATCTTGAATGAATGAGTAAAAAAAGGCGCCCCAAGATTGCGCTTAAATCAAATCATCAACATAAGCCAAAACTACATTTAATTTTCAGAACCTTATAACAAATTTTTTTATATTACTAAACATTTAATGCTTTAGTAAAATTTTTAGTTGAACCGACCTCCTGAAATGAATAGAAATTTTTTCATTTTTTCTAAACTTAATTGTATGTTGTTGCCCTGCAAAAAAAGAACTTGTAATTTCTCTAGCAGAATGCCTAATTTGCACATCTAACAAAAGTAATTAAGTTGACCTCGCCCAATGCTCCCCTTCAGCGCTCAGTTAATTTCACTCAACCGTAGGTTAAGCATTTTGTCTCACTTTGTCTAGTGCTGGTCGCCTCTACCCCACATCATTTATTTCATTATAAGGTAGGCTTACTTGAGCGTTAACTGCTTGTGCCTGAGTGTCAAAGTTAGCTCTTAATCGTGTTGTTTTCAATTTTCTCTTTTGACATATTTGCTTGACATTCAAACAGTTGACTTAAAGTACAACTGTTTTTTGTTTGTTTATTTTTTTTTTGTCATTTAGTTTACATAATCCAATCAACATTTACAACATTCGCTAGTCTTTGTTAGTCATTTTGTAATATTACCAAACCACTATTGGAACCACTATTGTGGTTCGTATGTCAGTTTGACATACGAACTTTGTCACTTGGTTTCTCTTTTATGTCAGTTCAGCGAATGGCAGCTAATAGCAGTCAAAATTGAACTTTTTGTTGTACATCAGATTATTTGAAATAATTTGTAATTTGTTTAACGAATTGAAAAATTGGTTTTGTGCTTGTGTGCGTGAACTCTGCCGTCAAAAGTTTTCCAGTTCAAGCTTTGACAAAATTTAAAAATCTCTCTAAAACTTTAATAGCTATTTTGAAAGTAATATGAAAAATATGATATAATATGTTTGATAACATTTTTATAACTTCTAATTCTAACATTTCTAATTACATTTTTATCAAATAAAATTAAACTTTTTACAAATCACAAAAAACTCTTTCAATTTCATATTTAACGTTTTAGAGTTTAATTTGAAATGAAAAAAAATTTAATTTAATATGTTTAAAGTTTATTCTAGCTTTAAAAATTTGAATTTGAAGTGTTTAAAGTTGAATTTCAAAAAGAGAAAAAGTTTCGTTTGATATGTTAAAAATTAAATTTGAAGTTTAAGACCTGTATTAAGGCAGGCTCATTTTAATATGGCTGCTCATGTCAAATATTTTAACAAAAAAACTGAGCGCAATAGCTTGAACACATTAGTAACTGCAGCAACAAATCTGCAACAGTCATCTGTCATATTAGAAATATATCCAAACCATCACCAGCAACACTGTTGAGGGAAGACATGTCGTTCTGACAGTGCCTTACCACAAAAAAAAATTATTCTCTATGGAAATGCTTGTAAAAAATTTGACTTATGTCGTTTGTAGCTGTCGTCGCCAATGTATTCAGTTTACTATTCAGAACAACAAAATATTTAAACGATAAAAAGCCTAGTACTCTGTTCAGTTTAATTTGAAATTTCACTCAAATCTCTATACAAAAACGATAGTTGTGAAAAACGCGTTAAAATTTTCACAACATATTCGTCAAAGTAGTACTCTGTTCTACTTCGAAATATACAATATATGTATACATTTGTTGTAAATTTTTTGTTTTTATACATTTATTTTTTTTTATTTTGAAAAGTAAAGCATGACTTTCTCAAATATTGTAATTTCTTCCCAAAAAAATATTTGTCAAAATTTTCACACACCAAAAAAATTAATGTTGACAGCGAAATTAAAATAATTTCTTCAGAAAATAGTGTTTTCACTATACTATAGTGTTTTCACTATACTATTGTCGTCTGTCTAGTTGAAAATTAATCTATTCCGACGTCAGCAACATTGTTGCCATAAAGCCGCCTTGTCGTTGCAACATTACCACAGAGTACTGCTCTAACAGAAATATTAGTAAAGAAAATTTGACATTTGTCGCTATGTTGTTGTTGTCGCCAATGTTTTGAGGTTACCATTAAGAATTAACTATAAAGAAAAATAACTTTAACGATTTTAACGGACTGTAATTAAAGCAATCAAGTTGGAAATCGATCTAGACCAACGACAGCAACATTTTTACAATGCAGCTGTCTTGTTGTTGCAACATTACCACAAAATTCAACTCCTTATGAAATTCATGGTAAAAAATTCACAGATTTCGTTATGTTGCTGTCGTCAGCAATCTGTTTAAGCTAACCATGAAGACAACAGACTACAAAAGCAACAAAAATTTTACCGGTTTTTACGAACTGAAATTTTGAGCACTGAATTAAGCTTATGTCGTTCGTCAAATGAGCAATAGATCCAAGCTAACGACAGCAGCATTGCGTTGCACGATATGTTGCTGTCGTTGGCAATATTTTCAGGTAGTGCAACCATAAAAAAGAAAGAAAGTATAGAGCCAATAAAAATGTTAACGGATTGTTATTAAAATATAAATAAGTCATGATGTTTTTCACTATTGTCCCTGTCAAGTTGGATTTAGATCTATACCGACGACAGCATCATTGTTGCAATGAACCTGTCTTGTCGTTGCGACATTACCACGAAATTCTGCTCCTTAGAAAATGCATGCTAACAAAATAGACAAATTTTGTTATGTTGCTGTCGTCACCAATGTGATCAAGCTAACGATAAATATAACAAGCGATAAAGACTACAAAAATTTAAACGATTTTAATGCAATTAAACTTAAAGTCAGACATGCTTCGAAATTTTCACTTTCAAAGACTTGTCGTCTATCAAATGAGAAAGAAGTCATGCCGTTGCGAGATGTCCACAAAAAATTTTTTTTCATAAGAAATGCATGTAGAAACAAAATTTTACTTATGTCGTTATGTTGCTGTCGTCGTCAATACTTTTAGGTCTTGCAACTATAAAGAAGAAACTATAGACAAAAAAATATTTTAACGAACTGTAATTAAAACTAGGGCTATCGATTTTTGAGTATTTCGAGTACCTGGGCTATAAACGTTTCGAGTATTAAAAGGTATTTCGAGCTACCCGGGTAATTCGAGCCACCTGCGTATTTCCAGCTACCCGGGTTTCGGGCTTGTCGAGTATTTCGAGATTTTATATTATTACATTTCCGGGTACCCGAAATCCCTAAAAAAGCTCGAAAAATATCGAGAGCCTTAATTAAAAGTCAGAGAATCCATGTTAACAATTTTAACTATTGTCGATTTATACCAACGACAACAACATTGTTGCAATAAAGCTGTCTTGTGATTGCGAAATTACTACAAAATTCTGCTTCATAAGAAGTGAAATCTAAAAAATCGACAGATGTGGCTATGTCGTTGTTGTCGCCAATGTGTTTAAGCTACCGATTAAGACAAGAAACGACAACAAAAATTGTAACGATTTTTAAGATCAGAATTAAACTCTTAGTAAAACCCTGATGTTTTCATATTTGTCGTTAGTAAAAGAAGAAATAGATCTATACCGTCGCCAGCAACATTGTTCCAATGAATGATGATAATTCCACAAAATTCTTTTCAGTTCTAAGTTACGATAAAGAATAAACTGTACGATAAGAGATAAAAAATGTTTAACGATTTTTATTAACTGAAATTAAAATACTGAACTCCGAAATGTTCACTTTTGTCGTCTGTCAAATATAAATAGATCTTAACCCATGACTACAATATTGTTAGAATGAATGTTATTGAAGTTAGAATGTCACAAAGACAACATTACCATAAAATTCTTCTTCATAGAAAGTGCAGTGAAGAAATTCTGACACATGTCAGTATGTCGCTGTCGTCGCCAATGTATTCAGGTTACCGATAAATAGACTCAACGATAATGAAACAACAATTTTGTCGATTTTGTTGAATTTCAAAGGTTTTTTTTTCAGAATTTCAGATGGAATTTTTGAATTTCAAGTGTTTATTTCCGAATTACAAATAGTAATGATGTAAAATCATACAAATTTTTAGAATTTGTAGTCTTAGCAGTTCGAAATCGCGTAAGAATCGTTAATTTAACGTAAAATCGTTAAAATGGTTGCTGTCGTTATCGTTGATTGTCTTTATCGGTAGCCTGAATACATTGCAGACGACAGCTACATAGCGACATATGTCAGAATTTCTTCAGATGCAGTTTTTTTAAAAATAAATTTGTGAATTTCAACGATATTTTTTAAATATAAATAGAATTTCTGAATTTTAAGTGATCTTTAGCGAATTTAAACTTTTTCTGATTAAATTTGATGTTACCAAATGCCAAATGAAATTTCTGAATTTAAGATTTTTGGTGTTTTACATTTGATGTTTTCTGAATTTCAATAGACCTTTTCTGAAATTCAAATTAAATTTCAAAATTTCAATTGATTATTTCGGAATTTCAAATTAAATTTCAGAATTTTAATTGATACATCTGAATTCAAAATTAAATTTCAGAATTTTAATTGATTTTTTTTTAAATAAAAATATTCAAAATTCAAAAATATTATTTAAATTTTAATTGCTATTTTCTTAATTGCAAAAAGAATTTCTGAATGCTGTTTCTCTGAAATTCAAATAAATTTTGGAATTTTAAATGATTTTTGCTGAAATACGAAGTTCTAAGAACACTAAAAAAATCATATCTGAGCTTTTGAAAAGGGTTCTAGAACACTTGATTAAAGTAAACTAACCATTGAGTTGAAAATATTACTAAAAACTTTACTCAAAAACGCATTGAAAAAAAATGTTGATGTAAAAATGAAATGTAAAAACGTCGTCATCAAGCCACACTTAAATAAAAGCCAGAACAAACGATTTTTCTCCAGCATTTATTTTACAATCAACAGAATTTAGTAAAAGTCACGTTCCTGACACCATCCTTATACTTGAGCTTGTCACTTACATGGATACTCTTGAGAAGCTAAAGTATCATATGCAAAATATCGAGATAATCGAAAACTTCTACTAATACCCAAGTAAAAACTATCTCTTCGTCATATTCATGCATTCATTCAACTAGACATCAACTAGATAACACTACAAGTCAGTAGCAATCAATTTGTTTGTTTTTGTTTTTTTTTTATATTTCAGATAAATTAGAAAGGTTCTCTTTTTCAACTCTTCTATATCTAATTCGGAAACATATACTATCTATATATGTTTAGGCACAAATAAATGTATTGTAAAACTTTTGTAACCGGACGACTTATCAAAGGCTTTTGTCAAATCTTTATGTTTTTTGGTTGATGTGTTATTCAAAACGACCCATAAAATCAATAGAAATTCATGAGAAGAAACAGCAACAATAAAGCGGACAATAAAACGTTGTCCTTCAAAGTTTCAACATCAAATATTTGTTTTAAATCCCTAAAAACATACATACATATGTATCTACACAAACATATAAATATCTGCATATTTTCCATGTGAAAATGTCCACAATAATGCATAAAAACATAACCTGATCAGATGGCAACAGCAATAATAATATTTTTGTGTTTTTATTTTTTGTTACTTTGTAAGTCGATATCAAACATTCACCCACCACTACCACCGATTTCTTCAGACATCCCTTAAAGACGGCTGGGCTGAGAAATAAATGGCGTCTAATACAATAAAACTTCAATCATTTGTTTTTTTTTTTATTTTTTTATTTTTTATCTTCAACATGATGTTGTTGCTTTTTACGGTATTTTTTTTTTTTTTTTACTAAGAAGTTGGAAATAATAAAAGAAAACGATATTTACTTTTAAAGGTTCTTGTCAAAAGGAATAAAGAAATAACAAACTTAACATGCATACATACAGTGTTGGCCAGAGCATTAACACACACTTTTGAATAATCTTTTTAAAAGAAAGCTAGTTCAGTTAGTTTCATATTAACCAAAAAAGTTGGCAAATATTTTAATAGATGTTGGATTGAAATATAACAATGAAAGTCTATGAGGTCATTAATGATAGCTTATTCTATTAATAATATATATTCCATGCTAATATGTGACATAATTTGAAAATTCTTTTATAAGTTCCCGGCTACATTTTAAAGCAACTAAACAGATTTAGATGAAAATTTCACTACCAGGCATTTTAAACTTCTTGTATGAAGATATGATTATTATGCAAAGTTGTCTTCCCATTATGATGATGGAGTTCTCTTTCCATAAGATGTCTCACATAATTTCCCATAATATACTATAACATAATTCCGTAAAATGTGAGTGCGGAACGCTTGATTTTCTTGAAAAATTTCATAGCATATTTCTAGGCATTATTTGTTTTGTGATTTATTCAAACTTCAAAAACTTTTTATATTTTTGTTTTAATTTGAAATTCGATGTTTACAAAAATTTTTTAAACTTATTTCGTCGTACCTACTGTGCTTTCAATTTTTCCTTTAAGTTATTTTATAAATATTTGGAACTAAAAATTGTTATTTTCATAACTTAAAATCGTGTATGTGACCATCGCTGATTTCTAATTCAGCTTAAAGAAAATCAATATTTCATATTTTTCCTTTATTAAAACCGGACCCGTAATTTTTGACGGGAAAAAACTAGTAAGACATAATCTTATATCTTTCTTAGAGGAAGTTATGTAGGACATCTCATATAACTTCCCATAAGAACCACCTTTATTAATATATAAATATTCTATATTTTCAGAATTACCAACAAAAATTCGTCTCTTATGAAAAGTAGACTTTAAAACCTTTCCTCAGAATAAGATTTATTACTTGATTTATCCATTTCAATTTTCGTAGACTTCTTTTTAAAATAAAATTTAAAATTCAAATACCATCAAATTCTTTTAGGATAATTTTGTAACGCTGTTCATGAATTTTAATTAATTTTTTTCCTCCATCACATCTATTTTTCCCCAAGCAGAGCTCGATTTCGAAAAAAAACAGTTTTTAAACTGAACAAAATAATTCATATTTGAAGAGATACAGGCCAGATATCATGAGAAAAGTCTTCGCTAAGCGTTATAATATCAAAAATTCGATCTTGAAAGCTTTCCTCTATAAACCCATGCCCCCTAAGAGAGGGTAAAAATACCCCATTTTTAAAAATTAACGATTTTTTGTTACTGTTGAGAAAAAGTTATCGAAATCAAGGTATCCACACTATGACAAACTTCTTTATTGAGTTTGAAACACTGCTTCACTTAATTTACACTTTAAGCATATCCTAGACATATCCGAGACACGTCTTGTAAAATACCAACAGTTTTGGTACAAGCCATAATTGTGAAAAAATATTCCAAGTTATTTTAAACCTATTCAGTCAATCTGCCTTGGTTCGGAAATGTGGACATAGATAAGTAGCTCGGAAAGGGAAATCAAGTGGAAACTAGTGTATAATATTGTATGTGTGGCAGAGAGCTATATCAACAAGCAAATTTTAATTTGAGGCAAGTATTATGCTTTTACCTCAGTCAATTCGAGTTGTTAAGCAATCTCATTCTTCACAAACTGCAACTTCAAAAGTCAATTATGAACTTTAATTGATAAGAAATGAAAAAAGAATTAAAGAAAGGTAAAAGCGTAGGACCATGGCCTGACCGCGATTCAAACCCGGAACCTCTGGATTGGCAGTCAAGCACGCTAACCACTCGACTACCGTCCATCAATCAATTGAGATTAACAAAAGATCATACGAATTTCATATTTCAATTTCATAATTATATTTGAAAGTTTTAAAAGATCATTCGAAATTCACAAATTTTATTTGAAATAAAAAACAAAATCATTTCAAAATTAGAAAAGATAATTTGAAATTTTGAAAAAAACCAATTGTAGTTCAGAAAACATTAAATGTAATCAGAAAAATCGGAAGAGATCAGTTGAAATTAAGAAATTCTATTAATAATTAAAAAATATCATTGACATTAAGAAATTTCTTCTTTATAAGAACTGCATGTGAAGAAATTCTGACATATGTCGTTATGTAGCTGTCGTCGCTAATGTATTCGGGCTACCGATAAAGACAATCAACGATTGCGCCAGCAAATGTTTTAACGATTTTCATAAAATTAACGATTCTTACACAATTTCGAACCGCTGACTGACGAAAATCTACATAATTTCCAATTGTAATTCGGAATTTTTAATGTATCTGTGGAACTTAAATGGATACTTTCTGAATATCAGACAAGGTTTCTGAATCTCATGTATTTATTTCCGAATAAAATTTGGAATTGATGTAGATTTACGCTAAACAGTGTTTCAGTGACATATGTCAGAATTTCTGCTTCATTACAACAATTTTGCAGACGTGGGTTAAGATCTATTTATAATTTGACAGACGACAGAAGTGAACATTTCAGAGTTTTCAATGTTTTAATTTTCATTATTTTCATTTTCATTTTCATTTTCATTTTCATTTTCATTTTCATTTTCATTTTCATTTTCATTTTCATTTTCATTTTCATTTTCATTTTCATTTTCATTTTCATTTTCATTTTCATTTTCATTTTCATTTTCATTTTCATTTTCATTTTCATTTTCATTTTCATTTTCATTTTCATTTTCATTTTCATTTTCATTTTCATTTTCATTTTCATTTTCATTTTCATTTTCATTTTCATTTTCATTTTCATTTTCATTTTCATTTTCATTTTCATTTTCATTTTCATTTTCATTTTCATTTTCATTTTCATTTTCATTTTCATTTTCATTTTCATTTTCATTTTCATTTTCATTTTCATTTTCATTTTCATTTTCATTTTCATTTTCATTTTCATTTTCATTTTCATTTTCATTTTCATTTTCATTTTCATTTTCATTTTCCTTTTCATTTTCATTTTCATTTTCATTTTCATTTTCATTTTCCTTTTCATTTTCATTTTCATTTTCATTTTCATTTTCATTTTCATTTTCATTTTCATTTTCATTTTCATTTTCATTTTCATTTTCATTTTCATTTTCATTTTCATTTTCATTTTCATTTTCATTTTCATTTTCATTTTCATTTTCATTTTCATTTTCATTTTCATTTTCATTTTCATTTTCATTTTCATTTTCATTTTCATTTTCATTTTCATTTTCATTTTCATTTTCATTTTCATTTTCATTTTCATTTTCATTTTCATTTTCATTTTCATTTTCATTTTCATTTTCATTTTCATTTTCATTTTCATTTTCATTTTCATTTTCATTTTCATTTTCATTTTCATTTTCATTTTCATTTTCATTTTCATTTTCATTTTCATTTTCATTTTCATTTTCATTTTCATTTTCATTTTCATTTTCATTTTCATTTTCATTTTCATTTTCATTTTCATTTTCATTTTCATTTTCATTTTCATTTTCATTTTCATTTTCATTTTCATTTTCATTTTCATTTTCATTTTCATTTTCATTTTCATTTTCATTTTCATTTTCATTTTCATTTTCATTTTCATTTTCATTTTCATTTTCATTTTCATTTTCATTTTCATTTTCATTTTCATTTTCATTTTCATTTTCATTTTCATTTTCATTTTCATTTTCATTTTCATTTTCATTTTCATTTTGAGTTCAGTTCAATGTGTCCGACAAACATCAACACTCGGTCTAAAAAATTAGCGAGTGCATCATCAGTTAACCGCACTCCAACATCCAAGAACGCAGCACAGGCTCTCACAGTCAACGAGCTCGAAGAGCACTTAAGCAAACATACTGAGCTAATTATGAACCGGTTTTCAACTGAAATGAGCAACTTACGCGTTGATTTAATGCAACAAATAACACTCATAGATCATAAATATTCAACGCGAGTAGACTCAATAGATAAATCGATAAATGAGTTACAAGCTAGAGTGGAGAAGTTCGAAGAAAACTCAGCTGAGCCTGCTTTTATCATGGAAGATGTTAAAAAACTCAAGAGAAGATGTAATATTTTAGAAAAAAGAGAAATAGAATCTGATGCCATTCTCTTTGGAATCCCGAAGTTGCCTGAAGAAAACATAAAGACAATATTTCATCATCTATGCCACACTATTAATTGCAAACCACCAATTTTAAAAGCAAGCTTTCGTACTCGGAATAAAAAGACCATCGATACGCCAATAATCCTCAAATTTAATGCAATTCACGACAGAAATACCGTACTAAAATCATTGGCTGAGTACCGAAAAACAGTGGGAAGACAACTTTGTCTTCAAGATGTTGGCATAGACTCATCGAAAAACATTTTCATGAACGAGGGCCTAACTAACTACAATCGCTCCCTTCTTAAGCAAGCAGTCAGCATGAAGCGCAACAAACAAATTTATTCTGCCACGACCAGATATGGCTCTGTCCTGGTAAAAGAGACTAAAAATGGAAATAACCTCATAATTGAAGATGAACATGATTTGAATACCATTGCCGCAAGATGTCAAACAGCCGCCGATGATGAATTTGATTATCACCTCTCAGATGAGACATAAAATTAAGTACTTAGCGAGTTTAAAAATTTTTTTTCTATTCTTCTTTAAGCTTTTATCTATTATCTTATATTTTCCATCTTTCTATTTCATCACATTTCTATTAATTGTTCTTTCAAATTTTTCCAAACTAAGAGTTTTCCATAATGTTTTTAATTTTAATGCTTATAATGTTTTAATATATGATTGTGAAAGTGCTGTTTTGATTTTTAAACCTTATTTTCAATAATTTAACTTCACAGGGTAGTTCCATTTATAACACGAAAACTTTATTAAATATTTTGTGTAAAAAAGATGAAGGCATTAATATATGCCATTTAAATGCACAAAGTTTGAAAAATAAAATCGATGATTTGCGTTTTATTTTCAATGACGGTGCGATTGATATTCTGTGTCTATCAGAAACTTGGTTGAAGACTGATATGTGTAGTGATATCTTTAAAATGAACGAATATACGTTTATTCGTGCAGACCGATTGAATAAAGTAGGTGGTGGTGTCGGTATCTATTTAAAAAGTTTATATAAGTTTCACATAATAAAAAAATCCACATCAAGTGACGTTTTCGAGTATTTATTTATTGAGGTACGGCACAGTCATGGAACATTTTTATTAGGCTGTGTCTATATGGCGCCAAATATTGCTGATTATGTTCATATTAGGAATTTATTGGAAGAACTAGTTCCTCTCTACACAGATATTGTCGTATGTGGCGATTTGAATCTCAATATTTTACAAAATGGTAACAAACAATTTGTGAATACGGTTTCTTCGCTCAATTTAAATTTCGTTAACGACAGTCAACCAACGCACTTCATGCCAACCAAATCACCTTCTCTATTAGATGTATTTCTGATATCAGACATAAATTTGGTTGTACATTATGACCAACTTTTAGCATCTGCTTTTTCTAATCACGATATGATTTTTCTGAAAATAAGTGTAGTTCCAACCAATATAACTAATACAACATCGAAATGGTACAATTACCAAAATATAAATCTGTTATCATTATTTGAAGATAGTCATCACTTAAATTGGGCACCTATATATACAACTAATGATGCCAGTAGACAGGTCGAGTTTTTTAATAATAATATTCGGTATCTTTTCAATAAACACGTACCTCTTCAAATAAAAAGAGCCAACAAATCCAGCGTTCCATGGTTCAACAAAGAAGTAAGTGATCTTATTACTAAAAGAAATATATTATATAGCAGATGGCGAAAATATAGCTCTTTAGTTATTTACAACGAATATAAGTCTACACGTAACGCCGTCACTGCACTCATACGAAAAAATAAGAAATCTTTTTATGTTAATAAATTTGGAACTAGTAATTCGAGCTCTAAGTTTTGGAAAAACATTCGCCAAATTGGAATTCGTTCAGCAAAGCAATCACTTCCAGATAACATAGACCTTAATGAACTAAACATTAAATTTACGCAAACTAATACCGCATCACCACGTAACGTGATGTACGATACCTTACATAATGCACCAGAAACTTTTTCCCTTGTTGGTGTTGATGAAATAAGTGTTGGTGAAACTATCTTAAAAATTAAATCAAAAGCAATGGGTTCAGATGATATTCAACCAGACTTTATTAAAATACTCCTTCCTTCCATACTTCACCAGATTACACACATCTTCAATACAATAATTACAACATCTAACTTTCCCGACAGTTGGAAAATTGCTAAAATTTTACCACTGCTAAAATCCTCAACGTCAAAAAATGCTGAGTTTCGTCCCATTTCAATTCTACCATTTCTAAGCAAAGTCTTCGAAACAATCATAAGTAGGCAAGTCAAAAGTTATTATGATAAAAAGAAACTATTGTCTAAACATCAATCAGGTTTCCGCGCTAAGCATAATTGTACAACGGCCCTTCTTAAAGTCACCGATGATATACGAGAAGGTTTAGACAATGATATGATGGCTATAATTGTTTTTTTGGACTTTTCGAAAGCATTTGACTGTGTCGATCATAGTATTTTAATTGGGAAACTTCAACATAAATTTTCATTTGACAGCACCTTGTGTAAACTTGTGTCTTCTTATCTCACTGACCGAACCCAATACGTAAATTACAACAACGTATGTTCATCTTGTATATCAGTTTCTTCCGGGGTCCCTCAGGGTTCAGTATTAGGCCCAATTTTATTCAGTTCATTCATAAACGATATATCAGCATGCTTCGCGTCCTGTGAACATCATATATATGCTGATGACGTGCAAATTTATTCCTTATTTCCTAAATGGAACCAGAATTTCGCCACGTCAAATATGAATTGTGAAGTTAATCGTGTTTACTTATGGTCTGTGCAAAATAAGCTTAATCTAAATCCTAATAAAACAAAAGCTTTGATTATAAAACGAGGTAAGCAGATAGAGGATTTACCACTAATATACCTAAACCAATCTCCAGTGGAATATGTGGAGAGTATAAAAAATCTCGGGATTTATTTTAGTCAAGGTCTCAGCTGGGACTTACACATAAATAAAATTGTTTCAAAAATATATGGCGCCTTGCGAGGCCTTAGTCCTACCACCAAATACCTACCGATTCATGTTAAGCTTCAACTAATAAAGTCTTTCATCTTGCCTATCATACTTTACGGATGCGAGATTTTTGCAAATATGAGTCATGAATCCAAAAGAACTTTGAACGTGGCATACAATAGCTGCGCAAGATACATTTTCGGCCTTAAAAGATACGAACACATCTCAGACTACGCCAAACAAATCACAGGATGTTCTTTGGAAGGCTTACTGAAGTATCGAACCATCTTATTTCTACATAAAATTATAAATACTATGGAACCAGAATATCTCTTTAATAAAATCAATTTTGCGAGAACCCAAAGAACATCACAGTTAATAGTTCCTAGACATAAGTACCTGATCACCGCCCGTCAGTTCTTTGTTCATTCGGTTTATATTTGGAATCTTCTACCCACTCACATAAAGCGCTCGAGCAGCACGATCACTTTCAAGCAAAAAATCTTTCAGTATTTTGTCGAAAACGTCTAATGGAATACTCTTGTCCTCTCTTTACTTTGCGTCTTTTTCTGTCTATTAAAACTTCTTCACTATTTATATTCTCTATTAGAATTAGGTTAATTTTATAATATCCATTCAATTTCATAAATTATAAAATTGTTAAGTAAAGCTTGTGCACACTTAAAAAGTTAGTTCTTACGTGCATAATGTGTTATGTGAATAAATAAATAAAAATAAATAAATAAATTTTCATTTTCATTTTCATTTTCATTTTCATTTTCATTTTCATTTTCATTTTCATTTTCATTTTCATTTTCATTTTCATTTTCATTTTCATTTTCATTTTCATTTTCATTTTCATTTTCATTTTCATTTTCATTTTCATTTTCATTTTCATTTTCATTTTCATTTTCATTTTCATTTTCATTTTCATTTTCATTTTCATTTTCATTTTCATTTTCATTTTCATTTTCATTTTCATTTTCATTTTCATTTTCATTTTCATTTTAATTTTCATTTTCATTTTCATTTTCATTTTAATTTTAATTTTAATTTTCATTTTCATTTTCATTTTCATTTTCATTTTCATTTTCATTTTCATTTTCATTTTCATTTTCATTTTCATTTTCATTTTCATTTTCATTTTCATTTTCATTTTCATTTTCATTTTCATTTTCATTTTCATTTTCATTTTCATTTTCATTTTCATTTTCATTTTCATTTTCATTCAAAATTAAAAAAATTTTAAATTAAATGTCATTTCTATGGCCAACACTGTACTGTAGCTTATAACAATACTAAATAGATACCTTTGAGTTATTTCTTACTTTGACTTGCTTGCTTATGCTTTCCGTACTCAAGCTTATTTCTTAAGGCTTAGTACTATTGTCCTTGTCTATTTTTTGCGTGTGTTTTGCACTTCAGTTTCTCTAAGTCACTCAGTAGTTGCCCAACTTAACAAGTGGAAAAGGTAAAACCGACTGTCAAAAAAGCCTTGGGACTTCAAAAGAAATTGAATATTTTTGCTGAATTGATTGAAATTATTTCGTACACAATAACGAAGGTAGAAATTTAGTTTGAAAAAAAAGTTAATATATAACTGGCTGATGAATATAAACATTCTTAAATAATAGGTGATGTAGAAAAATGGAGCAAACATAGGAAATATATTGGAGGAATTTATTTCTAGAACTGAAAATTTGGTTCAAGTTTCAATTAAGATGAGGTGGAGAAAAGGTTAGAAGGTTGATTTTAGCCTAAGAATGCTTTGTTGCTCTGGCTGAGATCACACTAAGAGTATACGGTGTATACTTTACATGCGAGAGTTAATGAAAATAGAGTTACAGTATCAGTAAATGGAGAATAACGGCGAGAAGGTTCCGAAATTCCGTTCTACGTTCCCAAATTAATCATAAACATTGGTTTCACAGCAATTTCACCCATTGTCAGATAGGTTTTAAGATTAATAACAAAAAAGGTCTGAAACAAAATTTTCGTAGCACCAATATTACCAGAGATATACGGCAAAAAGGCGGAAGAAACCCGTTTCTCTCAAATATTTCGTTAACTTCTGAGTGAACGGCAGTTTTAGCCTCATTAAGATTTGTTTATGTGCGTATTTTACACAAAATGGGCCTTAAAAATTTCCGTAGGACCAGTATATCCAGAGATATACGGTAAAGGGGGTCACGAAAATCGGGTTTTTGCAATCTTGTAATCTAAAATATAAAAAGATCGTGTTAAGGTGTTAGTGTTTGAACTACTTCGAAACGGCTGGACCGATTTTAATAAAATTCTTTTTTGTTTATTTGGTAGGTACGAGAATAGGTCGTAAAGTGTTTTTCAACTTCTTACCTGCAAGAGGTGTGGCACTTTTTCAAAATTACTTCCGTCTATAAATTGCACATCAATGAAACTCGGTACGAACTTATTGTTGAGACGTGCCTTTCAACTGTCAAATTTAAGAAATCTTTGGAAAGAGGGGTATGGCACCGCCCATACAATTAAATTTTTATACCCTAAACCTGAAAGGTCAGGCTATATTTAACTTTGTGTAAACGTTTGTAACACCTACAAATAAGCGAGTCCGGTATACACAAGTATATATATTCCTGATCAGAGTCACCTCGTGTGTCGATTTAGCCCTGTCCGTCCGTTCGTCCATCCGTCTGTTTGTTGTACATAAACACAGGATACGAAGAAAGAGTTGAGATAATTGCATGAAACTTGGTACACATGTTCACATGAACCCAAAGATATTATGCACTATTGAATATTTTTGGAATCCGCCCACGGGCAAGCCCACCTCCAATATAACCAAAAAAGTGAAACCACTGCATATAGAGTTTTATAAAAGCTACAGAAATAAAATTAAATATGTATATATGTGTTTTTGTACAAAAACAAAGACATGTACAAAAAAGGGCGTGATCCGCCCACGAACACGTCCTCCTCCCATACCACTCACAATATTGAAAATATCATAAAAAGGTTTATATATGACCTAATGGGATTAAACTTAGCATGGGAGCAGCTTATATCAAAAATAAAGTGTGCACACAAAATGGGCATCACCCGCCCATGAACATCTCCTTCTCCCATACAAGTCACAATATTGAGAATACCATAAAAAGATTTATATATGACGTACAAGGATAAAACTTGGTATGCGAGGATTTTATATCAAAATGAAGGTTTGCACACAAAATGGGTGTCACACGCCCACGAACACGCCCATACAAACGACATTAGTGAAATATTTTACAAACTGTTTCCATGTAGGAATACATGGATTTAAAAAAAATTAATTTATATTTCTTTAAGTAAATCAATATATATTTATATATGATAGGAGGTTTTGAGTATTTCATAGTCGGGCTGGACCGACTTTAGAGTTTCCTTACTTGTTTGATATCGAATAGATTTGTATTTAAATGTCGTATAGCAATGAGTCTCAGTATGAAGGAACTGGCCAGGAAAGGCCAGGTCTTTCAATTATAAAACAAGCACGAGCGTCGGAAAACGGGGCGTGGCATACAATTAAAATTTTCGATATAGCTTAGCTGTGGAAGTAAAATTCACAGAACATTGTAACTCAGAATGGAGTTAGTATTTGGTGGTGTTCTACTACTGGAAATCTAGAACGGGCAGTGTTCAAGGGATGTGGCTCCGCCCATATAAGACACATTTTTTAAATAGAATCACTTTGGAAATATTAATAATCACTGATCAAAAAACTCGGTTTGGAGTTACTACTAGTCTGGAGTTACTAAGAGGTGTGGCTCCGCACATACACTCAGAAAAAAGTGTCTCGGAATATGATAAAAAAGGCATCATATTTAGAGAAAAATGGTATAGACTTTGCTCCAGAGAATGCTATTCTCTAATTGCGATACCAAAAATTCTCTATTAATGATAAAAAGCTTCCATGAAATAGAAAAATATATCGTTTTTAGAGAAAAATACTTTTTTTTTTGAGAAAATATTTATTGTTATTGAAGAAAATACTTCTCATAGTGAATTTTTTATCAAAATATTAGAATAGTTTTTCATTTTCAATAAAATTTCTCTATAAATGAGAAATTTTTTATGCGAGAAAAATACTTATCATTATTAGAGACATTGAAATATTTTCCATTTCCTAGAAGTAAAGAAATATTTCTTCGAAAATGTGAAAATTTATTCTAAGTGAAGAAAAAAAAAATGCTATTATCAAAAATAGAGAAATTTTTACCGGAGCAAGGTATGTGTTTTTTTCTCAGTGTACAAACAAATTTTTTATATATAATAGTTTTGGAAAAAAATAATGGTCAGTGAATATTGAAATATTGAATATTGATGGCTTTCATTTTTGATGTGGGCGTTATTTTATTCGTTCTGAGCTTTATTGAATTTTTTGTTTTGGGCGTTATTTAATTTTTTTATTTTGGACGTTATTTCATTTTTTTAATCCCCAAATATTTAAGGCGTTATTTCATTTTTTATTTTAGGCGTTGTTTCATTAGGCTATATTCTACTAAACCATTAAATCTACAAAGATTTTTATGGTTTATTTTAAGTTTTTTTTAATAAATTAAAATGAAAATTAAACAAAGTTTTAAAAAAACTAGAAAAAGTTGAAAACCGTTAAATTTTCAACTAAGAGCTTTGCTTGTTAAGTTCAATATTTCTGTTTGAAACAGCCCTTCTTTACAATATCGACCACGAATGAATGCATAAAAAAAAAATTTTTGCTGGAAATTTTTAGTTTTACTAAAAAAAATTTAAATTCGAACAATTTGAAAGCTTTGCAATTTGAAAGGATTCAAATTAAAATTTTGCTCAAAATATATCTCCACACAAGAGCTGGTTTTAAAACCTAAGCCATACTATTGTCTTCAAGAGACTTTAGTTGTGATTCTAAAATTTTTTAAAAGTTTCTAATGAGTAAAAGACCCTCTATTTTGAAATATAATTTTTTTTTGTGCACAAATCATCTCTTTGTCAATATTATAATTTAATTAAAAGTTTATTTTAGCTTCTTTATGCAGCACACAACTTCAGTCCTTGTCTGCTATGCTAAATTAACTTCTTGTCATGACCTTCGTAAATAAATCTAACACTCCTTTGAAATGTCATCATGTTGTCATGAGCACCAAAAAAATAACAAATTGTTGCTTAACTAGCGACTAAATATCCGATAGTTATCATTTCCTTGAAGCATCAAATCAATGATTGATTGTAAAGCATTCAAAGAAGAACGCTTTTCACATCAACCATCTCCAACCAACCCCATGAAGACATCAAAAACCGAAGCATCAGCTCAAATACTAACAACAATCAAGCCATGGCTACGCAACCAACTATAGTTTGTGACCAAACCATACCTTAAGTCCATTTTGTACAAAATACACACGCAAAATCAATGATTCATTCAATGTCCCCAAGACGACATAAGCAGACGGCACAAATAACAACAACAACAACAACAACAACAACAACAACAACAACAACAACAACAACAACAACAACAACAACAACAACAACAACAACAACAACAACAACAACAAGAACATCAAAAACACAGCTACACACTCTTGTCAGAAAAGACAAACAGTCCTTAGAGCACGCACGCATCAGTCACAGTGGGTGGCAACAAAATATTGGGCGCCTTAAGCCGAACAAAAAAAAAAAAAATTTGCATAATATGCACAAAATGAAAGCTTTTAACTTTAGCCAACCTTCAGCAAAAACCAAAAAAAAAAAAAAAAAAAAAAACATACAACAGCAATAAACAGAAAACCAACGCTGCCAACATATTTTTCGACTGTCATAAAAAATTTAAACACTAATTGAAAACGAATTGAGTGCTGCTAGCTCCACGCCCGTTATGGTTACCAATATAAGGCGTAAGAAAAAAAAAAAGAAAAGAGAAAGAAAAAAAAAAACAGAAAAGAACAACATGTAAATTCAAACAGATAACGTTGATATTAATCCATTGTAATCCATTCTTGACATTAATTAAACTGCCTTGCTGCGTGCTCCATATCCTTTAACAACTCAGTCGTATCCTACATGCTTACTCTTTGTCAGTTCGCGTGTGTATAAGTAAGTGAACGTGCCTGTATGTATGTATATCTTTAATGATGGCGGCGCACTGTATTTCTCTCAATAAATTTTTGTACCTTTCAAATTAAAAGAAATCGATTTTTTTTTACATTTGTGCTGATTTCGTTGCTTTGAGGCATAAACGAGAGACTGTCGGATTTTTGTTTTTTTTTGTTGTGTTATAGTTGAAGTGCTGAGCGTCTATATAAATTAAACTTATTGCCTTAAAAATTTAATATAATTTACATAATTGAGCGCTCTAGTTGTGACAAATGTTTATTTATTTAAATTAACCAAACCATAGTGGTCCTCGAGTTGACAAAATATTTTGTAAAATGAAAAATTTAAGAATTTTTTGTTATTATTATTTATTATATTTTTAGTTTTTGTTATTAAAATATCATATAAGCAAAAATTTAAAAGAAAAATTGCACATCGGCAAAATGTATTTTATTTTTATAACTGTGAAACGAACCCCACTCCTATCACAAAAGAGTAGAATGCTCTAACGTAATGACGTACTTCTATACTAAAGAAAAAAATGCTGTTATATCAAACAAATTATGGCTTGAAATAACAGATTTCACTGTTTAATGAAGCAACAAATGAAACTTTCAAATCAACAGTCTGTTGATAAACAGTTGGTCTATAGATCAGGGAACCCATATAATAACTACTCAATGAAATTTTGTTCACTGTTTTGGAAGTTCATGTTTGGCCGAGTGTGCTGACGTGTGCTTCTCATGCTCGACTGTCCCAGATTCAAATATCGGCAAGTT
Organism: Tetanocera ferruginea; assembly: GCA_958299015.1. Taxonomy (NCBI): domain Eukaryota; kingdom Metazoa; phylum Arthropoda; class Insecta; order Diptera; family Sciomyzidae; genus Tetanocera; species Tetanocera ferruginea. The sequence continues at coordinate 23,390,042 of OY282640.1, forward strand.
CAAAAAAGATTTTATTTTTATTTAAAATATTTTTTTTCATAAATAATTAAGTGTTAAATTTTTTCAAGAACAGTCTAGCACACTTCTACTGAAATAATAATAACGATAAGATAAATATAGTAAAACATTTAAAAACTATTGCTTTGAGCAGATATAAATTTCAACAAAAACACAAAAGAAATATTTTAACATATGATTTTACAAAACACAAAAATACTTTGAAACGTTCATTCAACAAGGAAAACTGTTAACTTAAACACAAATCATTCAATCCAACAGTGTTTTGAAATAACAGGGGCCGACTGTTAATATTACAGTTGATATTTTTCTGAGTGGTGACCGTGGCATGCAGGTTAAGTGTGTGGTCTAGCATGTTCGGAGCCCGGGTTCGATCCCCAACCGCGGCGAAAAGTTTTTTTCAATAAAAAATTTTTCTGATCGGTCGCCACCTCTCTGCAGACAATGGCAAACCTCAGAGAGTAAATAATGCCATGTAAAGCTTCTTGAGAACATAAACTTTAGCCGTTCGGAGTCGGCATAAAACATGTAGGTCCAGTTCTCGGTTAATTGTGTGCAAACATTTAATAACACACACAACACAATTGATCATAAGAAGCTCGGTCAAAGTCCTTTCAAGGTCTGAAATGGCCCTTGGCGACCGTGGCGTGCAGGTTAAGTGTGTGGCTTAGCACGCTCGGAGCCCGAGTTCGATCCCCAGTCGTGGCGAACAGTTTTTTCAATAAAAAATTTTCTCCTCTCATCGAGTACTTTCGGCTGGGATAAGTGTTTTTTTGTTTGGAGTCAAAAAGTTGAATATTGCGTCACAGTGTAATGATAAGTATTTTTCTCGCACAAAAAATTTCTCATTTATAGAGAAATTTTATTGAAAATGAAAAACTTTTCTTATATTTTGATAAAAAATTCACTATGAGAAGTATTTTCTTCTCAAAAAAAAAAAGTATTTTTCTCTAAAAACGATATATTTTTCTATTTCATGGAACCTTTTTATCATTTTTAGAGAATTTAAAGTATCGCAATTAGAGAATAGCAGAATTCACTGGAGCAAAGTCTATACCATTTTTCTATAAATATGATGCCTTTTTTTGTCATATTCCGAGACACTTTTTTCTGAGTGTAACTTTTGTTCAAGTTTTATTATATTTCACGTACGATTATCTGCTTTTAACTGCTTTTTTTCTCAAATTATTGAAAACCCGGTTACTAAGAAATCGTTTTTGGGTTATTCGAGAAACTTGCTTTTACATTTTGTTGAATATCTGACAACATTAATTTGAATGGATAACTCAAGTGAATTCTCTGTGAAGAATAATTATTGCTCATACGTCATGGTGTACAATTTTAATTTAAACATTTTTGCATTTGATGTATCTAACATGGATGGAAGTCCTAGATGTCGAGAGTTAAAATCCACACATTAAAAATATTTTCTTTTTCCAGCCGCCTCACAACTGTTATATGACCCAAAATGTTGATATTTTTGTTGATAAGTTTTTAATTTTACATAATTTTTGTAGATTTATTTTTTGTTTATTTAAAATTTAAATTTTTTATACATTTTTTTTAAATAAAGTGTTATCATAATTTACAATCATGTTTTGCAAACTTTAAAAGTTACTTTAAAAAAAATATACAAAAAATTATATTAATATGCCATTTTGTCAACAACACCAGCAATTCAATTCATTCAGTATTTTTTAAAATAAGCCGTAATTCTGAAAATAAGCACGACATCTCAATTAATCTCTTTTTGCATAAAATATTTGGCTGCATTCTTCATCAAAGGATCAAATCACATACATTGAAGGCGCTTTAAGCAAAATCAATAAATTCCAGATATAGAGATATGTGTTGTGTTTTTTTTGCAACAGTGTTTTTTTTGCACGGTTTTATATGTTGTTGCGTACTTATATTAAAAACGCAAGAAAAAGCATTGCAGTTAATTAAAAAGCCATTTACAGCAACGCTGTTGGTTCAGCTGTTATTGATGTGGTTTTTTCATCGATGAAAAAAATACATGATTTTATTGAAAACACAACAAAAACACACAAATTTTTTAAAAGCAAAAATCAAGCTGATATGGCAGAGATACATTATAAAAAGTTCTAGCTACTTTTTGCGATATTTTTTCACTTTGTTTGTTTTTTTGATTTATGTGTAAGTTTCAAACAAACAACAAATATTTGTAAGTTATTCAAGTTCTTGTTGTTTTTGTTATTTTTCACAGTCACAGCAAATTAATTAAGATAACTTCAATTCGCTTCAATCGAAAGTTGTTTGCATTCGCACACAACAACAACAACAACAACAACAACAACAACAACAACAACAGCAACAACATACGCAATGCAAACAAAAATTGTTGTTTCAGTGCTGTTTGCTTATTTTCAAGGATATTTATTTATTGTAGTTTATGAGCATTTGAAATATTTTTTTTTAAATTTTTTTTTTTGCATTTTTCTAAAAATTCTATTTAATGGCATTGATTGATGTTGGCGCTTAAATAAATGCAAAAAAAATCTTCATTCTTAATGCTTAAGTAATAAAAGTGTTTCAACAGCTACAAAAACAATACATAAAACTATACATATTCTGCCAAAATAGAGCAGACCAGTAAAAATAAAAGCTAAGCGGCAACAACAACAACAACCATACAACACACACACACACACACACATACAAATAATAACAACACTTGAAAGGCTAGCAATAAGACTAAAAGATTTAATTTATTTTATAAATGTTTAAAAATAGCAAATAATAAAAGTGAACAGCAACATGTGGAAAACAGTGCAAATAGCAGCAGCACACACACACACACACACACTCTCGCACTTACAAATATCTACAAACTTCAGACAAAAATATGTAGATACGTTCTATGGGCGTTTGTTCCAACGAAGCCACTTCAGCGTAGATAGATACTCAAAGTATCTCAGATGCAAAAGCAGAAGCAGCAACAACAAGAACAACTACATAAAACAACAACAACCACAAACATCATCAGATACGCAACAAATACAATTTATATCAGAAAAACAAATAAAGCAAGGCAAGCTTCTTATAATTAGATAAGATATTATTATTAATCGTGAAATGAAAAAACCAAACAACTGAAAAAAAAAAACTAGAAAAAAATTTAAGTTTAACGCGCCAAGTGTTTGTGTTCTGGTTGTGTTTGTTGTTTCGCCAGCTGATAGTGTTCAAATCAACGTTATGTGAAAATAAATACGTCTATCTAAAGCTCAATAGAACTTGTTGATACAGCTGATAAATACTTTTTTAAACGAAGTAGAGCAAAAGTTATGTTGCTGACATAGACATTGATGTGAAGAGGCAAAAAAGTTAATAAACAAGTTTGTTAAAATTTGTTAGCAAAAGTGAAAAAAATGTTATGTTAACAGAAAAGCGAAAATAAAATCAATCAAATGCTCAGCATTTTGCTATTTTTACGATCTACCAGTCAATACTAATTGAATCAAGGCCGGTTATACATTTGTAGATGATAAAGACTGTTATTGACAGACTGTTACTAACAGACTGTTGCAGACACGGAGAGAAATTTGAGCTGAAAACAATCCCAAACCTATTAATTTTGAGAGTGATTCTGAGCCAAGTCATAATATTCTTGATATCAAACCCTAAAGTGATTCTTTATCAAAAAAATTAACACGCTTATTTGTGCATCATGTATGTGATTTATGGATTGTTCATCAAAAAACTAATATGCTCACTTGTGCCCAATTTATGAAATTTTGGTATTGATTGTCAAATATTGTTAATAAATCAAATGAATATGCTCTCATATGACTTATCTAAAAAATTTTTGGATTTGACATTCTATGACACTTTGGTCTAGAAACAAGATCACACAAAAGTGGCTCAATCAAGAACGGAAACGAACATAAACAAAAAAAAAAAAACGATGACAAGACGCAAACAAATTCAAAATTATATTTTCATTGTCCAAATTAGATATATTTCATTCAATTTGGACAGGAACATATAGTTTTTTTATTTATTTTTTGCACTTTTATACACTTTTAAGCTAACAGGAACAAAAACCAACTGAGAATTACTTCGTTCGGTTGCTCTTTTTTTTTGATGTGCAAAAACAAAATTAATTTTTTTTATAAACAAGCTTAATATTACTCAATATTAAGCACAAATTGACGTGTTTATAAAAATAATTTTCAAGTCCAATTTCTGGTATAACCTGTAAACGTGAATAGCATGTTTTGAGATGGTTTTGAGCGCTATCGATGAGCTGATTTCAGTAACGTATGCTTTTAGCTTGATTTTAGTTAATTTTTTCTCTCCGTGTTGCATAAGCAAAATCTACCTTCTTCAAAAATATTTAATAAATTTATTATTTAAGCAAAAAAACGGTGGATAATTTTGACGTAGAATTAATAACAGATTTTTTCAAGGCCATGAAACTTTTTTGACGAATACTTTTGGGTATACCTACAGCCTTTAATACTCATCGTTCAAATATAATATATATACTAAAATATCAGTTATATCCTGCGCTGAATGAATATCTAATTTTCAATTTTGTCACTATTATATTAAAGTCACAAAAAAGTAAAATATAAGAAGAAAAATGTATGTGCTTATATGAGAAAATAAATCTTCAGTTCAGTTGCTTATGCTGTGCCTGCTGCTTTCTTTGTTTATGTTGCTTTTTGTTGTTTTTGTTTGTTTTGTTTTTGTTTTATACGAACTGATTCGCAGGTTTCTTCATTGGGTTCTTTTATATACTACTTCTTTATTGGGTTTTTGTTTGTACTACTTAGTAATGAGTGCTCTATTTTAACACAAGATGCCAATCACAACCTCTTTTCACTTTAATCAATGAACTCAAACTGTCAAAATTAACGTAATGGGTCTGTTATCCGGTTAGATTTATTTAACTCTTTATGCTTTCACCCGATAGATGGCGTAAAATATTAATTTTTGTTTTTATTGCAAATTCATTTGGATCCCACTAGTACTATTGAGTGTAGCTCAGAAGCTATACATCGGACAGAGACGATAGTGTAGCTCGCAAACTAATCGTCGGACAGAGACGAAAGCACTAATGGAAGGGACATGTGCTCGTGAGATATAGTCACCATACGTTTTTTTTTAAAATAGGGATCTTAATTTTATTTTGAAATAAGAAGTTAAACTGACTGTAGTGGACGAAAGTGGCACTAATGGAAAGTGCATATGCTTCGCCTTCTTTTCAACTAAGTGAAATGAACTCAACCTGTCGAGCTTAACAAAATGGTCGAAAAAATTTGAAATTTTGCTTGTTTCTTTTTGCTTGCTCATTTTATCATGCTTACTTTTAATGTTTTCTTTGTTTTGGTCTCGATAACAAGTCCATAATTGAGTGTTATAAATTTATTTGTTAATTTTCGGAAGATCAATAAAAAATACTTGCAAAATGGATAAAACAATCAGACCAAAGAGACAAAGTAGAAAAGGTTATAACTTAAACTTAATGCTACGTCTACACTTACGATACTATCGAAACTGTTTCATTTTTGTTTTTAATTTTTATGTGCTCAGTTTTTTAAAAATTCATTTGATAATGACTAGTAACTCACATTACATTTGGCGACTTCTGTTGTTCTTTTGGTAGTAAAATAATATAGTATGAAAAAATCAAAACAGGTTTTCTGCATTTGTTTAAATTTTTTTTATACCGAAATAAAAATTAGTACTCAGCTTACTGCTATTGTGGTAACTCATGTTACAACTTATTCGAGCTTTAATTTGAAATATTTTGGAAAAATGTTAGAAAAATTTGGCTAAAATTAATAATATTTTAACTTAATTTAATAATAAAAATTAATTTAATTTATTTTAATAAATATTTTTTAAAACAGAAAAATTTGGTTAAAATTATGAATATTTTAACTTTAGCCTAACATATTTCATATATTGAGAATATTTATAATTTAGAACGAAACGTTATCATCTGAGCTGTCTCAATCATCAGATTAATATAATTTGTGATATAAGAATTTTCTTTTATTAACTTGCTAGATTCTAATATGGATTCGGTTATTTACTACATCTATTACCTAGTTGAACCTTCGTTATACAATTTGTGCTATATTTATAAAAATGGTATTTATGCAATGCTGAAATCGAGCTGAATGTGCCGAAAATTGGAAAAAGCAGATACGATGATTTTCAACTGTAAAAATTTGTATGGAATCTGATATTTGGTAAAATTTACAGTTATCCGCACAGTTTTGATGCGAAAATACTGCGGCGAATACTTTCGGTTAAGAATTACTGCCATCTTTCAAATATTTTACTTTATTTAAAAACTTTTTTATGATAAAATTTTGGCACTCGTATGACTAAGGATTTCAATATTTTAGCAGATGTGGTATGCGTTCTGTGTAAAATAGAAAGTTACAAGTCAAAAATATGTTTTGTTTACTTAAAAGGACCTACCGGCGAATCAAAATTGCTTCTGTGGATTTTCTCTGGTTTGCAAAAAAAAGTATGCAGAAATAATTTTAATGTGCTTCTTTAACTTTTGAGAACCCGAACGGCGTAGGGGAAGAGTGGCATGAAAGAGCCAGTTTTAAAAAAGTTACAAAATATATAAAAATAATTAATAAAATTATAATTCTTGTACCAAAAGTATTTTCTCATTCATTTATGAACGTAATACCATGAAATATTTTCCAAAATCAACAATATTCTTGGACCTGTAGCCATTTATAAAAAAAAATGAAATTCGGCTCTTTCATAACACATGGGCATTGAAAGAGCCAACCAAAGTTTTGAAAGAGCCATCTTCTTATTACAAGACTTAACACGAAAAATAACGAATATTTTATTAAAAATATTAATTGTTATTATAAAAAGTATTGTTTTTGCAAAAACAAATTAAATAAATAAAAAAATTCAAAACTAAAAACAAAAAATAGTTAAAAAACTTAAAAATATTTTTAGCAAAAAATTAAATCGCTTTGAAGAAAATCTTTAATAATAAGACCTATTCCAAAAACAAAATAAGAGGTTTAAAACACTTAAAAACATTTTTGACAAAAATAATTTAAACTTCCTTTACGCTTCTTCATACCACCGCAACCCAGCTCTTTCAAAACATATTGTCCAAAGAAACATAACCTCAAAAATTAGTATGAAATCAAGATTTTTCCGGCAAAATAAATATGTTATTGGTAGGCCTAATATATCCATAAAATTATAGTATAATAATATTACTGTTAGTTTTAAAGGTGAAGACGTCACAAAACAAATAAAATGTTCTGAAAAACTTACTTAATGATGAAGAAATCTAAAATACGATACACCATCGTCGTTTATTATCAGTGAACTGTCAAATGTTCGAGGGTGCCATATGGCGAGTATTGCTTCTTAAAAATTATAATTTAAATAGCATTCGTATGAAAACTACCGCGTAAATCAAGACTTGGCTCTTTCATGCCACTCTTCCCCTAATCTTAATTTCGATCCGATCTACTGAGTACAAAAAGATAAGGGAGAGAGAGCAACATGGAGTTCTTTGAAACTCTCGCAATACAAACGCATAAAAAGAAAATGTGCAAATAATACGTGGCATCGGTGATAATTAAATATACTTAAAGAAATCTTCCTATGTTATTCTGTGGCACAAAAATTATGTTTTAATATTTATTTTATAAAAATCGGGCCAGTAGTTTTGCAGATTACCACATTCAGGAGATTTGCATTTCAATTTTAAATGAAAGTATAGATACAGATGTTGGAGTGATGGAGATGGAGTATTGCAAGATGTTAAAGCATGATTGTCATGTTATGAATGTTATGATTTGATGGACATGGAGTAATGGTACAGTTATTATGTATATGATGTTATGAGTACGATATGATGTTCATGGCATTATCAACTTAGCATTGTATACATCATGCTGATGATAACGCAGTTATAGTTAAGTGCATTGTTATATATAAACCATGAGTGTTTTGACTACATCGATATATCGATTAATGAAATGAAATTCGATTATTGATGAAATGTTTTTAGTGCTTAAATTTTATGGCAATTCTTATGATTATGTTGATGTTTATAGCAAAAAAAAAAATCTCATTAAGTATAATTAATTTGGAGCAAATAAAAAATAATATTTTAGCTAAAACTATAAATGGCTTGTTATTTTTTTTTTTTTTTTTTTTTTTGCACATTTATTCGAATAACCAAGAAACACAGTTATTCACTCACGCACTCACTCACACATTAACGCACATTCGTGCTGAGATCTCAAACTGAGCTGAACATGCCATTAGAGTGGCGTAGAGTAGTGCTGAGACAGCGGGGTAGAAAGGGGGCAAGAGGGGGGGGGATAAAAGATTTTCTTAAACAGCGGCAGTTTTAGATGCGTCACGTCGAAATAAATGTTCTAAATGGCAGCGTTCTAAATGTTTTTTGCTCTTTTTTCTTATTTCTTTTCTTTCCTGCGTATTGCTAGTTTGTAAAAATATTGTTTTACTCTATTTTTTTTTTGCTTTTTCTATTGCAGTAATTTTTGCTTTAGTAAGAAAGTAAGTCAGTCATACTGCTTTTAAAGCTTTTAAGCGTTGAAATCATAGCCGTATTTGTTGTACTTGTTAGCACAGTATTTTGTATTTGTTGTCGCGCTATTGTAAATATCGCATATAAACGTATGTATGTCGCAAGCTGCGTTGCGTCTGCATTTAATAGTAAGAGTCAGCTTAAGATGCCCATAAATTAGGTTGAGCTCATTCATGTTTTAGACAAAAGAAAATGTAAAATAAAATAAAAAAAATAATTTACGAGTAGAATTCTTTAAGTTTATGCAAATAAGTGTGCGTGTAAATATATTTTATGATGTCTGTATAAGTGTGTAGGCATGTGTGTGTAAGATTTACGAGTATGCGTTCGTTTTAATTTAAGTGAGAGATACAAAGATTTTTAATAAAAAATTCATAAAATCAACCCACTAAAGCGAAGATTTGGCGAACAAAGTAAATGAGTTCTCAAATGAATCGTAAATGAGAGTTTAACGCATACAATTTATGTTGGCAGCAATACATACATAAGTCAGCAATAGAGTCATCAAAGCCATACATATTTAATCAAGTTATTAAATTTTATTTTTTTAGGAGATTTTTCATGAGTTGCAGCTTTTCTTCGGTTATGCCAAAAAGAAAGCTTTTGAAAATTTTATGCACAAAATTTAAGCAGCATCAGTGCTGCTGAACAAGCTGCTAATGACGTTGTAAGCTGCAATCAAAGTTTACTTAATTACAGTTGGATTTCTTCCTTATTTTGCACAAAAACAAAAATGTCTTGAGAATTTCATAAAAGCTTCAAGAAAAAGCAAAAAAAAAAATCAGCTGTCAGTGATAAATGATGCGTTCATATAAAACTATTTGTGTGTATGCGAGCATTTATATGTATCTGTATATGTATCTAAGAATTTGTGTGAATTCTGATATATAATAAATACTTAACTTGCCACCACAAACAACAAAAGTTCGTCTTAACTGTTTATTAAGGATCAACTTTTCTTATATCCCTTATATCCTTTCAATTTATGCCCTCATTCAATTATTCATTCGTTCGTTCATTCATTCATTCATTCATTCATTGCGCCCGTCATGCATTGAAAGTCATGTTCTTGGTATTGATTGACTTTTTTTCGAGGCTGGCAGAAATGAAGCAGAAGTTTTCATTTTTTTTTCGGTTATCCTGTTTTGCTGTGTATGTGTGCTTGTATGATTTTTTTGGTTAACTGGTTGAATTAACATCGCTTGTTTGGTATTAAGTATTTAATACAAAAATAACAAAAATAAAATAATACCAATAATAGCAAGTTCTAATTTCTTAATTATTTAATGAAATAATGTTATGCCGATAGACGTTGAAATTGAAAAACTTGTCTGGCGGGGTTGGTATAAAATTTTTGTCTATAACATAAAATGATGCACTAACAATTTTAGTTTTTCTTCAGAATGTTAAGATATTAGCGGCTCAATTTAAAATTCTAAATTAATAACTTAGGACCATATTAAGCAAATTCATAAGAAATACTTCGCAAAAATTGCAAACAAACTTTTGTACCAAATTAGAGAAATTTGAAAAATGTTTATAATTCGACTAAGATATTGACTAGCAAAGTCAAATGTTTCAATCACATTTTTGAAAACTAGTATTAAAGCCCGTTTTACAATGGGTTGCATTAAAATTGCTTTAAACATTTTGGTCGGCTACCAGTTGCAGTTGAGCTAAAATTTTGAAATTTAAAATTTTATATGTTTGTGAGCTAACAAGAAGAAATTTTAAATAATACATGCAAAAAAGCTTCTAGTTTTCTGCAAAAATCACGTTGCATTTTTGCACCATTCACCAAAATGGGCATAAAAACTAGTATTGTCGTGCAATTAAATGAGGCAAATGTCATAAAGTGCTTCTTTTATATCAAATGTATAACTTTTTCTGTTTGAAAGAAACACTATTTTGTAAAAATTATAATTTTGACACATTTTGACAATTATGAAAATAAAAATTTGGTATTTTCAAGTTTCATACAAACCATCAAAACACATTTTTTTTTTGGGTAAATTTAAAAAATAGGTGATTAAATACTTTCATTGGCTTTCAGAATCAATGCTTAGCAAATTAAATACTTTTATGAGGAAAGCTTCAGGTGTCAAATGGTTAAATGTTACGTTTTCGCAACATGCGCAAAGAATGGGTTAAGTTGCAGACTATATGACAAAATTCATCTCGAATGCTATTATATTATAGTCGTCGTCAATGTGTAGTTACTGATAAATTTCAAATAAATTTTGTGTGCATACTTTCAGGCTTACAATTTGATCGTATAATAAAAGCACTGTTATAGCCAAAATGAACAGTTTGAGCGATATGAGGAGCGGAGCAAGATGCTTGTCTTTTAAGTATTAAGATTATGAGTGCATAAAAATAAGTTTTTGAGAAAAAATTTGCTTTTGATAAAATAACTCTTATTCATTCATCTCGAAAGCTTTCTTTAACCCATTTTAGTCAGCTGGTCGATTTTTCGACCACTAACGTTAAAATTAATTTATGGAAAAAATATTTAAAAATATTACCTGTTCATGTAAAATGGAAAATTTGGAAATTTATATATATTTTCTGAATTTCCATTTAACCAAATTAAGTCCTTGCAGAAAGAATTTGTAAATATTTTTAATATTTTTTTCAGAAATTAGTTTTAAAGTCAGTGGTCGGGAAATCTACCAGCGGACTAAAATGAGTTAAATTAAATTGAATGTTGATTAAAAAGCTTATTTTCTCCGCTCTTTTCAGAATTTTATTTCATATTAAACAAAAACATAATTTTTCTCAAAATATGTTGACAAAATAGGTTGAACTTGAAAGTTAATAAAAATACTTGAAATAAAAATAGAGTACAGCTTTTGGAGTTTTCGCACTTTCTCAGCATAAGCGCATTTGAAGCCTCGATCCATATTACTAAAAAAAAATTAATGTTAATCTTTATTTTTTTTGTTAATAAATGGTCGTCCTAAGATGGTGGTTCTAGCATGGTCGTCTTTTTACTAAGGTAGGGCACACTCAGAAAAAATTTTTTTGGAATATGATAAAAAAGGCATCATATTGAAAGGAAAATGTAATACCAAAATTTCCCAATTTTACCAATTTTAAAATGGTTAAAAGCTTCCATGAAAAAGAGAAATATATATAAACACATAGTTTTTAGAGATTAAGATTTTTTATTTTTGAGAAAAGAGGTGTTTTTATTGAAGAAAATACTTCTCATAGTGAAATTTTTGGGAGAGGCTCGAAATCCCCAAAAACAAAATCCCCAAACACAAAATCCCCAACTTTTTGTAAAATCCCAAAAGTAAAATCCTCAATCACAAAATCCCCAAAAACAAAATCCCCAAAAACAAAATCCCCAAACACAAAATCCCCAAAAAATCGCGGCGATTTTTAACCTAACCCAAGCTTGTTAAACTAAATTTGGGGATTTTATGTTTGGGGATTTTGAATTTGGGGATTTTGTGTTTGGGGATTTTGTGTTTGACGATTTTGTGTTTGGGGATTTTGATTTGGGGATTTTGTGTTTAGGGATATCGAGCCCAACCCGAATTTTTTATAAAAATATAGCAATAATTTTTCATATTCAATAAATTTTTCTCTATAAATGAAAATCTTTTTGTGCGAGAAAAATACTTATCGTTATAAGAGACATGAATATTTCCATTTCCCACAAGTAGAGATGGACGCGTGTCACGAATTTTGACGTGACACGACGTGTCACGACGAATCACATCGTTATCGTGAGCAAACCAATAAAAAAAGCACGAAAAATTCGCGATCAGCGACAACTTGAAGCAATTTTGGTAATTTTAAATACAAATAATAAGCTGAGAAATTTTATCAATTTTCTTTTTATAGCACTGTATCTATCTCTCTGTTGCTTCTGCTCTTTCCTGTATGCAGGTTTTACCAGAGGTACTCTAAATACACTTTTAATAAAAACTTATGTGTTTTCTTCTACCTATAAAACGTATTCGTGAGAACTCGTAAGTAAAATATGCCATCGTGATCGTGCGTGATCGTGATAAAACACTTATTTTCAAGCGTGAGCGTGCGTGATTAGAAGAAATCACTTCATGATCGTGAACCAAAAAATTATTTTTGATCGTGAGCGTGCGTGATTAGAAGAAATCACATCGTGATCGTGAGTAAAAACACTCACGCGCCCATGTCTACCCACAAGTGAAGAATTATTTCTTCGAAAATGTGAGCTTCAAATGGGCTAATGCTGCGCAAGTGTAAAAAAACTGGAAGCTGAATTCTAATTGAAGAAAATGTTATTTGAAAAAGAGAAAATTGCTATTATCGAACATAGAGAAATTTTTATCGCAGAAAGATTTTTCTGTATTTTTTTCTGAGTGCACTTACAAGGGAGATGTTCCACATTTTCTTCTTCTTCTTCGCTGTTGTTCTTCAGATATCAGAATCAAAATTCAGATTCTGCAGAAATCTTTGACTTCAATGCTGGAGAGCATGTGTTCCTATCAAGCAGTGCCCCGAAAGTACTCCAACTAAAACGGAGAAGTTACACCAATGCTCTTTGACTTTGCGAAGAGAATTTCTTCAGTATTGGAGTTACCTTTCTTCTCAGCGAGAATGAGCGTTCCCTTGGTAGCCAAATTATATATATTCTGACTTGCACAGTCATCTGCGGTTCTCGAATGAGATCTATGATATAAGATCTATGATTCGAATGAGCATAGAGCATTTAGAGTTGCTTGAATATCTGAGAAGCTGAATATGTCTGTATATGAGATGCTTTTTTGGCGGAGTTGTAGCGCGTCCGCTTGTATCGCCAAGACTTCCGCTTGATAAACGCTGCAATGTTCAGGGAGTCTGAATATTTAGGCAAAATTATTTGTAAAATGTACTCTGAGTTTGTTCAAATCAAATGAAAACTCTGTCTCGCTCCGGAGGTACTTTCCGTAAAAGTGGTAGGTGCAATTGTAAAAAAGTGAGAGTAAAAAGTGCGCACTATGAATAACAACGGCGGGAAAAAGCGTCTTGATATCGCATGCAAAAGCTTAACCAGCTTCAGCTTTCAAACCGATTCAGACATGCAAGCAGACAGGCAGCGTGAACAAGCGAGATAAATAGCTATTTCTATCTCGTTTGTTCGCACAGATTTCAGCCTGCCTGTCTACCTGCCTGTCCGAATCGGCGTTTACTCTGCACACAGCCTTAGGCTGTTGTTGCTTATGATCACTGATATAGAAAGTAGTTTTCTATGCCTCTCCTAAAAACTAAAAATCTCTGCAAATTTTAAAACATTTTATCATTAAATGAATTGGTTTTGTTGACTAAAATATGTTTTAAATTTAATTCGTTGATGTTTGAGCATTTTTTATGACTCCTGAGAAGCCAAGAGCTTTGGAGACTTTCTCAACGCAGATTTACTATCTAAGTTATTCTGTTGGGATTTTCTTCAGGGACACGAAGTAGTAGTAAAACACTCTCTGAGCTTTAAGCAACGAGCAACAAAAGTAACTGTTCTACAAAAAAAAATTTAAATCACCAAAAACTGCTTTTAAAACTTTATGTATTTACTTTTAACAAAACACACAAAAAAAAAAAAACAAAACATCAACGAACAACTTAAATATTTTGAAAGCTAAAAATGTGTCAAGAGCTTTATTATACTTTATTGTGCTTAAATTCTGTTTTACTTTTGCTTTATGCTTGCATTCTACAGCTTCTTTTTAGCGACCAACAAAAAAAAAAAAAAAAAAAAATACAAAAAAAAAACCAAAAAATAAAAAACTAAATCCTTTTAAAATTAAATTTTGTGCTTTGAAACAGAGTCTTTGTGTGTTATACAACGGGTGGTGAGTGTTTGTATGTGTGTACATTGTGTGCTGTGTGTTTGTATGTTTAAGCTAAACATAGAGATTGAGAGTTAGTGTCAATACTTGACTTTAGTATTTTAATTTTTTTTTTTAACTTTAAGCATCTGCTTGAGTGGATTTTTTTATACTTTATCGCTGTTATAAAAAGAAAACCTTCAATTAGAGATTAAGTTTTGACTTGCACTCGCTCTCTCTCTTTCACTCTCGTGTTCTTATTTTACTTCTTATGTTCTTGTAAAGCTGAGGCTTTACAGCTTATTTTATTATGCAACATATTATTATTTGGGCTGTTATAGAAAAAAATCAATGAATTTCAAAAGTATTGAAGAACAGCTTTCCTAAGCTTTAAGCTGGTTATAGTCTTTGTTTTGTCATAATGTAGAATAATTTAATTTCTTCAATGTTGTGCGTCTTTGGCTTTAATTTTTTTCACAGATTTTCTTTTTCCGCAACCATTTTGTTGCGTAAACAAAAAACTTGAAATAGTCCTGCAAGTTTGCCTGCATTTTGTCTTGCTTGTTTAGCTTCTTAACTTATAAACCTATGTTACATCTATGTTTGCTTGCTTCTTTGCCTTCTCTCTCTTCGCCTTTATCTTGCTCTCGTTTTGTCTCGTATGTCTTATAATCTAGTCTATCCTGTCTAATTGAATTTGTTTGAAAAATCAATCAAAACTTTTTTGAGACAACTTTGCCTTATACACACAAGCTTTATACACTCAAACTTACACACACACACACACACACACACACATACTTAAGATTTATACTCACATACATACTCTAAGAACATTTGTATGATCATCTATTAAGACGTCCTCTTGTTCATAAACTCCGCAGCATAAAACCTCTTAATAACTTTTGACGTTAGCTTCCTTGAACCTGGAATGAGAAGCAGCTGGATGTCAGCCAGCAACAAGATTTGCCACTTGTCTTCTTCTGTTTCTTCTTCTTCTTCTGCGTCTGCAAATTAAAGCAAACATTTATCGAGCTGCCATTTACTTACGTTGGTCTGTCTTGCCATAGAGTGCTGCAACAGGGCATGTTTGTATGTAGATTGAAGCGCACATATACACACTCACTCTTATTTACATCCGCTGAAGATGGTCTATGATACACTTGAAATATTAAGTTGGTAAACTTTGGCATTTGCGGCTGAAATAACAACTATTTGAATATTCATGAAATAATATAGCTTATGACGCCATTTTTCACAAAATAACTTGAAAGGACAAGATATTTACATCAAATAGAAAATTTGAGAATTTTCAAAACTTTCATAATTGTTAAATAGTCTGCAAAGTAGAATTAATTTACGCTGCTAACTGAGTGGCGTGAGAGCCATCGAGCCTTGACAGGCCGAGTTCAATCCTCATGTCTGACAGAAAGTTTTTTTATTATAAATATATTTTTATGATCGGCCATCATCTTCCTTCAGACAATAGCATACCTCAGAGAGTAGACAATGTCATTTAAAGTCTTAAGAATATGAACCTTAGCCCTTCGGAATCGTCATAAAACATGTAGATTCAGTTCTCGATAAATGATGTAGAAACATTTAAATAGTTAGACTTGGAATTATGAAAGTTTGTTCTTTAATGGCAGTCATATAAGATGCTGCCACTTTGTATTTTAAATTTTCTTAAGATCAAGATTTTCTCAAGGCTACTCAAGAACACTATAATTAAAAATTTAAAAAATTATGAAAGAATCGTACTGTAATTACAGTAATTATTATAATAATAGAACCAAATAATATAAAAAGAAGTAAGTATGGCAACCATTGCTGGAATTCGCTATTTATAATTTTAACTTTCTGACTACAGATTCCTAATCAGCGTTCCCAAGGACCCTTTTCTACTAATTTTAAGTAAATGTGAACTGATGTTATACATTACTCCGCCTGGTGGTGATGATGATAAGCCACTAGCCTGTTCCAAGAAAAGAAGGAGGGTTGTGTCATGCGTATTTGGACTATGTATGTCACGTAAAAAGATAGGTTGCCATGAGCACTCGCTTTGTGATGTAAAATCATGGAAGTGGTTTTGTACCTGCGTATCTGTAGCAAACGATATAAAACATACTGTAAGCACGGGGATTGTCATTAAACCTGCTTTAGCAACTGATAAATGCTGGCATGAATAAAAATCTGATATTCTCATTGGGTGTAAGAGAATAAGTGATGATAACTAAATAAAAATTCCAACGATAGGGGCTATATATGCTAAGAATAAAAATTGGTTAAAAAAGAATGGTCATAATGGAGGTAAAAATTGGAAGTATTAAAAGGATATTCGAAAGGATAAAGGATCTTCCTTATATTCACATCATGGATAGCTGCAATGGTTCAGCCGTGATGGTCACAATTACATACGCACCAGCGATAAGAATATACTTTGAATTTACTGAAATTTTTTCTTTAGGAATTTGTTACGGTAAATTTTTGTATGACAATGTATACATGTTAGACCGTTTTTTGGTTAAATCGGGTATGAGAATTTCACATCTGGCGTTAGTTTTGCCATAGCTGTGAACGTTTTTAAAAAAAAAAATTTTGAAAAAATTCCTATAGAAAAAATTCACAAAATTGAGGGTGCGATGGGGTAAAGTGTACCCCCAGTCCCCTTTTTCGCTTGAAAATCGCTTGAATTTTTGCCTGCATACAAATCGACCCAGCCTAATGGAGGTGGATTGAATTTAACCTCAAATTAAATGTCCACAATATGATACTATGGTTGTCGGATTAGAAATGCTTTTACCCAAATGATGAACGGCGCCTTATCAGAGCACGGTATAAGTTTTGAAAACATGATTTCCATAGGGCACTAGTCATGCCCGGAAAATAATTAATTTTTATATGGCGGTATTGGCGATCGAATTCTGCATGAAATGATTGAAACGAAGGGTTACTCAGTAGAAATCTTGGGTGTTGAGTGCCTGGAAACTGGTCGATAAATTTAATTGTATTCCTAAACCCATTGGACTTGAGAAAACAGCTCCTAATGGATATGTCGGCCCTATGATCCTGCACACCGGCAAGTTCGATGGACGTGAGTCCTGAGAACGCGTCTTTTAAGAGTTGATTTCGACAGTCCATGACTCCTCGTCAAGGGGCAAATAAAATAAGACCGAAAAGTAGGTGTCTACTCTAAACACATTGGGTCTCATGTTATACATATATAGAACTAGCTGAACCCTCATCCCCTTCGCCAGGCGAAATTTGTTTACACCTTCCACTCGTTAAAACAAATGTTTTCACACTCATTTACTTAAAATTGGTACAATTTGCAGATGTTTTCCGACTCGGGAGCAAGCAACATTTCGACTAATAGATTGATTTATCATCATCATCAGCGAATTCGTAAAAATAAAGTAATTAAGGTGACAAACCCTGATCAAATATTACATAATTTTAAAGTATAAACAACGGATACGGTTCTAGGAACCCATTTCTAGCTAGCTTTCGTCCAGCGCCATGTTGAAAAATAAAAAATTAAGTGGCAATCCTTTGGCAAGCAAATACATAATTTTTCAATTCTGATAACGAATTCAGATTTAGTGACCTATATTTAACCAAGACTTCGTTCCAGCACCAAATTGTAGAAACTAAAACAAAATTAGGTAGCAAGTTGCTACTAGCAACCCAATTTTTTTGCCTTTAACCTTCGCAACATTTCTAAACATGATGATAAAGAATACAAGAAAAAGTGCAGATACCTTCGATTATATGTGATTGCGTCTGTAACAAATTCCAATACCCTAGTACCCATATTAGCCGAGATATAGTGTTTTATTTATACACTTTTTCTCCTCTGTGCTTGGAAATTATCCTATACTCAGAAAAAAAACCTCTCTTTTTCTCCGATGAAAAATTTTGAGAATGAATAAAGTTTTCTTTATTTTGATAAAAAGTTCACTATGCAAAGTAGTTTTTTTTAAAAAAAAACAAATCTTTTCTCAAAAATGAAAAATTCTTCTTCTCTTAAAATTATATATTTTTATATATTTCCCTTTTTCATGGAAACTTTTTACCATTTTAAGGGAATTTTTAGGATCACATTCAAAGAAATGTATTCTCTGGAGCGAAGTCTAGACCAGGGGTGGGCACGAGTTCCCAAATGGGCTGCATTTGCCCACCGTCTATACCATTTTTCTCTACACGGTTAAAAATCTTGGAGTAAATTTTAAACTTTTTTGGATTACATATAGGACACGACCAAAAAAAGATTACTTTTTAATCCAATGAAAAGTTTTAAATTTTCCAATCCAAAAAGGATTTATTTTTAATCCGCAAAAAGTTTAAAATTTTTTAATCCAAAAAGGAATAATTTTTATTCCACAGAAAGTTTCAAATATTATAATCCAAAAAGGATTAGATTTTAGCCCAAAAAACTTTAAAATATTGTAATCCGAAAAGGATTAATTTTTAATCCACAAAGGTTTAACATTTTCTAAACTGTAGTAGGCGGTATGTGACAGGGCAACGTCTGCGCTGGAATACTAATGCTTCTATAATTTTGGAGAAAAACATTGATTGTCATAACAGATTTTAGATTCAACGTCAGCATTAAATTATTCGTATAATGCATATACATAATGCTTACACATTTTTAAGTTGAAATTCATTCAATTCATTCATTAATTCATTAAATTCATTTGATGTAAATAGGGTTTTTCACTCTCAACATGTACTGATCATCAATGGTTTTCCGTTTTGACTTACTTAAATGTAAATAAATAATCCAAGCATTGAGCAATAATGCAACTCTTAAGGAACGAGTATGTTATACAAAATCTTATATACGTATATAATAAAGTTCTTATATTGCCATGAACTTCACTATTTATACATTAAGGGTATTCATGCAAATAGGCAATGCCTTATAAATGGTATAAGCCGTATAAGTTTATCAGCCTTATAAATGAACTGCATGGAGAACCGTTTGCACAAACGAGACATATTTGTTCTACGATTTAAGGTTGGAAAAAATATTACAACACTGGTTTTCATGTAAGCATGCTCATTGACGTAACATTTTTTCGTTTCGTTCCTTTTCGTTTCGTGTCGTAAGTGAGCATCAGACTTTAGGTGAGCAATCGATCTGGCAAACTTATACCAGCAATCAGCTGTTTATAGGCATGCTGAAAGTTGACTGTTAAAAAGTTAACAGCTGACATATCTCTGCAAATGCACAATCGATTTAAGGGGACGTTCACACAATCTGCCTGATAAAAATAACTAATTGCCCAATATATTAGATTGCTGCTTTGCATGAATACCCTTAAACACTGTTGAATGTTATAACATGTTATTATGTTAATGTTACTTGGTTCAGATTTTATTCGAAATTTTGTTTCATTTATTTTATAAATTTTAATAAACTTAATTTAATGAACTTCGGATGCTTTAACAATTATATTAAGCGTAAATTTCGCAGTAGTAGTAGTTTTCAAACTTAGGTAACATAAACACTATTTCCTGAAAATATTACCTTAATGTAAATTTGTAGTCCAAAAATAGTCTTAAACTTAAACTTTTTCGGATTAAAAAAAATTAAACTAATGTATGGTATAGAAAATAGTACTTTTTGGATTAAAAATTCCTTTAAACCAAAGTTTAGATTAAAAACTAGTCCAAAATTTTTAAACCGTGCAAATATGATGCTTTGTCTATCATATTCCGAGAAACTTTTTCTTAAGTGCAACTTAATAAATATTTGCTTTAAGAAATATTATTATGTTATTTTTTAATAAATTTCAATTTATTCAGTTGCCCCGTAAAATGTTTCAAAATCCCGTTTTTGCGTAAAAATTCCGCATTTTTCCCGTATCGCTGGAAATAATTCTGGTAACACTAATGTCAGGTATGGAATCTGAATTTTATAAAGATTTCTGGGTAGATATCAAAGTATTGAAAGTGTTCTTGAGAAGTTTGATGCCAAACAAACCAACGAGTTGGGTTGCACCTTCCTTCCATACAACCCAAATTTATAATATTGAATAGCTTTCTAGCCGAATTTTTGGTATCGAATTGGTTTTGAAGTAAAAGAAAGGGTCACAGAATATTGAAAATCCGAAAGGAGTTACTATTTCTTGATGTCTTGCTACTGGTAAACTGGAACAGTCCTCATTAGAACTATTTGTTTTTGTTTTTTAAATTTCTTAGTATGATTCTTGCCAAACCTGTTAAAAACAAAAATATTATAACAAGGTTATTAAAAAGCTGTTCAATGAACTGTTTGCATAAATATCCCTACATCCTGAATTAAAAATATGCAACCTTTTTTGTTTTTTTTTTTCTTATGATATTCTTATGCTAAAATAAGCTGTCAGCATTATCATTATAAAGTCATGCCCTCTTAATACTTGAACCTTCATATATTTGAATCTCATCTCTTTGAACCTTATTTAAAAATAATAGCTTAACATATGTTTTTTCTGTTTTTTTATTTTTAGGCAGTTTTTTCTAAAAGCATTAAATTAACATTAAATTTTCACACATTGTTTGTTCTTTAGCTTATTTTTGGTTTGAGTGTAACCTTCTTTGTTTGCTTGTCTAAACAAATGCTTTTTTCATTTGCATAAAACATGCCAATCAGCAAGAATGAAGAAAAATAATATTTAGTCTTATTTATAGCTTATTCGTATTTAAATTTGTTTTATGATTTTAATTTTCTTTACGAATGTGTTTTTTTTATTTTTCTGTTTTTTTTTTTACCTATGTTTTTTGTTCATTTTTGTTCTCCCTGCATATATTTGCAAAAAACTTTTGCTTTTACTTGTGCTGCTGGTCTTTTTACAGTATACGGTTAATTTTAAAATTTATTAAAGTGTCATGCAGTGTTTTTGTGTGCAGTGTAAGCGCAGGGTTAAAAAGTTTGTTTATGTCACAGACGTAGAATAATATTAATAGACATGCATTGTTTGTTGTTGGTTCACTTCTACAAACTATCGATCAAGCTGTTGAAAGCGTCACCCACTCCAAGCCAACGTCATCAACACTTACACTCAGCCCGCTGCCTGCCCGCTATGCTTCATATTCGAGTCTAGAGGGTAGTATTGACTGTCTGCTTGCCGCATGCTATCTCCCTTTGTTGCCCTGTTGAAGTTTCTTGTCTCATGCAAATGTGGTTTTTATGGTGATTTATTGCCAGCATAAGGTGCAAATTGAGACATGCTATGTTTTTTTTTTGTTCTCTTTTTTTGTTTTACTTTGCTCTGGCAATGCTGTGCAAAACTTTCTGTTCGTTCGTTTGTGCGTACGTTCGTTGACAAGCAGTGGCATAGGTAATGATTATAAAGAGCTTTATTATCAAGACTATTACAGTGCGAGTAGGAGATCTCTCAAAAGTTTCGTCATAATGTTTTAGCATTAAATGAAAATAAATCGTTTATGGAATATTTAAATTTTATTCAGTAACAAAAAAAAAAAAAACACAAAAGAGCATAAAAGTAAGTAGATAAAATAGATTTATTTTAGCCGATGAGGGTATAATAAGGAACATATGTGTTCTATATATGAAAGAGTTTTGGGACAGTTAAAATAGCTGTTTTACTTTTTTGTTAAATATGCCGTTTCAATGACTTTAAAAATACTGATTTTAAACGGTGGCACGGCATGGCACCGGCCGCAAGATTTTTTGCAAGGTCTGTACTTTTCGTGCGTGAAAAGTTGATTTAAAGGCAAAGAAGACGAAAAAAAGAAAGAAAATTGTAAAAAGGCAATTGTTAAAAAAAAGAATTTAAAGCAGATGCATATTTAAAAAGATGAATTTTGAAAAAATGTGAATTTTGTAAATGATGAATTTTAAAAATATGATTTGGCAAGGCGAATTTCGATACGGGGAATTTTGAAAAGGAAACTTTATGTGCCCAAAATTTCATGTTCATATTCTTATCTTATCCAGTGTATGTCCTGTCGAATAGTAGTGTTCGAAAGTCATTTTGTATGCGAAGTATGAGTGGTCAACTATCGGCTTATTCCAAACATATCCATACCAAAATATACACGGTTAAAAATCTAGGGCTAAATTTTAATTTTTTTTGGATTACATATAGGACACGACCAAAAAAGATTACTTTTTAATCCAATGAAAAGTTTTAAATTTTCCAATCCAAAAAGGACTTATTTTTAATCCGCAAAAAGTTTAAAATTTTTTAATCCAAAAAGGAATAATTTTTAATCCGCAGAAAGTATAAAATATTATAATCCAAAAAGGATTAGATTTTAGTCCAAAAAAGTTGAAAATATAAAAGGATTACTTTTTAATCCACAAAGGTGAGAACTCGTGAGAAAAAAAGGTAAAAGATAATTCTCATATTTCATAAGTCTACGAAGAAAAGTTATCCTTTGACCTCCATAAGCATGTATATTAAAAAAAAGTTCTCAAACTTAATTTATGCTAAATTTTGCATATTTCTATACGAGCTAAAAAAAACGTATTTTTTTGTCGCGTACTTTGAACTAATTTGTACTAAATCTTGCCAATATTTTATATTTTATAAAATGTAGCACTCTTTCATCGCGTTAGAACTTTTAAAATACATATTGGTTCTTTTTGTTTCTTTCTTGTTTTTCTAGTAATTAAAACCGTGCGAATGTCGCGTCCGTGCCAATGGCTTTTCAGCTGAAAAGCTACATAATATTCAGCTTTTCGCCATAGAAGAACTGTCAAATAAAGAGCTGCTTGTCGTTGGCTTTTCGGCCAAAAGGCCTTCATGTGAACATATTATTATATTGCCATAAACTTCACTATATATACATTAAGGGTATTCATGCAAATGGGCAATGCCCTTATAAATGATATCAACCGTATAAGTTTATCAGCCCTATAAATTAAATGTATGGAGACCCGTTCACACAAACCATATATATCACAAACCAGCAATCAGCTGTTTATACGTATTCTGAAAGTTGACTGTTAACAAGTTAACAGCTGACATATCTCTCCAAATGCACAATCAACTGATAAAAATAACTGATTGCCCAAAATACAAGCTTGCCGCTTTGCATGAATACCCTTATTATGTATTCAGAAACACTGCTCAATGTAATAATGAATATAATTATATTTTGGTTCAGATTTTAAGAAACAATTTGTTTCATTTAATTAAAAAATAAACTTCGGATGCTTTAACAACATTAACTATTATATTTAGCGTAAATTTCGTAGCAGTAGTAGTTTTCAATCTTAGGTAACATAAATAATTTTTCCTGAAAATACTACATTAATGTAAATTTGTAGTCCAAAAATAGTATTAAACTTAAACTTTTTTGGATTAAAAACAAATTAAACTTAAGTATGGAATAAAAAATAGTACTTTTTGGATAAAAACTAGTCCAAAATTTTTAACCGTGTAATAACTTATATAAAGATACATATCCAAACTGAAACTCATGACGATATCTCTTTTTGTTTCATTTGAAATAAAAAGGGAAGTTCAAATTGTATTGAAGTAAGGCGAGTCAGTGAACTTAACACCCCAATTTTTAAAATTTTTCTTAACCCTTTCAATGGATTTGTCCTTTATATTGGACACTTCGGAAAAAAATATTTTTTTTTTCCAACGTCTTTTCTAAAATCAAATAGGTTGGTACTATGAAATGAAGTTTTGCCAACGTGACAAAAATAATTTTAGGAAGATAAATAACGCTTAACTTAGTTAGATTTTCGATTTTATGCCCAACAGTAGCCTTCAATTTTTTTATATCGCGTGTTAATAAATTTTGCAAAAAAGAAGTGATTATTGTGATTAGTGTGCAAAGTATAATTTTTTTTTATAATAACATTTGCATAAATAACGCATTTGCATTTGTCTCCGGCTGTTTTAGTTGAACTAAAATATTATAATACAACGTTATCATGGTTTTGTCCATTATATTAGACAGCCTGCCAAAAGCAAAGCAGGTCATGAGGGATGTTTTTTAATCTTTTTATTGCTTAAATGATGGGAATATAAGCTCAAAAAAATTGTCCACGATTATTCTAGGCCAGCCATTGAAAGGGTTAACTAGCTGTCATAGAACCACTTCTTCTATTTTTTCCCAAAAAAAGGTATTGTGCCATCTTATTTTGTGCTGTGTTATGCCTGATGTTCAGATGTAGTATGAAAGGTGAGAAATGAGGGTTGATCTGAGAAGAGAACGTAATCAAAATTCAAACAAATTAAAATATAGTTTTGTGAGCTTGACAGGACCCAGGACAAAAATTTTTAACCGTGTAATAACTTATATAAAGATACATATCCAAACTGAAACTCATGACGATATCTCTTTTCGTTTCATTTGAAATAAAAAGGGAAGTTCAAATTGTATTGAAGTAAGGCGAGTCAGTGAACTTAACACCCCAATTTTTAAAATTTTTCTTAACCCTTTCAATGGATTTGTCCTTTATATTGGACACTTCGGAAAAAAATATTTTTTTTTTCCAACGTCTTTTCTAAAATCAAATAGGTTGGTACTATGAAATGAAGTTTTGCCAACGTGACAAAAATAATTTTAGGAAGATAAATAACGCTTAACTTAGTTAGATTTTCGATTTTATGCCCAACAGTAGCCTTCAATTTTTTTATATCGCGTGTTAATAAATTTTGCAAAAAAGAAGTGATTATTGTGATTAGTGTGCAAAGTATAATTTTTTTTTATAATAACATTTGCATAAATAACGCATTTGCATTTGTCTCCGGCTGTTTTAGTTGAACTAAAATATTATAATACAACGTTATCATGGTTTTGTCCATTATATTAGACAGCCTGCCAAAAGCAAAGCAGGTCATGAGGGATGTTTTTTAATCTTTTTATTGCTTAAATGATGGGAATATAAGCTCAAAAAAATTGTCCACGATTATTCTAGGCCAGCCATTGAAAGGGTTAACTAGCTGTCATAGAACCACTTCTTCTATTTTTTCCCAAAAAAAGGTATTGCGCCATCTTATTTTGTGCCGTGTTATGCCTGATGTTCAGATGTAGTATGAAAGGTGAGAAATGAGGGTTGATCTGAGAAGAGAACAAAATCAAAATTCAAACAAATTAAAATATAGTTTTGTGAGCTTGACAGGACCCAGGACTATCGAGTTCGAGTCCTGAGCAGTTCATGGTTATTTAGAAATATTAATTTCCTTGATCATTTCTAATCAACTAAAATAAATTATAATTTCTAACCTTTATATTTTGGAATTTCCTTCTTTTTCTTCTCGTATTTGAACTCATTTTTTGACCTAATCAGACTTGACTGACTAGGTGTAACACCTGAAATAAAAGAACGTCTGCTATGAATGTTTGTCAAGTAAATTCTTATGTCCTTCATTTGCCTTTTTGCACTATTTACTTAGTCAGATCGCGTTTAATAGGACATTCAATGAAGGGATGGCCGTTTAAAAAAGCGGAAAAAAGGTCTTGAAACCAACGAACCTGTGAAATTGATATTTCAATTAAAAATTTCTAGCTTTAATCTATTTAGCCGAAAAAATTTTCAAAAACTCATCTTTTGGTATTAAGCCACCCTGTTTTGAATTATGAATTTTTTAACCCTTACTTAGCTGGCTGGGATCATTTACAACAATTGATTTTGTATTTTGACATAAACTATACATTTTTGTGCTATTATGATATCTTTTTTAACTACCTTAATAAAATTTTGGGATTATGGTAAAGTTTGTTCGGTCAAAAAAAAAGCCTTTTTTTAATTTTTGAAGTGAAACTTCTTTGGCGGCGAGTGAAATTTCAAGGTCTCTTATTCGTGACGCTAGGCTAACTTTTTCAATTCATATGAAAATTTTCAAAAAATGATATCTGCTAGCGAGAATTGAACCCTGGCTATCTATGTTGATCGTTGCTCAAGAGTCGGAAGCTCTACAATTACGCCACATGTGCACATGATAAACAGGCATCATGTACCCGTAACGTTAATTTTCATCCTAAAAGTATGCACGAAAAACTTTATATTATAACATATTGTTTTTTTAGATATATTTTGAAAATAACATCATAATACAAAAGTTGAAGAATATATAAAAAAAAATTTAGTTTAGTTCTCAGCTAGTGCCTTGAACAAATTTTCTTTTGCAGTAACTACGATTCCTCAGCACTGGATTGTATGAAATCAAAAATCAATTGTTATGATTAGTCAATAAATTTATATCTCAATTGACGCCGAGTTTTTTTATTTTCTCAATTTTTTTAATTTTTTGCATCATTCTAAAGCTGAAATGCCAATTTTTTGACAATAAAATCGACTTGTTCGTTATTGTAAGAAAGAAAATTTTATAAAACTCGACGCAACTTCAAAGTTACATACAAATGTATGAAGCATATGTGCACAAATTTTTAAAACGATCGGTTTTCACCGACTTTAAACATTACATATTTGAGAAAATCGGTTCAAAGTTTTGTTCACTGGCATAACTGAGTTGGAGCAATAGTTTTTAAAACTATCATAAATCCGCGATACCAGAGAAGTGTGCCGAGTAATGATTAAAAGCTTATATTTCATCGGTGAAAATAAAAGAATTAAAATGGAAATGGTTTTTCATAAACCGAAACGAAATTCAATTAACGAAGCTTTATGCAAGTGTTAGCGAAGCTTTTGGTAGGACGGCATGCTGTTACATCTTTAACGCATAGCATAACAATTGTTGTAACATACAATTTTAGTCAAATTTTTCTAAAAAATTCGATTTCTCTTTTTAAGTGACACAAACGTTAAGTGAATGAAACTTACCTTAAGGAGGGACATATCATTCGCGGCAGAGAAAACAGACCTTTTTTTAAAAATGCATAACTCAAACAAAAATTTTTCTTAAATTAAAATTACAAGAAAAAAAATTAAAAAAAAATATATTTGTTACTCCAACATAGTTTTATACACTCAGAAAAAAAAGTACATTAAACAACCGTAAAATTAACATTTTTAGTTGACAAAAGTCGTCCGACATTAAAAAATGTTAAAATTGATATTATCCTAATGTACTTTTTACATTACGAAACCTACATTTAAAAATGTATAACTGTCACATAATAATGTTATTTTAACACTTAAAATATCAAAAAGTATCAGTAAATTAATGCAGATAAAAAAAAATGTATTGAAAAATAATTTGCCACGAGTGGGATTCGAACCAGGGCTCCGGACATCCAAAGCCACACTCTTAACCTGTGTGCCACGGTCACCTGTATGTCTTAACGGCTCAGCTCTTAAATAAACATTACATCTGCTTGTTGTTGACATCTACATTTATAATGTTAAATGGATTTGAAGTACTATCAATTTTACAGTAAAAAATGATGAACTAAAAACATTTTAAATGTTATTTTAACATTAAGAATTGATATTGCAACGTGAAACATTACATTATCAATTTGATATTTTTCTTATCAATTCAACACAATACATGTTAACTTTACATTTTCTTACGTATAATCCACATTTTCTGATTTACATTGGAAATAACATTAAAAAACGTTAATTTTACATGGCAGCTTTTTTCTGAGTGTAGAGCTCCAAACTGACGGCAGAGAAAAAACCGGTGTCTCGTGGTTGCAGCGCTGGGAGTCGCAAAAGTTTTCCGATCTGGAAAAAAAAATTACTTTTAAATCTTAACAAAATTGGTTATCGTACACAGAGAAAAAAAAAGTACTGCATTTTCTTTTAAATTTAATGTAATTTACTTTTCAAAGCTATTTGAAAGGAATCTGCTTTACTGTAAAAGAAAACTTAAAGTAATGTTCTTTTCATTTTCTTTTTGATGCTACAAAATGAAATCGTTGCTTGCCGATGATGCACGAATGAGTAATAACACATGATGCTCGGTTGTGAGCATGATACAATAAAACTTATTTTTTATAAGATATATACAATATTTCACAATGGCTCAGTGGAAGCGTGCTAGAATGTCACGCGGAAGACGTGGGTTCGAATCTTGGCTGTGGAAGTACCAACAATTTTAATTAAATTATTGAAATTCTAATTTTATTTCATTAACTGCTTCGTCAAATATAACCGTCAAAATAAGTTTTACTTAAAAACCATTAATTAAAAAAAAAAAAATAATATTTGGTGTTCTTGTTGGGGATTGAACCCAGGTCAATCGAGTTACTAGATTCGAACGCCAGCACACTCGGCTAAACTTGAACTTCCAAAACAAAGATAAAATTTCATTAAATTCGATATTTTTTCGTTTCAAGCAAAAATATTTTTAAGTTGATGACAACTGAATATTCAAAGAATTTATTTTCATTTAAAAATTAAAAGACAAGTCATTAGAATCAATGCAGCTTTCTTTATAAATAAGACTCAAAACACTTTCTTTTAGTTAAAAAAAAATTTTTGCCGGCTAGAAATCGTGCACATTTACTTTAAGTTTGAAAGTTGTTTTTTTTTAATTTTAATGTAATTTTGTCTCAGTGTATGACAGGATTTTTTTTTTAATTTTATTTCAATTTTTGGTGATGCTCCAAATTTGAAAGTGTGTTTTTTTCAAAAAAAATATTGACTTTAAAAATTCATAAAAAATCGAAAAAAAATTTTGAAAAAAAAGCTCGTGTCATACGAAAGCGAATCAAGTTTAAAAAATACACACAAAAAAAAAATCGTCAAAAGCTGAACCCGCTAGTGCCACAACCAGTACGAAAAACATGGTTTCGAGATAATCGCATTCAATGTTTGTGAACAAAGAAAAATGCAAGGAAAAATTAAAATGCGCTTTCACTAATCCGGCTGTAACTTTTGAACCCGTAGGAATTTTTCCATGAATTTTTTCTTAGAATCTTAAGAATATTAACTTAAATACAAAATTATAAAAGAAAAAAGAACTTTAAAAAAACGGCCCATGTCATGTCCGCCGTTAATAAAATCTTATGTGTTAGTTGGTTTAACTTTCGAAGCATTTAACTAACACTCTAATATTTCTTGTACTACACTTTGAAAAGCACTGAATAGTTTTATAGTCACTTTGAAAAGTCAAAAATTATATAAATATAACAAATCATTTTTTAACTTTGTAAAGGGCAAAAATATTTTTTTTTTTGCAAGTGCGAATGTTTTAAAAACGACTCACTTATAAAAGCCGCAAGCAAACAAAAAGGTCGCAAG
The DNA here is from genome assembly GCA_958299015.1 of Tetanocera ferruginea. Taxonomy (NCBI): domain Eukaryota; kingdom Metazoa; phylum Arthropoda; class Insecta; order Diptera; family Sciomyzidae; genus Tetanocera; species Tetanocera ferruginea. Next base: position 23,419,578 of record OY282640.1, read on the forward strand.
CGTTACAATTTCTAAACGTCTGCGAAAAAGTTACTTTTGCCTCACTGTCATTATTTTAGGTTCAAAAACTTTACCCCAAACGACAAAAAAAAGCACCTGCAGGCTTACTTTTTGGCAGATAATTTTAACAATTTATTTAGTAATGTTTATTTTTATAAATCATAAATTTAAAAATAAACAAGTTATCAACGATTTTCTTTCCTTTATAAGTGCCTTTCTGTTTATTTTAAGAATAAGCATCAAAAGCAAATTTAAATGAAAAACCTAAACATGTTTGTTAAGTACGAGTAAAATTAAAGTCTTTGATAATAAAATGTAAAATATTTATAATAAACTTAATTTTCTTAAAATAAAATAGCTCAAAATAAAACCTCTTCAGCACAAAATATAAACTTATGTTTTCTCTTTCTCTTTCTCTCTTTCAGGTAAGTGCAAGTGAAGAACTTAAATGGTAAAACGTCAGAAGCTTTCAAGCACAAGAAACCAAAGTAAAGTATATAATAACAAAAACAACAATACCAACAACAACAACATCCAAGAAATTAACTGTCAGCACAAGGTTTATTTTTGCTCTCTTATGATTTGCTTAAAAAGAATGAGAAAAAAAAAATGTGGCATTTCCGGTAAACAAACAAGGTCAACAGGCAGCATACACTCATAAACGCACACACACACATGCATGTGACAGCACTAGCTCATGGCTGAGTCTAGCAATATGCTTGCAGCCCTGGCATTACTTGTAGAGAAAAGCACTTTATTAAAAAATATTAAATTTAAAACTTTTTCTGCCGCGAAAAATTGCATTACGTACATATATTTTGCATATAAACATTATGAGGTTGTCTGGGTAACTACCGACTTGTATGTGTGTAGAAGAACTTTATACAAATCTTCTTTATTTTTTTCTTTCTATAATTTTTATTTTATTATTGCAAGAGTTTTAGTATGCATGAAAGTGTCGATGCATGTATGTGTGGATGTGGTAGTGTATGTGTGTGAGAGAGGTTTTGTAGAAATAAGCTTGAAAGCAACGAGCTGTTATAAATAGTTTCAGCAACATAACGCTAGCAAGAATTGTGGCAAAGTGGGCGGCACAAAAGTGGGCGTTTTATAAATGCACGAACAATTTACAAGCAGCGTATACAAAACGATAGTGACTCAAACGGCATTTAAAAACACACACAAACACACGCATACACAGACACCGACACATTCAGTTGTACCGTTAAACTCAACGTTGCGCTATAAAGTACAACAAAGCCAAAACAAAACCAGGCTTCCGTTAACTGTTACAGTTACGTTATGCTTGCATAACGTTATACAACATAGCGTGCTATAACGTGACGTTCCAAGCGATATAGTTACACGGCAGAGAAATGTCAGGTTTTTTTTGGTTGTATGTGTAGAGGTTGAGCATAAATGTAGCCGTTAAATCAAACACACAGGATATGTTATTAAATTTTATTTAAACAGAATGCATAAAAAAATAAACAAATGAAATGAAAGCAGGAAAAAAACAAATTTAAACAACTACAACAACAACAAAAAGCGCAACAACAAGCAACGTGCACATCGCACTTCCTTCCTTCCGGTTTGTTTGCAGACACTTAAACACTGTGGCGTGTGTGCAAGCTATGCTTTGAGAATTGTTTGTATGTATGTAGATAGGTGTGTGTGTGTATGTGTATGTGTATGTGTATGTATATGCGGAATTAAATGCGAAAATATCATTTGACTGACGTACTGTCAGCCAACGCTGAGTGTGTCGTCTGTGCTTTGTGCATTTTTTAGTCAAGTGCTTTGCAAACAATCAAATACATTCACACAAATAAAAACACACAACCACACACACTCACACACGACTGCTAACATTTACTCATGCAAGTTGTAACTTGCTTTGTCTGTCTGTGTTTATGTGTGCATTTCTCTTTGCTCAAGTCGTTGAGGTCGCACAGACAATTCGTATTCAGACAATCCATACCCAGCAGCAGACTGCATGCCAGACCGACAAGTCATACCTCTCAGAATCTCTTCGCTCAATTCTTCCGCTTCTCTCTGCCGCCTCAATGCATTTTTGATTGTATTATTTTATTCAACATAAACTGTACATAATTCAATCAAATTTGTTGCTGCCACTATATGTTCTTGACTTGACTAACATCATCATCACCATCACCTTCATCATCATAATCTTTTGTTCGAAAAGCTTTGAAGCAGCTTTGAAAGTTCAAGGTATTTATTTGAGTATTTCGTAATTCCATTTGGCCTTAAAATATTGAAGCCAAACAGTTATTGGCAAAATATTTGCACATTTTGAGTATGATTTGTCAAAAAGTTAATAATTTATTCAAAATATGCTGAAGGAGGTCACACAAGTTTTCAGATAATTGGATATGCGACATTTTTTGAGAATTATGACATTGATTTCGACAGCAGATTTTACAAAAATAGCATTAATTAAGTAAAAACGTACGGCAACAATATATTAAGTACTAGCAGATGTTACCCGGTGTTACTCGGGGTGAAAAAGGACGATTGTGATGAAACGTTAATGAGCCAGACATAGTTGAATTGAGTTGAGCCAGGAAATTTTTTGAAATGTAAACAGCCTCAAGTCTGCTGCAGGGTCAGGTCATTTCATTTACCAAATTTAAGTAAAATCGGTCAAGTCATTTGAGCGTAATTGAGTCTTAAAATGTACTACTTAAAGCGCCCTCTTGTGAAAGTATTTGGAATTTTTTATATTTTATGCTTAATCTTGGGTGCAGTTGAACGTTCATACCAAATTTCATTGAAATCGGTCCTGATGTTTAGGAGTTATTATAGAGTGCCACGCCCACATACTTCCGCCCACTTTTTTACACCCTCTATGGTCTTTTCCTCTATGAAACGTACTCGGTGTCCAAATTTCAGCCCAATCGGATAAACGGTGCGCGAGCTTATAAGAAACAAAGAGAAGTTCAAACATTTGATTTTATATATTAGATAAAATTTTTTTTTTCTATAAAAAAGCACACAATAATTTTGAATGTTTGCATGATGTCCATGTATCTTATTCATTAATTTTGTTCCAGTCACCCATTTCATGATATCAATGTACAAAATATAAACAAAAAACAAAACACGATAACATGAATATTTCATTAGCCATGATATAATTACTCCAAGGTAATATTGACGTTTCTGTTGGAAACGGACTTTTGTCAAAAAATATAACAAGAAAGAGAGGGCTCACAATCCGTCATAGCATAAAATTAATTTTCACTGGTCACATTCAGCGTACCCAACAGTTGCCAACTGCCAAGTCAAAACTTGATGCACATAAATATGAAGTTGCGCATTAAAATGCGTTTCAAAATAGAAAATTTTTAATTTGTCGGTAAATTTTCCATTCGTATTTGATACAAAGCTTGATATTTCATAAACTTGACAATTTTTCTGAAACTTCAATACCGATAATAGCGCTGCCCAATGTGTTGCTGTCACAACAGTTGACACAGCTGAATGTGGCCAACGAATATAACAACGAACAGCTGTTTTTGACAAGAGTTCGTTTACTTGTAGCTGAGAGAATCAACATTTGTCAACTCTACCTGGTAAAATTATTCTATCATGTTCATTAGCCAAGCGTTATGATATGAAAACAATTCAGGGCGAACATAAATCATTCGTATTTTTTATGTATAAAATTCATAAAATTCATGTAAAAATACGAGGAGAACAAGAACAGGTTCTGTTCAAAATACGAGGAGAACAAAAAAAAAACGCATCAGATCATAGTTAAAGCCCGATGCTGGTAGAAAAGTGCACACTAAAGAAAAAAAGTACACAATGATTATGAATTTTTACATGATATACACGAATCGTATTGATGAATTTTGGTTCAGAAACCATTAACATGAGAGGGAAAAAACACGAAAACATGAGTTTTTAATAAGTCTAGTGTACAAAGTTCATAAAGTGTGTTTACAAAATACAAAAACCAGAAAAATATCCTTAATTCCATGTAAAAATGCAAGGCGAACATGAACCAGTCTTAATTTTTGTGAATAAAATTCATAAAATTCTTTAAATTCATGAGACAAATGAGCAGAATAACATAGTTTATAAAAAAAGTGACAAAAATATAATAATGAAAAATGCAAAAGATCAAGGTTAAAACCCGAATTCGAACTCGACACCTCTGGCTGGTACTACTGCTATTCATGATATCAACATACAAAATACAAAACAAAAACACGAGAAAAATCAAGTTTAAAGTTCATGAAGTTACAAGATAGATAGACATTAACCAAGAACAAAATAAAAGTTGAACATGAATCATTCATAATTTTTGTGAATAAAGTTCACAAATTAAGTTCAACTTGTACAAATACAAGGAGAACAAGAACAGTTCATGAGATAAGTGACAAAAATGCATGAAATTAGAAAAAAATGTATTATTCCAATGAAATAATATATATATTTAATAATATATCCAATTTATAAAATTTAAGCATAGCCACGACTAAAAAAATTTCTAATTTTTGGAAAAGAATTTTGAAAATATACAGGACCTGACCGACCTTATAACATATGATGTTCAAACCAAAAAAAATATTAAAGTTATTTTAATGGCATATTTTAAAGAATATTTTGGACCCATTTTTGTTTTTGTCATTTTTTTTTTAAAACCGTTCTGATTATTTTTAGTGAAATTATGATCCTGAAATTTAAAAAAAAAATGTTTTTAATTTTTTATCATCAAACTTAATTACATAACTTATTCTTGTATTTAACATGAACTTATGTATGAATACACTCAAGCCATGTATAATTATTTGGAGTTTATGTAAAGGAACAAATGATCAGTAAACGCAAAATTCATGTAGGTTTTTTTATGAACGTACACAAAATTTATATTTTCAGTGTAGGCTAGACAAAGCTTAAAGGTGCTTCTACCACAAATTGTAGTAGTATTAATTTAGAAAATACTAATTTGTGCCTATTTGACAGTAAAAAGTAGTCATCAAATTTAGACACTTAATTAATTTATGTTTTTTTTTTTTTTTGTTTTTATCACACAAACAATACAATTTTTCGTCATAAAATATTAAGCTATTAACACAATAATTGACTAAAAATTGTAGTTTGAACCGGGAAACTGACCTTCTGTGGTGAGTTTGAGATTTTTGTTGAGGCAAAACAAATGTTTTTAAATACTTTTAAATATTAAAACAAAAAGTGTCTCAGCGCAGGCCAAAGTGCAAAATTCATAAAACTGTCTTTATCGAACCTTGATTATACGTTGTAGTTAAGAGTATTTAAAAAAGTAATTTAGACCCTTAATTATGCACAGTATGACTGAAAACAATATAAGTTCTTATAAGAAAAAAAATTTTTTTCACAGGAACATTCCACGATAATCGTAACCAAGACAAAAATCTTATATTTAAATATATTGCATTAAACTTTATTTTTCTGTTAAAGATTTTGTCCTAGTTTGTTGTTCGCTATAGCTGTGAAATATGTGTGAAATTTTTCACAACGTATTCCTCAAAGTAGTACTCTGTTCCCCTGTGAAAAATACTCGCAACATTCTCTTGCAGCATTTTTTCACGTCAATTTAATTGAACTGCCTATTTATTTTGAGGTGAAAAGTGACAGTTGTTATAAATATTTGACTCTTGTGAAAACTAAAGCATGACTTTCTCATGTATTTCAATTTCTTCCCAACAAAATATTTGTCAGAATTTTCACGCAACAAAAAAAGTAATGTTGCGCGCGAAATTTCACGCAAACGAACAGAGTACTAGGCTTAAATGAGAATTTTCGTTTTGTGCGAGAAAAATACTTTTCACTATTAGTTAGAGACATTGAAATATTTTCATTTCCCACAAGTGAAGAAATATTTCTTCGAAAATGTGAAAATTTATTGCAAGTAAAGAACATTTTATTAGAAAAAGAGAAAATTGCTATTATCGAAAATATAGAAAGTTTGTTTCGCAGTAAGAAAGGTAGGTTTTTATCAGAAAAAAGTGTCTGAGCTCTAGTAAATAGACGAACAAATTTTAATTTTATTCTATTGAATTCTATTATATTTTCAACTATAAAAAAAAACGCAATGTTAATCTTTTGCTTAATATAATATTTTGTAGTTGATGAATTAACATTAGAAATACGATTCATGAACAAATTTTTTTTTAAGAAAAAGTGTTTAACTACTTTAACATGAATATTGTTTTCTCGTAACAAAAAAAAAAAAAAAAAAAAACAAATTGGCCATTTCAGCCCTTGAAAGGACTCTGACCGAGCTTCTTATGATCAATTGTGTTGTGTGTGTTATTAAATGTTTGCACACAATTGACCGAGAACTGGACCTACATGTTTTATGCCGACTCCGAACGGCTAAAGTTCATGTTCTCAAGAAGCTTTACATGGCATTATTTACTCTCTAAGGTTTGCCAAAGGTCTGCAGAGAGGTGGTGACCGATCAGGAAAATTTGTTTATTGAAACAACTTTTCGCTGCGACTGGGGATCGAACTCGGGCTCCGAGCATGCTAAGCCACACACTTCACCTGCATGCCACGGGCACCACGGTTTTCTTGTAACACCTGCCATAATCATAAATATAGGTGTAACACCCGTCACATATTAAAATATTTATTAAATTTTTTCTCAAACTTATGTTTTCTTTTTGTAATACAGGGTTAATCGTTAAATTGCAGTTTGTCTAAATTTTACAAACATTCAGAGTGAAGTCAGATTGTAACACCCATCTTAGGTACTTTAATAAAAATTATACAAATACTGACCATGACTTTAAGGAGGGACATTACATTTACGGCAGAGAAAACAGACCTTTTTTTAAAAATTCATAACGCAGTCAAAACCAAACATGTTTTCAAAATTTTTTTTTATTAGTGTAGAAAATTGAACAAATTAATTTTGTTTAATTTTTCCATGAAATTTTTTTTCTTAGAATCTTAAGAATATTTACTAAAATACATAAATTTCAATAAAAGGTCAATATCATGTACACCCTTAACAGTTTTTTCCACATATGGATTGACAACCATTAAATATATAAATGATGAGTGCAAATTTAAAATTATGTTATATTTGCTTACATGATGTTTAAAAACGTGCAAATGTAACACTCGTCACAACGGAATGTTCCAACAGAACAAACTTTTCCATGATACATAAAAGGTGGCCTTAAATGGCAAAATTTTCTTGATAACATAGTTATTTTTTAATTATTTTATGATTCCTAGACTCTAGGAAAAAACTTCCACAGAAGTTTCAAAGCACAAAAAAATAAAAAAAAAGTCGCGTGTAGCAACGTACACGTGGCAGAAGAGAAACTTCTTTAACAGTAAGAAATAAGAGAGATTTTAATCATAAAAATATTTACTAAAATACAAAATTATAAAAAAAGATTTCAATAAAAGGCAAATGTCATGTTCCCCCTTAATAGTTTTTTTCACATATGGATTGGCACCCATTAAATATATAAATGATGAATGATGATCACTCGCACTTCGTATGAAGTATTTGAAATATATTCTTGCAAAGCATTAAAATTCACACATGGTAGTAAGTAAGCGATTTATTAGACGCTTTGATGGCTCTTTTACACTTTGACGCATCACTAACGCATGCTTGCGGAAGCACACTAACTCATGCATATTAATTATGAGTAAGTGTGAGCAAATGCTTACATGTGTGAGTGCGATTACATATGAGTTTCGTGCTTGTTTTATGCTTATGAAAACTATTAAATGTCTTTAATACAAGCTAGAATTTTTGAAGTAGTTAAACCGACACACTTTGTCAACTCATTTTATGATACATTTTCTTTTGGTATACAAAAAAAAAAAATATAAAATTCATTTTATGAAGTTATCGCATAGGAGATAAAGTGAAAAATATTTCTGCCACTTACTTAAAAATTGATGTAGATGCTTGATGGATGTGACGTTTTGGGTATTTTTATTTTTATTACAAACTTTATGAATAGGTTTTTTATATATTTTATGGCAACGTTTGCTTAAATTTTGATAAAACTGCAAGTTCATTTTTTATATAAAGTTGTTTTAACTCTATTTAGCAATATTTTAATATTGCTTAACATGCCTTCAAAGCAGACATGCACAACGATTTCAATTTTATTTTCTATATTGTCTGTTTTTTAAATAAAACAAAAGTTTTCATACAAAATCGCCTGTTTCATACATATTACATACATTGACCTGAAAACTTGTTACAAGCATACGCTTCCGGTTTTGTTCTATGAAAACCTTGTGCTGCAAACGAACTGCTTTTGTTTGAGCTGAACTCAATAAAAAAGACATAAAATTTTGACATGCAAAATTATTATGTTTTCAAAGGTCCTTGCAATATTTTTAAAATTTATCTTTCGTTCTGGTTGAGTGCTTGTAGTTTTGTTGTTAAATTTAACTTGTCTGACTTAAACACGTATACCAGGAATTTCAGCAAAACTTGTTAGCAAAGTGCATGACATCAACACATTGTGCTGCTTATATATTATGCCCCAATACATATATATATACATAGCATGACATGTACTAACATGACATTTTATTATGTCTACGACATAATTCAATACACATAGTTATTGTCGTAAATATCAAAATTATTTTAGCAACATCTTGAGTTGACACTCAAATTTAATTGATTTTTTTTTTTTTGGGCTTATCTTTATTTCAAGCTTGCTTTTGTGTTTGGTAATAAACAAGCTTGTTAAATTTTAGTTCAATTATCTTTTCAGATATTATCTATTGTAAATTAATTCATTAATCATAGTTTTCTTTAGTCTGTTAATCTCTTACGAATATAGTCGGCAGTTTATCTTCTAGGCTGCTGCAATTAAATTAATTTTATTACCTCTACGCACCCACTAGATGTAATTATTTTTCTTATAGTTCTCTATCTTAACGCCTCTTCACCTTCATTCTTTTTTTTACACAATCGCCATTACACTCACTATCTTTTTTATAGATCTCTACCAGCTTATGAGCAACATTTGGCTTTGTTTCCAATATTAGTAAATTAAAAAGCTCTAATTTTATATAATTGTTGCTGCCACCTACGCTCAATTGCTGCAGCTTATCGTATGTTGAGCAACATGTGGCAATAAGTATCTTTATATGCTTAAATCTTCAGTCAACTTTTAAGCTGACTCATATGTTTAATTCACTGTAGATTTTTTTTTTCTTTATGCGAATTTTTCATATTTTTTGCACAGTTTGGCGTTCGTTTGTATTGTGAGTTTAGCCTTTATCATCATTTCTAATATTATAATATTAATATTTTTTCTTCCTGTCATGGTGTATGTCATTTAATTTTTTGCACTGTACAGTAGAGAAAGAACATTTTTTTCGAATTTAATAGTTTAAACTTTCGTTTCAAATCTTATGAATGAAAGTATTTTTGAGATTTTTTTCCAAATTTTTTGGAAGATATTTATTCGCGCTTATCGAATTTCACTAAAAATTTGGCTTTTCAAAGAATTTTCAATTTTGAGACATAAGTTGTTGGTCTATAACAGGCATTTTCTAAGTCTTTCGAAACACCATTTCGTATCCAAATGTTCAAACCTGACTTTAATGTGCAGTTTTGGCAATTTTGACGCAAGGTTTGTATGGGGTCGTTTTAACAAATTTTTTCAAGGCCATGGAACGTTTTTGACCAATATTTTAGGGTATACCTACAGCCTTTAATGCTTATCGTTCAAAGATAATATCTATACTAAAATATCAGATATATACTGCGCTAAACGAATATCTAATTTTGTATTTTGTCACTATTATATTAATGTCACAAAATAGCAAAATCTCCTCAAAAAAATTTCGTTTTATTCATTCATCAATAGTCAAAATTGAAACAAGGTGCTTTGAAATCAAAATTTTAGATATTCCCAATGAAATATCTTAGTTAAGTTTTAATAGTTTTCCAGTTTTTAAAATTTTTTCCAAAAGTTTGTTATATTTTCTTTCAAATGTGATAACAATCGCAGTCAAGCTCTAACGAAAAGTATTTTAACGAATTACCCTAATACTAGAGTTCGACAGTATCCGAAATTCGACCTTTTCACATACAATCTCTGTCGATTCGATAAAAATTGATAGTGAAAGAAAAATTTTTCTCATAAAAATTTGGTAAACAAAAGTTGTTTAAAAATAGTCGGTGCACTTCTTCTCCGCACTTTGATTCATTAAAGAACTCTCTCAAATTGAATCTTTTGAATAGGGAAGCCAATATCTTTGCCATGCTTTTTGATTTTCCTCAAAGTCTATAGCGCAATTAAAGTACATTTCTTTTGTTTGGACTAAATTAATAGCTAGTTATCACTGCTCGTGCCATCAAAAAAGCAAGGTCACCACCCCCTATGATTTTGTTGACCAAATAAAATTTTTGTTAAAAGGTTTTTTGTTTTTTTTTCTTTTTAATTAATAAAATTACAAAATAATTTTTTTGAAGGAAAGGACTTTATATCTCCAATCAATTCAAAGTTATAATCTCTATACTTCTCAATATTTTATGACGGTAAGCATGTTGCCATTACAAAGTTCTGGTTGATTGATGTTGCGAAACATAAATCAAGTGGGCTTAAAAGTTCTATGGGATAATTCACCACCTCATCCTGATTCATGATGATTTCTTGAATAATCATCAGCGAACTCTTAAAAATAAAAAAAATTTAGGTGGCAATCATATGATAAATAATTTTAAATTTTGATAACAGGCCCATTTTTACCTAGTTATCACCCCAACACCGAATTTTAAAATAAAAAATTTAGTTGGCAACCCTTTGGTTTAAAATTACATAATTTTTAAATAATTACCACGGATGCGGATTTAGCGACCCATTCTTACCTAGTGTTCGCACCAGCACCAAATTGTAAAAACAAAAAAAACTTATGAGGCAACCCAATTTACTGTCCTATAACCTTCATTCAATGTGCAGCTACGATACGAAAACAATAAAGTGGCGCGATTTTTGTTTTGCATTGGCCTTGGCATTCGATTTTTGGTACCTTATATTATATGTAATAACGTCTGTACCAAATTCTAATACCCTAGTACTCATATTAACCGAGATTTAGTGTTTTTCCACTGTGCTTGGAAATTATCCTATCCACATCTGTACCAAATTCCAATACCCTAGTACCCATTTTAACCGAGATATATTGATTTGTCGAGACATGTCAGTTTTTTGCAAGACGGATTGATCCATTTTCATGGGTGTCTTCGAAAAAATTTTCAAAAAAAATTCGACATTGGCTTGCAAGACATGTTGTTGAAATGTCTTCAAGGACGGCATGCGTCCATCTTTTGCGGAGTTAGGCGTTTATTCCTTATGACCCTGTGTTCATTAGTCACAGTCAAGTCACAGTCAAGTCACAGTCAAGTCACAGTCAAGTCACAGTCAAGTCACAGTCAAGTCACAGTCAAGTCACAGTCAAGTCACAGTCAAGTCACAGTCAAGTCACAGTCAAGTCACAGTCAAGTCACAGTCAAGTCACAGTCAAGTCACAGTCAAGTCACAGTCAAGTCACAGTCAAGTCACAGTCAAGTCACAGTCAAGTCACAGTCAAGTCACAGTCAAGTCACAGTCAAGTTACAGTCAAGTCACAGTCAAGTCACAGTCAAGTCACAGTCAAGTCACAGTCAAGTCACAGTCAAGTCACAGTCAAGTCACAGTCAAGTCACAGTCAAGTCACAGTCAAGTCACAGTCAAGTCACAGTCAAGTCACATTCAAGTCACAGTCAAGTCACAGTCAAGTCACAGTCAAGTCACAGTCAAGTCACAGTCAAGTCACAGTCAAGTCACAGTCAAGTCACAGTCAAGTCACAGTCAAGTCACAGTCAAGTCACAGTCAAGTCACAGTCAAGTTACAGTCAAGTCACAGTCAAGTCACAGTCAAGTCACAGTCAAGTCACAGTCAAGTCACAGTCAAGTCACAGTCAAGTCACAGTCAAGTCACAGTCAAGTCACAGTCAAGTCACAGTCAAGTCACAGTCAAGTCACAGTCAAGTCACAGTCAAGTCACAGTCAAGTCACAGTCAAGTCACAGTCAAGTCACAGTCAAGTCACAGTCAAGTCACAGTCAAGTCACAGTCAATTCACAGTCAAGTCACAGTCAAGTCACAGTCAATTAATTAATTTAATTAATTTAATTAATTTAATTAATTTAATTAATTTAATTAATATAATTAATTTAATTAATTTAAGTAATTTAATTAATTTAATTAATTTAATTAATTTAATTAATTTAATTAATTTAATTAATTTAATTAATTTAATTAATTTAATTAATTTAATTAATTTAATTAATTTAATTAATTTAATTGACTTTAATTAATTTAATTTTAATTAATTTAATTAATTTAATTGACTTTAATTAATTTAATTTTAATTAATTTAATTAATTTAATTAATTTAATTAATTTAATTAATTTAATTAATTTAATTAATTTAATTAATTTAATTAATTTAATTAATTTAATTAATTTAATTAATTTAATTAATTTAATTAATTTAATTAATTTAATTAATTTAATTAATTTAATTAATTTAATTAATTTAATTAATTTAATTAATTTAATTAATTGAATTTATTTAATTTATTTAATTTATTTAATTTATTTAATTTATTTAATTTATTTAATTTATTTAATTTATTTAATTTATTTAATTTATTTAATTTATTTAATTTATTTAATTTATTTAATTTATTTAATTTATTTAATTTATTTAATTTATTTAATTTATTTAATTTATTTAATTTATTTAATATATTTAATTTATTTAATTTATTTAATTAATTTAATTAAGTTAATTAATTAAATTTTTTTAATTAATTTAATTTGTTTAATTAATTTAATTACTTTAATTAATTTATTTAATTAATTTAATTTATTTAATTTATTTAATTTATTTAATTTATTAAATTTAATTAATTTAATTAATTTGAATTGAATTAATTTAAATATAATTCAATGAATATAAGTAATTTAATTGATTTAAAACATTTGATTAATTTAAGGTATTTAATTGAATTAAAATAATTTCATCAATGCAATCCATAATTGCGATATTTGCTGTCGTAATGATCAAAAATTTTCGATATTTTATGCAATTGTACAGCGACCCATCAATTTGAATTTGACGCAATAAAAATATCATGTTTGGTTAAGACTTGTTACACAACTTTAAGCTTCCGGTTGTGAAATTTTACAACCGTAGTTTATCGTTGCTCTCTTGTTATTTTATGAGCATGAGTCCAACTTTTCTTTATCTTTCCCCAACTGCTTCGCAAAACTTACTTCGTTATGCTTATATATCCATCCAACCATCTCAGTCTCCACCTTGGCTAGAGAACTTTTCGCGTACAGCTCATGCAAATTTTTGTTATAATTAATTACTGCTTGTTGTTGTAGTGTGTTGTGTTGTATTGCGTACCTCATCATACTTTGCTGGAATGATGTTTCGGAATTGCGTTACGCTTAACATTGGCGTGTTTTCTACCTATCTACCTACACACTTCGCTGGGTGTTAAAGGGTTGTTTGTAAAGTCTTGTAATGGCCTTGCTAAGGTTAAAGTGTACAATATTCACAAATAAATTATTAACACGTTTAATCCTTTTGTTTTGTTTTTGTTTTTTTTTTTTTTTTGTCTTTTCTTATATTATTTTATTTTATGTAGCTGTTGCTGAGATGATGTTTGTAAAATTGCCAAAATTTTCATTAAATCTAAAATAATTGTGTCTGTGTTGCTGTTGCCTACAGTTGTTGTAATTAATTTATTATTCAGACAATTAGTTATCGTCAATAATTAGACAATTTAACGAAGCATGAAATGAACATATTTTTGAATTCATTCACCTTTAGATTATTTGGGCGTTGAGAAAGCAGAGATCCATAAAGTAGGAAGGTGTCGCCATAGAAAATTTATGTCTTGTTTTTACAACCAGCTGTAAAATAGATAAATTTTATTACTTCTGCGTTATAAATTTAGTCATAATTATAAATACTAAAAATTTGCATAAAAGTTTTGGTTGTTGTAAGCAAGTTTCGTTTGATTCATTAATAAAATTTAAATAGACAATAAATTTAAATAAGTAGAAATAAGACTGCCGACAGTTTTACGAAAACTGCTCTAAATATTTTGCTCATATATTTAAGTAAGAAATTTAATCCCTATTAAATATCAAAGGAAAGTTACTTAAGCAAAAAGTTATGAACTGGGGGCACTTAACAAAACAGTTTGATAGATACCACCAAGCGTTTTAGGGCTAAGTAGCTGCTTTAGCTTATTCCATTGATCATTTTTAATTCCTGCATTTTCTTAGAAACAAATTTCTGATGATTAATTTTTAACTTGCTTAAAGGACTTACTTATTAACTTTGACTTAAAAGAGCACTTTTTGACCCAAAATATTAAAAACAGTTTAATAGATGATATAATTTTCGAAAAACGTTCGTCTGCATTTTTGACGAAGCAGCAAAAACTGCAAAAGTTTCAAGCCATAAATAATTAAGAGAATTTGTGCGTTTGTCACGACTTGGCAGCCATAGTAAAACCAGCGACAAATAGAACAAATATACAACAAGTTTTGAGAAAAAACCACACCGATCAGCGTTAATGACATAATCGCGTTACTGCTTAAACGACGCACCAAAAAACGTCAGGCATGGCGTCAAAGGTTAAACTTTTTTTTTTTTTTTTTTGTTTTTTGTAGCTGCAACAAATAGCCAGTGGGACTCAAAAAAAAAAAAAAATGACAGAAAAATCAGAAAAAATAACAGCTAACAACAGAAGGTAAGCAACTGACATGCAGCAACAATAGCAGAGAACAAAACATAAACACCAACCTGAGCAAATACTACTCATACCAACTAACAACAATATCAACAACAACAACAAATAGTAAAAAACAACAAGTCAACAACAAAATATGAAGGATTTTTCATTGATTCCCGCGAGTGACGCGTAACAAATTTGAACGTGTCACGCACATGATTGCCAGGCTGCTCAACTTCATACATATATTGTTATGGGAATGTTTTATTTTGCTCTATTTCATTTCATTTAATTTTTATTTTTATTTTTATTTTTAAGCTATTGATTTATAAAACATCAACATGACGCAAACACACATCAGCCACTTGGCAGACACGCACACAGGCACGCACACAGTAATGCCCAACGCACATTTATGAAAACTAACTTATTTGTAAACAATTTCCAAACATTTTTTTAAATATTTCCAGGGGAAGTTTTTCCAAAAATTATTTCCAAAATTTTGCGATTTTTCATTTAAAAAACAAAATTTTGTCTCACAATTCAACAATTTTTTTTCAAATATTTAACCCTTTTAGGGCAGTATTGTGAGCACATATTGTTATGATTTTATGATTGTTATGATTTTTAGCCTTAAATCTGATAAACCATTATTTTGCCAAAATTTGTAAAAAATTTTACAATTAAAAATTTTATTTAGGAAAAACATATTAAATTGAAAACTTTCTATATCCTAAACGTATAAATAAGCATTGAGTTCAGTTCGATTCCATGTATCGACTTGAAAAATTCGTTGTTAATGTTATTAATATTAATTGCTTAGTTATAATCAAAACAGTGGCTACTTAAGACCAGTCAAAATATTTTTTAACCCGTTGACGGCCAAACAGACGCAATTTTATTCTCAATTTTTAGCTTAATTTTAGAATGTATACTTAAAAAAATCAAATCAAACCCAAAAATGTTTTTAACCGTTTATAGTGTTGATTGATCTTTCAATTTTAGAGGTCAAAACTATTTTTTATTGCTAAAAAAATATGAATTTCGAGCTGAAAAGTATAGAAATTTTTTCAAAATTGCTTGTGTCGATTCAAGAAGTATTAAACGTCATGTCAAAATATGGCTAGACTTCAATATAAAATAGTTGTAGTCTCAAGAAATATATTTTTTTTCCAACCAACAAAAATCAATTTTCCCTTCTCTAAATAGCAAAACGTAGTTCTTACCCATTTTACTGTTGCACGTATCTCTTTCAAATTCCAAATAAATTAAAAAATGCTGATTAAGAATCTAAGCGAAAAACACTATCTGTCTATCGATCTACTTACAGATAGAAAACTAATTCGTTTTAAAAATAAATGCCCATTCATTCCCAACATTTCATTAGGATATACTAGCCCCCAATGGTTTTCCTTCTAAGACCCCTCCTACAAAATTCACATTTTTTGAAATATCGCTATTTCTGTGTTGGAGTGACTATTATATAAGCCGAATGTTTCCCCCGTTCATATTAATTTTTATCCCCAACTTTTTGTCTCAAAGCTTTCCCGGGGTAATTACCACAGGACAACACTTGACACTACTATGCAACATACCTACCTACCTATCTACCTACATATCTAGAGGCACTGTTTTTAATAATGCTGTAATTGTATCGGGGTGAACATTATATGAGTTAAATGTTTGACCGCCTCAAAGGTCTACAAAAAATATAAAAAACGTAAAAAAACATCGAAAATTAGTTCATGACCCCCCTGCTACACCCCTGTAGTCAAATGTTGACTAGCTTTTATTTTGTTTACCCCCAACATACCTAGCTCCATCGGTTACCTTTTTAAGTCCCCCCTTACAAAATTCAATTTTTTTAAAAAAATATTAATGAAACTTCCTTAAGCAGGGACATGACATTGACCGTTTTTTGAAATGGACTTTTTTTTATAATTTTGTATTTTTTGTAAAAATTCTTAAGATTCCAAAAAAAAAGATGGTAAAAATATGTATGGTAGAAAGATTCTAAAAGATTCATGGTTAAAATTTTTACGGGTTCAAAAGTTACAGCCGGATTCGTGAGAGCGCATTTTAAATTTTCGCTCTTTTTTTTCTTCGTTCACAAACTTTGAACGCGTTTATCTCGAAACCATGTTGTTCGTACTGGTTGCGGCACTAGTGGGTTAATTTTTTTACGAGTTTTATTTTTGGGGGTTTTTTTTAAACTTCGCTATCGTTTGACACGAGCTTTTTTAAAATTTTTTTTTTCCATTTTTTTATGATTTTTTAAAGTCAATATTTTTTTCGAAAAAACACACTTTCAAATTTGGACCATCACCAAAAATTGAAAAAAAATTAAAAAAAAGCTCCTGTTATACGATAACCAATTTTGTTATGATTTATAAAAGTAATTTTTTTTCCAAATCGGACAATTTTTGCGACTCACAGCGCTGCAACCACGAGGCCCCGGTTTTTTCTCTGCCGCCACTTTGGAGTTCTATAAAACCATGTTGGAGTGAAAAATATATTTTTTTGAATTTTTTTCTTTTAATTTGTTCAATTCTCTACAATAATAAAAAAATTTTGGAAAAATGTTTGTTTTTGACTGAGTTATGAATTTAAAAAATAAGGTCTGTTTTCTCTGCCGTGAATGTAATGTCCCCCTTAATAGTTTGTTAATTTGTCAGAATGGGGCCGTAGATCTATTTTAATTTCAAATATAAATACAATAAAATTACATATTAAAAAGTTCCGTTTTATAATCGTTTTTATTTCTAAAAATTTTTATATATTTCTTATTATATATTTCTAAATAAATATTGTTTATTTTTTAACTATGCCGCGAATGTTATGCCCCTCCGTAATCTGCCTCCTATCTACCACCCTTCTAGAGGTCTCCTACAAAAAATGTGAAAACTTAAAAATATGCCCACCGGAGTGATCCGTAACGGTTAAATGGGTGAGCAGCTTCTATATTTTTTTTCACCTCCAACATTTCCTGCCATCATTCGTTGTCCTATAATGCCCTTCTGAGTCCCTTATTTTACAAAATGGACGGTTTTTAAAAAAGCTCTGAAACTGTATCGAAGTGACCATTAGTTGGGTCAAATGTATGACCACTTCATAATAATTTCTATTCCGTATCTTTTTTTGCCACCTCTCTGGAAAAATGTTGAAAAATAACTCATAACTCCTCCGGTGTGACCAGCTTCTTTCTTTTTTACCTACAACACAGGTTGTAGGTGCTCTGTAGCACTTTTGAGTCCCCTCGTCCCCTACAAAAAATACAAACAATTAAGAAAAATGTGGAAGGATGTTTTTTTAATTGATTTTTGCAAAAATTGCGTGTTTTTAAAAAAAATTTCGACAAATTGTAAAAAAATCTTGAAAATTATAAATTAAAATTTGCACGAAGAGAAAAAAAAAAAAATTAATAAATTGGCCATTTCAGCCCTTGAAAGCCCTTCTTATGATCAATTGTGTTGTGTGTGTTATTAAATGCTTGCACACAATTGACCGAGAACTGAACCTACATGTTTTACGCCGTCTCCGAACGGCTAAAGTTCATGTTCTCAAGAAGCTTTACATTCCATTATTTACTCTCTGAAGTTTGCAGAGAGGTGGTGACCGATTAGAAAATTTTTTTTTTATGAAAAAAACTTCTACCGCGACTGGGGATGGAACTTGGGCTCCGAGCATGCTAAGCCACACACTTAACCTGCATGCCACGGTCACCACAACGCCATCAGCATGGCGAATAACCGGTTTGCGCTATAAAAATATTAGTAGTTTAGCTAGTGGGCTGCAAAAATTGTCTACTGGGTAGTTAAAAAGTTAATAAAAGTTAAATGAACGAATAATTTCATGTTTATTTACACCAATTTTAATTAAAATAATAATAATAAAATTTTGTTTGCAATATTGATATTCTTTTTCTCATGCCAGGGACTGACATTCGATTAACAGTTTTATAGAAGCTGTTGAATAGCACGGTTATAAAATAAAGCATCATTATTCAACACAAAATTTGCATACTAGTTTGGAAATGTTTTGAAAAAATGTTTGGAAAATATTTGTAAATAAGTTAGAGTTGCCATCTTCGTTAACTGGGTATAATATTTATTAAATATACACGTATATGTAATATACTCCTTATAAATGTGTAGAGGTGCGTAGCGCAGCGTGACTTAAAATCAATCTTTTAAGATCTCAAAAGCAGGCACACGAGAAAAAAACAGAAAAGCCTAACATATTTGGGCTTAATATTAAACACAAGCAAAGAGTTCAAAGTTCAACACGTAGGCGGCAGCAAAAATAAGACATTCATTCAACATAAGCTAGCTAGCTAGCTAGCTGGTTTTCAGATTTTGGTTGGTTGGGGGTGGGGGGCAGATGATGAGTGGGTGTGTGGCATATCAATCATGCAGATAGCGCAAAACCTGCAGCTTGACGCTTGATGGTGGCAACAGACAACGCAGGATATACAGCAACATGTTAAATCGAATGCTATTTGCAAGGACACGAAAAGCCGCAGTTTTCGGAGATAGAAAGGAGTGAAAAGGAGGAAATAAATGGGAGAACTTTTGTGTTAAGTTAATAATTTATATTAACTGCTTTTGCTACAGACATTCGTAATGTTGAGAGATAAGTTTTTTTTTTGTACGTACCTACAGAAAAAGGAGTACAAAATGAAAGGCAACATAAAAAATGCGTGAGCAAATCAACGAGGTAGATAGATAGATAGATGGAAGGAACATTCCAGCAAATCAAAAGCTTTTTACAACTTGTTATTAAATCATTGAGGCGAATAGCTTAACTTTTATGCAGCTCAAATAAAAGTTTGTTAATTTATAAAACTTTGAGTTAAGCTGAAAATTGCTAGTTTTTCATTATTTTAGCACAAACAAAGTTTTTTTGTTTTGTTTGTTTTTGTTTTTATTGTATTTTTTGTATTTTTGTTATGCCAGAGTTTGAAAGTTGCCTTCATTTATTATTAACTGTTGTTTATAACGAATGTTTTTTAGTTTTTAAAAATTAGCTGGAAAAAATTAAAAATAACTCTTTAATGAGTTGTTATTTTGTATTATTTTTGGCTTTTAATTTTAGTATTTATTTATTGTGATGCTTAAATTATTAATTTTTCCGCAAAATTGCGCTTTTTTTTAAGTGGTTACAGAAAATTTTTAAAATTTGAAGCGAGTAGAAAGTGTAGGTTTTGAACAAACAGTGCTGATAAGTTATTCTTACCTACTCAGCAATATTTCTAACATTTTTCTGTTACACATGTAAGCAACGTTAACAGTTTTATGATTAAAAACCTGAATAAATATTTTATTGAAAAAAAAAAAAATACCACCCAGAATTTAAATTGAAAAATAACAAAGTTTTATCTTAAACAATTATAATTTCAACAAGAGCAGCTACTGTTAAAATCAACACAAATAAAAATTGAAGGGCTTATTGCAAAAACATGATACGCCACACTGCTTTAAAAGTTCATATTTAATGTTCATTACGTTCCTTGATGCATTACCAATATCCACTGAAAATATTACGACCATTGCCCGATCAATTTTGGCCGTGTACGTAATAATTCTTGTAAGCATTTTAATAATTTCATACAAATATACATTTTTTAAAAACTTTGAGGTCGATTATTACGAAATATTTTTTAAGTGGCATATCATGTTTTTACAATAAGCCCTTCAATTAAAATTAAAAAAAAGTAAAAAAATTAAAAAAAAAATTGTATCAAAGAATTCTGAAAGCACAAATCCTTAACTGAAAACATAAATGCTTGTCTTTCCTCTGCCAGTGTCTGAAAATGAAAACAAGAGCTTTACTTTTATCGATCTAGAAAACAAAACCGTAAAAAAACATCAAAAAAATTAAAAAAAAAAAAAAAAAAAACACATAAAACACCTAAACCAGCAACAAAACAACACAAATCCTCTAACGAAATGGCCGTTTACGAATTTATTTTACTTTTACTCCCCACATCGTTCTTAGAATTGGACAGTAATTTCTGTAGTTTTCACTGTTGTACAGGTTAACCTTTTTTTAACCTCAATTCTTTTGGCGCACATAACCTTAAAATATAACAAATGCACGCTATCCTTCAATACGACTGTCTTACTTTTACGCTTTTGCTATATAGCTTCCGCTATTACTCTCTATCTTTCTCTCTCTCTCGCACTCTCTCTATGGCATCATTATTGTTTGCTACTTTTGTGCGCTGTGTTGTTTCACATACCAAAGCTATAAAACAAAATGTCTCGCTTCCGGTTTACTTGCCATAATGGCGCATGTATTGGTGCGGTGTGTTAGCGGTGTGTATATATCAGTTGGTGTGTGCGTATCTGTGTGTGTGCCTGTCTTTTTGTACCACATAAAGTTATTGCAGTACAATAAACTCTATTTGTTTATTTGTTTTATTATTGTTTTTAATTTATTTTCGTGTGCATTTTAATTGAAATTTAAGCCAATATGACGACGACAACGACAACAACAACAGCGGCTTTTGTCCATTTGTCAGGACATCTGCCACTTTGTTGTCGTTGTGTTGACTGTCATTGTTGTTGATATAGAATAATATTGTTTTTCTTGGTGTTTTTTTTTATTTTTTTTTGTTTATCGAAAGCATGATGCAGGCCCGTAGCCAGAAAATTGTGGTTCGTAGGGCAACCAAATTTTTTTCGAAATTAGAAAACCATAAAACTAGAAGAAATTAAAATAAAAAAGGGGGTGTTTTCTACTAAATTTTTTTTTTAAATTTAATTTTATAGGTCAAATTTGATACTTTTAAAAATATTAACAAAATTTTTGTTCCAAAATTCATTAATTTATTATAAATTAGCTATTTTAAACCTTAAAATTAATTAATAATTAATAAAATTATAATAAATAAATATTAAAATTATTAATAATTAATAAAATTATTAATTTTTTTAATTATTAAATTGTAATTAATTTTTTAACATACATTTTTTGATATCTAAAAAAACCATCGCATTTTACACTTTAAAATAAATTTAAAAAAAAAATTTAGTTTAAAACACCCTCCCATTTTTTATTTTAATTTCTTCTAGTTTTATGGTTTTCTAATTTCGAAAAAATTTGGTTGCGCTTCGACTAGGGTTCCCAACTGTCCCGGATTTCGCGGGACGTCCCGCATTTCAGCTAATTTTTTAGCGTCCCGCGACGACCCCTTGCGGGACACCTTTTGTCCCGCATTTGAGAACTTAAGATTGTTTGTATCTAAATTTCCAATTCGACATGAAACACAGTTTCCTAAACTGATTAATTTTATTATCAAAATATATTTATAGCTCGTTTCAAAAGAGAAGAACATTTTTTAGTTTCATTTTTCGATGCGCAGTGAGAAATTATTTCTAAAGCTAGAAAATTTTTTAGAGCGTAGTTTCTTGCTCTTTTTGTTCTGTTCGCTGCTCTTTATGCTGTTTTTGAATGTTTTTTACTGTTTTTCTTAATATTTAAATGCGCAAACATTTAGAACAAATGATCGCACAAGTACGGTGTTGCACCGACGGCCTGCAGCAACCTGCATCTTGAGAGAGAAATAAAATAAAAATTACATAAAAAATAAATTATTTTCTCAAGAATAAAAAATAAAAAATTCTAATGTTGTCCCGCATTTTTCAGCCAGGTCCCGCATTTTTGATGGCTCCGTCCCGATTTTGTACTTTTCAGAGTTGGCAACCCTAGCTTCGACCCACAATTTTTTGGCTACGGGCCTGGCTTGATGTCAAGCGGTTATTTGCTGTATTTGTTTTGTCTTCTTTTTTGAAAGATTGCCGACATTCACTTTTGTTCACTTTGTTTTAAATTTAATAAAACTAGCCATCATGTATTTTTATTTAACAGTATCGCCTGGGGTTTGCGAGATGATTAACATAAGTTCGATGCTATAACTCTTAATTGATTGGAGATATAAAGCTATTTCCTTCAAAAAATTATTTTTTTATATAAAAATTTTTATTCAAAAACAGAAAAACAACATTTTAAAAAATATAATTTTGTCAAAGAAATCATAAGGTAGCCTTGATTTTTTTGATGGCACGGACAGTTTATTAATTTAGTGTCAAGATAAAATAAATTCACCTAAAATTCGGTACAGACTTTGAAAGAAAATCAATAATGCAATTTTGAGTTTTTGTTTTTTTACAACAAAAATCATTTTTACTCCATATTTTAAGAATAAATAAAATTTTATGGTCTTTTTTTAAAAGGAATAATTTAAATATAAACAAACAAAAACAGTATTATTTTAAAAAGTTCTTTTAAGTTAACTAATTAGACTAAAATACAAAAAAATAATAAATAAAATTTATTCACAGATAGCGGAGATATTGACTTGATTTAGAACATTAAATTTGAGACAGTTTTTTTCTCTCTATTGGCATTTGGTTGAAACACACGCTTAATAACGACAATATTAAGAAAATTCATTAAAAATATTTTTGGTTAGAAATTTGCTGTAAATTATATCACATTTGAAAGAAAATTTAACAAACTTTCAGACAAAATTAAAAGAATTGAAAAACCGTTAAAAGTTAACCAAGATATTGACATGGAAAGTCAAATTTTTGAATACAAAACACATTTTTTTACAAATTTTACAATTGACGAATGCATAAAACTAGATTTTTTTAAGAAATTGTTACTTTTAAAAAAAATTCAAATTCGACCAACTCAAAAACTCTCTCCCAACCAAATTTCATTTTAATTAAAAAGCGATTTTTTTCTCAAAAATGTAATTGCTCTATTAGAAGGTTGGGAACCCCCTCTATCAGATATATCATTTATATATACACTAGTTCTTTCCCGTCAAAAATGACGGGCCCGGTTTTAATGAAGAAACAAAACATGAAATATTGATCTTTATTAGGCTGAATTAGAAATTAGCGATGGTCTTATATTCTATATAAGTTGCGCAAATAACAAATTTTAGTTCAAAATATTTATAAAATACTTTGAATTAAAAACGAAAATTATAGTAGGTACGACGAAATAAGTTTAAAAATTTTTTGTTAAACTGAAAATTTCAAAAATATTCAAAAAGTTTTTGAAGTTTCAATAAATCACAAAACAAAAAATTGCCTAAAAATATGTTTTGAAATTTAAAAAAAAATCAAGCGTTCCGCACTCACATTTAACGGAATTATGTTATAGTAATTCTGCACATCTGGGCAGCAAAGCCTTTCGAATGTTATAAGTTTCATTTATTTTGAGTTTTAATTAATACCAAAAAAGCGTACGACAAACTTTAATGTTCACGTATTAATATATAAGATTTGTGGGAACACGGTACCCATGAAAATAAATTTTTTTTTTTTAAAATCAAATTTTTGTTAGAAAATAAGAGATATTGTGTTGAAAATTTGCACGTTTATTTGTAGTTTTTTAAAGTAAACAAACAATTTGTTCATGTATCCGGGCTTTTTTTTGCTTAAAATAAAATGAGAAAATCAACAGAGTATCTTAAAAAAAAGATTATTGGGTTACAAATTGGGTTAATAGTTGAGAAAATGTTGATTATAAAAAATTGTTGATTATTTGTTGTCAAATTAAATTGTCAATTATTTGTTGTAAAAATTAAAATAAATTGTTGATTATTTGTTGATTATAATTCTGCATTGTTATTGTACTATTAAAAGATCTTATTGCATCTTATTGTACTAATATTGTCTAAATAAATGTAAATGTAAATGTAAATGAAAATTTTAACCCAAAAATACCAAAAAGGGGGCCTATTTTAACCCTTTTTCGGCACACTTCTCTGGTATAACGTGCTCGGGATCACATGCCCATCGACAAAGAAACCGTACAAAAATATAGAATATTTTGATTTGATTTTATTTAAGCTTCTTAAAAGTCTATTTTTTAATAATATACAAGTTCCACAGGCCAAAAATTTTATTATATCCGTTACAAAATAACGCAATAAAAGCATAAAAATGTGTATTTTATATGAGTTATGCAATAATTGTGGATTGAAACTGATCCTAGTGTGCCGAAAAAAGTGCAAATTCTGCATGTTGAAAGAACTGGTGTAGATAAAAACAAGTAAAGAAAGTCTAAAGTCTATGAAATACCGACTATGAAATACCTTAAACCTACTTTTAAAAAAAAAAACAATATTATTGAAAATGGGCGTGTACGTGGGCGGATAAAGCCTATATTTTATATGCATTTAAATGTTGAAGACAAATTTACACACATCAAGTTTTATTCCTGTAGCTCACAGCTCATGCCTTTATTATGCTTTCGCTATGGTAGGTGGGCGTGTTAATGGACGTTTTACTCCCAATTTTTGAACACACCTTAGTTTTGGTATAAAACACATACATAAAAATTTGATCTCTCTATGACAAACATAACCTTAATTATTGAGTTTTAAACTTTTTGGGTTGTATGGGAGGTAGGCGTGTCTTTGGGCGGATGACGTAAATTTTTCAAAACCATATTTAGTTTGTCATAAAAAACATACGTGCCGAATTTTATCTCTGTTGCTTAAACATAGGCTTATTTATTGCGTTTTCTATTTTTGGGTTGTATGGGAGGTGGGCGTGTCCGTGATCGGATGACTCCCATTTTCCAAAAACATCTTTGTGTTGATACAAAACACATACACACCAAATTTTATTGTTGTAGGTCAGTTATGAGCTTATTTATGCAGTTTTCAATTTTTGCGTTGTATGGGAGGTAGGCGTGTCCGTAGTCGGATTATGCCAATTTTTCAAAACCATCTTTGTTTTGTCATAAAAAACATACTAGCCATATTTTACCTCTGTTGTTTAAACATAGGCTTATTTATTGCGTTTTAAATTTTTGAGTTGTATGGGAGGTGGGCGTGTCCGTGATCGGATGACTCCCATTTTCCAAAAACATCTTTGTGTTGATACAAAACACCAAATTTTAATTGTTGTAGGTCAGTTATGAGCTTATTTATGCAGTTTTCAATTTTTGCGTTGTATGGGAGGTAGGCGTGTCCGTAGTCGGATTATGCCAATTTTTCAAAACCATCTTTGTTTTGTCATAAAAAACATACTAGCCATATTTTACCTCTGTTGTTTAAACATAGGCTTATTTATTGCGTTTTAAATTTTTGAGTTGTATGGGAGGTGGGCGTGTCCGTGATCGGATGACTCCCATTTTCCAAAAACATCTTTGTGTTGATACAAAACACATACACACCAAATTTTATTGTTGTAGGCTAATTATGAGCTTATTTATGCAGTTTTCAATTTTTGCGTTGTATGGGAGGTAGGCGTGTCCGTAGGCGGATTCTAAAAATATTCAATAGTGCAGATCCTTGGGTCAATATGACCATGTGTACCAAGTTTCATCCATTTATCTCAACTCCTTCTACTTATCCTGTGTATACGGACAGACGGACGGACGGACGGACGGACATGGGTAGCTCGACTCACGTGGTGACGCTGATCAAGAATATATATACTTTTCTATACCGGACTCGCTTCGTTCTATGCGTTACAAACGTTTGCACAAAGTTAATATACCCTGACCTTTCAGGCTTAGGGTAGACTTTTTGACCTTGGCCGTTTTTTGAAACTAACTTTTTTATAATATTGTTTCCTATATAATTAATAGGCTAAGGTTTTTTTGTGACTTCAACTCCTCCCAGACCAATGGACCGATTTTATCGATTCAGATGTCATTAAATCAGGTTTAGGCTGTAAATGTGCAAACCACTTTTAAATTGTGATTTCGCTTCAGGGGGTTCCCAACCTTTTAAAACAGAAATAAAATTTCTGTACAAAAATCCGCTATTTAATCAATTTGAAATTTAGTTAGAGAAGAGCTTATGAATTGGTCGAATTTGAAGTTTTTTCAAATCTAAAAATTTGTTACCAAAATTATCTTTTATGCATTCCTCAAATGTCAATTGTCCGAAAAATGCAGTTCCAAAATCAAAAATTCCACTTTCCGAGCAAACAACTCAGTCAAATTTCAACGGTTTTCAAAAAAACGGCGTTTTTTCATCTATAGGTGTTATAAATCGATGTTGTAAGTGTTCTGTAAGTACCTTTTATTAATTTCTGAAATATATCTTAGTATTATTTCTTAAATCTATTTTTTACTACATTTTTTTTAACATTAGTATGATGTTTTATAGCTGGAAAAGTTAAGCTGCGATGTTTTGAATAGTAATAATGTTTGTCTCAGTAGGAATATAAGTGTAAGTCCGTCTTCGTATTATGACAGTTACATTAAAAAAATTTAGTGCCAGATCATACGTTTCAAGTCAAACCATTCAGATAATGATCTTTTATATCATTATTGAGACTGAATACATCGTTATTGAGTATAATAACTTCTTGAATAGAATATCATATATTAAACGTCTATAATTTTTCTAACACTTAATTTTTATTGAATTGCTCGAATTCGGGCAACAGGTTTACTAGTTTTAGTTAATATTCTTAAAATCCTAAGAAAAAAATATTATGGTAAATTTCTACGGGTTCAAAAGTTACAGCCGGATTAGTGAGAGCGCATTTTTAATTTTCGCGCTGTTTTTTCTTTGTTCACAAACTTTGAACGCGTTTATCTCGAAACCATGTTTGTCGTACTGGTTGCGTGACGGCACTAGCGGGTTCATTTTTTGACGAAATATTTTTTTTTTTTTGTATATTTTTAGTTTAAACTTGTTTCGTTTGATTCTAGCTTTTTTTAAATTTTTTTTTCGATTTTTTATAAATTTTTCAAGTCAATATTTTTTTCGAAAAACCACACTTTCAAATTTGGAACATCACAAAAAATTGAAAAAACCTTCTGTTATACGATAACCAATTTTGTTAAGATTTGAAAGTCATTTTTTTCCAGATCGGACAATTTTTGTGACTCCCAGCGCTGCAACCATGAGGCCCCGTTTTTTCTCTGCCGCCATTTTGGAGTTCTATAAAACCATGTTGGAGTAAAAAATATATTTTTTTGAATTTTTTTTTCTTGTAATTTGTTCAATTCTCTGCAATAATAAAAAGTAATAAATAACAAAAAAATTTTTGGAAAAATTTTTGTTGTTGTTGACTGAGTTATGAATTTTTAAAAAAAGGTCTGTTTTCTCTGCCGCGATTGTTATGTTCCTCCTTAAACTTAATTTTGAAAGGGTTTTTTATGTATGAAATAACAACCATTAGAAGTAATATTTTATGTTAAAATTATTTTTTCTATGGAGTACAAGTGGTGACCGTGGCATGTAGGTTAAGTGTGTGGCCTAGCATGCTCGGAGCCCGAGTTCGATCCCCAGTCGCGGCGAAAAGTTTTTTCAATAAAAGAATTTTTCTGATCGGTCACCACCTCTCTGTAGACAATGGCAAACCTCAGAGAGTAAATAATGCCATGTAAAGCTTCTTGAGAACATGAATTTTAGCCGTTCGGAGTCGGCATAAAACATGTAGGTCCAGTTCTTGGTTAATTGTGTGCAAACATTTAATAACACACACAACTCAATTGATCATTAGAAGCTCGGTCAAAGTCCTTTCAGGGGCTGAAATGGCCAATTTGTTTTTTTTTATGGAGTACAAATGTAACACCCGTCACTGTGGAATGCTCCAAAACAAAATTTAAACTTAGGGGTTGGAATCACGTACGCACCGACAACTGAACGAGCAATTTTAAATTTTTCTCATATGAACAAATTTTCGCTCAGGAAATTAAACATGGAACTTGAAGTAAGAAGGAGGTTGCTTTTAATTTCTGTTTTTTTTTTTAATTTTATTGAATATCAAAATTATTTATTTTTTACATTTTTAGTTGAGTCTTAAGCAAAACTTTCCTAACAGTCTCTCACTTTTTGGACTGCAGAAACTTCTTATGTGCCTCACTTGAAAATGCTGAAGTGAATATTCCGTATTTTTATGATAAGGTTTTCACTTCAAATTCAACTCTCATTCACTGCGAATGAAAAATTAAACTTAATAACTTGTAGAAAGTTGAATTTGAATCATAAACAGTTTAAGATGAACTGCAAAATTTTGAGTTCGACTTGCAGAAAGTTGAAAATGATGTGCAAAAAGTTTAGAAAGTGGTTAAGAGAAAAGTTTAAGTTGCAAGTGAATTCTGTACAACTAACATTTAATTCTTCGAAAACGTTATTGAGAATTAAGCTGACATGCTTCCGCATATTAGATTTGCACTTGTTTGGCTAGATTTAAATATAGTTATCTAAAGAATTTTTTTTTGTTAAAAAAAAGTGAAGCTTTTGAGTTTTAAAACCAATTTTAACATGATTTTTTGACTTGGTTCAAGTTTTTCACAAAAAAATTTCAAAAATGTTTGTTGACAAGCGGATTAAGAATGACTTTTAAAATAAAGAATAATAATATATAAGCTTGATTAAGCTAGATTGTTTAACTTTCTCGATATGTATCAATAAACTTCATTATGTTGAGTATCACTTGAAACAAATCAACGCGTTATATAGAGATAACAATTTCCTTTTAATAAATTAATGCAAAATAAAGATAAGCAGCTAAATAATAGAAATAAACTTAATACGACAAAATTTAATAGCAGTGTTAAAAGTTCGTTGGAAAAAAATAGAAGTTATGCCAGGAAATGGCAACTCATATACTCGCAGAGCAATAGTAATAAAAAAATGCTAACTGCATGTGGCATTGATAAAATACAAAAATCGAACTAAATCAAAGCAAATGCAATAAAAAAAAAAAAATAAAAATAGAACTCCATTAAGGACTACAGAATACCCTTTATCTGAGCATGACATAACTGCATAAATTGACAGAAAAAATATACACAAAAAAAAGCTGCAGCACTCACGCAGCTATGCAAAGTCCTGGCATAGCAATTATAAAGTCAGCTAGACTGAATCAATATTTCAGCTACGCCCACTTAACTGACACTTTTTGCGCAACTATCCAGGCATGCGACCATGGCATAGAGGTTTTAATGCTTCAATAATGAAGAGGTTTTTTCACAATCACTGGCAATATTTTTGTGAAAAAATTTTGTCAATATGACAAAAAAAAAAAATGCCAAAAAGCTTTGGCGTAAAGCATATTGGTCGCAATAAATTCCCCTTTCCCCCTTCATACTTTGATTCTGTTGAAAATAGCACAAATAACGAACAGTGGCTACGCTGCACTTGGAAATAAAACCCCGACATATTTCAATTTGGCTCTCTGTCAACAATTTAAAATTCCAAAAATAAAAAAAAAAGCTTAGAATACTTGGCAGCATTCTTTTCAGACAACAGGCTTAAAGCTTCGGTTTTCATGAAAAGTGAGCCAATTTTTTTGCTTCTAATTTTTTTCCTGCTAAATTATTAGAAACTTTTGCTGCTGTCTTAGCTAAAGGAATTTTTCCCTATAAACATTTTTTTTTTTCGGCCAAGTTTTACCGAGAAAAGCTTTAAAGTATTCATTATTATTGAGTTTTGTTGCAATGCACGAGATACGGAAAAAACCTATCAAGTCAGCAAATATTTGGCTGAGCTTTTATGTCATGAATTGCTTATATTTTAACTGTTGGATGCAAAATAACAACAAAAACTTTTTTTTGCCTTAAAAAAATTTGTTTTTTGTAATTTTGTTTCTACTAAATATTTTCAAATAATTAAAGTCATTGACAGCCACAGCGACAGGCACTGCGGTTCCAATTTATTTAAACCATAAATAAATGTCCTTCTCTTTATTAGTCTAAAAATTGCTTACTTCTGCGCCCACCCAAGTGTCAAAAACTAAGTCATGAAACCACAAAAACAAAATCGATAAAAAAAACAAACAAAATTGCAAACCTTGACATTGCTAAACATTTACCGCTATAAAGGACAAACTCTTTAAGTATTTCTTCTCTTTTGCCTACTCATTGCTTGTGGCTGGAAAAACACTTATTTTAAGCAAATTAATTGTTTTCACAGACATGAGCTTGGTTAATTAAGCCATAAACAAGGCCAGACAAAGACGAGTACCACTAACTCGTAGGTGCTTAGCTGTCAGCTGTCAGAAAAAGGCTTTGCTTTATTTATCCAAGCTGAATAAATCTTTTTTGTCTTCTTCTGTTGTTTCGTTTGTTTTTTTTTTTGACTCTATGTATCTGTTCACAAATTCTTTAGGATTAAGAAGAATTAAAAACGAATTTAGTAGCTAACAAAAAACTACGTTAAATGTGTAGGATACACATGCTAAGATAAGGTAGCAACAAATACTGTCTGTCAGCTTTAAATTTTTTTTATTATACTAAAAACAATCCGATTTCAAGCTATTTATTTCTTAGAAAATCTGACAGCGTTTTCATGTTTATTATATTAATTTTATTAACATTTTCAAAAAAACTTGGGTTATTTTCCATGTCCTTCTTGTTTTACGCAGACCTTGATTAATATCAGTTGAAGTTAGTGAGTGGCCAAACCTACTTTTTTCCAATCCATAACTTCAACTTAATTATCTGTTATTGGCTCTTATATGTGTTCGTTTATGTATTTAATTAGCTTCTAAAGTCTACGCAATTGTTGTTGTTGTTTTATTATCATTTATTGTTTTTATTGATGACGTTAACAAACGCTGTGATAATCAGTCGCAACCTAGTTTATGACGGTATAACGGCTCGGTGTATGGCGTTTCGGAGTTAGCTTGAAGGTGTTAATAATTAAGTTTGCTACAAGCATACTAATTATGAGGTTAGTGTGTGTGAAGATAAGCTTCAGTGTGTGTCTGTGTTTTTTTGTACTTAATTAATCCTAAGTCTTGGTTCAAAAAAATAGTCCCTCAATTTGACAGAAAGAATTTGAATATCAAATTAAAGATAAATTTGAATGAATTCTTAATTTAAAATTTTAAATTTTTGAATGAATTTTAAAAATATGAATGAAATATAATTCAAGTTTAATTAAATAGT
This sequence comes from Tetanocera ferruginea, assembly GCA_958299015.1. Lineage (NCBI taxonomy): Eukaryota > Metazoa > Arthropoda > Insecta > Diptera > Sciomyzidae > Tetanocera > Tetanocera ferruginea. The sequence continues at coordinate 23,451,282 of OY282640.1, forward strand.
GTTAACATCTACTTAAAAGATTCTTTTAAATTTTTACCACTCTGATATTACGCTGTACTTTGGACCAAAAAGTACACAATATTTTTGAATTAGTGCATGCCTAGTTTTCGAATACATGAATCACATGAACTGTTCATGATTTCAATGTACAAAATATACAAAGAAAACAAACATTCATAAACTTTATGTTTAAAAATGCTGCTATATTGAACAAATCATGGGTTGAAATAACAGAAAAACATAACAGAATAACATACTTAAATAGCTAGGATACGAACCCACGTCCTCCGCATGACAGTCTAGTACATTTCCACTGAGATATTGTTAACGATAAGATAAATATAGCAAAACACATTTATAAACTATTGATTAGAGAAAACAGATATTTCCACAAAAAACAGCAAAAAAATACTTTGAAACGTTCATTCAAAAAAACTATTAACTATTATAAACGCAAATCATTCAATTTAACAGTGTTTTGAAATTTCAGCGGCCGACTGTTAATAAAACAGTAGATATTTTTCTGAGTGTATGTTCAGTGAAACATCGTTCACTGAAAAAATCATTTTATTCTCGATACGTTCTTGTGTTTCTTATAGCACGATAGTTTTTTTTTTCAGCTTTGAGCCAAGGATTTCGGGTGTCAAACCTATTCAATCAAGTCTGCCTTTGTTCGGAAAATGGAGAAATACATAAGTAGGAGAAAAAGTGAAATCAAGAGAAACAAGTATGTATGGCGGAGCGCTATGTCGACATGCGAATTTGAATCTGAGGCCAGTGTTATGCCTGTACCACAATCAATTTTATTAGTAAGCAATCTCATTCCACAACATCTCTACCACCAACTTCAACTTCCAAAGTCGTATATATTGATGAATTTTTAATTTTAATTGATTAGAAATGAGAAAAGAATTAAAGAAAGGTAAAAGCGTAGGACCATGGCTAGACCGGGATTCGAACTCAGAACCTCTAGGTTGGCAGTCAAGCACGCTAACCACTCGACTACCGAGGCCCCAAGTAAGCTTTTTTAAAAATAAACTAAAACTAACTTCAAGTTTTTATTTGTACCGATTTTACTTAATGTTCAACATTTTCGAAAATTTTGTACATTAAAATCCCGTTTTGGTAAGGCTGTTAGTGCTTTAAGTTCACAAAATGTATGTACGATACATGTAAGATACATGAACCAATAAAAATTTCCGAAATACCATGAAAAAATACAAAGCTAACAGGAAGCATTCATAATTTTTACATAAATTTTGAATAAAATTAATAAAATTATGTACAAATACAAGGAGAACAAGAACAATTCATGAGAAAACTGACAAAAATGCATGAATTTCACACTCACAAACAAATTTCTCTAGTCACTAGTCACTAGTCACTAGTCACTCACTCACTAGTCACTAGTCACTTGTCACCTTTTAACTTTTCACTAGTCACTTTTCACTTTTAAACTTTACACTAAAAAAAAAAAAACAAATTGGCCATTTCAGCCCTTGAAAGGACTTTGACCGAGCTTATTTTGATCAATTGTGTTGTGTGTGTTATTAAATGTTTGCTTACAATTGACCGAGAACTGGACCTACATGTTTTATGCCGACTCCGAACGGCTAAAGTTCATGTTCTCAAGAAGCTTTACATGGCATTATTTACTCTCTGAGGTTTGCCATTGTCTGCAGAGAGGTGGTGACTAGGGATGGTGATCCCGGGATCCCGGGATTAAGGCCTAATTTAGTCCCGAAAAGTGATCCCGGGATCACCGTTAAATATTTCGGGATTAAAAAAAAGAACTGCGTAACTATAAAATTCAGTGCTCATGTGCATACTTTTTCAAAAAGTACTTTTACATGAAAAGCACTGAAATCTAAAAAAAGTGCAACCGTGCATCAAAGTTGTCAAAAGGTTTTATTGTCATAATTTAAAGTTTTTGCTGCATGGTGGACGTTCGCTTCTTTGTTAACATATAACAATAAATATATTTCATAACTAAAATGTGAAATGTTCCTTATATTTTTGTTTTAAGCATTAGTTTTAGAAATGATCTCATTTTGCTATTATAATAATATTACTAAAATATATGAACTGTTTTTATACTAATTATTTAAAAAAAACCTTTAATTTTATATGAACTGTTTATTTCTTGAATACCGGGACTAATCCCGGGATCCCGGGATTCAAATTTTAAAATCCCGAAATCCCGGGATTCAAAAAAGGGTCTGGGACCGACATCCCTAGAGGTGACCGATCAGAAAAATGTTTTATTGAAACAAATTTTTCGCCGCGGCTGGGGATCGAAGCCGGGCTCCGAGCATGCTAAGCCACACACTTAACCTGCATGCCACGGTCACCACAAACTTTACACTAGTCACTTTTTATTGTTTACTTTTCACTATTCACTTTTCATTATTCAATATTCCCTATTTACTTTCACTAGTCACTTTTCACCTTTTAACTGTACACTAGTCACTTTTCACTTTTCACTTTTACTTTTCACTTTTCACTTTTCACTTTTCACTTTCCACTTTTCACTTTTCACTTTTCACGTTTCACTTTTCACTTTTCACGCTTCACTTTTCACTTTTCACTTTTCACTTTTCACTTTTCACTTTTCACTTTTCACTTTTCACTTTTCACTTTTCACTTTTCACTTTTCACTTTTCACTTTTCACTTTTCACTTTTCATTTTTCACTTTTCACGCTTCACTTTTCACTTTTTACTTTTCACTTTTCACTTTTCACTTTTCACGTTTTACTTTTTACTTTTCACTTTTCACTTTTCACTTTGCACTTTTCACTTTTCACTTTTCACTTTTCACTTTTTACTTTTCACTTTTCACTTTTCACTTTTCACTTTTCACTTTTCACTTTTCACTTTTCACTTTTCACTTTTCACTTTTCACTTTTCACTTTTCACTTTTCACTTTTCACTTTTCACTTTTCACTTTTCACTTTTCACTTTTCACTTTTCACTTTTCACTTTTCACTTTTCACTTTTCACTTTTCACTTTTCACTTTTCACTTTTCACTTTTCACTTTTCACTTTTCACTTTTCACTTTTCACTTTTCACTTTTCACTTTTCACTTTTCACTTTTCACTTTTCACTTTTCACTTTTCACTTTTCACTTTTCACTTTTCACTTTTCACTTTTCACTTTTCACTTTTCACTTTTCACTTTTCACTTTTCACTTTTCACTTTTCACTTTTCACTTTTCACTTTTCACTTTTCACTTTTCACTTTTCACTTTTCACTTTTCACTTTTCACTTTTCACTTTTCACTTTTCACTTTTCACTTTTCACTTTTCACTTTTCACTTTTCACTTTTCACTTTTCACTTTTCACTTTTCACTTTTCACTTTTCACTTTTCACTTTTCACTTTTCACTTTTCACTTTTCACTTTTCACTTTTCACTTTTCACTTTTCACTTTTCACTTTTCACTTTTCACTTTTCACTTTTCACTTTTCACTTTTCACTTTTCACTTTTCACTTTTCACTTTTCACTTTTCACTTTTCACTTTTCACTTTTCACTTTTCACTTTTCACTTTTCACTTTTCACTTTTCACTTTTCACTTTCCACTTTTAACTTGTCACTTGTCACTTCACTGGCCTACTTTTCGCTTTTCACTTTCAAACCATTATTTTCTTAAATTTTTAAATGGTTTCCCTTTTCTCCATTTTTATATGTTTTTTCAGTAGCACATTCGTATCTGTCTCTAAAGCATTAGTGCCCAACTAGTGACTCATTTGGTTAAATTGACTTAAGTTAAACTGTAGTCACTTATCTTGTCGATAGGCTTAACAAAAACTTATAAGAAGTTCTATACAACCAAATTTGTGAATGTTGTTTTATTTATTTTATGTAATTCTTTAATAAACAAATTTTTTCCCAGTGTAGCTACCTGTCTTTTTTTTTGTTTTTGGTCGAGCCTATCTGCCTGTCAGTTTCTCTATTAATATATAATTTAGATATAAATTAACTGACGATTTAATTGTCAATAAATCGTAACGCATGCATGTTGATTACTTCGCAGCCGTCGACACATATGCAAATATAAACTGACTCATATGCATAGACATATCATTAGGCTATGAAAAATTTGATAAACAACGAACACACACACACACACTCACAAACTCACACATACAAGCCGAAGCACCAAACTTTTTTTTTTCATGCGGTTGTTTATATTTTGTTTATATTTTTTGTTGTTGTTATTGTAATGCGTTATGCTTAACAGTAACCCATAAAATTTATGATTGCTGATGTTGTTGTTGCTGTTGGGATCCACCAACATACCAGCAGGTGGCGCTGTTGTTTTTAGTTAACGCTTTAATGTTGCTCTTTTTTTTTGTTGTGACGTTCAGTTTTTCTACTCATGTTACGTTTTTGGTTTTTCTTTATTTTTTTGTTTTTGTTACTAGCTGTTGTTGTTGTTATAACGGCCGTTTTGACAGGTTTTCAAGTTAAGTCAATCTTTAGCCAAACGTTAATTTGTGACAACAGCTACATAAAAAAAGTGTAAAATAGGTAGTGGCCAAAGCAAAAAACAGCCCGCATTATTTGTTGACCGATTTTTTAACTTTTTGTTTTTATTTTTTGCTTCATCCACCCTCTTATGTGGATGAATTTGTGCTTGAATTTGCTACCTTGACACATTCTTGCCTAACGTGTTGAAGTTGTTGCTGTCAGGCATGTTTAGAGGTATTTTTTGCTTCAACAACAGGGTGTGCCCTTAATTCAGTGTATCGCAATTTTTAGGCAGTGAGTGACAGTTTTGACAGCTAGTCAGTTTGCCATTTTGTTATGATTTACAATTAGTAAGTTCAAGTCAATAAAAGTGTTTTTTTTGTGATCAAAAAACTTGCGGTTGACCCAACAACAATGCAGGAAATAATAAACTTTTTGATTGTGCAGACGGGGTGTGGTGACATGCATAAAATAAACATTAATTGCTGAAAAGTATAACATTTTGTTTGTCGAACCTTTTTAGGCAGAGAATTTGTTGTTGTTGTTGTCTTTGTTGTTACTGTTGTTGTAACTGCGCAAGGGTTTAATAGTCGAGCTGTTATAATACAGCAGCAAAAAGAGATAATTAAGCTATGAAAATTTAATTATGTGCTTTGATACACCCTGTTTGTTTTATTTTCTAATGAATCAAACGTATCTTTGTTCTTCTTGCCTTAATCTAATATGTTTTTAATGATGCCAGATTTTTTATTTATTTTTGTTTTATGTGTTTTTTGCTACAACAAGAAGATTTTGGTCCTTTTTATCAGCAGCTCTGTTGTGGTTGTTGTTGTTTTGAATGCTTTCACTTTAAGTATCTTTAACGTTGACAACATCTGCTGGCTTTGTTTACGCCGGCTTGTATTTCAAGAGCATCTTAAGCCATCCAATCTGTGCTCTTCTAAGAATTCATTAGCTTCTTTCGTTTTTTTTTTTATTTTTATTTTTTGTAATTCGATATGAAGTAATTTTTTAATTTTTTTTCTCTCAGTTTTCTTGCGACTATGTTTCTGCTTAAATTTCTTTAAACTTCACAGCACTTATTTATTTGTAAATTTTTCTCTTTTCTTCTAGGTAAGTGTTCAACATTGCATCGCTAAGTACAGGACTTAATTTTCTTTGAGGTAAATTTTTTCTAAGAAGCAATTTTCTAAGCAGCTCAGCTGAGCAATATTTGCTTGGATGATTTTTGATCCAGCAAAATTTATCAAGCTGTTGTGCTAAATAATTATTTACTTCATTAAAAAAAAAAAATATTGTGCTGCAATGTGCCCTATGTATGCTGTCAAGTGCCGCATTGTAAAATTTTTAATTCGACTTTTATAACGTTTTTTAGTTTTTATGAGTTTATGTAATAATTTTTTCGAAATTTAATATTTGTGCCGTAATGTGCTCGAGTTGTGCTATAATGTGCCATAATAAAAAGTGCATTTATTCAAAGGGTATATATTTTATGACATTTTTTCGTGTTTTAAGTGTTAGTTGAATTATTTTAAAAATTTTGATATTTGTGCTGTTATGTGCTCAAAGTGTGCTATTATGTTCCATGCAGAATTTTAAAAACTCGCAAGCTTGAAAAGAGAAAAAATCTAAAATTTTTTACAAGTTTTTTTTCTCCATTTTTAAAATTTTTAAAGATAGCTTAATACCCTAAAAATTTCCAGTGGCATCTCTGACTAATTATTTATAAAATAAAATATGAATAAAGTATAAAAAATATAAAATAAAATTAAATAAATGGTGTTTTGGTTTCATTTGTATATTCAACATATATTTTTGTAAATTTGTGCAAAAAATAGGTTGGCAATATTTTTTTGTCAAAGTTTCGGAAAACTTCTGCCATCTGTCAGCATGCTTGTCTTGTGAACAGAAACCTTGAACAGCCATCTCACAAAAAATTAAAAGAAACTTTATTTTTTTGCAAAAATTGTCAAAACTAATTTATTTTCTAAATATAGCTCTTTTAAAATTTATTTTTGACAAATTATTTGCATGTCCATAAAAAACAACTCTTCACTTCTCTTATTTACCTACTTAACTAAATTTGCATTTTAAAGCCTTTTCTGTTGTTTCTCATAAATTATCTTCAACATTTATATGGTTCTATCGTATTATTATTTATGCAAATTGATACAACAACAACAGCAACGACAGTAAGAATTCATCGTATCGTTGGTCTTAAAATTAATTTACAGCTAATGGTGGCTGAGTTAAAGCACCTTTAAGCAGTTAAAAGTTTTTCAATTAATTTCTGCATTATTATAGCACAGTACTGTGCGGTGTGCTGCTGTTTACATCTTCCCACATCTTAGCAATACAACTCGAGCAGCACAAGTCAAAACTCACATAAAACACATCGATGGAATAGCATGCTAATGCTGATTCTATCTGTGTGTGTGTGTGTATGTGTGCTTTACACACTCACAAGTTCTTGAGACATTTTATTTATCATCTAGTATAACAGCAGGATTTGACAGGATTAAAGTATTTGGTAATTAAGTGTTTATCTGACTATCATTAAGGGTGTAGCGGAGGATATACAAGCACATGTTAATACATGTAACAAATTTCTTGACTTAATTTGGACTTGAAATACTGTCAAATGAATTGACGTTACCCACGGACAAAGCAGTGATCGGCCCACTACCGTTGCCTCTTTTCGAATCGATTTCGAAAATTTTTTCGATAATGCTCATGAAAGAGTTGATAATACTGTTGCTTTCTTCTATCACACAATTTTCGACTGCTTCACACAAACTGTCCCCTTTACCAGTCACAAAACTTTTCATCATCTCCACTCTAGTACAATTAGGAACTACGTTCTCACCGTAATAATAGGTACAATCTTTGGCGCACTTATTTAAATTCTTTTTTTCCCCACCTCACAACACAAAATATCTTGACCATAACCTTTTTCCCGCAGTCCGTGAAAATCTGCACAAGTCTTATTTTGTCATATTCAAACTAAGTTGTTGTCGGATCCTTAAAGCTTCTAAATGGTGTTTTTTAAGAGCTTGCTTTATAATGTCAAATTATGAAATGGCCAAAAAAAATTTTTTGTTTGGTAGATAATTTCTTGGCATTTAACATTTAACATTTCGGGCATATGGCCACCACGGCTATATTGCACAAAGGTCATTCTGGAGGTCCAATTTTCGACCACCTTTTCAAGCATTTGATGGCGTATTTCAGCAATGACACGTTGAATATTGGTTTCCAAAGCGTCAATCATTGCTGGTTTATCCACATAAACCAATGACTTCACGTATCCCCACAAAAAATAATCAAGTGGCGTCAAATCACACGAACGCGGAGGCCAATTTACCGGTCCATTTCTCAAAATAATGTTGTTGTTGAATTGTTCTTTCAATAAGTCTATTGTTTCGCCTGCAGTATGACAAGAGGCACCATTCTGTTGAAACCACATTTTGTCCACATCCATATCTTGAAGATTTGTCAAAAAAAATTCATTGATCATGGTTCACGACGACGAATCGTTAAATTGTCTTTTTCTTCGACACTGGCCTAAACGAAAGCAATATTTTCTTCTGTACGCACTCTTCCCATTCTTCTCGGTGGCTTGGCATCCAAAAGAGTGAATGTAGACCGAAATTTGGCAATAACGTTCTTTATGGTGGTCTCAGACGGACGATTATGTGTACCATAAAATTCACGAAATGCTCTATAAATATTTTTAATTGAACACTGTTTTTTAAAATAAATTCCCACGATTTGGAAGCTTTGTTCTGAAGTTAACCTATTCATGATGATTTGCCACACAATACTGAGTAGAGACGAGACTTTAAACTGTCAAAACAACTGTCAGACAGTAGAGTAATCCATATTGAAAAAAAACCTCATCAAAAAACACCCTTTTATTTTCTCAAGAAAAAATTGTGAAGTGAAATTTAGGCTGACAAATAATTTTCTGACACACATTTTCCTTCAATTGAGATTGGTTGATTTTGAAAAATAAAATTCAGTACTTCCGCATCGTAGTTGCGATGAACAACAAAAGTCACGAATACCTATACATTAATTTTTTGATCAATCAAAGAATATTAAATATTATTTCTAATGTCGACCAATCAAAATGAAGAACACTCTCAAAATTCTTTTTTTATTCTCAAACATGCGCGAAAATGTTCTTCTCTTTTTAAACAGGCTATAAAATTCAACAAATCTCCGAAAAAACTAAAACGACAATATTGTGTTCCATTGCAAATCTATCTTTCCTCCAAGTCAACACGGAGGATATACCTTTGGCTTCCCCAAAGGTATATCGACTACCACTAATCTTGTTAAAAGTTGATACAGCTTCTCATCAACTTCAGTTAAGCTTTTGAAAAAATACCATTTTTGTTTATAAAAAAATAAAAAAAAAACAAATTGGCCATTTCAGCCGTTGAAATGACTTTAACCGACCTTCTTATGTCTCAATTGTATTGCACGATCACGGCTGCCATATCATAAATAAAATCTAATCTCTAGGAACGCCATTATAATATCATCTTTAGATTTTCCAATGAAGAATCTTTTACAGTTACCTCAGGTGTCTGACCTTGGTCCTTTGGTATTCATCTTAACATTTTCTGATGTTGATGATATCATCAAAGAATCCAATCTTTCTGTGTATGCTAATGATATGAAAATATATCAGCGCATACAAGCCATCGTCGATTCCCGCAATCGCTAAGACAATCTGGTCAGTGTTTCACTTTACCACTTGGTGTCAAAAAAAAATCTTCTAAAACTCAACGTTAGTAAATATCAAGCTATATCCTCGTTAGCGACTCGTAAATGACTCGTAAATGACTCCAACCAGATTCCTCTTGCACTTAAGCTCGTGAAATACTTGTTTTTAGATTTCTCTAATCCTTACGTCACAAAATCTCTCCATCTAACCTTTGTCAGATTTGTTATTATTTCGTATCGGAAATTCTCTTCTACAATGCCACTACAACGCTACCTTTAATGTCTTCTCACAATTATAGCCATATCCATATCCATATCCATATCCATATCCATATCCATATCCATATCCATATCCATATCCATATCCATATCCATATCCATATCCATATCCATATCCATATCCATATCCATATCCATATCCATATCCATATCCATATCCATATCCATATCCATATCCATATCCATATCCATATCCATATCCATATCCATATCCATATCCATATCCATATCCATATCCATATCCATATCCATATCCATATCCATATCCATATCTATATCTATATCTATATCCATATCCATATCCATATCCATATCCTTAGGGATACCTCCCTAGGACATCTTATGGTTTAACATGTTTTTGCATAGAAAGTATAATAATAAGTTGGACGAACTTAACGAAACTTGGTCAAAAGGCTAGAAAAATGAAGTAGTAGCTGTGTATTATAAATGATCGAAATAGGTTAAATCCTGGGGATACCTTCCTTCGACCCTAAGGTTTGTTCTGAGATATTTTGCATCTTTAAAACAAAATCGAAGTTCCTGAACATTTCAAATTGTTCGCTTATCGATAAATATAAAAATTTCGAAAAATCATGATATCGTATGTTGGAATTGGAACAAACACCTTCAACGAACCTTATACTTTTAGTGAGAATAGGATTTCTTTACGAGAAAATTTACATTTCCCAAATGTTCTAGTCCGTCCACTCTTAGTCCAAGTCTTCGATTTAAACAAACGAAGCTCTTTTTTTTTAATCTTAATGATGTTAAGGTAGATATGAAGATATGAACATCAATGCTCTGGAAAATTTTTGGACGTTTGTGATGAAATGTGTAAATAGGCCTTTCCACTTCAGTTTCATGGTACTCCAAATAAAAGCCGATGTCTTTTTTATCTAAAATTTCTCTTAATTGTATAAAATATCCATTTTGATTTTAAATACAAATAAAAGTCAAAGAAATTTTCAGCATTACATCAGAAAAAATTTAATGCTTAACATTGAAATAGATAAATAGTGTATCCTGTGCTACAATAAATATGTTATTCATTAAAATACCATGTACTTTTTAGAAAGAAAGAAAAAAAAAATACCATTTTCTTTTGAATGTAACTGACAAAGGCCATCGTAGGTAATGATCAAACCAATAAAATAAAACAATATAACACTCTACGAAGAATTTGTTATCAATAAAAGCTGCGACTAACTGCAACGTTTTGGGGTTTCTTTATAATAATAAAGCCTTAAAATAAAGAAATTTTGCAGATTTTTATAGATTGCTACATGCTAACTTTTTTTAATATTTTAACTAAAATGTACTAAACCAAAGCAGAATTATAGGTAGTAAAATAAACTGAACAAAATAACTGAAAAAGATAGACCTTTGAAAATATCGAAACTGTTATTTTAAACTGTTTAGACATTTTTGATAAGCAAAAAATTTGGAGCCATATGAAACAAAGGCTTGAATATGTCAACCACAATATTTGTTTCTACTTGTATTTGAAATTATGCAGTTTATTCTAGCTAAAAATAATTTATTTCCTTTTAAAAATTGTTTTTTAATCTCTTACACTTGGGCTGCTTTATTTACGTCAACCAACTAATTGCAACAAATAAGCATAACAATTTTACCAAAAATAAAAGCATATCCATTTTTTTGCTATTGTTGTACGAAAGTTGTGCAAAAAGGTACGTTAATAATTGTCACAGCCGCCTGCCTGCCAGCTCAAAGCTTTAATTTGCATTTTTTTTTATTATATCAATTCGTCATTCTTAGCAACTTATTTAGCTTCTACGTATTACTCACAAAGCGGAAGTTGGCGAAATGATGATTTCTACAATATAAATTTGTCAAAAAAAAAAAATTTCAATTCAACATATAAATTTGCATAAAAATGTCGCATTTCAAAATGTTAGAAATTAAGCATGCTTTCATTTTTGTACAGTAATTTTGAGCTGTAGATAATTCAATTTGTTAAACAAATATTTTTCTCCCTTTTTTTATGTGCCCTAAATAGTAACCTTGAAGTTGTATACATTTTTATACAGTTTCCCGTAATTAAAACACCTTACAAAAGGAGTCCGAAATGATTACCTTTACGAACATTATTACTTCAACACTTTTGAGCACGGCTGTTGCAAGAATTTTATCATCATGCTCTTTAGTCGGCAACTTCTTAGAACCATTGCCGCCATCCACTTTTATGGCTGGGCTTTTATGTTTAAAGCTTGCTTTCCTTATGCGCTGCTCCACAGACCCCGAGTCCTTGCTGAAAAATTCTTGCTAATAAGCAACATTGTTGTACTTGTGCTTGGCATAGTTGTTGTTTCTGTATGTCATAAACCTGCCATATTGCTGCAAACGATAAAAGAAGAAAATAAGGAAATGTAGAAGGGAATTGAAAAGAACGGAAAATAAAAAAAAAAAAAAATACAAAATTCCAAGCAACAGCACATAAAAATGTTAGCTTCAAGGTGTTTTATATAATGTACAAGCAACTCTGTCCGTCTGCAACAATGAACCGCAACAACATCAGCAGCAGCAACACCTTAATTTTTTTTCTAATTTTTATTATCTTTACGCTTTAGTTGTGTCATTGTAAGCAGCAGCAGCTTAAAATGTTGCTAGTTGTAACCGTTATTGGACATCTTTCTAGCTTAGAAAAATCAAATTTTATGTTTGAGGATGTTTTTATATTTGCAGTTTCAACAACAGGGTTTGTCAGCTTTATACATAAAATTTGAGAAAATTTTGTTTTTTATTTACTCTGTGGAACTCGAAGATTTATGGGCTGTTGTGCGGCTTTAAACAATCAAACATTTCGTCAATGAAAGAGACACTAAAAAATTGTGGAGAGTGTCTCTCACAAAAAGAGGGAGATTTTTAGGTTGAGTTTGAGTGAGATTTTGAGATTGAGTCAGATTTAGAGTTAGAATTATAGTCAGAGTCAGAGTCGGAGTCAGATTCAGAGTCAGAGTCAGAGTCAGAGTCAGAGTCAGAGTCAGAGTCAGAGTCAGAGTCAGAGTCAGAGTCAGAGTCAGAGTCAGAGTCAGAGTCAGAGTCAGAGTCAGAGTCAGAGTCAGAGTCAGAGTCAGAGTCAGAGTCAGAGTCAGAGTCAGAGTCAGAGTCAGAGTCAGAGTCAGAGTCAGAGTCAGAGTCAGAGTCAGAGTCAGAGTCAGAGTCAGAGTCAGAGTCAGAGTCAGAGTCAGAGTCAGAGTCAGAGTCAGAGTCAGAGTCAGAGTCAGAGTCAGAGTCAGAGTCAGAGTCAGAGTCAGAGTCAGAGTCAGAGTCAGAGTCAGAGTCAGAGTCAGAGTCAGAGTCAGAGTCAGAGTCAGAGTCAGAGTCAGAGTCAGAGTCAGAGTCAGAGTCAGAGTCAGAGTCAGAGTCAGAGTCAGAGTCAGAGTCAGAGTCAGAGTCAGAGTCAGAGTCAGAGTCAGAGTCAGAGTCAGAGTCAGAGTCAGAGTCAGAGTCAGAGTCAGAGTCAGAGTCAGAGTCAGAGTCAGAGTCAGAGTCAGAGTCAGAGTCAGAGTCAGAGTCAGAGTCAGAGTCAGAGTCAGAGTCAGAGTCAGAGTCAGAGTCAGAGTCAGAGTCAGAGTCAGAGTCAGAGTCAGAGTCAGAGTCAGAGTCAGAGTCAGAGTCAGAGTCAGAGTCAGAGTCAGAGTCAGAGTCAGAGTCAGAGTCAGAGTCAGAGTCAGAGTCAGAGTCAGAGTCAGAGTCAGAGTCAGAGTCAGAGTCAGAGTCAGAGTCAGAGTCAGAGTCAGAGTCAGAGTCAGAGTCAGAGTCAGAGTCAGAGTCAGAGTCAGAGTCAGAGTCAGAGTCAGAGTCAGAGTCAGAGTCAGAGTCAGAGTCAGAGTCAGAGTCAGAGTCAGAGTCAGAGTCAGAGTCAGAGTCAGAGTAAGAGTAAGAGTCAGAGTCAGAGTCAGAGTCAGAGTCAGAGTCAGAGTCAGAGTCAGAGTCAGAGTCAGAGTCAAGTTTGATTTAGAGTAAGAGTTCGAATTCGAGTTCGAGTTCGAATTCGAGTTCGAGTTCGAGTTCGAGTTCGAGTTCGAGTTCGAGTTCGAGTTCGAGTTCGAGTTCGAGTTCGAGTTCGAGTTCGAGTTCGAGTCCGAGTTCGAGTTCGAGTTCGAGTTCGAGTTCGAGTTCGAGTTCGAGTTTTAGTTCTAGTTCTATTTTGAGTGGTGACCGTAGCATGCAGGTTAAGTGTGTGGCTTAGCATGTTTGGAGCCCGGGTTCGATCCCCAGCCGCGGCGAAAAGTTTTTTTTCAATAAAAAATTTTTCTGTTCGGTCACCACCTCTCTGTAGACAATGGCAAACCTCAGAGAGTAAACAATGCCATGTAAAGCTTCTTGAGAACATGAACTTTAGTCGTTCGGAGTCGGCATAAAACATGTAGGTCCAGTTCTCGGTCAATTGTGTGCAAACATTTAATAACACACACAACACAATTGATCATAAGTAGCTCGGTCAAAGTCCTTTCAAGGGCTGAAATGGCCAATTTGTTTTTTTTTTGTTTTTTTCTATTTTGAGTTCGAGTTAAAGTTCAAGCTCAAGTTCAAGTTCAAGTTCAAGTTCAAGTTCAAGTTCAAGTTCATGTTCAAGTTCAAGTTCAAGTTCAAGTTCAAGTTCAAGTTCAAGTTCAAGTTCAAGTTCAAGTTCAAGTTCAAGTTCAAGTTCAAGTTCAAGTTCAAGTTCAAGTTCAAGTTCAAGTTCAAGTTCAAGTTCAAGTTCAAGTTCAAGTTCAAGTTCAAGTTCAAGTTCAAGTTCAAGTTCAAGTTCAAGTTCAAGTTCAAGTTCAAGTTCAAGTTCAAGTTCAGGTTCCAGTTCAGAAATTGAGTATGATTTTGAGTTCAAATTCGAGTTCGAGTTCAAGTTCAAGTTCGTTTTTTGGTTCTAGTTCCAGTTCGCGTTCAAGTTCAAGTTCGCGCATGAGTATGAGTATGACTTCGAGTTCCAGTTCAAGTTCGATTTCAAGTTCGAGTTGCAGTTTGAGTTGGAGTTTGAGTTCAATTTTGAGATTGAGTTCGAGTTGAAGTTCGAGTACGACTTCGAGTTTGAGTTCGATTTGGAATTCGAGTTCTGAACTTGCATTTGAACCACTTTTTAAATTTTCTTTAACTTGAAAAGAGTCAAGTTAAGTTATTATAAGCTGTGAGCAACATTATACATTTAGTAGGATTTTCTAATCTGATGTATCGCAGAGTTTATTTCGTCTAAAAGAAATAATATAAAAAATTTTTTAAAGGATTGATTTATACTACTACACTACTAAGAAATTGATTGATGTTTTTCTTTTCTCTTCTTTCTTTGCTTTCATTCCACTATTCACAAGTTATTTCGCTCAAAGAAACTCTAATCGCACTAGGCACATTGCAATTTATTTTTTTTTTTTACACATTCATTTATCTTGTAGATACTAAACTGCAAATTCATCTAGGTATCTCACAGATACTGAATTGCAGCGTTTGTTGACAGTCATTGGTAGCAACTTATGTGCTGCTATAGTTGCTGTCGTTGTTACTCTATTGTCGCTGTCGCTGTCGCTGTCGTTGTTGTTATTTTTTTTATACTTGCTGTATTTGTGCACGTAAAGGCTGCCTTGACCCATAAGACCATGAGTTGCGTTGAGGTTTTATTTTTAACGTTGTTGTTGTTGTAGTTGTTATGTTCATTCTACACTGGCGCGTCATCGTTCGTAGTGATTGAATAAATAGTTGCTTGCAATTTAGTTCTTAGTGTTTTTTTTTTTTGTAACTTTACACTCATAAAAATTGATTTTAAGATGTAGGTAGTATTACAGCAATTATTTTTCACTTTTTAAAATTGATTTCTTCAATATCTTAACTATTTTTTTGTACATGCATTCAAGACTTTCTCAGTTGGATACAAATTATTGATTCATGTTGTTGTATTTTTTAAGGCCAACTATTATAATTTTTTTTAGCGTGTATCTAAGACGCCGTTTTAGTTGTCCTCAAATTGCTCGTAATGATTGTTGTAATTTATAGAGTGATACCTACTTACAGTGACTGACTGTGTTTGTTAGCCTTACTGTGTTTTTTGTTTATTTTGTTTTATTTTTTATTCCATTTAGCTACTTGTCTGCTGCTTTTACTGCATGCTTGTCATTTTGTGCACTTTTGCAGTTATCCATACTAATGATTGCTGTTGGTTTTATTATATTTTGAATTTTTTTCGATTTAGTAATATTATATGTTGTAATTTATTTATTTGATTTACATGATGTTGTTGTTATGGTAATCCACACCATTCTGTCAATGAATGCCCTTCTGTGCTAGTTCAAGCGTTTAATGAATTGTTAATAAACTTAACGATAAAAATAAGAAGTTGACAGTTGATGATTTGTTTGTCCTCTTCTTGTTGAGCACAATCATCAAAATAATCGAATATTATAATTGAAGTAAGCTGCTTTTAAATTGGTCGAGAATATTTATATCAAATAAATACTTCATTAAATTTAACTAAAGTGGTCCTAAAAATCGACGTTTCTTTTTTTGACAGAAACAAACGGAATGTCGTACCTGTACGTAATCCTTAAAAACAAATTGTAGCAAAAGGACTCTATTCTGTACTGCATTTAATTACCTTGCCTCCAAAAAATAATAAAAAAAACTGGACATCTTTCACGAATATAAACAAAATATCTATTTGAACAGGTTTGTAGGCATGGTCGAAGATATATCTTCAATTTGAGTTTTTGGATATGAAATAAGAAAATTACCAATTTATATATTTTGCTTAGTTGGTCTCAACCGATAATGCTCTTTTTAAATCCTCAGTCACATGTACCTCGACCTAAAAAGTTGTACCAAGGGAAAATATTTTCAACTTTATATTTTGGAAGAAAAATTTTTATAGATATCTTGACATTTCAGAAAGTTCATCTGTACAAGTTTTGAGATCATAAGACGTTGTAGAGACTGTTCGGAGATAATATTGTTGCACCTTCTTCTTGTCGATTAAATCTGCAATGTTAGAGTCTTCGATGTGTACCATGCTTTTTGGGTTCTAATGTACCGTATGTTGAGAAGTTGATTTGTATTATCATTATCGTTATCTTTGTTAATATTTTTCTGTTGTAACATGAAAACCTTCACGATTGGTAAAGTGATAAAAATACACTGATGTCAACCTGAAACTCAAGAATGGTCTAAACGTCAACTGATATCATATTGCTCGTGAAGGCATTTAAGGTCCTGTTAGTTATCCTTTAAAAGCTTTCAGATTCTTCTTTTTTTTTTAAGTCAAACTTCTTTGGCGGCGAGTGAAATTTCAAAGTCTCTTATTCGTGACGCTAGGCTAACGTTTTCAATTCATATGAAAATTTTCAAAAAATTATTGACGCAAGCGAGAATTGAACCCGGAACTTCATTACGAAATATCACATAAAAATCGGATACGCTACCATTGAGCCACAAAGACACTTAAATTAAAGGCAAACATAATATAATTAATATTAACCGAGTTGAACGGGTGAACCAAATATAAATAATATTGGTCTAGTATATCGCAGACACAAACCATGTCTCAAGAACACGTTTTGGTCCGTAAAATTTCATTTTCATCTTAAGAGTATGCAGGGAAAATTTAAAAATAAATTTAATATAACAACTGTGTGAAGAAAAAGCTACAGAGTGACAGATACATCTTTCATTAACAACTGTTATAAATGCTTTCATAACATTAATAAACTTATAATTTTATTGCAACACTTACTGCATATTTTTTGTTTTGTTGAATATCAAATCCTAGCGGCAAAAATTCGACTGCCTGTTCGCTGCATACTGAGCTCAAAACTTAATTTGAAAGAACATATCATAACGTTGGTTCTTATCTAGAACCTTACAGATGATTGAAAACATGCAAAACAGTTAATACAATACGAGTACTATGCAAATGCAATCTAGCATTCAAAAAGTGACAAAGTTGAGAAAACATTCGAAATTAACTAAAATATCAACTTAACGAGATGTAAAAAGGGATCGAAAATAACTGTTATTTTACAATTTTAAAATAAAAGAGTCTCTCTTATTAAAATGAAAGAGATATAATGAACAAATTGTCGAAGGACTTTTTCAATTATACCATTTTGTTACAAAATTTTTTTTACAAAATCTTTTAAATTTTCGACTGATTTTTTAAAAGTTATAAGTTAACTGTTATTTTTTGCCTTGGATTTTTTAGGGGAAAAATAAATCTTTATCTTTTGTTTTTTTCCGACAAAAATAAAAGTTATTTGGTGCCTTATATTTTTTTCGGGCAAAAATAACAGTTAGTTTTGACTTTTAGTTTATCGGCCAAAAATAGCAGTTATTTTGTGATTTTAATTTTTTCGGTCAAAAATATCAGGCAATTTGTGTGTTTTTTAAAGACCGCTTGACAGATTGAACTGTTGACACCATGCGTAATTGTCTCACCGATGGGATGAAAATAATGGTATCAATAGTTGGTAAAATTACCTTTGAAAAAAATACAAATTGTCTGATATTTTTGACCGAAAAAATTAACAGCAGGAAATAACCATTATTTTTGACCGATAAAATAAAAGTCAAAAGTAACTGTTATTTTTGCCCGAAAAAATATAAAGCACCAAATAACTTTTATTTTTGTCGGAAAAAAATAAAAGATAACAGTGAATATGTGACTTTTTCAATAAAAACCATAACGGCTTTAGTGCCTGGATGCATTGAAATATTGAATAAACAGAATATTATTCCATTTCGTATTGATTGCATTTCTTTTCAGATATTTTCTCTCTCTGTATTTTACACTAAAATCTCTCTTATTTTTTACTGTTTAAGAAGTTTCACTTCTGTCAGGTGTACGTTGCTACACGCGAGTTTGTTTTTAGCTTTGAACCAAGGATTTCAGGTGTCAATCCTATTCAGTCAAGTCTGCCTTGGTTCGGAAATGTGGTGATAGATAAGTAGGAGAGAAGGGAAAATCTAGAGAAACAAGTGTAGAATGTTGTTTGTGTGGCGGAGTACTATATGAAAATGCGACTTTGAATCTGAGGCAAGTGTTATGCCTTCACCTCAGTAAATTCGAGTTATTAAGCAATTTTATTCCACAAACCTCTCTACCACCTCTGCTTCCAAAATCGTATATATTGATGAATTTTTAATTTCAATTGAATAGATATGAGGAAGGCATTAAATAAAGGTAATAGTGAAGGACCATGGCTAGACCGGGATTCGAACCCAGAACCTCTGGGTTGGCATTCAAGCACGCTAACCACTCGACTTTCGAGGTCTTGGATCGAAAATTAAATTTAAGATAAGTAGAAGAAAACAGGAGACCAAAATCTTAAAAACTATTTAAAATGTTATGTTGCCAAAAACTATTTAATGCAAATAAAATAATTCAGTATTTCAGACAATATTTCAGTTTTTTTTGTTGTTTAATGAAGAGTATTCTAATAGAAAATGCAAAAAACAAGATAGTACACAAAAAAATTTTAAATAAAAAATTTTAAAATTTTAAATAGATACTCCAAATATTCGAAATTTCGTCATTTTCGAACAGATATTTTTTTAACACCTATAAAAAAATCTATTTTGCATGGTATTCACATGAAATTTAGCTTATTGGAAAAACATTGAGCTATTCTTTCTATTGCTATAACATATGGAGTGGTTTTATCAAAACTGAGTAACATGAAAAATACGTATTTCACAGCCGTTTATAAAAATATATTTTCGAAAATCATGAATTTTTTGTATTGGAGCGCCATCTGGCGTATACTTAACTGAAAAAAGGCTGTCAGAATTCGATTTTGCGTGCCTTAAAACTTGTTAATATCAGGATTTGTCGAATTCGAACAGTTATTATGGCTTTTTAACAGTTAAGCCGAAAGAAGCCTTTTGAATATCTATTTCCTACTTTTTAAAAAATTGTGGAGCTTAGTTTTGGTTAAACCGCACAGCAGGGTATATCGCAAAAAATAAAAGCTCAATACTTTTCCAATTAACTTAAATGCACTTTAATACCATGAAAGTACATGTTAAAAAAATCTTTTCGAAAATTACTAAATATCTACTTTTTGGGGTCTCAAAAGTGCTTGTAAAGTACCAGTTCCAGTACCAGTACCTGAACCAGTACTATTACTATTACTATTACTATTACTATTACTATTACTATTACTATTACTATTACTATTACTATTACTATTACTATTACTATTACTATTACTACTACTATTACTATTACTATTACTATTACTATTACTATTACTATTACTTTTACTATTACTATTACTATTACTATTACTATTACTATTACTATTACTATTACTATTACTATTACTATTGCTATTACTATTACTATTACTATTACTATTACTATTACTATTACTATTACTATTACTATTACTATTACTATTACTATTACTATTACTATTACTATTACTATTACTATTACTATTACTATTACTATTACTATTACTATTACTATTACTATTACTATTACTATTTCTATTACTATTACTATTACTATTACTATTACTATTACTATTACTATTACTATTACTATTACTATTACTATTACTATAACTATACTATTACTATTACAATTACTATTACTATTACTATTACTATTACTATTACTATTACTATTACTATTACTATTACTATTACTATTACTATTACTATTACTATTACTATTACTATTACTATTACTATTACTATTACTATTACTATACTATTACTATTACCACTGTCATTACCATTACACGTCATTGATGACTACGTCCACTTGATGTTTCTACGTTTATTGCTTCTTGAGATACTTCTTCAAGCACAACAATGGCATCGGCGTGAGAATGCATTTCATCGATCATAAGATTGGTTGCACTTATAAAGTTTTTTGGTGTTTGTAATATACTAGATACGGAGCAAAATTAACTGCGCGTTCAATATTAACTACTTTCTGTTTGTCGGCTTATGATGTGCCTATGTATAATGGTAGCGCTTGTGACTCTTATTCAATGCTCAGTTGTGATAGTCCGGGTTCAATTCCCGCTTGTGGCAATAATTTTAATGTGGAAATTTTCATATAAATATTTGCTTTTTCACATTATTTATAAGCTTCACGAATAAAGCGACCATGTAAATTTTCATATTATTTAAAAACGTTACCCTGGCGTGACGAATAAGAGACCTTGCAATTTCACTAGCCGTCGAAGAAGCTTCACTTCAAAAAATTAACAAAAATCAGAGTGTTAAATTTTTGATAAACAATCGCATTAGGGCTTGATATCAAGAACATTATGGATTAGCTCAAAATCACTCCCAAAATGAATTGGCCAATACCATTACCATTACCAAAACCTTTATAATTACCAAAATTACCATTACCATTACCATTAACAAAACCATTACCATTACCATTAACAAAACCATTACAATTACCAAAATTACCATTACCAAAACCATTACCATTACAAAAATTACTATTACCATTACCATTAACAAAACCATTACCATTACCATTAACAAAACCATTACCATTACCATTAACAAAACCATTACCATTACCAAAATTACCATTACCAAAACCATTACCATCACAAAAATTACCATTATCATTACCAAACTTAACATTACCAAAACCATTACCATTACAAAAATTACCATTACAATTTTTATTGCCAAAACCTTTACCTTTATCAAAATTACCATTGCCATTACCAAAATTACCATTACCATTACCAAAACCTTTACCATTACGAAAATTACCATTACCATTACCGTTACCATTTTCACTACCACTACCAAAATTAGCATTACCATAACCAAAATTACCATTACCATTACCAGAACCATTACCAAAACCATTACCATTGCCATAACCATTACCATTACCATTACCAAAATTACCACTACCAAAACCATTACCATTATAAAAATTACCATCACCATTACCATTACCATTACCACTACCAAAACCTTTACCATTACCAAAATTACCATTACCATTACCATTACCGTTACCATTACCATTACCATTACCATTACCAAAAATACCATTACCAAAACCATTACCATAACCAAAATTACCATTACCAAAATTACCATTACCATTACAATTACCAAAACCTTTACCATTACCAAAATGACTATAACCATCACCACTACCAAAATTACCAAAATTACTATTACCATTACCATTACCATTACAGTTTCAATGCCATTACCATTACCAAATTCATTACCATTACCATAACCATTACCATTACCATTACCATTACCATTACCATTAACCATTACCATTACCATTACCATTACCATTACCATTACCATTACCATTACCATTACCATTACCATTACCATTACCATTACCATTACCATTACCATTACCATTACCATTACCATTACCATTACCATTACCATTACCATTACCATTACCATTACCATAACCATTACCATTACCATTACCATTACCATTACCATTACCATTACCATTACCATTACCATTACCATTACCATTACCATTACCATTACCATTACCATTACCATTACCATTACCATTACCATTACCATTACCATTACCATTACCATTACCATTACCATTACCATTACCATTACCATTACCATTACCATTGCCATTACCATTACCATTACCATTACCATTACCATTACCATTACCATTACCATTACCATTACCATTACCATTACCATTACCATTACCATTACCATTACCATTACCATTGCCATTACCATTACCATTACCATTACCATTGCCATTACCATTACCATTAATATTACCATTACCATTACCATTACCATTACCATTACCATTACCATTACCATTACCATTACCATTACCATTACCATTACCATTACCATTACCATTACCATTACCATTACCATTACCATTACCATTACCATTACCATTACCATTACCATTACCATTACCATTACCATTACCATTACCATTACCATTACCATTACCATTACCATTACCGTTACCATTTTCACTACCACTACCAAAATTAGCATTACCATAACCAAAATTACCATTACCATTACCAGAACCATTACCAAAACCATTACCATTGCCATAACCATTACCATTACCATTACCAAAATTACCACTACCAAAACCATTACCATTATAAAAATTACCATCACCATTACCATTACCATTACCACTACCAAAACCTTTACCATTACCAAAATTACCATTACCATTACCATTACCGTTACCATTACCATTACCATTACCATTACCAAAAATACCATTACCAAAACCATTACCATAACCAAAATTACCATTACCAAAATTACCATTACCAAAATTACCATTACCATTACAATTACCAAAACCTTTACCATTACCAAAATGACTATAACCATCACCACTACCAAAATTACCAAAATTACTATTACCATTACCATTACCATTACAGTTTCAATGCCATTACCATTACCAAATTCATTACCATTACCATAACCATTACCATTACCATTACCATTACCATTACCATTACCATTAACCATTACCATTACCATTACCATTACCATTACCATTACCATTACCATTACCATTACCATTACCATTACCATTACCATTACCATTACCATTACCATTACCATTACCATTACCATTACCATTACCATTACCATTACCATTACCATTACCATTACCATTACCATTACCATTACCATTACCATTACCATTACCATTACCATTACCATTACCATAACCATTACCATTACCATTACCATTACCATTACCATTACCATTACCATTACCATTACCATTACCATTACCATTACCATTACCACTACCATTACCATTACCATTAACATTACCATTACCATTACCATTACCATTACCATTACCATTACCATTACCATTACAATTACCATTACCATTACCATTACCATTACCATTACCATTACCATTACCATTACCATTACCATTACCATTACCATTACCATTACCATTACCATTACCATTACCATTACCATTACCATTACCATTACCATTACCATTACCATTACCATTACCATTACCATTACCATTACCATTACCATTACCATTACAATTACAATTACCATTACCATTACCATTACCATTACCATTACCATTACCATTACCATTACCATTACCATTACCATTACCATTACCATTACCATTACCATTACCATTACCATTACCATTACCATTACCATTACCATTACCATTACCATTACCATTACCATTACCATTACCATTACCATTACCATTACCATTACCATTACCATTACCATTACCATTACCATTACCATTACCATTACCATTACCATTACCATTACCATTACCATTACCATTACCATTACCATTACCATTACCATTACCATTACCATTACCATTACCATTACCATTACCATTACCATTACCATTACCATTACCATTACCATTACCATTACCATTACCATTACCATTACCATTACCATTACCATTACCATTACCATTACCATTACCATTACCATTACCATTACCATTACCATTACCATTACCATTACCATTACCATTACTATTACTTATACCTATTATTTTACATAGAGAGAGCTCTTATCAAAGCAGTTGAAGTACTCGACGTTTCACTAAATCACACCCCCAACAAAATCGACTAAAGCAACTTGAATGAACAACATTCAAACGATGTTAATTTTAAGCTAGCTATGTTGAACTACCTTTAACCTATTTTTAATAGTATTATGTAGCTCGAAGTAATTGGAATAACTTTAAATTAAGTGCTGCTGACTCGATTCAGACGCATAGTTTTCCAACCAACCATTACAACTTACAACAACAACAACCAGAACCACAACTCGCGCCCCTATCCATTATCGCAAATAATCCTTCGCAACTTTTGCCTGTTTGGTGTAATAGTTGTTGATGTTATTATTGTTGTTTTTGTTGTTGTTGTTGTTATTGTCTGTGTATTTATTTTGCACACTCTGTGTAAACTTAAATGAAAATGTAAATGAAACTCGTTAATTCTGCGTGAATCGCACGAATTGTTATGCAACAGCACATTTATTGCAACCAACAACAAGGTGTTGCTGTGACCACCTTGTACGCCTTCATATGAATGCCTATAACGCTGTTTCACAAGGTATCCTCTACGTGGTGATTGTGGCTGGAGTAAAATCAACACTCAAGGCAAAATTTTGTAGCAATTGCTTTAAAAACCTGCTGCTATTGTCAAGAAAAATCTAGAACTTAAGTTTTTTTTCAATGAGCTTGTTTTGAATAAAAATATTTTTTAACAAATATTGACTAAAAATATTACTTCTAATCACTTCTTCTACATTTTTTTATAAATCAAAAATTTTTAATAAAAGCCTGCCATTAAATTTTTTTGTGACTGTGTCTTAGTATTTTGTACTGTATTTATTGCATTGCTGCACAATTTCTAAGCCACACATTTACACAGTCGCGTCTGCAGCCATTGCAACGCTTGATGTTGGCAATTTAGACGATTGCTTTTTTTACATAGCTTTTTGAGTATATGTGTATATGTGTTATTTGTGTGAGTGTTTGCGTCTCTGTGTGTGGAATACCGCATATGTAGGATTTTTAGTTCTCAAAAGCCTCGTATGGACGTTGGTCACCATATTTGTCGTTGTTTCGTTTTGTTGCAACTGAAAGTTGTTTAATTGTTTTGCCAACAATAACTGCCGGCAACACAAATAAAATTGCTTTAAAAAAAATAAACGATAATTTTTGTTTTTCATTTAATTAAAAAAGTTGTTGAAAATGTTTTTATAACAATATTATTTTAAAATTGATACAATTTCAACATGTTGCCTCTTGTTGCTTCAGTTAAAGTTGTGCGACATAATTTAAACCATTGTGTGTGGTTGTCGTCATTGTTATTTTTGTTGTTGCTTTAAAATTTATTAAAGCTTTTGTACAGACGTTTGCCAACTTACAACTAGAAGATTTATGTCTAGTTGTGGTTTTCTTTGGCACAATTTATTCAAACTCCGGTTATGCCTTAAAATTTTATTTCTAGTCTTAATACACATTCCGACCAAAGTGCCACACCCAACACTTGTTTGTTGTTGTTCCATTTAAAAAATTATTATTAACTTATATGACTTAAACTTTATGTACATACGTGTTTTTGAAAACTGTTTTTGTTTTATGGCTTTGAACAGCACTTGTTGTTTATGGAGTGTATAGAATATATTTATTACTTGTGGTTATTCGTAACAGTAAAATGTCATTTTTAGTTTCTTTACTACCTTTTAGGAAAGTGTTTCATGTGTCAAAAAAAAAATTTAAAATTTTGACGAAATAATTTTAAAGTCGTTATAAGAGTTGGGGTTAAGTGTTTATTTAAGAGGATAAATAAGTATTTATATTTTAATAGCTGTAATATATTTTATTATGTAATAATATTGACGATTTTACAAGGAATATTGCATTCAATAATTTTAAATAAAAAAATAAAATTTAAATAATAAAAAAAATAAAAAAAACAAAGGGTGATTTCTTAAGCTTTTTTTAAAAAAAAAACTGACATAAATTCTTCACCCAACTAGCCTATCCATAGGTCCATCGTAGTGTGTGCCGTGTGGCATGTGGCATGTCCATAGGTCCATCGTATTGCGTGCCGTGTGGCATGTGGCATCCCCTTGTTGAAGCCACCCAAGTCAACCAAGTGCAATTTTTCTATTTTGGTCAAAAAAAAGTCGATACTCATGAGACGGTAATTATTGTTATTATTCATTGGTTTTGATAAAGATCGGTGCAATAATGCCACCGTCCCACAAACCAAACCAAACAGTAAATTTTTCAGGCTGCATTGAGCCAAGCATGAGCTTCGTCACTGAAGACAATATTTCGATAAAAAAAGTAGATCTTCATCCAACTTTTCCAATCCTTTTATATAATTATAGAGACAAATGATTTGAATTTCATAGAAAAAACAATGTACATAAGTATATAATTTTAATGTAGAAGTATAATTTTCTGTAAAGTTTAAATAGTTTGTCGTGATGATGTCACCTCTGAAATAGAACACAGTTCGTTAAATGATAAAAATTCAAAATTTGAAATTTTCTGTTTCACTTCACCCGCGCTAATATATGTATACACATACCTCAAAAGTGATAAATACGGGACAAATAAAAATTAAAAATATAAAAATGTTACTTAAAATCTTAACGACTTTATAAATAAGACCATAAAATCCTCCATAAAAATCTATAATTAAAATTATAAAAAAATGGGTTTTTTAATTAATCTGTTAATTAGATACTTCTTCAAGGTACTTATATTACCGAACCTAATCGTGTTTTTTTGCAATTTATTTACATAAGAAAGTTTAATTGTTTTCTATTACAATTGTTCTTGTATCTTCTTTTTTCGAAAGAGAGAGGGGAAATGTAATTTGAAAACTATTTAAGGTTTAATCCAAGAAATTTTGATGTGAACTTGTAAATTATCAGTTGTGAATTGTTGTTTCGATTGTGGTAAAGACTTCGAAACCATTTTAACGTTACAGTTACAGTTACAGTTACAGTTTTTTTCAAGGCTATGAAACTTTTTTGACGAATACTTTAGGGTATACCTACAGCCTTAAATACTCATCGTTCAAAGAAAATATATATACTTAAATATCAGATATATGCTGCGCTGAATGAATAGATAATTTTGGATTTTGTCACTATTATATTAAAGTCACAAAATAGTAAAATATAAGAAAGAAAATATATGTGTTTATATAAGAAAATCAATCATCAGCTGTTTATGCTGTGTCTGCTGCTTTATTTGCTTTTGTTTCGTTGTTTTTGCTTGTATTTATTTTGTTTTATACGAACTGATTCGCAGGCTTCTTCATTGGGTTCTTTTATGTACTACTTCTATATTGGGTTCTTGTATGTACTTAGAAATGAGTGCTGTACTTACTTACTAAGAAATGAGTGCTCTATTTTAACACAAGATGTCAATCACAACTTCTTTTCAACTCAGTCAATGAACTCAAACTGTCAAACTTCACGAAATGGGTCTGTGATCCGGTTAGATCATAAATCGTTTTATGAGTTTTACCCAATAGATGGCGTAAAACTTTAAATTTTGTTTTTAATGCAAATTAATTTGGATTCCACATCCCACTAGCACAAGCGAGTGTAGTTTGCAAACTATACATAGAACAGAGACGAAAGTGTAGCTAGCAAACTAAATATCAGACAGAGACGAGAGTGGCACTAATCGAAAGGACATGTGCTCAGCGTAAGTTATAGTCACCAAACGATTTTTTTAAAAATCAGGGTCTTCATTTTATTTTGAAATTTGTAGTTAAACTGACTGTTGCTCGCAAACTATATATTGGGCAGTGACGAAAGTGACACTAAAGGAAAGTGGATTTCCTTCGCCAGTCAATGAAGTCAACCAGTCAATTGCTATTTTTCGGGAGATCAATAAAAATTAAGTGCAAAATGGACAAAACAATCGGACCAAAGAGAGAAAGTAGAAGAGGTTACAACTTCAACAGAATTCTACGTCTACACTTACGATACTATCTTAACTGTTTCATTTTTGTTTTATTATTGTATATCATGGGTATTTCCATGAAAATGTGGACACGCTTAAGAAAAATATGTCATTGCTTTTCAACCTGTAACTATATTCAAATGAATGTCTAATAAAAGAAACATTGCCATAAAGTGTCAAATTTAAGATTTGACATCCTATTTCGTTTTTAGGTTTTAGTTTATGTGCTTATGAAGTAATCTGCTATATCGAAGAAATATATGTATTTGGAAGTGATCGTTGTAGTTATGATGATGATAATATGCCATTATTTGTATTTAAACGACAACTTATTTTAATTTAATTTAATATAACACAAAAACGGAAAGTAATGGGAGTTACCAATTTTTTGTAACGTGAGTTACCGCATAATTTTTGGATTATTTTAAATACTTTGATTTAACATTGCTGTTTTTTATAAAGAAAAATTTTAATTTGAAAATTTTAAAGATATTTACTCCCTAGACATGTTGTCCAAAAACTGTAACGCGAGTTACTAACCTAAATTATTATTTCATTGGGTAAATATTATGGTACTATTGAATTGTTATAGCAATTTCCTACATACAAAGCCCAATCTTTTCATAGAGTGCATTTGTAATTGTTTATATAAATAAACAAAATTTAAAGCTTAATTTAACTCAATAGAATTAACTGAATGTAACGTGAGTTACCATGGAAGTACCCATAATCGTTTCGTGTTACATCGAAGAATTTCATAAATTTGATTTATATCTGTTAATGTTTAAATAATTTTTTCTAAGTAATAAACAGATTTATCTTCTTTCCAAAGCAAAATTTCAAACAGTCTGAAAGTGTTTCTTTGGGTTTTGTTCAGTAATAATTAAGATCATGCATTAAACTGACTAATACAAGGTATGTTCCTATGCCTCGGATTCCAGACTAGATATATATTGAACTTCTCACTCGTCTTGTTTAGAGATGAGCGATATTTGAGGGCTAACGATAATGTTAGAAACTCTCCTTTAAAGGATTTTATAGTAACTTAATTGTCTGCATACATGTAGATACAACCCCGAGTTGTAACCTCTTTGTACATAAAACATTCTTTAGCTTTAATATAAGCCATTATCTCTGCTGAAATGCATAAAATGATTAATCGATCCGAAATCTCGTCAGTGCATGAATACCTCCTCGGTAAGACGCTGCTAAAGGCATCTTCGATATCCAAAAATGCTTTGGGAATAAACATTACATTAAGGGGAAGAGAGCGTTGTTTTACCATAAAAAAATGTATAAACATTACTTTTCTTACGTTAAAACAAATTGGCCATTTCAGCTCTTGAAAGGACTTTGACCGAGCTTTTTACGAACATTTAAAGTTTATGTTCTCAATAAGCTTTATATGGCATTATCTACTATCTCAGGTTTGCCATTGACTGCAGAGAGGTGACAGCCGAACAGAAAAATGTTATTATTTAAAAACTTTTGCCCGAGGTATGGATTGAACTTGGGATTCATTGGCTCTTAAGCCACACACTAAGAAGGCATGACTACGGCCAACACTTAAACCAAAGAAAGATCGCTGTCTGCTATAGAGCTTCGGGAATAGCACCTTCAGGCCCTGCAGATATGTGCGACTTAAACCAATTCAGACTTCAGTTGATACTGCGCTCAAATATTATATGATTTAATTTGTTTCTCAACAGATCCTCTTCACACCACTGTTGCCAGATTGAGGTAAATTTCCATATATGAGGTAGTTTTTGACTTATTTTTTGGGCAGAGGTAAAAAAGGTAATTTTTGACTAAAAGTGGTAAATTTTTGCAATATAAATTTTTTTTTAGATTTCCAAATATTTTAAGTTTTTTACACTTTTGTTACCTGTCTGAACGTACTCACAAGCAGTCCTTTATTATTGGGAGTCCCCTTTTGTACCAAAAAATAACAAATTTTAACTTAAAAACTAAAGAAATTGTTGAAACACACCAAGACATAACACGTAATCTAATGTTGTGAATATTGTTTAAAAGAATATCGGTTAAAGAAAGCTATGACCAGTTCCTACAACACACATCGTGAATTGGAAAAGTTGTTGGCAATAAGAAGAAACGAATTGTTCAAGGCTAGCAAAGAAATGTTTTATCGTGGAAGTACTGAAGTGAGTTGAACTGTTAATCATTTAAAATTTTATAATTTTTTTTAGAAAAAGGTAAATTTTCTCAGAAAGTGGTAATTTTTTCCCAAAAAGTGGTAAATTTCAGTTCGTTTCTCTGGCAACACTGCTTCACACCTCATGTCAAACGGTTCTGCGAAGGAGTTTGAAAATTGAGTTCTCAGAAGAATATCTACGGTTTCCTAGCTTCAGGGTGCTCAAGTTTCATTTCATTAATGAGGATGCCAATTTCTTTGACAAGTTTGGAAAACCAAAATACGAAGAAAAATCTTACGAAGACTGGATAGTTCAGAAGATATTTCAATATTAACGCAAAAAAGTCTATAGAAATTACGCTGACATTTCTACGCAGTCAAGTGAATATGCGACCTAAGTTTCCCAATATTCCCGGACTACCAACGTTTAACGTTAGTTTTCGTTTATATCTGGGCTTGGCCTTAGGACATGATATATCTAAGGCCTGATTTACAGACTCTGTTTCCCAGTATCCCTGGACTAGCAAGGGTTAGATTTCGCTTACATATGAGCTTGGCCTTAGAACTTGTTATATCTATGGCCTGATTTAAAGACCCTGTAAGTTGTTGTACCCTGGATCTAGCTTCCTCAAAGTTAGAAGGGCATTATATTGACAGAAGAATTTTTGTTTGTTTGCTTTTATTAAGCCGTGGTGGCCGTGGTTGTGCGTGCTAAATGTTTGGTGTGTGAACTAACGAATCCCGAGTTCGAACTTGACCTCAGGCAAAATTTTTTTCAATCTTATATATTAATACGTGAACATTAAAGTTTGTCGTACGCTTTTTTGGTATTGATTAAAACTCAAAATAAATGAAACTTATATCATTCGAAAGGTTATGTTGCCCAAATGTGCAGAATGTATATATAAATGATATATCTAATAGAGGTAGCTCTCAACCTTCTAAAAGAGAAATTAAATTTTTGAGAAAATTTAATTAATATGATATTTGGTTGAAGAAGAGTTCTTGAGTTGGTCGAATTTGAATTTTTTTCAAAAGTAACAATTTCTTAAAAAAATGTTATTTTATGCCTTCCTCAATTATGAAATTTGCAAAAATTCAACTTTTCATGTCAATATCTTAGTTTAAATGTAACGATTTTTCAATTTTTCTTATAATTTATAAAACTTTGTTAAATTTTCTTTTAAATGTGATAACAATCACTGTAAAGCTCTAACCAAAAGTATTTTTAAAGAATTTTCTTAATATTGTCGTTAGTTATTTAACGTGAGTTTTAACCAAATGTCAAGAGAGAGAAAAAACTGTCTCAAATTTAATATTCTAAATTGGGAAGCCAATATCTCCGCCATCTTTGAATAGATTTCATTTAATTCTTTTTTGTATTTAAGTCTTATCAGTCAACTTAAAAAAAACTATTAAAAATATTACCGTTTCTTTTTGTTTATATTTTAATTATTTCATTTAAAAAGAGACCACAAAAATTTGATTTATTCTCAAAATATGGGGTAAAAATGATTTTTGTTGTAAAAAAAAAACAAAAACTCAAAATTGCATTTTTGTTTTTTTTTTTTTTTTTTTATTAAGAAACGCCGAGTATTTCTTCCTCACCCCCAACAAATCTCTCAATTTTCGCTCTTGTTATTCGATCAAAACATTTTTTTGCACATTTTCCAGCACAAAAATTGTTTGCAAAAATTTTACTGGGAACCTATATTTGAAGTACGTACTCTATTCTAGAGTAGAAAAAAAAAATAATTTAAAAGGGCTTTAATGTTTGGGCTTAGGTCGAATAATGTGATTATTTGTTGCATTGTGTAATGAAATAAACATTTAAGTTTAATCCTCATTCTCAAAACTTGTTTACAAACAAGCAGAGCAAATATAAAAATTAAAAAAAAAATAAGCAGACATGTAAGCAATTGTCGGACTGACTGACTGGCCGACACAAACACTTGATATCAAACGCAAGCATCAGCACGAGCGTGCGAAAAAGCTTTGCAATTTAGAAAAAATATCCTCACGTTTCATGTTTTCAAGCGAACGAGTAGAAACAAAAAATGGCTATTAAAAAGAAATAAATAAGAGACAAATGATAACCCATTAAATGGGCTACAATAAAAAAGCAACAAAAAAAAACAAATGTTTGAAAAAATATTATCGTTTAACGGTGTCGAATTTAGTGTAAATTGCATGCAGGGCTGCCACTCTCAAACATTTTTTTTCTACCAAATTTCATCCAAAAATTTACCAAAATGAAAAATAATTTACCAAACACAAAAAAACTGTATTTTTAAGTTAAAAAAACAATACAATTATCAATTTTTTTTTTAATTATATTAACATTTATTATACGCTTGAAGATGTTTCCTCGCTTTCCACCACATTGGAAACACATCGCCTTATTTCTTATAACAAATCTAAACAGAAATAACATAATCGCTTAGAATATAAATTTTAAGAAAGTCAATGTATTAAAAATAAAAAACTTACATCTTAGCCATGATACAAAAATAAAGGTAGCATTGACAGCCAGTGTTGCCATCAAAAAAATTTTCATATCGTAACTTTTGCACTCTGCTCGTCGGATTTTCATCGGATCTGTAAAATTTTCAAAAACAACAACAACGTAGATCAGAAATCTCGTATTTGATTATGATGAATCCGAAATTATTAAAAATAACGAATACATTTAAATATAAAATTCGTGATCCCTTCAGAATTTTTAAAAAATAGAGAGAAAACACCAATTAAACAAAAACAAAAACAAATTTTTTTACCTCGTCTGGAAGTCGAACCCATGTTCCCAAGCGCTTGTTTCAATAAGCAAGCAAATTACGCAGCTGTAAAGTTATATATTTATATAGTGATTCGATTATGAAAAAAATCTCGTTTCGAGCATGAAGTTTGCATTCTCCTCCCGCTCTCGGGTTCATTAGCAAAACGTTTTCGAACTTTGTTTTCGAAATAAATATCTGCGATTTCGGATTCACCTCCAATTCGAGGCAAATTCGTAAGGTTTATTGGGTATATTTAAAAAATATTATGCTGATATATATTTTAAAATACTATTCGGCACACAAAGTAAGAGTAAAAATAAAATGAAATAATCGTCATTCCTTACATTGTCATTAGTTAAAAGAGTTTTGACACAGATGTTTTAAAACAAAATGTACAGTTGCCACCAATTTTTTTATCTTGATTTTTTTTCAATACATATACTTAAAGAAAAATATTCAAAATCGGACGTCGGATCAATTTTTTTCTGAAATCGTAACATTTTGATGAATTTCGACCATGTATCGGATCATCGGATTCAAGACCGAAAATCGTAACAAATACGAAATATCGGACCATATGGCAACACTGTTGACAGCTGCTTATTTTCTCTTGAGAAGGGAATTGGCTGCGTCCAAAACGACAGTTAATGCATAAAAATTACTGGCCACATTCAGCGTAGTCAACTCGTCGTCCGGGGATTCATGTGCTCCAAACGCCATTTTGGCAATTTTGAGTTAATACTACCATCCAGGATTTTTGATACCAAATTTTTCAAATCTGTAATCCGTTTTTGCCTATCTCTTCTAGAAACTGAGATATTTCGTGTCCACTTTGCTCTATATCCCTTAAAACAGAAAATTTTGGTGACCTCTTGCCCCATAAGCCATTCAATGGCGTATAGAGCAAAATGTCAGTACAAAATGTTGTACTTGATTAACGAAAACCACTTTGCTCTAAGTGCACTAAACTTACATAGTTGTGGCTTATAATTTTCATTATTAAGTTATTATTTTATGTTTTTTAATATTTTTAATTAATAAAAAATTAAAAAAAGCAGACTATGTTGAAAATAAGGAGAATGGAGTGAGTGAAAAAGTACACATTTTCAATAAGGTGGGTAAAAATTTTGTTTTCTCAATCCCTTTGTACACTTTAAAATATTTGTTTTAAATTTAAAAATTTGTGTTTTAAAATTGTTTTTCGCTACAAAAACATTGTTTTAAAAACAAAAACTCTATTTCAAAAACAAATTCCTTTGATTTGAACACAAATTCATTTAATTTTAACATATATTTCCCTCAGTGTAGTAGCGAAAATATGCTGTACTTTTAGGTCAGTAACGGACTTGTAAAATATTATTTATTTATTTTAAGTGTTACAGCCCCCGCATTGATCATCGAAGCGTCTAAAGATGTACTATGGAACGATTAGTACAAATAAGAGGGACTATTATTTTGTTAACTTTCATGGCTATTTTTGGTATTTTAGGATTAACAGAGTATAAAAAAAGGACTTTTAAGAATTTTTGAAAAGTGAGCGTGCAGCTCTCATACAACTTTTCTCAACACATTTTTCGAAATATCTGGAGAACCAGTGAAGATATAAAAAAAACTTAGGTAATCATCAAGTACTCATTTAAAGTATGATTTTCGATATAAAACAACATTGTTTCGATCCGCCAATTCTTCGACACATCACTAATGAACAAATATATGAGACTGTTGAATTTCGGTGGTAAGAAATCTTAATTTTTTTAAAGCTTCCATGTTATTCGCAGGCAGTCGAAAATTCTGCGAAAATAGTGAAAAAAGCACCTACATGTGTCTTTATACTATAAAAACTCACGAGAAGGCTTAATACGAGCGAAACTTTCATCCACAAAACTTATACCTCGACTTGAGAGTGAACGAAACGTGTGACCAAAACATAATAATTTTGATTTTTTATTTATATTTATTATATAAATATTTTCTATTGCCAAATCTTTTTACTATGTTGCTTTTTCACTTATACATATTTTGAAATATTGCTTCAATTTTTTATGAATACATAATTGTGTTTTAAAAAAATATGCATAATTTAACCTTTCGTTATTTTTTCGAAAACTCAAAACTTTGATTTGAATACGTGGGCTAAAGGTATGACTTAAAAAAAAAATTGTTAGCCAATTACTATTTTTTTAGACCTTTAAATAAAACCTTTTAAATAAAAATAAAACAACATTTATTTAAATAAAACAACATAATATCACATTAACGAAGGAAAATATTTAAGGCACTTACATATATTTTTATTACTTATAATTATACTGTAACGATCATACTTTACTTTTATTTTTTGTCAATGAATAAATTGCATGAACAAGAATTAGAAATGTCTGACATTTTTCTTTTCCTTATGCTACTTTGCTCTATGTGTATGGGTTCACACCAAAATATGAATGAAATGGCGTATAGAGCAAAGTGGATTTTTTTTAATGCAAGAAAATGTCCTTTTTTACGTGAGATCAAGGATTAGGAAATATGTTTTTGGGATTGCCATTTTAACACAAATATTTGGTGAAAAACTCAGAAAATCCTATCGAGCAGTTTTAGAAAAAATGGCTTCAAACTTTAACTTCAATTTACTCAAAATCAGTTTTTTGCACATAGAGCACATGAATCCCCGGACGACGAACTGTTGTGACAGTGTACCTAGGTGAGCTATGTTTTAGCCGAATGGGTTGCTATATGAAGAGTCTTAAAGTTGTCAAGTTGACGAAACGATAGTCTATGTACTATTTATTTATAGCCTATTATACTATTAAAATAATTTAAACTATTTTATTTATAATTTTTTTTATTTTAGGTGCATAGGTATTTCATATGCATATTTTGATTATTAAGTACTTTAAAAATATCCTATATTAAATTGCACTCTAAAAAAGTCATATAAAAATGATAAGTATTATATGTTGAAAATTAGTTCTCACCACCTCAGATTGATGTATATGTAATTAAATAATACAGATTCAAACTTGAAGTTTTGATTTCTGAACAGTTGTGACAGTAGCGTACATTTTAGCGACTCCCACCTCATCAGTTTTACTGAGCTTTTTCAAAATTAAATTTGGCTCAAGTGTTCGAAATGTTGAGTATGCTGAATGTGCCCTTTGTAATATGTTGTTTGCTTATGAGCACTCTCTTCATCGAAATATTTTTTGACAATTTGACGTAGTCGTTAGAAACGTCAATACTACCTGTATTTTTGTATCATGATCTTAGCGATCCATCAATTTCTTTCCTAAGCCGACGATCTAAGCAACTGACAAATTCAATTTTTTTACATTTTGCTTTGCGTTCATTCGTGCAATTTCCACTTGATGCATTCGTCTTTATTTGAATGATAATTTTCAGTCACAACGGTGGTGTTGCATAATGAGCATGATTGATATAATTTGTATTCTATCATTTATTGAAATGGAACTTATTTTAAATTTTCATAAATTTTAATTTTTAATGAATGAATTTTAATTTTTATTTAATTAATTTTTTACCAAACCAAAAAAAAATTTACCATTTTACCATGTCAAAATCTTTTTACCAAATTTGGTAATATTTTACCAAAACGGCAGCCCTGATTGCATGTCGCGACTTTACGTCACCCTTCTGCTCACACCAGTCGTCAGAGTGATAGAGAGAGAGAGAGTGCGAGGAAAGAGTGTTTTCCATATTTAGTGCAAATCTGCTTGTTTTCATCGCTTGTCACGTGTGTCTGTGTCAACACGTGCAACAATCTGCTTGATGCATTTTTAATGCGTTTTTATCACACTTCTTATGTTTTCTCGATTGTTCACTCTTGCTTGCTCTTTTGCATTTGATGGCTCATTTGTTTTTAAAGCTTTCTGGCGTAATACTTAAAAAGTACTTTAACAGCAGAAACTATCAATAAAGTTAAGATTGCGAGAAGAGTTCATGTTTACACGATTATTTTCTTATATGTATATTAACATTGTTTTTTTTTTTTTTTGGTGATGTTTCAAATTTTTTACAAATTTTCAAGCTCATCAATAAAAATAGTTATGACAGTAGATAGTTTAAAAATGCCAAGTATCATGCTGTTCAAAAAATTTAAGCCTTATTTAATACTTACGACTTAAAATGTTACTTTAAATATTTTTCAGAAATATTTGTAGTAAGAGACTAAAAAACAACAATTTGTTATCTATTCTTAAATTTTCCTTTTGATAAAACTTTCTACATTAAATTCGATTAGATACTAAAAATAGTTAAACATTAATTTATACTATTCTTAGGCAAATATACTTTAAGCAAATTAGCAGACAATCGATCAAATTCAGCGATGACTACAAGAATCGTCGTATATGTAGCCAACTTGATTCAAGTCATAATGAAGAAAAAAAGTTCTCAGACATTATTGGTCATAATTTATACTTAGCTTAACTTGGATGACGCTGCCGCTCTTGGCTCTTTTATTTGGGGTTACATTTTTGGGGTGCTGGTTGTTTGCACACTTTTGCTCTGCTATGTAATTAAGCAAAATGGAAAATGAATAAATCAAAAGTACACATTCCAAAGAAAACCAGCCTGTATAAATAATTATTTCAAATCATCAGTATATTACACGCCACAGAAATAACACCGTAAAATATTGAGTTTAATTAAAATTTTAATGAAAATGGAATGTTTTCTATTGAGATAATTTATCAACTTGCGCAACAGTGTTCGCTACAATTTGTTTGTTCAAAACGTGTTGCATACTTTAAGGCAAGATTAAAGCTAATTTCAGTTTTTGGCAAAAAAATCCCCAGCAATATGTAAATAATTAGATTAACTGCAATACAATAAAGTGTATTGAGGGTTAGTTTTTCAACTATGGTGCTAATTTTTTAAGAGCTAACAATTTAATAAGAAACGTAAAAGAAAATGAGTGCTTTATATGAATGTTTTGTTAACTTTGATGAATTTTAAACTGTAACTATTCATCATTCATTAGCTATTAAGCTATTTAATCGGCAAGTACAGTACTTCAGCAAAGCAATAGGCATATCCTTAGTTCTAAATCAATAGATTTTGTCAGAGAAATTAATTTTCGAATCGGTATCGGCAGCATTTTTTAATATTTTTAATTCTGTTATATGCCGTAATTAAAAACATGTATAGAAATGTATAGCTATAAGATCATAGAACTGAATAAAAACATACAACAATACTTAAAAACTGATATTTCAATAAAAACATGTCGTTTTGCCTAAAAATATGCTCCTCAATCTTAGGATTTGAAACGACAGTTTTGTTGCTAATGCTAAAAAGTCCTTGAGTAAGTTAAAAAATTGAATTTCTCATGTAAGTTCATAACTTTTTCTAACACTATTATGCAGAATTCTGCAATGTTTTCAATTCCGTTATATGCCGTAATCAAAAACACACAGTAAAATTGATGCTAACTTGCTTTAAAAGCTTGGTTATAGATAACTGAAAGTAAAAATGCTTATTTAACTAAATTTTAATACTTGTTTTTAAATTATGAAGATAATGATAAAAAAATAAGATACTTTTTGAAACGAAATTTTAGTTGTCACTGTAAAAAAGTTCTAAAGTAAGTTAAAAATCGATTGCCTGAAATAAGTCCATAACTTAAATACGTTATTTATCAGAAAAAGGCAATGTTTCTAATTCCGTTATATACCGTAATTAAAAACACATACTAAAATTTGTGCGTACTTGTTTCTAGAGCTTGGATATAGAGAATTAAATTTAAAAATACAACTAAAACTAATTTTTTGTTTTAAACTATGACGTTTATGATTCACAAGAAAATATGCTTTATACGAAATTCTTCTTCGTCACTGCCTCAATGTCCTTTAATAAGCCAAAAATTGACTTCATGAAGTTAGCTCATTACTTTTTGTAATGTTTTTATGAAGAAAAAAAAACTATGTTTGCAATTCCGTCTATGCCGTAATTAAAAACACAGTTCAATTACAAACTTACAAATTACAAAAATCATTCAAACTTGCTTCAAAAGCTTGTCTAGAGAAAACAAAAAGTAAAATATGCAAACATAACTCAATTTTTTTGGGTTTTTTAACAACTTTGCATTAATCATGAAAAATAATACACGTCTTTTTACAATATTTTATTTTTGTCACTGTTAAAAAGTCCTTATAAAAATTAAAACCAAACTTCCTAAAGATAGCTCATAACTTTTACCAACGTTATTAAGCAGATTACAGCTATATTTGTAATTCCGTTATATGCCGTAATTAAAAGCATACAGTTTTATCATAGCAGACTTGATTTTTAAGTGTAAAGAAAAAGAATAAATTAATAAAATCATTAAAATTAAGAGATTAATGCTTAAATAAAAAGCTGTCGTTAAAAAAAAATGTAAAAGATATCAATTTGATTGCTAAAAATAGTTTGAAAATGGAAATAACTGTATTGGTAACCACAAAGCAGCCGAAAATGTTCGGAATAAACCTCGATTGGAATATATTTTTATTGACGCGGAGTGTAAAGAAATTCTAACATCAAGGTTAAATTTAAATTCTAACTTAATTGTTACGTTTTTTTTTAGTTATGACATTAATTAAGTACAGGATAATGTTTTTACATATTAACTTTTTGCTGTCACTGTTAAACGTTCATTTAGTGAACACCAAATTCAGTTTTTAAAGTTTGCCTATAATTTTTTCTAGCTATATAATGCAAAATTCGGCAATGTTTGTAATTCCGTTATATGCCGTAATTAAAAACACAACCCAAAATTTTTGCAGATTTAGTTGAAAAGCTTATGTTAAGACAAGAAATTTGCAAAATCACTTTATTATGCAAATATGGCAATTTTTTTAAATTCTGTTATATGCCGTAATTAAAAACACAACCAGAAATTTGTGTAGTATTAGTTTAAAAGCTTATATTAAGAGAAGATATTCGAAAAAAATAGTTTTTTATGCAAAATACGGCATTGTTTTCAATTCCGTTATATGCCGTAATTGAAAACACCCCTCTAAATATGTGCAAAATTAGTTTAAAAGCTTATTTTAAGAGAATAATGTGAGAAATTACTTAATTATGCAAAATACGGCAATGTTTTTAATTCCGTTATATGCCGTAATTAAAAACACATCCCGAAATATGTGCAGATTTAGTTTAAAAGCTTACATGCAAAAAAAGTATTTCAAAAAAATTACTTTATTGTGCAAAATAAGACAGTGTTTTCAATTTCGTTACATGCCGTATTTAAAAAACACTTGAAATTTATGCAGATTTAGTTCAAGATTTTTTTGTAAAGAGAAAACAACTTAAAACTTTCTTTACAATGTACAGAGATGTTGTTAATTCCGTTATATGCCGTAGATAAAAACAAACCCCGAAATTTGTACAAATTTAGTTTAAAAGAAATTAGTAAAGCTTATGTAAAGAGAAAAAATTGAAAAAATTACTTTATTGTGCAAAATATGGCAGTGTTTTCAATTCCGTAATCGAAAACATGCTTCGAAATTTGTGCAGATTTAGTTAAAAAGTTTTTGTAATGATTGAAAATTTAAAAAAAATCACTTCATTATGTAAAATACTGAAATGTTTATAACTGTGTTATATGACGTAATTAAAAAATATACACCGAAATTTGAGCTGATTTTGTTTAAAAGCTTATGTTAAGAGAAGAAATTTGAATAAATTGCATGAGAAACTATGCAAAATACGGCAGTGTTTTCACTTCCGTTATATGCCGTAATTGAAAACTCATCCCGAAGTTTTTGCAGATTGAGTTTAAAATCTAATGAAAAAAAAAAATTTTATGGAAATATTAGTTTCTATGCAAAATACGGCAATGTTTTCATTTCAGATTTAGTTTAAAAGCTTACATGAAAAGGAAATAATTGAAAAATTACTTTGTAATGCAAAATACGGCATTGTTTTTAATTCCGTGATATGCCGCAATTCAAAACACAAACCGAAATTTGTGCAGATCTAGTAAAAAAGCTTATGTAAAGAGACAATATTTTTAAAAATCATTTTATTATAGAAAAGCGGCAGTGTTTCTAATTCCGTTATATGCCGTAGTTAAAAACACACCACGAAATTTGCGTAAATTAAGTTTGTAAGCTGACATGAATAGAAAATAATTGAAAAATCTCTTTTAAATGGCAAATACGGCAATGTTTTAAATTCCGTTATATGCCGTAATTCAAAACACACTTTAGAATCTGTGCAGATTTAGTAAGAAAGTTTATGTTAAGAGACAACATTTTAAAAAAATGACTTTATTATGAAAAAAGTGGCATTTTTTTAATTCCGTTATATGCCGTAATTAAAAACACATCCCGAAATATGTGCGGATTTAGTTTAAAAGGTTATGTGAAAAGAAAAAAATTGGAAAAAATCACTAGAGTTAAGAGATTTCGAATAGTTGTCGAATAAACGTACGGTCAAAGAGATCAAAAATATCAATCTCTTTGATATCGAAATAAAACATCTCAAAAGACAACAAGTTTTATTGCTGGCTTAAATTAACTAAAATTTTTGAAATTAAAATAAATTGTCATTAACCAAAAGTTAATCGATTTGAGAAGATTCTTCAATGAAATATAATAAGTTCAAAAAACAATAAATTTTAGCAGGTTACAGAGTGCCGTAGCCAGGATTGAATTTCTACTAGTGCTTGAACAATTTTTACCGGTGCTTACTTTTCAATACAAAATAAAACGTAAAATAAAATGCATAAGTTTTATTTATTTGCTTGACCTTCCGAGCAGAAAAAAAAATAATATTTATTACAAATTAAAATTTCCTGTGTTTTTTGATTTTGTTCTTTACTATGTTTTTACCGGTGCTCGCCAAAAATTTACTGGTGCTCAGCACCGGTCAGCACCTACCTGGCTACATTACTGAGGTTACATGAGATAATTAAATTAATACATATTTATTTTTTCACCAATTTCCATCAATTATCTCTCAAATTTTGTTATTTTAAGGAATTTGATTAAAATTAAATTACATTTAATATATTTTGACGCTTATTGGAATTTCTAAAATTCTTTCCAATAATTCAAAATTTTGTGAAATCAGAAATAACTTAAACAATCTTTAAAACTTATTTTTAACTAGTATTAAAGAGCGTCCTAAGACGTGTCGCATTAAAAAAATGAAGTAGCTGGACAACATTTTTACAGTCACCTCAAATGTTATTATGTTGCAGTCGTCTGCCATGTGTGGTTACTGATAAATATCAAACATTTTTCTCTGCATACTTTCAGGCTGAAAATTTTTTCGTCTAATAAAAGCACTGTAATAGCAGGAATGAACAGTTTGAGTGATTTATGGTGCGGAGCAGAACGCTTGTCTTTAATGACTTAAAATAAGTTGTGACTTAGTTTTTTTGTTTAGACTTGTTATAAACTCGAGAACAAGTATTTGACGTACTGGAAAAGTTTGACATCTAAAATTTTCATTAAAAATTATTATTTTTTATTTGAAAAAGACACAGTGAGACATCTTTTTCACTGATAGAAAAGCCATTAAAATTTATCAATCGTTTAACATTATTTTCAATCTCAACAATCAATTTAAGTGCCCCCTTGCCCCTTAACTTGCCTCTACTTTACTTTATGGTCATGAAAAAAAATTTATAAAAAAATATCGATAAAATTTTATAACACTTTTGCTTATTGTTCAAAGTAAGAAAAACATCAATATTTATTTTTGTTATCTGGAAAAACAAAAAAAAAAAAAAAACAACAAACATGAAAATAACAAGTTCTGTGATTTTTATAGCAATTTAGTTTTTAGTGCTTAACTTGTTTGAGCGTCATAAAAGTTTACTATGAAAAATGCATAGCCGTGCCTACACGTTGTTCAATGTTTCTAACACTCGACCAAATCAGCTGATTCGATTTACACAGGCGGCACACTTCAGTCTCTATAAAGTATTGTAGCGGTTTGACTATTTTATGGACGCTTGTCAAGTGTTGTCAATAACATGCCTTCAGCGGAAATTTCAGACATTGCATAAGCTTTTCTCTTTGACTATTTTTTTTATGAATTTTGCATTATTTTTCGCTTTTGTGTACTAATAAATTTTTTGTTTTTTTAGATTTGTGCTCCACAACAACATGTCGTCCGAATCAAATAAACGTATACAAGTTCCTAACGCTCTGCGCGAAGTTCTGCTGGAATTCTCAATAGCATATCTGCTCGAACAGCCGGGCGATGTTATCGATTATGCTGTCGATTATTTTTCCAAACTGCAAGACCACCGCAAGCAGTCAGTCAAAACAGAAATAGAGGAATTAACACCAGAAAGTGCTGGTGATTTGGCCTCACCGGATGAAAGTGTGATGTCGCAAGAGGATGGTGAGTAAAACTCTGTCTCAAAATTTTAGGTTTTTCAACAAATGTTTGTCAAAAGTAGCCAAGTCTAAAAGAATGTTCACTATTCTTTATATCTTGTGCGGAAAATTGAAAAAAAAATTCCCTTGCCATTTAGTCATATATTATCTCGCATTTTTTATCTGCCCGTGTATTTGTAACAATACCATGAAATGTTTATAAATAAACAACATGCGGCTAAAATAAATCTTAATTTCGCGCTTGGCGTTATTTTAATTTTAGATCATAAAAATAGAAAAAGTAAAAAACACACACACAAAACAAAAAAAATTAAAAGAAAAAAATTAAAAATTCAATGCATTGAAGCAAAACTTTTGTAGCTA
The DNA here is from genome assembly GCA_958299015.1 of Tetanocera ferruginea. Taxonomy (NCBI): domain Eukaryota; kingdom Metazoa; phylum Arthropoda; class Insecta; order Diptera; family Sciomyzidae; genus Tetanocera; species Tetanocera ferruginea. The sequence continues at coordinate 23,494,932 of OY282640.1, forward strand.
TTTATTTGTTGTTGTTGTTATTGTTGTGGCTTTTAATACTCTTAAGCATGCAACATTTGCATGCATTCCACGAAATCATTGTTATACATACAATATTTGTAAACTATGTATGCATCTACATTAATATTACACACACACACACACACATGTGCATATATAAATTTGTACTATTTGCATTAATATGCAGATATTCATCACGGTACAGTTGATTTACAATTTAAATAACTTTTACGCATTGTTTTTTTTTTCATTGATCACTTTTAATAACAACAACTTATTATTATTATTAACAACAACTTGAAACTTAATAACAACATAGCACTTGAGTGATTTTTGTTTGCTAATTAAAATATATTTAGTGAAAATTTAAATAAGTTATTCAATATAATGTAAATACCACCTCCACCTTCTAAAGCATATTTTGGATTGCATTTGCTTGGAAAATATTAGCATTTCGTTGCTCTAGTGTAGATTTGTTGCATTTTTGTAATCATTTAATGACCTTCTTAATGACCTTCTTGAATAGAAGTAATCAAACAATTTTTATTTCATTCTTGTAAACAAAGACAAGATCTGAAATTTTCTACTCATAGTTTTAATGCAGAAATTTGTAAGAAATATCCATCACATGAAAAACAAAAATTGATTTGATTCAAATTTTCTTATACTTATAATTATAAAATATATTATTTCTTATTTACGGTAAAGATTGGGGATAAGTGTGCTTCAAAAAAAAATTGAAGAAACAAAAGTTAATGTGGGTTGGTCTGTCATTTCTGCCTTTTGGAAGACACCCTGGAAAATTTTGGAGCGACTTACTGATTTTATAAAAAATTTGTAAAAAAACAAAATTAAAAATTGGTATGGGAGCGTCCTTAAGGTTTGGAAAAAGAGAGTAAGTATGTTACGATAAAATGTTGAAAAGAAAAAAACAATGGGAGTCAGTCAAACTTTGAACCCTTCTAGGCACACCCTGGGAGCGGTGGGTCCAAATTCATAAAAAGATCAATTTTGTATGTCTGCCCCCTTAGGGGTACGAGAAAGGGTACGAGATGTTTTAACAATATTCAATATAAACAATAGATGTTTATTTAATATTCTTAAAATATTTAAAAAAAATATGTTTGAAAGAAGATTTCCTTTTAAAGCTTAAAAAACGTTGTTTCTTCTTTGAGATAAATATCGGAATGAAAATTTTATTTTATAAGTTTTGAAATATCTCAAATAAATGTCAATTAACTAAAAATTACATTTCAAACAAGTATTTTAAGTAAAGCTAAATATTATCATGAATAACAAAGAATATATGTTACAATAAAAACATTCGTTACATATAAACGTTTATTTTCGTTTTTGCGAAAATTTTAAAATTTTATTCTAAGTAATATTTTTGTCTGGGTAGAAAAAGCCTAATACATAAAAGACAAGCGTTCTGCTCAGTGCTCTATTTCGCTCAAACTGTTAAAGTTGTTATTGCTATGCTTTTTTAAACATGTTTAGCCTGAACCAGAACCTGTTTCGTTTGTACAGTTTTTTTATGAAAAAATTGTTAGCCTAAAAGTATGCAAACACAATTTATTGAAAGAACCTTTAAAAATAGGTTTTATACTAGTTGGTAATCGACCACTAGTGGTTCAACAGCTGTCTTGAACTGATATTTTTCACATTACGATGTTATAGAAAATATCAAATGTCCTAAAGTGAACAGTTTGAAACTAGTTGAAAACTAGTAGGTTTATGGTAGATATCTCATAAGTTAGACATTCAAGTGGTTATAACTTATACAAGCAAATAATTTAATGAAAACTTGTTTGCAGTACAAATTTAATATTGTGCCAACGTGGTTCGAACCTCTGAACATCGTACAAGAGTCGATCGCACTACCATCATGCTAGTTTTTTGCATTACACAGTTTTATAGCATTGATTCACACTTAAGTAAAGTTTATTTTGATTGCACCAGTACTCAAGATATAACAGTTTCGAATGTAAGTAAATTATATTCGTTTCCAATTTAACAACATGGTAAATTGCAAGGTCGCTTGTATATATAAAATGTGGGATGTCACAAAGTAGTATATTAGATAGACCTGAGAAAAATATTAAGGGACTGAAATCGGTTAAGATAAGGTACTTAGAAACTTTACGAATTGAGACCTGTTGCGGATATAATAGGTCTGTTTCCGTACGCACTTCAAGTTAAGTGCGTGTTATATAGAGTAATTTGATTATCTGTCAAAATGAGAAAATTTTTCATAAAGTACGGAAACGGTTTCAATTAATTTTCAAACATAACACATTTTTTTGAAAATAATGAAATTTAATTGCTTTTGTTTTTGTATTTAAAACACTTTCGTAAGCGTTCCTTTTGGTTATTTCAACTATTTTTATAAATTTTCTAACCAATTGATTTTGAAGTTTTGACAACACATCTCGTGCCGTACTCGTAGGTACGTTCACGAACAATTTTGAGGAAGAAAATTGAATACGAGTCAGTCGAACATTGTACAGCTCTAGAGGCAACACTTGGGTTGTTATGGAGGTTTTTGTCTAATTCTTCCACTTTTCACCAAGCTTTAACTCCAATGTGACACAACTTAACCCCACGCCACTCCTAATTTTTTATTTTCAAAACCATTTTTTGTCGAACCTAACAATTTAAGGGCTACTGGGTATCAAAACCCCATTACTAAACATCTCCATACATCACTATCCCACCCCCAATGCATAACCTAGATAAGCAAACAATTAAAGATTTTATTGATACACAAATATTGGTTAAGAAAATTTTTTAATTGTTTTTTCTTTATAAACTCTTCTGTGACCCCAAAAAATATCGATATTTCGTCATTTTCAAAAAAAAAAGTTTTTTTTAACCTTTATAAAATATGTATTTTTCGTGGTTATCTCATTCATTTAAACTGATTGGAATAGAATTATAATGGACACCGTCAAGACTTGATGTTTTGTATACTCTGCTTTTGTGTTTTAATAAAATTGAAAGGATATGTCTACAAAAACTGAACTTTAATTTTCTTTACTTTCTGAATAAAAATGTAGTTTACTGCGTCAGCGACACACCCGTTTTTATTTAAGCGTAAGAATGCATCTTAGTTTTTTTTTCTTATTCTTTTCCTATTTTTTGTCCCATCTTTGTTTCCAAAATTAGTTTTAATTCGTATCCTAAAACCTTGTCCTTAATATGTTCTAAGCTTTGTTCTTATCTAAGCAGTGTTACTTCGATTTAACCTCCCCTGAACTAGAATATTTTTCCCATATAAGGTCTGTTCACGTACTTTTTGAACTTGAAATGTCAAAAGCGTGAGAGTAAAAAAAAATCTCTCGAAAATAGAGAAAAATGCAATATATTAAAATAAATTCTCCATTTATATAACACATTTTCCAGTTAGTTATTTTCCAGTTACTTTCTTCGTGGTCAAAAAGTTTTATTTAATTGTCATACAATTGACCGAATACTGGACCTACATGTTTTATGCCGACTCAAAAACGGCTAAAGTTCATGCTCTCAAGAAGCTTTACATGTCATTATTTACTTTCTGAGGTTTGCCATTGTCTGCAGAGAGGTGGTTACTGATCAGAAAAATTTTTTTATTGAAAAAATGTTTACAGCGACTGGGGATCGAGCTCGGGTTCCGAGCATGCTTAGTCACACGCTTAACCTGCATGCCACCTAAGTCCTTTTTAACGGTTCATTACTTCCTAAGACTGGACGGACTTATGTCCATTCATAAATGCATTATTTATGAATAAATAATATTTTGGTAGTGTTTTGGAACAAATCCTTGTTCTTGTCCAAATTTTTATCCTTATTATCTTTTCTTATCCTTATTCAAATCCTTATATTTAACCCTATCTAAACCATTATCTTAATTCTGCCCCAAATCCTTGTTTCAATTCTTGACTTTATCTATGTTCTCATTCTTGTTCAATATCCTAACTTTTGCCTACATCATTGTTCTAATCCTTGTCTACATCATTGTTCCAATCCTTGTTGAAATCCTTGTCTTAGTTTTTAAATTTGTTCTTATCCAAGTATAGCTATCCTTATTCTCATCCTCCCTCAACCATCCATCAAGCCTTGTATTAATCTTTATAATCCTTGTCCAATTTCTTGTTATAAAACTTGTTCAAAACCTTATCATTTATTTCTTTGCGTTACTTGAATTTCAATCCATGTTGAAATTATTGTTCTTATCCTGCTTCAAATCCTTGCTCTTATATTTGTCCCCATCTTTTTTAGATTGGATTTTTTTTATCCTTGTTTCAATACATTTTCTTATCCATATCCGTATCCTTGTCTAAATCCTTATATATCTTGTCCCAATTACTATAATGCATTTACATTATATTCAGGCGCTTTCCCAGAGGCTTCATAACGTCATTAACCTTTTTGTTTTATTTTTATCATAAGACCCAAAGAAGTCACTTTTGCGTATTTTGACAAAATGTATCTTACCAGTTATATTCATAGAGTAAAAAAGCCATGCAACGCTATTGCGTGTTGTTTGCAGTTTGCCTCTGCAAGCTCGTGAAAAAGTATATTTTAAATTTTTTGTTTTTATGATTTAAAACCAAAGTTTACTGTCAAGAAATAAGCTATGCCGTAAAAAACCTGTCCTAAAGTATCTTAACTGAGCGAGTAAAAAATCTATGCAACAATATTAGCAATTCGTTGCATAAATTACAGGCCATCTCCACAGGGCATAACACATGCCACCACATACATATCTGCGTAGACGGCCAGCTACAATCTCCGCGATCTGATGATGCCAGATATTATTTTAAGTTTAAAAATTTATCATTATGCTTATCACTTATTCAGTAAAAATTTTGTGATACCCCAGCAAAATCTTCGCTTACATGTAATCGAAAAAGTAATACAGAAAATTTCATTCATCGCTTACCCTCTCGCTTACAGAACTCATTATTTTTATACAAGCATGTTATTAGAGGTAATCGAAAGCGCTGTCACTTGAAACGATCAAGCGCTAAAAACGGTTGGTCAATAACTGATTTCTCGAAATTAATACTTGAATAACAACTCTCAAATTGATGGTGAAGGCATTGCCGTGAATTTATTACAAATTTAATTTAAATTTTTGCATTAGCATTAAAATGCATTACATTTTAGAATCGAATAAAAAACAAGCACCGAAATCGAAAAAAGGTATCACGATGACCTACTGTGTAGAAAAATACCCAATAAGTATCTCAGCAACGCCTTGAAGTATGGAGCTGAATTTTTGAAATATGGAGTTTTTTACAATTTTGGATCAATTGTAGATTGTGTATGAATTTTTTTCAAAATCATGTGAATAGATCTGGTCCAGGAACCAGGCAGAAATAGGTTAAAAATCTGTAAAATTAGAGGAAAATTTAAGAAATCCGAGAGTTTATTAAAATTTTATTTTATACAATTACAGAGCGGCTTTTTGTTAATTGGGGATTGCAAAATTTTCTAAAATATAAAATATCTCGTTGGTCTATGAACTTCTTTAGAGATACAACCTTAGATCTTAGCAAGTTGCAGCAGTCGTTATTCTACTTAACTTGCCAACTAATATTTTTTTTCTGGATTAGCTCAAATAAGTGATTTTTTTTCAAGTATCTGATGCAATTTCCAAATTTAACTTACTTTATATAATTTTCCTATAAAAAATACTTTCAGCACAGTTGTGGAATATTTCTCAACCTCAAAAACTTTTGCTTAATTTTTCTTCCTTAAATAATCATTGAGGCATCGAATAGCCTCTTTTCAAGTAATCTAAATTTCTATTATAAAACGCTAAGAAAAAATCACGCTCCGCACCTAGTATCGCTCAAACTGTTCATTATTTTTATTACAGTAGTTTAATTATACGTAAAAATTTTCAGCCTGAAAGTATGCACACAAAATATATATTATTTTATAAGTTAGGCTTCGCACCTTATATCTCTCATACTTTAATAAAGCTATAACAGTGCCTTTCAAAATTTGCAAAAAAAATGTTCGGCCTAAAACTTACACAGCAAATTTATTTGATACTTATCAGTGGCGACATTGCTTACACTCCATCATAGGACGCGCTTCTATACTATTATATAAATATTTCTCAGTAATGGTTGATAATGTCAGAGCCACTATTGTACAAATAATTTTTCTTATAGTATCTGTATCTTTATACTAATTATATAAGAAAAAAATACCGCAAAAACTTACTTACTAGTCCTTATTCCATATTAGAGCAAACTTGGAATTTCGCCTGTGCCATATTGGATCCACCATTTAAAAGTTTTTAAATTTGAGTCCAGATTCGTTATCAGCGATCCCAAAAACATATTTAAGCACTTTTCATTTTAAGGACTTCTCGACATAACTAACATACCATAGAAATTTAGAAGTGAACTTCACACACAATAATTGGGCAATACTCTTTCCTTACCTACTTAACTCTAGTAGCTATACATTGCAAATGAAATAACTATGAATAACAAAAACTAAGTGCCCGTGAAACCTTAAAAGTTAACAATAAATAAATCTTGGAAAAATAAGAACAAAATTTTCCGCTCGAGAAAACTTGCTATAAATTGTCATAGCAACAAATAGATGTAATCCTTTGTTGAACATAAACTTTGCTTGCCGGAGATAATAAATTTTGTTGACTTCCTGAACTTTCAAGGAATTATTTTGCGTCTTTAAAAGTAATAATAATAAATAACAGAACGTATATTTATCACACACCTATTACCAAAAACTCAAATTATGACATAAACTGCTGAGATACTCGTTAGCAAAAATCACGTCCGCAACAATTACAGTTATTAAGTATATCATATCCGTTCAACAGACGCATAAATCTATATGTACTTATTATAAATGGAGATATTTATGTGTGTGTGTGTATGTTTGAGTATTATGCGCGCCATTTTAAATGCATTTACGTCAAATATGGAGATGCCTACAAGGAAGAAACTTACGCATCGATGCCTGCACGCGCCGACATATTGTAAAATAAAATTAAAACGTCCGTTATTATTTTGAACGGCAAAAATAAAAACAAAGCAAAAAGTAAAGTTGAGTTATGAGTGCTATTTTTGTTTTTTTTGCCAGCGTGCAGGAGATAATTTAATAATAATATAAGTGAAGAGTTATAAATAAAAATATTTAATGTCAAATATTTACAGCAGTTTTTTTTATATATCAGCTTGTGGAATATAAAATGTAAACATAGAGTTGCGTAGGCTTAGGTTGTTAGTTGTTTTTTGCACCACTCTTTGTTCGTCCTTTCTGCTATGCCTAGATAACATCTCAGTAGCAGATAACTTATTCTTGACACTTCGTTGAAATGTCAAGTTGTGGGATGAAAACTGTTATATATTGTTGTGTTAAATTCTTTTGTTTTTTTCATACATTTAAAAAAAACAAATAAATAAGCTTAAACCTTCTTAAAACCTATAAAATCTTTTAAATCTACAAAATCTATTCAAACTATAAAATCTTAAAATTCTATAAATTTTATAGAATCTATTGAAACTATAAAATCTATAAAATCTATAAAATCTATAAAATCTATAAAATCTATAAAATCTATAATATCTATAAAATCTATAAAATCTATAAAATCTATAAAATCTATAAAATCTATAAAATCTATAAAATCTATAAAATCTATAAAATCTATAAAATCTATAAAATCTATAAAATCTATAAAATCTATAAAATCTATAAAATCTATAAAATCTATAAAATCTATAAAATCTATAAAATCTATAAAATCTATAAAATCTATAAAATCTAAAAAATCTATAAAATCTATAAAATCTATAAAATCTATAAAATCTATAAAATCTATAAAATCTATAAAATCTATAAAATCTATAAAATCTATAAAATCTATAAAATCTGTAAAATCTATAAAATCTATAAAATCTGTAAAATATATAAAATCTATAAAATCTATAAAATTTATAAAATCTATAAAATCTATAAAATCTATAAAATCTATAAAATCTATAAAATCTATAAAATCTATAAAATCTATAAAATCTATAAAATCTATAAAATCTATAAAATCTATAAAATCTATAAAATCTATAAAATCTATAAAATCTATAAAATCTATAAAATCTATAAAATCTATAAAATCTATAAAATCTATAAAATCTATAAAATCTATAAAATCTATAAAATCTATAAAATCTATAAAATCTATAAAATCTATAAAATCTATAAAATCTATAAAATCTATAAAATCTATAAAATCTATAAAATCTATAAAATCTATAAAATCTATAAAATCTATAAAATCTATAAAATCTATAAAATCTATAAAATCTATAAAATCTATAAAATCTATAAAATCTATAAAATCTATAAAATCTATAAAATCTATAAAATCTATAAAATCTATAAAATCTATAAAATCTATAAAATCTATAAAATCTATAAAATCTATAAAATCTATAAAATCTATAAAATCTATAAAATCTATAAAATCTATAAAATCTATAAAATCTATAAAATCTAAAATCTATAAAATCTATAAAATCTATAATATCTATTCAAACTATAAAATCAATAAAATCTATTCAAACTATAAAATCAATAAAATCTATAAAATCTATAAAACCTATAAAATCTATAAAATCTATAAAATCTATAAAATCTATAAAATCTATAAAATCTATAAAATCTATAAAATCTATAAAATCTATAAAATCTATAAAATCTATAAAATCTATAAAATCTATAAAATCTATAAAATCTATAAAATCTATAAAATCTATAAAATCTATAAAATCTATAACATCTATAAAATCTATAAAATCTATAAAATCTATAAAATCTATAAAATCTATAAAATCTATAAAATCTATAAAATCTATAAAATCTATAAAATCTATAAAATCTATAAAATCTATAAAATCTATAAAATCTATAAAATCTATAAAATCTATAAAATCTATAAAATCTATAAAATCTATAAAATCTATAAAATCTATAAAATCTATAAAATCTATAAAATCTATAAAATCTATAAAATCTATAAAATCTATAAAATCTATAAAATCTATAAAATCTATAAAATCTATAAAATCTATAAAATCTATAAAATCTATAAAATCTATAAAATCTATAAAATCTATAAAATCTATAAAATCTATAAAATCTATAAAATCTATAAAATCTATAAAATCTATAAAATCTATAAAATCTATAAAATCTATAAAATCTATAAAATCTATAAAATCTATAAAATCTATTCAAACTATAAAATCTATAAAATCTATAAAATCTATAAAATCTGTAAAATCTATAAAATCTATAAAATCTGTAAAATCTATAAAATCTATAAAATTTATAAAATCTATAAAACTTATAAAATCTATAAAATCTATAAAATCTATAAAATCTATAAAATCTATAAAATCTATAAAATCTATAAAATCTATAAAATCTATAAAATCTATAAAATCTATAAAATCTATAAAATCTATAAAATCTATAAAATCTATAAAATCTATAAAATCTATAAAATCTATAAAATCTATAAAATCTATAAAATCTATTCAAACTATAAAATCAATAAAATCTATAAAATCTATAAAACCTATAAAATCTATAAAATCTATAAAATCTATAAAATCTATAAAATCTATAAAATCTATAAAATCTATAAAATCTATAAAATCTATAAAATCTATAAAATCTATAAAATCTATAAAATCTATAAAATCTATAAAATCTATAAAATCTATAAAATCTATAAAATCTATAAAATCTATAAAATCTATAAAATCTATAAAATCTATAAAATCTATAAAATCTATAAAATCTATAAAATCTATAAAATCTATAAAATCTATAAAATCTATAAAAACTATAAAATCTATAAAATCTATAAAATCTATAAAATCTATAAAATCTATAAAATCTATAAAATCTATAAAATCTATAAAATCTATAAAATCTATAAAATCTATAAAATCTATAAAATCTATAAAATCTATAAAATCTATAAAATCTATAAAATCTATAAAATCTATAAAATCTATAAAATCTATAAAATCTATAAAATCTATAAAATCTATAAAATCTATAAAATCTATAAAATCTATAAAATCTATAAAATCTATAAAATCTATAAAATCTATAAAATCTATAAAATCTATAAAATCTATAAAATCTATAACATCTATAAAATCTATTCAAACTATAAAATCAATGAAATCTATAAAATCTATTCAAACTATAAAATCTATTCAAACTATAAAATCAATAAAATCTATTAAATCTATAAAATCTATAAAATCTATAAAATCTATAAAATCTATAAAATCTATAAAATCTATAAAATCTATAAAATCTATAAAATCTATAAAATCTATAAAATCTATAAAATCTATAAAATCTATAAAATCTATAAAATCTATAAAATCTATAAAATCTATAAAATCTATAAAATCTATAAAATCTATAAAATCTATAAAATCTATAAAATCTATAAAATCTATAAAATCTATAAAATCTATAAAATCTATAAAATCTATAAAATCTATAAAATCTATAAAATCTATAAAATCTATAAAATCTATAAAATCTATAAAATCTATAAAATCTATAAAATCTATAAAATCTATAAAATCTATAAAATCTATAAAATCTATAAAATCTATAAAATCAATAAAATCTATAAAATCTATAAAATCTATAAAATCTATAAAATCTATAAAATCTATAAAATCTATAAAATCTATAAAATCTATAAAATCTATAAAATCTATAAAATCTATAAAATCTATAAAATCTATAAAATCTATAAAATCTATAAAATCTATAAAATCTATAAAATCTATAAAATCTATAAAATCTATAAAATCTATAAAATCTATAAAATCTATAAAATCTATAAAATCTATAAAATCTATAAAATCTATAAAATCTATAAAATCTATAAAATCTATAAAATCTATAAAATCTATAAAATCTATAAAATCTATAAAATCTATAAAATCTATAAAATCTATAAAATCTATAAAATCTATAAAATCTATAAAATCTATAAAATCTATTCAAACTATAAAATCAATAAAATCTATAAAATCTATAAAACCTATAAAATCTATAAAATCTATAAAATCTATAAAATCTATAAAATCTATAAAATCTATAAAATCTATAAAATCTATAAAATCTATAAAATCTATAAAATCTATAAAATCTATAAAATCTATAAAATCTATAAAATCTATAAAATCTATAAAATCTATAAAATCTATAAAATCTATAAAATCTATAACATCTATAAAATCTATTCAAACTATAAAATCAATAAAATCTATAACATCTAATCAATCTATAAAATCTATTCAAACCATAAAATCAATAAAATCTATAAAATCTATAAAATCTATAAAATCTATAAAATCTATAAAATCTATAAAATCTATAAAATCTATAAAATCTATAAAATCTATAAAATCTATAAAATCTATAAAATCTATAAAATCTATAAAATCTATAAAATCTATAAAATCTATAAAATCTATAAAATCTATAAAATCTATAAAATCTATAAAATCTATAAAATCTATAAAATCTATAAAATCTATAAAATCTATAAAATCTATAAAATCTATAAAATCAATGAAATCTATAAAATCTATTCAAACTATAAAATCTATTCAAACTATAAAATCAATAAAATCTATTAAATCTATAAAATCTATAAAATCTATAAAATCTATAAAATCTATAAAATCTATAAAATCTATAAAATCTATAAAATCTATAAAATCTATAAAATCTATAAAATCTATAAAATCTATAAAATCTATAAAATCTATAAAATCTATAAAATCTATAAAATCTATAAAATCTATAAAATCTATAAAATCTATAAAATCTATAAAATCTATAAAATCTATAAAATCTATAAAATCTATAAAATCTATAAAATCTATAAAATCTATAAAATCTATAAAATCTATAAAATCTATAAAATCTATAAAATCTATAAAATCTATAAAATCTATAAAATCTATAAAATCTATAAAATCTATAAAATCTATAAAATCTATAAAATCTATAAAATCTATAAAATCTATAAAATCTATAAAATCTATAAAATCTATAAAATCTATTAAATCTATAAAATCTATAAAATCTATAAAATCTATAAAATCTATAAAATCTATAAAATCTATAAAATCTATAAAATCTATAAAATCTATAAAATCTATAAAATCTATAATATCTATTCAAACTATTCAAACTATTAAATCTTTCCAAACTATAAAATCTATTCAACCTATAAAATCTATAGAAACTACAGTTAGCCGTAAAATATATAAAATCTATTACATTTTCTTAATTAAAATTCTTTAAATTAAAATTAATTTTTATTGACCGAACGTTTTTTCCTATCCCCTCCCCTCCCTGTCTACACTACTTTAAGTCTTCTGCAGCTTCATTTCACAACAGCGTTGCCATATTTTCCTCTGCTTGCTCAGCTTCTCTCTCTACCATGTTCAACCTTTACAGCTTCATTCACCCGTTTTTCTTGATTGAGTGACTTTCTCATTAAATAGCGGTTAATTGTTCATCATGATTGAGTGTTTTGTAAACAAGGTCTTTCTTCGATTTATACTCGAGTGGTGCACTAAATGTCGATAGTGGGTCGAGTTCTAATTATTTGTTGTTGACCGTAGCTAAACACCATAGAGCCACCTGTCTGTCACTCTTATGTTGTTCATTCTCATTCTGCTTTATGTCTGTCCTCTTGACGCTGCTGTCATTTATGTCACCTTTCGTTTTTGTTGACCCAACCGCTTTTATCCATCCGTCGCCTAATAGTTCTCCACGGTTTGTCCTTTATAGTTGAGCTTTTATGTATAAGTATAAAGATATTGTTGTAGTTGTTGTTGTTGTTTCAAACACTGAGACTGATGCTGAGTATGTGATAAATCGAACGTGCTGGAATTTCGTTGCCATCGTTATAAAAGGTGCTTTTATTGAAAATTTCTTGAGCTACATTCTTTTTGCTCTGCTGATTGACAAACGCTAAGTTTGAGAAAGGTCGCTGCCAACAGTGTTGCCAGACAATGTTGCCTATGTTAAAGGTTAAAAGTACTTGTTTCGATTAGTCTTTGTCAGTTATAAGGTTTGTTACTGTTTGAAGTTACAGTTTTTGTGTGAATTTTATGAATATAACAAAATTTTACTAATGCAACCAACCATGTGTCTGCCTAGGTTTATTACTTATTTTCACGCATGAAAAAATTGTGTGCTGCTTAGATTTCAGTCTATTCACAATTTGTTTACAAACGTTTAGAAGACCTTCATTAAATTCCATGGAAAAGACAAATGTCACAAAAATTACATTAATATATATCATTTTTTTCTTAAGCTTTGAACCCTTTCAGGTGCTATACATAGTCACTCAAGCCTTGTTTGGCTGGAAATAGGTTAAAAAAGACTGGGAAAGCGTGTTCTAAGAAGTAACATGTGGATTTGAATCTGAGACAAGAGCTATGTCGTGACTATTGATGAATTTTAATTTAAATTGATAAGAAATAAGAAAGGGAATGGTACAAGAGTAGGATCATAGATTGTTGGGATTCGAACCCAGCAATGCAGGCAAAGACTGTCCCAGAAATAACTGTGCTTTTGTTTTTTTTTTGTAAAAAAACCAATGAAGTTTTTTTTAAAAATTCTTTCAGTCAAGTGAACATTACAAAATAAATGAAAATTTTATTTACACTTAAAAAAAATACACTTACATAAAAACTAGATCGACTTGGCCGAAGTTAAAATACCCCCACGGCCGATTCTTAAGGGTTAAAGAATCTTAAATTGAGATTTTAGAAGATTTTGTTATTTTTATGTGTCTAAAATACAAACATATCAAATTGCTTTCCAGCAGCATAAATATAAGCCTTTTTATAAAGTTTTCAATTTTGGGGTTGTATGGGAGGTGGGCGTGTTAGTATGTGTATGACGCCCATTTTCGCAACACACCTCAGTTTTGACATAGAATACACAAATACCGAGTTTCAGTTTTGTAACTTTAATATTAGCCTCTTTATAGAGTTTTCAATTTTGGGGTTGTATGGTAGGTGGGCGTGTTAGTAGGTGGATGACGCCCATTTTTCAAACACACCTCTGTTTTAACATAGAACACTTAAATACTGAGTAATATTAGCCTCTTTATAGAGTTTTCAATTTTGGGGTTGTATGGGAAGTAGGCGTGGTTTTCATCCGATTCAGCCCATTCTCGAACTTGATCTTAGTTTTTTAGAAAAAAGCTTAAAAATCGAATTTCAGCGTGATAGCTTCAAAACTACGGCTGCAATCGTGTCCACAGACAGACAGACAGACAGACAGACAGACAGACGGACATGGCTAAATCAACTCAGGTGGTGATGCTGATCAAGAATATATATTAGAGTGGGTCGGCCTCCATACAAAAAAAAAAGTTTGAAAAAACCACCCCCTATTTTAAAGTTGACCTCGAGAGGATTCCGAAAACAAAAAAAATTTTTTTTTTGGACCACCGGAAAAACAGCCAAAATGGTCTTTTTTGCATAACTTAAGCATTACATGTCAGATCTTAAAAAATTATATGTCATTGAAAAGGGCTTTACGAGCACTACAATGTCTTCTTAGAACATTTTTACTTTTGAGGTCATATTCAATTAGTAAGCCCCATTAGCCCGATTTGCCCCCCTTAAATTTATTCTTTTTTCCCCATATAATTAAACTCCATCAAATTTGTTTAATTTGTGTTTAAAAAATTATTTATTCAGTTTAAAAACAAAGAAGTTATAATAGTTCATATATTTGATATAATCCTTTTTTTTATAAAAAAGTTACTTTAAGTTTAGTCAACGAACAATTACATAACATAAACAAAATTGTAAAAGAAACTTAATAAATAATTTTTTGAACACAAATTAAACAAATTTGAAGGAATTTAATCTTATGAGAAAAAAAAAAAAAAAAATTAAGGGGGATAAATCGGGCTAATGGGGCTTACTAGTTGAATATGACCTCAAAAGTAAAAATGTTCTAAGAAGACATTGTAGTGCTCGTAAAGCCCTTTTCAATGGCATATAATTTTTTAAGATCTGACATGTAATGCTTAAGTTATGCAAAAAAGACCATTTTGGCTGTTTTTCTGGTGGTCCAAAAAAATTTTTTTTTTTGTTTTCGGAATCCTCTCGAGGTCAACTTTAAAATAGGGGGTGGTTTTTTCAAACTTTTTTTTTCGACCCACTCTAATATATATACTTTTCTATACCTACCACGCCTCCTTTTGGGCGTTAAACACGTCGTGACAAAATTAATATACCCCTTACGTAGTACGCGTGGGGGTATACAAATTATGCACTTTTTGATTACGGTCCTTCATTAGGTTTTATACCGACCTTTCGTTGACCTTAGTGTATGCCCGACGCCCCAGTTTGTTTGGTCTTCTGAAGATTTTTTTTCATTATAGCCCAATTTCTTTTGATTGGACGAAGTTCGGCGCAATTTGGAGGATTGGCTTCTCTTGGTACCACAGTGACATTATTGGCTTGTTACCAATCCATCGTTCTCTGGGCGTAGTGACATGTTGCTAGGTCAGGCCAAAATAGTACTGAACCTTGGTGCTGACGTATAAAGGCAGGAAACGTCGCTCCAGAAACTTTCTGAGACATTTGCAAATAGCTTGCCAAACCATGTATTTCTTTGGAAATCTGGTATGTTTTTCGGTGGTAAATTAAGAGGATTCTCAACTCCTTCTAACCGTAGTATAATATCCATGTCCAGGTAACTGCTTGAAATCCGCTTTGTAGTACGTTTCATTGCAATGAAATTGTCCATGATCACTTTATCAAAATCGCGATACAGTTTTCGAGCTCGAGCTTTTTGTACTTTATAGCTCCTTAGATTGTACAATTTTTTAATCCGTTGAACACTTGACTTCGATGTTCCTGCTTTTGTTGCCATATCACGAACCGAAGTGCCTGGATTCTGAGTAAACAGCCGCTTAACGTTCTGGGCCAGCGCTTGGTTCGCTGGACCACTTTTTTTCCCTGAGCCTGGCGTTTTTGTTAAAGGGCACAAAATCTGTTTGTATCGTTTTATGGTTCTTCCGACAGTTCTTACGCACACGCCAACTTCCTTAGCGATCTTTTTGTACGTGGTGTTTGGATTTTCCAGGTTTTTGCAAATAATTGCTTTCCGCTTTTCTTCTTGTTGAAGCGACATCTTTTCAGTAGCTCTTTTATTTTATTAATGAGTATTTTTTTTTAATCTGCTACTTTATTTGGGTACCAAATATGTTGCTATAGAGGTAACACTTTTTTATAAATGACCTAAAAACAAAAGGACAGTTATTTCTGGGACAGTCTTTAAATACCACGGTACCTGTGGCGCTTTGACTTTTATAAGAAAAAACAATTCGCCAACACCTAAAACCGAAAGAGAATCGTATATCTACAACATTGAACAACAATTATTACACCGTGCCACAAATATCAATCACAAATATTATTCCAATATATATATTTATATTTATTATTACTACAATATTAGTAAAAAAGTCCGTCCGACGACGAGTGACACTCAAAATAATTAAATAGCAGACGATATGACAACATTTTTACATTCACCTCGAATGATGTTATGTTGCAGTCGACGTCAATGCGTCGTTACCGATAAATATTCCACAAATTTTTTGTGCATACTTTTAGGCTGACAATTTTTGTTGCATAATAAAAGCACTGTAATATTTGGAATGAACAGTTTGAGCGATATTAGGTGCGGTTAGGTAGGTTAGTAAAAATAAAAAAATTATAATAAAAAATAATAAATTCAAACTAAATCTTAAAAATTTTTATGTGTTTTATTACAAGATTGAAATGCATTGTTTTATTTGAGACTATTGAGTTTTAAGGTGAAATTTAAGTTTGTTCAACAGAATACTTTATACCTGTATGTATACTTTTTCAAAGGAATTCGTTAGAAATTAATTTCATTTTAATGTATTTAAGGTAAGGTAAGGTGTAATCGTAAAGATTTTGGGGATTAGTACATTTTCAAGATGCCATGATAATGCCATGTAAAGCCTCTTGAGAACATGAACTTTAGCCGTTCGGAGTTGGCATAAAAAAATGTAGGTCCTGTTCTCGGTCAATTGTGTGCAAACATTTAATAACACATACAACACAATTAATCATAAGAAGCTCGGTCAAAGTCCTTTCAAGGGCTGAAATGGCCAATTTGTTTTTGTTTTTTTTTTTTACATTTTCAAGAAATTGTTTCATTATTTCTATAAGAACCATTATTTAATACTGTTTGATGCTATTTAAGAGTTTAAAGAGATCCTTCACTTACTTACACATCATACCGTATCTATTATCCCTTACCCATCATACCATGCCTATCCAACCATACCAATGATATCAACTGCGTCCATTATACGAAACTAATATATCATCCCTATTGTTTTCAGCGGATGTATCAAGTTAATTTCTTTTAAAAAGCTTACACTGGGTGCGAATTGGGTATTTGAGTACATGTTGTCATTCTTGTTCATTAAGAATATTCCCAATCAGCCATTTAATCCATGCAATCTGCAAGCCTTATTTATCCACGCATGCTTGAAAATCACTTGTTTCCGATGCTCGGATATATATGTATGTAAACATGCATTTTATTTGCTCAGACTTACGGCTCAACGTCAGTGCGTTGCTTATATAAAATATTTAACAAACGGAAATAAACAGGGTTGTTGAGGATTGAACCTGGGATTCAATCAAATATCATTAAAAAGCCACTCACCAACTGAGTTTTGAAGAAAAATTTGTTTGCTGAAAAAATATTTTGATTAAACTTGATATAAGGAATATTAATCCAAGGCTTAGTTTTCGCTTATCCTATAATAACATGTAGTGGTAATTCCATGGTAACTCGCATTACATTCAGAAAGTTTTATGTAGTTAAATTAAGCATTAGTTTTTATTACTTAGATACAAATTCTCTCTTTATGAAAAGAATAGGGTTTTGTATGTTAGAAACTGCATTTAAAATTCAGTGGTTAGAAAGTCGTCGTGTTACCATTTTTTTTCAGCGTGTTCAAATTTCTTTTAAATTTTTCTGCGAAATTTGTGGGTAGATTTTTTTACATTTGGCATAAATAAAAGCAACGGGATTTCTACAAATTTTTAAAAAACAGCAATATCAAATCAAAATATTTAAAATAAACAAAAAATTATGGGGTAACTCACGTTACAATATACTATGAACTCGCATTACTTTCGGTTTTCATATTAAATTAAGTAGCTCTAATGCAACTTCCCGCTCTTATGCCATGTTCACACAGAGAGTTTAGTTTGCGTTTCGTTTGAGTTTAAATGCAGCTGTTCACACAGAGATGCGTCGGCAGAATTGAGTTCTCGGTGGATTGAAATGATCGCCAATTTTTGGAATTTCGCTTAAAACTCGGTTTTTTTCGGCCCATACTGACTGACTGATGAGAAACCCTCATCTTCTAAACTTTCCCAAGTTATTTTATTTGTTTTTTTGGCTTATTTTTGTTAATAATAAAATACAAATAGAAACATGCACAATTTAGAATCAGCTGTTGTTGGCATTTTTTATCGTTCAATCGAATCGAACACAGCTAAAATCTAACTGAACGAATGTTTTTATCAAAACACTAGCATACTTGTAGGCATGTATCAAATTGAGTTTTTGTAAACGTAGAAAACAAGTTGTGTTTAGTTGCGTTTTCTCCTGCAAATTTGTACTGGAAACGCCAGCGTTTAAATTGAGTTTAAGGGCAAAACGCAACTTTGTACTGGAAACGCAAACTAAACTCTCTGTGTGAACATGGCATTATACTCAAAAATGAAAATTTAACCGCGTCCACATTTACATGGAAATACCCGTAACCGTTCTTCAATAGTAAATTAAAGGATTTTTTAAGCGTGAAGCTTATGTTTAAAGCTTATTCCAAGCTCGCTTTACTAATTGAGTTATTTCCAATTGTAAAAAACACCTGAATCAAGCTTAAAGTAAGAAATATTATTTCCAAGGTTCGTTTTCCTTAGTCCTACAATGACATGCAAGCGTTCTACAATAGTAATTTAAAGCATTTTGCTAGCTTGAAGCTTACGTTTACAAGCTGGCTTAAAGCTTATTCCAAGCTTGTTTCTGTTTAAAATTACATGCAAGAGTTTTTCAATAGTAAGTTAAAGCGTTTCCAAGCTTAAGGTTTATGTTTTTAAGGCCGCGTTCATAGTGGAAGCAGAAGCTGTTTAGTCTTTTGCTAGCGATATCATGATGCTTTTTCGCACTGTTGCTGCTCATATTGGGCGCTTTTTGCTTGTGCTTTTAGACGTTTTTTGAGCTTTTTAAAATGCTTTAATAAAAGAAAGACCCAAAAGCGACTTAAAATAAGCTGCAGATCAAACCATAAATATTAATTCAAATAAAACAGGAGTATTGTGCAAACAAATGAAATGGAAAAAGCGTTAAAAAGTATGAAACAACATAAGTACGATATGTTTTGTTTATAAGAAAACCCAAAGCGAGATTGAATAAACAAGTATCAAAAAGCTTCAAAAGTGGCAAGATTTTGAATTTAAGCAAGTACTATGAACACTGTGCTTTTTCCATCTGATTAAGCGGCCTAAACATGCTTTAAGCTTATTCCAAGCTTGTTTCGCTGACTTGCTTTTTAATAAAGTTTTAGACGGCGTTTATAGTTAACGCCGATTCAGACAGGCAGGCAGACAGGCAATGTGAACAAGCGAGATAGATAGCTATCTGCATCTCGTTTTTTTCACACAGATAGAGCCTAAGGCTGCGTTTATAGTGAACGCGATTCAGACAGGCAGGCATGGTTGAAATCTGTGCGAAAAAACGAGATGCAGATAGCTATCTATCTCGCTTGTTCACATAGCCTGCCTGCCTGCCTGTCTGACTCGGCGCTCACTATATGCATATTAAAAGCCGATTCAGACAGGCAGGCAAGCAGGCAAGCAGGCAAGCAGGCAAGCAGGCAAGCAGGCAGGCAGGCAGGCAGGCATGCAGGCAGGCAGGCAGGCAGGCAGGCAGGCAGGCAGGCAGGCAGGCAGGCAGGCAGGCAGGCAGGCAGGCAGGCAGGCAGGCAGGCAGGCAGGCAGGCAGGCAGGCAGGCAGGCAGGCAGGCAGGCAGGCAGGCAGGCAGGCAGGCAGGCAGGCAGGCAGGCAGGCAGGCAGGCAGGAAGGCAGGCAGGCAGGCAGGCAGGCAGGCAGGCAGGCAGGCAGGCAGGCAGGCAGGCAGGCAGACAGGCTGAAATCTGTGTGATCAAAGGAGATAAAAATAGCTCTCTATCTCGCTTTTTCACACACTCTGCCTGTCTGAATCGGTGTTTACTATGCACACGGGCTAAGTGTCGTTCTTGGAGTTTAAATTTGTATTCATTTTGATTCTTTCTATGCTGCGTACTCGGATCTCACGGAAAGGGCTACTAGTAAGTTGGAAATGGGATAAAATTTATGATTTTAAAAGCAAATAATTTTGTTAAATTATATTTTACATTCTGTTTTAGTGAAGATTTTTTGCCAATGAGGCTTTTTATGATACAGTTCTAACAGAAGTATCTTCCCCGAATTCACGCAAAAAAAATAAAACAGTAAAAGTTTCAAGAAATTCTTCTTAACTAATTTTTAACAAGCATCATAAACATACGTGTAGGTCATATCGGCTTTAAACAGACTAAAGTGGATCGACTTGCTTCATTTTAAATTCAGATTTTTTAGAAACCTTGACCAAATGGCGAAATTTGTTTAAGATACGTCCTTCAGCTATTTAAAAACTATTGCCAATTCATGCTTATATATTTGCTGTTGCACTGTGCAATCAATATTTAAAAAAATATTTTTTTTTTATTCTAAAACCTACGCAGACAAACTTTAGTGTTTGCTTCATGATAAAAACAAATGCAATAAAGTAATATTTAAAAACTGTTGCCAATTAATGCTTATATATTTGCTGTTGCACTGTGTAATCGATGTTTAAAAAAAAATGTTTTTTGTTATTCTAACATAAATTGATGATGATAAAAACAAATGCATTAAATTTCATTTTTTTTTATTCTAAAACCTACGCAGACAAACTTTAGTGTTTGCTTGATGATAAAAACAAATGCATTAAAGTTAATATCACGTGACAACATGAATTATTCCGATTTATTTATTCTAATGTAAAGGAAATTGAAAAAGAAATTTAATTTCCGCCAAAAAATATTTACATAAAAAATAATGCATGTATAATTTTTTATTTTATATATTTTTTTTTTTTTGCCATAGCACTATGTAGCTGGCATACAGGACAGACAGTGAAGGAAAAATTAATAAATAAAATAAAATAATTTCACAAAAAAATCAACTTTTTTTTTGTTTTTGCTGTTAGAACAGAACACTGGCAAGGTTGAGATATTGAGTTTTCTTTGCCGCTGTCACATAAGCAGCATGCTTCAGTGCAGGAATGTGCTGCCAGCGCAAAATATTTCAAAAACAAAAAACATACGCTTTGTGTGTGACACATCCTGTGAGGTAATGAGGTGCGCAGAATGTCTCAGCATCATCAATATGCACATGAAATTATATATGTTTATTTGTTAGTGACTTAATTATTGAAGGCACACCCACAACCCCCACGACCATGCCTTGGAATGGCATTCTTTCTTTTGTGCTGTGCTGAAGACTTCATTAGTTGAGCTCATTTTAGAGGATGCATGCTAACCGCATGTATGTAATTGGTTGGGGGGTTGGTGTGAGTGTTGAGGTGGCCATTGAGTGGCGCAACATCTTTGAAGCTGCGCTCACGGCAGCTGTGACATGCTGTTAGTTCTCTTCGAAACGGCTCATTACCTTCGTCGCTCTTTATACGCTTTGCTTTATTAAGAATTTTGCTCGCCGCACGGTTTTTATTTGCTTTATTTTAAATATTGAGGTTTTTTTTTAAACGGAAGGAAATTGGTCCGGTCAGCTATGTAGCTTGTGGGCGGCCTAACGGCTATGAGTTTATTTGCGGATATTAAGACTTTGCAGGCAGGTGTTAAACGTACATGTAAAAGCTTTCAAGCGGCCGGCTGTCTGCTTGTGTGTTTGTTAGTATTTCTGTCGTCTTTCTGCTTACCCGACAGCTTGTTCATCTGCGAGTGTGTGTGTAGATTGTGCTACGGCCTGTATATTTAATGGCTTTTATTAGTTTTTCTTGTTGCTGTTTTCTGTTTTTGGTTTCCTTGATTGTTTTTGTAATTTTTCACATCCTTTTTTTATGCTTTTTCTGCCTTACTGCTTTTCTGCTTTGTTAATGTTCACATCCTTTTTCCATTTGAGTTATTTTTGCTGCTGCCTCTGATGCTCTTTTAGTTGTAGTTATTGTTGTTGTTGTTGTTTTGTTTTTTTTTTATATTTTATTCTTGTTACTTTTTGCGGTTTTCCTGGCTTTGTCGACTGTCAATCGTGTGTCGTTCAACTAGTCGATGTTCAACACTCTTGGCGCTTTGGCTGCCCTCGTATATTTATGGCAAGCTTAACAAAAAAACAAAAACAAAAAAAAAACAAAAACTAATAATAACAGTCATAAAAAAGTTAACCTTGTATAAGTTTAGCGCTGCAAATAAAAACGCTTTATAATAAAATTGCAAAAAAACAAAAAAAAAAAAAATATTAATAAAACAGCCAACTATATCCGCTCACGTGTGTAACAATCATAACGTCTACGCGCGTAGTTGTAGTTTGTGTGCGCGCGCGCGCGTGTGTGTGTGTGTGTGTGTGTGTGTGTGTGTGTATTAAAAACTTTATGCATAAAAGCAAAAATGTGCGCTCCTTTTTTGTGTTTTGTCGAGCAACCTGTTGACCTTCCTCGCATTTAGTTTTTTGTTTTTTGCTTTTCTCTTATTTAATGATCACTATTATTGTTGCTCGTTTTGTTTTTTGTATATTTTTTTGCACTGCATGTCATGTAAGTGACCAACAGCCAGTTTTTGCAGCCCTTCAATTTTTATGCCATTTTTTAACTAGTTTTTTTTTACAGCGTTTAATTAATAACTACCAAAATGTCACATAACCGCGCCTTATAATTTTTTTTTTTTTGTTTTTGCTGGGCGTCCTTTTGGGAGTTTGTAGTTTAATTATATGCAACTAGGATGTTATTTTTTAAGCTGCTTTTATTTTTTTTCTGAATCTTAATGTGCTGTTTTACATATTTTTTTTTTCTAACTGTATACTCTCGCGTCATCATGACTAGCAGTTTCACTGAGTTATGCATTTTATATAAGTTTTTAAATAAAACGTAATTTAATTTTTTGCAATTTTTAAAAATAAATAACTGTCGCCAACACTTTTACAATTGTTTTCCTATATTTTTCCAATATTTAAAACTTTTATGATACGAAGTCTGGCAGAGCAGATAAAATTAAAAAATTGTTCGGCTTTTGAAAAGTTTATCTCTTTAAATTTGTTCCCTTTAAATTTGTTTTCTTTATATCGACTTCACGAATCTATAATAAAAAAATCAGATGAATTTTTTATCCTTTTAAAAAAATGCCCTTACAAGCTGTTGTAAGGGTTAAAATATTCTATAAAGTGTTTCTTGTAAATTTTCACTATAAGTCACTTTTCTTTGAACTTGATTTAAGTCCATTTTTTTCTCTCTGCCAAAAGAGAGCTATTTTCAATGCATTAAATATAAAAAGAATATTTGAAAACGTTTTCAACTCAAAGATTTTTTAGCAAAATTGTCAAAAATCATAGAAAAGGATTTAAACGAAGGATTATTTTATAGCAGGAGTAATGTTAAGGCAGTATTTTTAGGATAAGGGCACAAAATATGAATAAAACTAGTTATTTCCTGTTAAAAATTAAAATGCCTAAAAATATGCTATGAAATTTTTCAAAAAATATCAAGTATTCCGCACTCACATTTTACGAAATTATGTTATAGTAATATTTATTGATAATTAAACAATACAAAAAAAAAAAAAAAATAACAAAAAAAATTTGCAATTGAAAAAAAATTACAGGCTGGTAAAGTGAGTGGGTGAAAAATAAAGGGTTGACATGTCCTTTTTGACATGTTGGTATCATTTTTCTGATGATCTGAAAAAGAAAACAAAAACAGTTTCTTTATAAGTAAGAATGGTCTGAATGGATATGGTCTGAACAATGGAAATTAAATAAAAAAAAAATTTCAAAATGACGTCTGTTTGAAAACAAAAAGTTATTTTTTGTAATTTTTTCAAAGTTTTTAATCAGGGACCGAAAATAACTGTTATTTTCCAATTTTCAAATGAAAAAGACATAATGAAAAAATTGTCGAAGGACATTTTCAAATAAACCATTATGATATAAATGGCCTCAGTTTCACGAATAATAAGTGCCTTTTAAATTTTCGACTGATTCCATAAAAGTTAAAATTAAACTGTTATTTTTTGCCTTTTATTTTTTCGGTCAAAAATAACGGTTTTTTTTTACTTTTATTTAATCGGTCAAAAATAACAGTTATTTTGTGACTTTTATTTTTTCGGTAAAAATTATTGATACCATGTGTAAAATGTGCGCATCGATAAGACGAAAATAACGATATCAATAGTGTTTAAGTCGGTAAAACAGCCTTTGAGAAAATACAAATTGCCTGATATATTTGACCGGACCGAAAAAATAAAAGGCAAAAAATAACTGTTATTTCTGACCGATAAAATAAAAATCAAAAGTAACTGATATATTTGCCCGAAAAAAAATAAGGCACAAAATAACTTTTATTTTTGTCGGAAAAAATAAAAGTTAAAAGATAACCGTTAATATGTGACTTTTTCGATAAAAACCATAACCGGTACGGTCCCTGTTTTTAATTTTTTAAATATAGCAAAAAAACAAAATTAATATATAATCATAGTTCCATTGAGGGGTATATGAAAAAGGTCACACCAAATTTCATGTTAATCGGTTCATTAGAATTTGAGAAATCTCGTCAACCGTATTAGAAAAAGTAGTTTCGAGAAAAACGTGTTTAGAGATTAACATTTTTTTTTTTAATCTATTATTAAAATATTTTATATAAAACGTAAAAACCACAAAAAATGTTTGCCCCTAGACTAGAATACTGACTTAATTTTACTTTAATTCGAGAGCCAAAAATTATTTCAAGTACATGCATTTCAGAACTCACGTTTTCGTTCCTCATTTGTGCGAAAACAGCTTCTTAACAGGAAACCACACCGAAAAAAAAAATGTATGCAAAACCAAAGAAAACGTACTTCGCCGCAAAGACTTTTGTTGGTTAATTTGTGCCCAATGACAAAATTTCTTTTTGACAAAGTCATGAGGAATGATAAATTTTTAAAATATGTAATAAAAATTAAATCAAATTTAAAAAAAATCAAATTTCGGCTAAAAATTAAAGCCGATATACTTTGTGATGGCATTGACATTTTTTGAAATTAAAATAAAAATTTTTATATATCATTTTTAAGATTGAATTGCTTGAACAACCAGCTAATGCTATGTTATTAGAATTTCAATGTGTTATCAAAAATTGTTGAAACTTAAACAGCCAGGATTCAAACCCATGTCCTCCGCTTGCCAGTCTAACACACTTCCACTGATATACTAACGCTTATTTAATTGTAGCAAAACATATTCAAAAACAGCTCATGTCAGCACTGAGAAAAAGTATATGTAAAATACACACTTCGTTGCAAAGACTTTCGTTGGTTAAATAGAGCCAGAAAGTCATATGAACCGAAATTATTTTTATTAAAAGATTTATTCAAATTAAATAAATATTTCTCTGTTTTTCGGGAAAAATTGACACAATAAAGAAATAATATTTCGTTCAATATTGCCAATATTTCATCCAATATTTACCGTTTTCATTTGGTGAATGCTTGAAGGTATGTTACTGCAATAATTGGACTCGCTCCCAAAGTTTGTGAACACCTTTTGGCACATCAGGATATTTTGTCAATTTCACTTTGACATGGCTCCAATAATTTTCTATCAGATTCCTGTCAAGCAATGGTGCGGCCACTTTAAAACCGAACATTTCTGACCTTGCATACATCTTGAAATTAGCTAAGCGGTTTGCTTCGGCTCAATGTTGTGCTGAGAAATCACGTTTTCGGATGAACGACCCATTTTTTCTATTGCAACTGACTAATTATTTTTTAGAATGAATAAATACTGCTTCTTATTCAAACTCCCTTCTTTTTTACCAAAGGTTCAACAACATTCACAGTAAAATAAGCCTAAATCATGATCCTCCGCCATGTTTCATGGTTAGTTCGACTTGGTTTTGGCTCAATACGTTGAAATCCCTAGTTCAATACACGATCGTCCAATAAAAAGAATTTATAAAAATATAACAAAACTAAATATTAAAAAAAAAGAAAAAGGAATACATCTACGGTGAGAAAAAATGGGTTATAATCAAGCCCAAAGCGTTTGTAACTGAAATCAGTTCAATAGAGCTCAAAACCTACGATTTACGTTCACAGTTTCAATAGAGCAGTTCAATAGAGCTCAGTTTTTGTTGTTTTCCACATAAAAAAAAAAAAAACAACCGAACGATGTAATTCTCAGTTGGTTTTTATTCCTGTAGTGAGAAATGTGCAAAAAATAAATCAAAAAACAAGTAAAGAAAGTCTAAAGTCAGTCTAGGTCGACTATGAAATACCCTAAACCCACTTTTCAAAAACAAAAAAAATGTTTGTAAATATTTTGTAAATGGGTGTGTACGTGGACGGATGAAGCCTATATTTTATATGCATTTAAATGTTGATGAAAAATTTACACATACCAAGTTTTATTCCTGTAGCTCACAGTTAATGCCTTTATTGTGCTTTCGCTATGGGAGGTGGGCATTTTCATGGACGGATTACTCCCAAATTTTGAACACACCTTAGTTTTGGTATAAAATACATACATACCAAATTTAATTGCTCTATGACAAACATAACCTTATTTATTGAGTTTTAAACTTTTTGGGTTGTATGGGAGGTAGGCGTGTCCGTAGGCGGATTACGTCAATTTTTAAAAACCGTCTTAGTCTTGTCATAAAAGACATATTTGCCAAATTTTAGCTCTTTAGGTTAAACACAGGCTTATTTATTGCGTTTTTAATTTTTGCGTTGTATGGGAGGTGGGCGTGTCCGTAAGCGGATGACGTCCATTTTTCGAAGACATCTTTGTTATTGTATAAAACACATACATATCAAATTTTATTGTTGTAGGTTAACTATGAGCTGAGTTATGCAGTTTTCAATTTTTGCGTTGTATGGGAGGTAGGCGTGTCCGTAGGCGTATGATGTCGATTTTTCAAAACCATCTTTGTTTTGTTATAAAAAACATACATGCCAAATTTAAGCTCTGTAGGTTAAACACAGGCTTATTTATTGCGTTTTCAATTTTTAGGTTGTATGGGAGGTGGGCGTGTCCGTGAGCGGATGACGTCCGCTGGGTTTTAGTTTTTCGCTCCGAAATAAAACTTATTTTGTGAGTTTTGCTTTTGTACTCAGAAAATTACATTTTTTTTTTAATTTTAGTTTTTCGCTCTAATATAATAGTTATTTTTTGAGTTTTATTTTTGTGCTCAGAAAATAAAACTATTACAGTTTTAATTTTGAGCTCTGAAATAAAACTTATTTTTCGAGATTTACTTTTTTACTCAGTAAATAACATTTATTTTTAGTTTTATGTTTTCTTTCTTAGAAAATAAAACTTGTTTTTGATTTTTATATTTGCTCTGAAATAACACTTATATTGTGAGTTTTATATTTTTACTAAGAAATAACACTTATTTTTAAGTTTTATTTTTTCGCTCTGAAATAAAACTTATTTCTTGAGTTTTACTTTTTAACTCAGAAAATTAAACTTATTTTTGAGTAATTTTTTTTCCCTCAACTTAAAAACTTATTTTTTGAGTTTTACTTATTTGCTCAGAAAATAAAACTATTTTTTTGAGATTTATTTTTTTAGGTACTCACAAAATAAGACTTCTTATTTTTATATCAACATATTATATATTTCTTATTATATTTAAAAAAAAATAAGTTTTCTTTTTTGAATAAAAAAAAATAACAAAAAAAAAAGAGTTTTATTTTCTGAATAAAAAAAAAACTCAAAAAATAAGTTTTTTTAGGGCGAACAAATAAAACTCAAAAATAAGTGTTATTTACTAAGCAAAAAATAAAATTCAAAAACTAAGTTTTATTTCAGAGTGAAAAAATAAAACTCAAAAATAAGTTGTATTTTGTAAGTTACAAAATAAAACTAAAAAAAAATGAGTATTATCTTCGAGCGAAAAAATAAAACTAATAAAAAGTGTTATTTTCCGAGTAAAAATAAAAGACTCAAAATATAATTTTTATTGCAGAGCGAAAAAATAAAACTCAAAAATAAGTTTTATTTTCTGAGTAAAAACATAAAACTCAACGAATAAGTTTTATTTCAAAGTGAAACAATATAATTCAAAAATAAGTTTTTTTTTCTGATTAATAAAATAAAACTCTAAAAATAAGTGTTTACATGAGCAAAAAAATAAAACTCAAAAATAAGCGTTATTTTCTGATTAATAAAATAAAACTCCAAAAATAAGTGTTATTTATGAGCGATAAAATATAACTAAATAATAACAGTTATTTTATGATTTTTAATATAAAACTTAAAAAAATAAAAATCTTAATATTTTTGAACAGCAAATGAAACAAGGATCAATTTGTTATACAAGAAATTATTCTCAAGTGTCTTTAACGTAATGATTTTTTCCTTACAAATTTTTAAAATAACAGTTATTTACGATCTCTGGTTGAAACCACATGTCACCAAGTCCAATCCTATCATTTTGGACAAAAAATATTTCAAGCGATAATGTGCACGGTACCTTGCTTCATCGACTGTTACGTTGATATTTTCATTATTTTTGAAAAAGAACGGTTCAATGTTGCCAACGGCTCACAAATCGCGCCAACAGCGTATGTTTCAGGGTTCATTGAGAGCTTTTGAACTGCCGCTGGCTGCTCTTCAAAACAAAATCGGCAATTCTGTTTGTTGACATACTCACTTAGGCAAAAATTAGCTTCGTCACTGAAGACAATTTTTTTTTGATAAAAAAGTTGATCTTCATACAATTTTTCTAAGGATCATTCATCAAACAAACATCGTTATGATAAGTCATACGGCTTCAGTTCTTGCATCAGCTGTATTTTATAATGTTTAATACCGAGGTCCTTACGTAAAATGATGCAGGCGATCGAATAACACAAGCCCAAGAACGGCAATGAACTGACAATATCGCGTTTTTCATTGACAAGGAGCGATACAACATTAATATTCTTCTCAGTTCGCAAACTGGTACGAAATTTCTAAAAATTTACCGTAAAAAAAATAACTTACTGATACCATGTGAACACATGAACTCACTTAGTAATAGTTTGTTGCATGGAAAGCATGGATTTTGATTTTGAAGAAACTCTTTGCGGTCTCATGACGTCATTATTTCTTTATTTATTTTTGTGCTGAAGGCTAGAAAGCAAGTTTAACTGGAGTGACAAGAGTTTTAACAATAGCTACATTTCATTGCTTAAGTGGCTCCTTCAGCGTCTTGATAACGTTAATAATTTTTGTTTTTTTTTTTATGGACAAGGCATCAACTGTTCAAACATAGAATGTGATCGTTCAACCATTATTTTTAGTGCGAGAATTATTTCATGCAAGGCAGTTTCATTTTCATAGAAATAATTTTGCCAATCTTCAAGAAAACCCAATTTTTTAAACAAATACAAGGTAAGACGTAAAGTTTGTCTCGCCAGCAAACGCGCCGCTGAATGCCAAAAAGACACAGACAGAAGAGCAGACACTGACCTTAACCAAGGAATCCACAATTTTTTTTGCAGAAAGCACAGAAAGTTGTTGTTCCTTTCAAACGTAGAGATTGGCGAAAAATCTTAACAAAGTACACCAAATAATATGTTCAGCTAAAGATTACATTCGTTTTACTACAACTTTATATGCTTGACTGCCTGTTTATTCACTTTCACAAGTTTTTCAAGCTAACTACTGTTGTTTTTTGCCTTGCTTCGTCGTCCCTTAGCTCTTCAAGCATGATTGCCCTTGAAAGCTACAGCTACTTATTTACCTACTTTGAGTTTTTTTTTCAAACATTCTTGTACAGATTTAAGTAAATAGTTATATAAGCGTTTTTTGTGTTCTTTTCTCCCCACTGCGTAGTTACAACTGTTGTTTTTTTTTGTCCAACTAACTACCATTTGTTTGACTTTCTTATTATTTTTCTTTCGCGCGCTCACTGCTAATTTAGAATGCCACACTTCCGTTTCCTGCTACGCTGGCTATGTGTACATCACACACACACACACTAACTCGTTCTCTCACTTATTTCCTTTAAACATTCACATTAAAACTGCATTCATGTTGCTCGGGCTTTGTTTGATCGTAAGATTATTTTTTTTTTTGCTTTATTATTGTTTTTTAGCGTGCCATTCTTTTTTCTATTTTTATTTCTACTTTCATTTTTCATTTCTTGCTGTCTGCGTTACGTTACGCGCAAATAACAAATTGTGACTTTTTTCTAACTTTTGCTGTTGTGTTTTTTGTTCTCTGCACTTATTATTTACTTTGACTGTTTTTTTTTTCGTTGCTTTATTCTTGCTGTGCGCAAAATTGAGAACAAACTGTGAGAAAAAAAAAAAAACACACTCACACAAATAAAGAAACGTGTAATTGTGTCTGTCTTTTGCAATGCTAATAATTTAGTTGCTGCAAAAAACGCTTAGCTGCAGTTTAACAGCTGGAACAAGTTTTAATTAGAGCAGCAGACAGCAATAAACTGCAAGAAAAAAGAAAATAAATTAAAAGAAAAAAAAAAACACACAATTTGCAAAGAAAAATTGCTACAAGCATTTATTTAAATTAAGTTGAAAATTAGTCGGCGTGTAAGTCGGTTGTGTGTGTGTGCTTGTGTTGGTGTCTAACTTTTACATTTGGCGCAATCAATGACTATGACTTCGCAGGTCTCCAATATGGCTGCCACAGCTGCTGCTTTAAGTCTGCTTATTGGTAAGAATTTTTTTTTTTTAAATTATGAAATTAAGTTATTATTATTTTGTCAACTTTTTATAACAAAATTAAGCAATCGTTCACGGCTCTTCATAAAAAATGTTTGTTAAAATAATTTACCAAATATAATCAACATTATGTGCGGTTAAATTTTGTGGCAAGCAACATAAATAGTAATAATAATAATGATAATAACAGCAACATATATTCCTCAAAATCTCATCATCTCTCTACCTGCCTTCCTTAAACCTGCTCAAAATATTATTCACAGAAATTAAATATTTTATGCTTAGATGCGTTACACTTGCAAACAAGTTTTATCAGCTTAAATATCTGCATAATATTTGCCAGGCGTTATCGTTGCCGTACGTGCCACCCACTTTGCGCCTAGTTGCGCTCAACTCAATTTGTGGTGCTTGGATGCCTAACATGAAAATGCAAAACAAAACTACGTAAAACAAAATCATTGAAAAGAAAAAGAAAACAACTAAAATACTACAGATTCATGTTCAACTTGTTTCGACTAGAGTGAGCTTGACTGCCCTCAAAACTTGTTTAATTGGATCAACAAATCGAGTATCTATCGAGTTGTCTGTCGGTCTATATGTCTGTCTGTCTGTCTGTTTTTCTGTCTATTCGTGTTTTCTATGAACACACAGCTGTCGTTAACGTTATCGCCGTTTCTGACGCTGTTGGTATTTGCACAAATTTGTGTATGTATGTGTGTGTGTGTGTGTGCTTTATATATGCATCTTTTAGCTGCTGGTTTTGCAGTTTTCATCAGCGCAAATCAAAAATAATGCGTTAAACTTAGCCATTGATCTAGTTTTGCTGCCACACCCTGTGCTGTGCTGCGCTGTGCTGTGCTGCGATGTTAAGGATTTCGTTCATTGCTTGTGAATTGTTAATAATTATGCGTCAAGTGCTGGCACATGAATTGATTTATGAATATATTTCATTTAGATGCTATTCTATTTTCACTTTTAGCTCAAGTCAATTCAAGCATTCAAGCAGCCGGGCAAAGTTCTCAATGCCTAAAGAACGCTTTTTAGTTGAATTGGTTAAATCTTTAAATGCGCAATTAATTTGCGATTAATTATAAGCATGTTTGATCCGCACAAATTCGACACTTCAGTGTGGCTGTGTTTGAAGAGACAAGGCAGGCGTGTGGCTGAGATATGTTTGGTTTAATTGAGTTTCTTGTTGACAGCGTTGTTGTCTTAATTCTAACAACAACTATAATAATGAAAAATAATAATAATTTTTTGGCTGCTGGCTATGAATGAAAGGAACTTGGCGCCAAATTAGATTTTGATAATATTTAAGCTTTATTTTTTTCCATAATAGTATTAAAAAACTGACTTTATATAATTTCTTTGACTTCTAACTTCATTGTGCATAGCATGCATTCAACTTTTTTGTATAAATTTGCAAAAAAAAAGAAACAAATATAACTAAATTGAGCTCACATGATCGCACTGGTCTTAAATTAATGAAAAATGTTACGTATACGTCGTGTTATACCAACTCAATAAATAACTAAGACCTCTGTATGATCAAGAAAATGCTGCGTTCTTGGCAAATATTATTTTATTTTGTTGTAAATAAAATAACGCTGTTCAAACTTAAACGCTGCTTTGTTTATTTATATTCACTCTAAAACTTTATTTACATACCGGCGTATGAGCTCATGGCGTATGAGCAACAATTAATTCAAACTAAACTTCAGCTCAATACTTTTTCTTACTCCATCTTTCTCTCTTTTCCTTTTCTCTTTCAAGAACCCGTTGTGGAGCGCTTTGCTGGCCGTCGTAAATCAGTCTTTGCCGAAGCCTACGATCCTGAAAATGATGCCGATGAGGATGAGGGCGCCACTGCCGTTTTCCCGAAGACAGACGAACAACGTGCGCGTCTTGTGGAGTCGGTGAAAAATGTTTTACTCTTCCGCTCGCTGGAAAAGGAACAGGTGCGTTAGTCACCCACAAATATGCAAATTTTTGCATAAAACTCATTAATTGTTTGTGTTTTTTTTTGTCATTAGATGAACCAAGTTTTGGACGCCATGTTCGAAAAACTCGTTAAGCCCGGCGAGTACATTATACGTCAAGGTGATGATGGTGATAACTTCTACGTCATTGAGTCGTAAGTAAAAGAATGAACTAAAGTATGATCTTATCGCTGTCGATGAATTTAATATTTAGAATTGAAAATTTTTCCTAAGAATTTTAGATTTCTCAGAATCTGATTCTTTCGTTAGAAATTATAATTAAAAAAAAAAGATTAATATATAAAATTTTTCAATTATTTTTTTGAAACTTATAACGCCAATTTTCGAACCAAGGTAGACTTGAGTGAGCTTCTTTTTAACTTTAAATTTTAAATTTTAAATTTTAAAAATAAAGAATGAACTAAAGTATGATCTTATCGCTTTTGTTGAATTTAATATTTAAAATTTAAAATTTTTCATTAGAATTTCAGATTTCTCAGTCTGATTCTTTCTTTAGAAATTATAAATTAAAAAAAGATTAAAATTTAAAATTTTT
Source organism: Tetanocera ferruginea (assembly GCA_958299015.1). Classification (NCBI taxonomy): domain Eukaryota; kingdom Metazoa; phylum Arthropoda; class Insecta; order Diptera; family Sciomyzidae; genus Tetanocera; species Tetanocera ferruginea. The sequence goes on from OY282640.1 coordinate 23,528,591, forward strand.
CAATTATTTTTTTTTTTAAGCTTATTTCGAACCAAGGTAGACTTGAGTGAGTTTCTTTTTAACTTTAAATTTTAAATTTTATATATTAAAAAATCCAGCTTTCGAGTCGCTGGATAGCAACTTTGACCTCGTCATGGCTTAGTAGTGGAATTTCTACTCCATCATCATCGATTGGGGTTATTCTATTGCAGTCTCCAAGAACGGAATTGTTGGAATCATCATGTGCAATCAGATTGGGAAAATGCTGCCTCTATCACCATTCTCGTCTCTACAAGTGAAATTTCGCAAAACTTTCGCAGATCTTTAGAACCCAGTCTTGTTCGACAGTGAAGCCAAACATGCCTTTTCTTCTGACCTTCGCGTTGAAATTGCTGAGGACTATTTTCACGTCGTAGTTCGGGCAGTGATCAAACACGACCTCTAGTCTCACGTAGAAGGCGTCATTGACAGCATCGTCCTTCTCCTCCGTCGGATCGTGCATACAAATTAGGCTTTTGCTGAAGAGTTTTGTCTTGATGTGGATTGTGGCCAGCCTTTCATTTACAGTTGTGAACTGGGAAACAAGGTGGCATAGTTTCCGAATCCGCATCCAAATTCGCGCTTCTCCTCGTGATAGCTGTAGTAGATATTGTAGTCTATTCTCTAAGAGCAGCCTTACTCTTTTCATCCCATCTCCTGAATGGCGGTTATGCCGTCCTTTATTTTCTCGAGGGCTTCCGCCAGTTGGACAGAAGAACCTGCCCTGCCCTATAAAATGTCAACACATTTCAGATGTATGTATATCTGAAAATCATTGTACGTTTTTCAATTGCGGTGATCATCAACGAAGTAGGGGTTCATATCCGAGTCTGGTTTAGATTTCATTGGGCAGTTATAATGTGGTGGGAACCAAACCTTACGCACAATCAATTTTTAAGATCTTGGAGATACCCCTCAACTATAGAGTCTACAGAAGACAGGTTGAAACATTGAAATAAATACCGAAACTCATGAACTGTTTTGATGATTTTTTTTCTTTTTTGCGTAATTAAAAACGTTTAAAAATTGCGTAATTAGCATGATTCCAAAATATTTCAAAGAAATATTTGCAGGTATTTTGTACAGACGCTTTCAAAGTCGATTAATGTAAAAACGTTTGAAAAAATTAAAAGAAAAGATATTTCTTTCAACAGTTACTACAGACAAACAAAAAAAAAAAATATATTGCACTCTGTTTTTTTTTTATCTACAAAAAAGTTTGTTGGAGCACATTTTTACTTGCTTAGAAATTATTTTTTATTATTATTTTCGTAATAAATTCCTTATGCAAACTGTGTAGGAGAAAAAAAGCTTTAATAATGTTGGGAAGGGAATTAAACTATAACAGATTAAGGCGGTCTTCTCATTCAAAACCCGTTTTTTGGACCCTTTTTTTAAAAAATTCTTATTTGAAAACGCAAAGAATAATTGAAAATTTTTTTTATTTATTATATTACAAAAGTTTCAAAGTAAATAAATAAATTTTTTTTGCCTCGATACGTGGGCTGTTCAAAAAGTAATGAGATTTCAAAGTTGGTGGTGAAAAAAAAGGTGTCGTCACGGCGGCCACGATTCCGGGTCTCCGGAGTGTCTGAAATGAAAAAAAACGGGATTATAATCAGTATAGATGTAATTCTCGGGTGAACCTCAAACTTAATTTTGTGATTTTTTTTTGACAAAATGGCGGCCATTCAAAAAAAAAAATTCAATTTCGGGCTTTTTTTTGTAGTTTAGTGTAAAAAAAAAATAGTAAAAAATTTTTTAAAATTATGGTCGAAGTTCACCGGAGAATGGTGACAATTATGGTCGATTCCACTTTGTTTCATGAAAATCGGTTCAGTTGAACTGGAGATATCATGGCCGCCAGTTCGAAAAAGGTGGTTTCGAGATAAACGCGTTTAAAGTTTGAAGTAATTTTTTTGAAAAAAAAAAAAAAAAATCAAAAATGTTTAAATGCAGTTTTAAAGAGCTGACAATTCTCCGTCGAATTCACTTTGATTCATCAAAATCGGTCCGGTAGTTATATGTTGTGCGTGGGCAGGCGCAGTTCAAAGCGATTTTAAATCCAACTCCATTTGGTGAGGCTTCTGAGAACTCAATTTTTTGCTTGCATGAGGCACAAATTACCAACGCTGACAACGTGGTAAACACAGAACAGAACTCGAGAATGCAATACTTCAAATTGTTTTAGATTGATACTTCGTCGTCTTCGTTATTCTTGAATTTCTTGGCCGATGTACTGGTATATTCAGAATCCTCTGGTCTAAGATGCTGATTTCCACTAAACCCGCGTTTTTTAGCACGATTCTGACGCTCACTTGGGCGTTTTTTTTTTCTTTATTACTTTTCCGATCCATTTTACAAAAATCACAATAAATTTATGAAAAATTTACTTTTCCGTTCACTGAAGCGCACGCGTCTGTTGCTCAACTCGATACAAACTGAACTAAATGATGCTTTCAGTTGAACACCTGGACTCAAAAAATGCTTCAACCCCTAAAATAAGCAGAAATGTGTGTTCGTATGTTTGTATGAATATGTGTGCAAACACGTTTTTACCTAACAATAAACATTTTCAACAGAATTCGGTGGTTACTTTATGCCGCTTCGTTCGAAAATGAGGCGAAAAAAAAATAGCTAATTTTGACGAAGACCTTGCTTCACAAAAAAAGCTGTATCTTCTAAAGTATTTCGAATTTCTAAAAATCCTTTTAGGGGCATATTCACAAAAGTTTCTCAATGAGAAGACCCCCTTAATGCGGCACTGCTATTGCGCAAATATAAATGTTTTTTTTTTAACTTTTTGCTAAACGGCTTAAAAAATAAAGTAGAGCACAAATGAGCAGAACCATGCAAAATTTAGCAATCACTTTAGGCGCTTCGAGTACTTCCTCAGTCCTGAAGCTAAGTACTTGAACAATTATCTAAAGTACTCCTTAGCATACTTTTAGCCATGGCTTGGTTTCTGAATAAGCACTAAAAGCCCGTAACAAGAACTGCAGGAGATATAGATTAAGTAACTCCAGATAATGTGCAAGAGAGAGAAGACAAACAAGGATGCTATACATCACCCACTTATATATTCAGATCTATTTATTAAGGTTATACAAAAATAGTTTAATAAATAAAATCATATGACGAATGCAAATCATGCATGCTACACGACTTGTGCTGACTTTATCACAATCCCAAAAAGTATGCTATTGAATTTTTTCAACTGTTCCTAGTATGCCATTCACAACCACCATCAATTTTTTGCAAAACACATGAGGTTCACTGCATGTTTTTTAATAACTGCGAAACGGTGAGTTTTTTGATGATAATTCTAATATATAAAAATTTCGTGTCACGGTCTTAGTGTTTCAACGCCTCCGAAACAGTTGGACCGATTTTAATGAATTTTTTTTTATATTTGGTAGCTATGAAAAAAGGTCGTAAAGTATTTTTCACCCTCCTACCTGCGAGGGGCGTAGCACTTTTTCAAGAACACAAACTTTCGGTTTTACTTTCGTGTATAAATCACACATCAATGAAACTCGGTACGAACTCTTACTATTGAGTCTTTTCATTCGACTGTCAAATTTGAGCCATCTTTGGAAAGGGTGGCATGGTACCACCCATACAATTAAATTTTTTGGTATCGAATAGATTTTTAACTAAATGTCGTATAACAAAGAATCTCAGTATGAAGGAACTGATTGGCCAGGTCTTTCAATTAAAAAACTGACACGGGCCTTGGAAAACGGGGAGTTAATCCTCCCGTACATATCAAATTATCGAGAATAGCTATGGAAATAAAAGCCATAAAATCTTTTAACTCAGAATGAAATTACTATTTGATATAGTCCTGTTACTGGAAAACTAGGTATTAACAACGAGCACGGGCATTGTACAAGGGTCACATTTATGACACATTTGTGACACACACATCTATATATCATACATTTTTTAAATTGATATGGAAATAATAGTCACAGATCAAAGAAACACGTTTTGGAGTGACTATGTTGAGATAACCCATTACTCGGAAGTACTCGCAAACTAAAACGGGTATTGGAGAAGAGGTGTGACACCGCCCATACAGTACACCAGATATCTCAAGACACCAGATACCGCCCATACAAGACGAACATTCCTTGCGGCATCATAAGAAAACAAATTTATTTTGGTCTCGTTGTTCCATAGGATGTTGTTCCACTTTTTGACTCTTTCATCTCCTGACAATGAGGCATGAATTTTGGGAAATTCTTTCCTCGCGTGTAAGTTTTTCTTACGAAGGAGTAGAACCTTACGGGCTATTCTGCTATAGAGCTTTGAAGCCACTAACCTTCGTCGAATAGTCCGTGAAGGTACTTTCCGCGATGGTCATCGTTTAGTGTGGTTTTCCGTTTATTTCCACGTTTTTCTCCAAATTTTTTTTTTTTTAAGCAATCTCGACAAAATTTCAAGAACGTCCAAGAATTTTGGTGATCACCGACAATGATCACCGCGACCCATCTAGATACCAAAATCTTTTATGAAGGTTTCAAAATTTAAAATTATTTCACAAACCTTTTCAGAAAAATTCCAAAACCACACTTTTGAATAAAAAACACGAGGAAAAAATTCTTTTAAATGCACTTAAAATATTTTTTTTTTAAAATGTACCTATTTTTTGTCCACAGCGCGTTGTTACGTCGTGATATATCTCTTGGTTACTAAATTTTAGATTAAAAACTGCACTGCAAATAGATTGCCTGTCACTAACGGGACAACTTGTGCAACGGTAAATTTTTAACTTTCAATTAAACTATGACATTTGATCAAAAACAATTTTTTAGGGGATGTACTATTTTTTTGTCCAGATGATATTTTAGTCTTTTGACGAAATAGTTTTCTTATAGGATGAATACAATGCAAAATATGGTGTTTTAAATATATGTGATATATAAAAGATAGACGTGGTAGCGAGCGGATTTAAAAAATTTTTGTTTGTGTCCTTATATATCCAAGTCGAAATTAAAAACCGTCGAAAAAAATTTTATTGGTCTACAATGTGTGATTCTATTTATTGACAATTTTTGTATGGAGCTTTACCGCTGTGCGCTGTTCCATAGACCTTGGAACGTCGGTACTACTCCCTTAATTCATTCCAGACTCGGATTATTTTACATTCTAAGATTTTGATCCCGTTGAGCCATTCAGCACCATCAAAAGTGGACATGGGAGCGTCAGGCTGGGTCTCCACCCTCGTGATTATCGTCTCGAAAAGCTTCATATCTACCGATTTTCACCGCTCGAGAAACATTTGCCTTCGGCAATCGCCCTACGTAATTACTAAGCATTAATTAATAATTACTATTACAAATGCCAGCATTAACTTAAATTTTCCTACAGCATGAAAAAAATTGTTTTCTTCTAAAATTGCTTTCCCTCCAATTTAAGTAGCTTTTTCAATTAAACATATTTACTCGAGCATTTAAATTCTCTATAAAACATTTTGCAAATTTTTTGAAGCAATTGCAAGAATTACAATAACAACAAAAAAAATAAATTCTTTTAAATCTCAAGCGAACTACACTTCAACGTAAGTGTAGAGCAATCAAGAAAATTAATCTGAAAAACTGCTTAAAATGATATTAAGTTAATTCAAATTAAACTCAATTTTTTTTAATACATCGTCGCTAATTTAAGTTGGTATTTCAACGAAATGCAGATGTTAATGGGCAGATGTAGACGCGAAACGCAACAAAGTGTTGCGTTGCTATGCATGCGTAACGTTGCGTGTGCTATATTGATCGTAAATTAAATTCGCTCAAGTAGTGAAAATGAGTTTATTAAACTAATTTTGTATGCTTTAATGCTCATTCTAGTTAAAAAAAACTGCAACAATTTTAAAACGCGTTTAAGAAAAACATGGTGTAATGATTTTTTGTAAAATTTCTCTAGACTTTTTTAGAAATGATATCTGTTAAGTTTAACAGGAGACATTGGCCGTTTTTTTTAATAGAATTTTTTTATTTTAGTTTTTATAATTTTGTATTTTAGTAAATATTCTTAAAATTCTAAGAAAAAAAAAATTCATGGAAAAATTCTTACGGATTCAAAAAATACAGCCGGATTAGTGAGAGCGCATTTTTATTTTTCTTTGCATTTTTCTTTGTTCACAAACTTTGAACGCGTTTATCTCGAAACTATGTTTTTCGTACTAGTTGCGGGTTCATTTTTTGACGAATTTTTTTTTTTTTGTATTTTTGTACTTGATTCGCTATCGTATGACACGAGCTTTTTTAAATTTTTTTCGATTTTTTATGAATTTTTAAAGTCAATATTTTTTTTCGAAAAAACACATTTTCAAATTTGGAACATCACCAAAAATTGAAAAAAAATTTAAAAAAAGCTCCTGTCATACGATAACTTATTTTGTTAGGATTTGAAAAAGTCATTGTTTTTCCAGATCGGACAATTTTTGCGACTCCCAGCGCTGCAACCACGAGGCCCCGTTTTTTTCTGCAGTCAGTTTCGAGCTCTTTAAAAGCATGTTTGAGTGAAAAATATGTTCTTTTAAATTGTTTTCTTGTAATTTGTTCAATTCTCTACAGTAATAAAATGTTTGTTGTTGACTCTGCCGTGAATGTTATGTCCCTCCTTAAGTTCTGATGGCAAGATAATCCTGAAATTCAAGTTTTTCTGAGAAAATAAAAAAAAAAATATTTTGAGGCAACTTTGCACACATATTCTATATTAAGAAATCTCCTTAAATATAGAAATTGTTTTTTTTTTAATTTTTCGGGACTGTGTTTTCTGCCTACTAAAAAAATGTTATTAATTTTGTACGAATTTTCTTTACTAATGCCTCAATGAGTAAAAAAAAAAAAAAAAAAAAAAAATGCAAAAACAAAAATGTATCAAAATTAAATAAGACAACTTAGAAATATTTCTTAAAAAGTACTTCTAAAAATATATTCTAAGTATTTAAAAAAAATCAAAATCAACCACATTAAAAGAACATTTTCATAATTTATCTTAAAAAATTTTACTATGTAATATATTTCAGTCTCATAACTTCTTTATTTTTCATCCGATTATCATTACAGTGGCACATACAAAGTAATTGTTAATGGCAATCACGTCCACACCTACGACAACACCGGAATATTCGGTGAATTAGCTCTGCTATATAACATGCCGAGGTGAGTAGAAGAAGTAAACATTAGCAAAAAAAAAAACAACATGACATATTGTAATTATGTATATGAGTAACGACAGCAAAAACAATAACAACAACAACAACAACAGCAACAGTAACAACGATAGCTACTTCTTTTCATAATAATCACAACAACAATTAATAATCAACTTACCACAATCAGCAGCACGCGCAACATTAATTAGTTGAAGCACGCGGTGCTACTAGCAAGGATTTCATCAGTGAGATTCATGTTGTTGATAGCTTTAGATGGGTGTGTGTGTGTGTGGGTAGGTAGTTCAGCGAGAGCATCGTTGGTTGGTCGGTAGGGTGGATGAAGCTGAAGCTGCAAGTTTCAAAGAATTCTTTAATGTGCACTTGATAAATTTAAGCGTGCGTGTGCCGGTGTGCGTATGTATGTTTGAATATGTGTGTGTGTGTGTTTGCTTTCTTTTTGTTTTTTGTTTAGTTGTTATCCTGCATATCCTGAATGCATTCATGTGAAAAGCTCTTTGAAGCGTTCGTTGTTGGAAGCTTGTTGGACGAGGGAAATGCTTTCATTGCTGTAGCTATAAATATCCCTTTCATGAGCGCCGCAACACGCGTTACATAACAGTAGCTGCTGCTGCTGCTGTTGTTGTTGTTGTTACTGCTGTTACTGCTATTATTTGTTTTTATTTTTTATACTTTCTACTCTATTAATTCATTTAACACCGTTTTTGTAACAACCTTTTATTAATACATTTATTTATTTTGTTTTGTTTTTTTTTTTCTCTTTTTCTCACTCCTCTTTTTTCTATCTTGTTGTATTTAACTTTACACAACATCATGTTTTTCATGTTGTTGCAACATTTTCTGTTTTGTTTTTTTCTCGTTGCTGTTTTAAATATAAATATTTTTTTAGAGCTGCCACCATTGAAGCTGAAACCGAAGGCCAACTCTGGGCCATGGATCGTCAAACTTTCCGACGCATTCTGCTCAAATCAGCATTTAAAAAGCGAAAAATGTACGAATCACTGCTGGACAGTGTGCCTATGCTAAAGGCCCTGCAGGTGGGTTTTCGCTTTTTTTTCATTTTAAAACCATGACTTTGAAAATTATTTCCTTGAATTTTGTAGAACTACGAACGCATGAATTTGGCGGATGCTCTTGTAACAAAACGTTACAAGAAGGGCGATCGCATTATAAGACAGGGTGAGTGTTCCCAAAAAATATCCCAAAAATACCTACTCCTTTATTAAGTGGTATAAAAAGGGAAATTTCAACATGATATCAAAGCATTTCCCTTCAAATTTGTAACACAATATTTAATTTGTTAACAATTTCCCTCCAAATATGTATTTTTTTTTTCAAATATCCTAAAAATACCCACTTCTTTATTAGGTGGCATAATAATCAAAATTTTAACATGATTTTAAAGCATTTCTCTTAAGATTTATGACAAAGATTTAGCTGTAAAAAATTTCCCTCCATCATTTTGATAAAGTTTTGACTAGAAGAAATGGCTGAAAAGTTGTTTGTTTTTTTTTAATTAAATACCTGTATTTTTGTGAGCAGTTATTTTATGAATTAATTTTTGGAAATAAAATAATTTCAGGTTATGTTAAAAATTCCTTGGAAATTAATTAATAAATCAAAATTATTGAAAAAAAAGTATCAAAAGTTTTTACTCACATCAGCAGCCTTAAAATTAAAAACAAGTTTTGTTAAAAAATTTATAAAATTTTTGACATAAATTGATAGTCTTGAAATATTGTTTTCTTTTTGCGACATAAATCGATAGTCTTGAAACAGTTTTTTTTTTAATTTCTCTAACAAGTTCGTACCGAATTCAACAGTCTTGGTAGATTACTTCTTGGAAAGCTTTTATCAAACAAAGGCTTATTTTTAATATTCAGTAAAAATATGCAAGTTTTATTAAAAAAATTTTATAAAATACTAACACTTTTTTAATATGAAAAATATTTGTCATAAATTTGAACTTGATGATTAACTTGACTTGAAAAAAAATAATTAAATCAATTCTCTGCAAAAGTTCACATTAGTCAATCATTTAAAAAAAAAAATATTGAAAAGCTTTAGTCACGACTTCAAGAATTTTTTGTTTAGAATATAAAACTTATTATTAATTAACTAATTTAATAAAAATGTCCTTATTAGGCTGTTTCATAGGAGAAAAGATTATAAGAGAAGCATTTACTTATTAAAAATGTAATTTTTATTGGTTTTTTTTCCGTTTAAAAAAAATAAAATTTTGAAAATTCAGTAAAAAAATGTCGTAATTTAAAAGGAAATTTCAAAATAAGTTTAAATTTTTTTCAAATTGCAATATTAGAAATGACATATTTAAACTTGATGATTTCATTTTAATTGTAAAAATAAATTTCTTAAATAAATTGCCATAAAATATGAGCACATATAAATAATTTTGAAAAAACTAAATTTTTTGATAGTTAAATTTTAAAACTTTAATGATTTGATCACGAGTTCAAGAAATAATTTTGTCGAAATTTTGCCTTTTTATTATTAACTAGTACAAAAATGCATACTTTGAAGGTTTGAAACCAATCAAATAAATTTTCTGTACATACTGTTAGGCTAAATATTTTTTTCGGTAAAGTTTGAAAAGCACGTTAATAGCCTTAAACAGTTTGAGCGATGACGGAGCATGGCTTAGAAAAGGAAATTATGCTTGCATACTTTAAGGCTGAACATTTTTTCATACAACAAAAGCACTGTAGTAGCAAGAATGAACAGTTTGAGCGATACTAGGTGCGGAGAGAAGCAAAAATATTTCCAAAATTTGTTTTTATTATTGTAGAGAATTGAACAAATTACAAGAAAATATATTCGAAAAAAAAATGTATTTTTCACTCCAACATGGTTTTTATAGCTCCAAATTGGCGGCAGAGAAAAAAACGGGCCTCGTGGTTGCAGCGCTTGATTGACAAATTGATTATCGTTTGACAGGAGCTTTTTTACATTTTTTTTAAATTTTGGTAATGTTCCAAATTTGAAAGTGTTTTTTTTCGAAAAAAATATTGACTTTAAAAATTCATAAAAAATCGAAAACAAATTTAGAAAAAAAGCTCGTGTCATACGATAGCGAATCAAGTTTAAAAAAATGCAAAAAAAAAAATTTCGTCAAAAATGAACCCGCTAGTGCCGCATTCAGTACGAAAAACATGGTTTCGAGATAAACTCGTTCAAAGTTTGTGAACAAAGAAAAATGCAAAGAAAAATATAAATGCGCTCTCACTAATTCGGCTGTAATTTTTGAACCCGTAGGAATTTTTTCATGAAATTAAGAATATTTACTAAAATACAATATTAGAAACAAAGTCTATTTCAAAAAACGGCCAATGTCATGTCCTCCCTTAAGATTAATAAATTCGATGCAAAAATATCCCCTAAAAGCAGTAAAATTGGAGAAAACATAAGAAGCATTAATTACATAAAAATTTTCTTTACAATTTCAATATTAAATATTTAGTAAAAAATGTCTCTTTTCCCAAAATCAAATTTTAAAATACTAAATATTCTTTTCATTGAAAATATTTCACAGAAATTTGAACTTCATGATTTGATTGATTTGTGAAAATGAATTTCTTAAGTACATTTTCTTGAAAAATGTATATTAAGGTGGGACATAACATTCGCGGCAGAGAAAATAGACCTTTTTTAAAAATTCATAACTTAGTCAAAAGCAAACATATTTCCAAAATTTTTTTTTATTATTACAAGAAAAAAAATTCAAAAAAATGTATTTTTCACTCCAACATGGTTTTTAGAGCTCGAAACTGGTGTCAGAGAAGAAAACGGGGCCTCGTGGTTGCAGCGCTGGGAGTCGCAAAAATTATCCGATCTAGAAAAAAACATGACTTTTTAAAATCTTAACAAATTGATTATCGTTTGACAGGAGCTTTTTTACATTTTTTTTCAATTTTGGTAATGTTCCAAATTTGAAAGTGTTTTTTTTTCGAAAAAATATCGACTTTAAAAATTCATAAAAAATCGAAAACAAATTTAGAAAAAAAACTCGTGTCATTCGTAGCGAATCAAGTTTAAAAAATACAAAAAAAAAATTTCGTCAAAAAATGAACCCGCTAGTGCCGCATTCAGTACGAAAAACATGGTTTCGATATAAACTCGTTCAAAGTTTGTGAACAAAGAAAAATGCAAAGAAAAATATAAATGCGCTCTCACTAATTCGGCTGTAATTTTTGAACCCGTAGGAATTTTTTCATGAAATTAAGAATATTTACTAAAATACAATATTAGAAACAAAGTCTATTTCAAAAAACGGCCAATGTCATGTCCTCCCTTAAGATTAATAAATTCGATGCAAAAATATCCCCTAAAAGCAGTAAAATTGGAGAAAACATAAGAAGCATTAATTACATAAAAATTTTCTTTACAATTTCAATATTAAATATTTAGTAAAAAATGTCTCTTTTCCCAAAATCAAATTTTAAAATACTAAATATTCTTTTCATTGAAAATATTTCACAGAAATTTGAACTTCATGATTTGATTGATTTGTGAAAATGAATTTCTTAAGTACATTTTCTTGAAAAATCAACATAAATCTATCAACGGCTATGAAAACAACTTCCCCTTTAAAAGCTTCAAGAAATTTTTTTATGTAAAATTACCCTTTTATAATGAAATTATTAAAAAAAGGAAATACCCTTAATATTTTCACCTTAAAAAATCAGTAAAAAATAATGACATAAAAATTTAACATATGTTTTGACATTTCCTGAAAATAAATTTTCTTTGAAAGCTTTTTAACAATACTTGAATGAATTTTATCAGAGATCCAAAATAACAGTTATTCATTTTTTAGGTCGAAAAAGTTATCGATATTTTGAAAAATATTTTATACGTTGCTTCATAACAGTTATTTTCAATTTATAGTTTTTACGTTGCCTCATAGCAGTTATAAACGAGAACAAATTTTTTACGTTGCTCATAACTTATATTTAAAAAATTTTTTTTTACGATATCTGGTAAGAGTTATTGTAGAAAAATCAATTTTGACGTTCTTTCTTATATATAAAATTTCGTCTCACGGTGTTTGTAGTCGAAATTTGTTTATATATTTGGTAGGTATGAGAATATGTCGTAAAGTTTGTTTTCATCCTCCTACCCGCTAGCTAGTGGCGTTGGATTTTTTTAGAACACAAATTTTCGGTAAACACAACTTTCGACCTACAACTGATCTAGACCTGACTATTGAGTCGTACCATTCGACCGAAAAATTTGAGCAATCTTTGGAAAGAAGGATATGGCACCGCCCTAATATCACCACCCCCTAAGGGGTCCTCCAAATACAAAATTTATCTTTTTAGGAAATTGGACCCCACCGTTCCCAAAGTGCGCCTAGAAGAGTAGACTGTGACTGACACCCATTGTTTTTTTTTCTTTCCAACATTTTTTCTCAACATACTTACCCTCTATTTCCAATCTTTAAGGAGCTCCTATACAAATTTTTTATTTAAAATTTTTTTTTATAAAATCGGCTTACATGGCTCCAAGGCTGAACCTTCCAAAGGCTGAAATGAGAGAACGATCCACATTAACTTTGCTTCTTCAAATTTCGAGCATACCTATCTCTTATCTCAATCGTTAATGAGAAATAATAAACTTTGTCATTATTTCTTTTTTTTTTGTCATGGGATGAATAATTTTTTCGATTTTCGGCGACGACTTGTAACCAAAATATTTTTTCCCCTTTGAAGAAAATTTAATGGGAGTTGGTCGAACAAAAAAAAGTGAATACTTCGGTACACTGAGAAAAAAACACATACTTGCTCCGGTAAAAAATTTCTCTATTTTTGAGAATAGCAATTTTCTCTTTTTCAAGTAAAATTTTCTTCAATTAGAATAAATTTTCACATTTTCGAAGAAATATTTCTTTACTTCTAGGAAATGGAAATATTTCAATGTCTCTAATAATGATAAGTATTTTTCTCGCACAAAAAATTTCTCATTTATAGAGAAATGAAAAACATTCTTTTCTTCAATAAAAACAAATATTTTCTCAAAAAAAAAAGTATTTTTCTCTAAAAACGATATATTTTTCTATTTCATGGAACCTTTTTATCATTTTTAGAGAATTTTAAGTATCACAATTAGAGAATAGCATTCTCTGGAGCAAAGTCTATACCATTTTTCTCTAAATATGATGCCTTTTTTATCATATTCCTAGACACTTTTTTCTGAGTGTAGCTATGTATGGAGGTTGTTTTGTCTAATTTGTTCACTTTTCAATAACCTTCAACCCCGAAGCGGTACAACTTAACCCCACTTTTTCAACCCCCTTGAGTTAAGTTATTTCTTTTCTTTTTTAAACTTCCTTTTATACTTTCTTCAAAATGTTTCCATTGAAAAAATATCCTTATAAATTTTTATATTTATAAAAAAATCTTCTTCTATTTCAGGCGATGTTGCCGATGGCATGTACTTCATCGAAGATGGTAAACTTTCAGTACGCATGGAGCAGGAGGGTGGTGAAGTCGAAATATCACAACTTGGCAAGGGTCAATACTTTGGAGAGCTGGCCCTGGTTACACATCGGCCAAGAGCCGCTTCTGTTTATGCCGAAGGCGATGTTAAAGTAGCATGTAAGTGTTGCCAGCTCAAAAAAAAAACAGCAAAACTGTTGTGCTTTCCTCTATTTTCCTCTTTACTCTAAGCTTTTATATTGAGTAAAAGTTGCTCGATATAATTCGATATTTTGCTGACATATATCGAACGGCCGAGAGGCTTGAAAAAAATAAATTATCAGCTTGACTTTTACACATATACTCGTACATTTACATGAACATATGTATGTGTATGAATAATTTAAAAAAAAATTCCCTTTTGTTTTGCATTTTTGTAGTTTTGACTTTGATGCTAATATATGATTTAATTTTTTTTTTCTAATTTTTATTTAGTTTGTTCCTTGTATTAACCATGTTCTTTTTATTTTTCTTCTTCTTCTTCTTTTTCCTTACAATATGCACTCAACCATGATATGCTTCTGCTAAAAAAACCAACCCGTTTAATGCCAATTCGAACTTGGTTCCTCTAATTCGTGCTTAAAAAAACAAAAAAAAAAAAACAAACAAACTTGATAACTACTAATTGGCATTCTTCTAAAAACATTTCGTGCGAATGTTTATCCATTGCATTTCCTTTCATTATCCTTGCCATATTTTATTATTATTATAACAAAAACAAACTTTACAAAAACAAACAAATGCATTACAAAAAAAAAAAATTATAACATTAAAATTTAACGCACTTTGGCTCATTTCGAACCCAATCTTTGTAGTATTGGATACCGAAAGTTTCGAACGCATGCTGGGGAAATGTTATAAGATCATAGAACGCGGCATTCAAGAGTACCGCTATTTAGACGAAGACTTGCGCGATTATTATGAGACTCTAGAGAACGATACACAATAAATATGGGAACAACAAACTAGTTTCATTTTAAAGTAGTTTTCATTATTTCGAAAATATATTTTATCATCTTAAAGTACGCTACACTGGCAGTTTATAGTAGAAACGACAGAAAGATAAAAACAAATGTTGCTGAATTTATTTTCTCTGTCTGTGCTCAAATTTTTTCCTTATGATAAACAGAAGTTGAAAAAGAATGCAATCATTAAAATATTTAAGATTGCAATACAATATTTATATTATTTGTGTTGCAACGATATTGAAGAACATGAGTAATATTACTTAAAATATTCGGTACTACCCCGTTTTTATATTTTGAATACCTGTTTTCAGTATCACTGTCTGAAGAATCTGAATTTAGTTTTTCTACAGGACTCGTAATCGCGAATCTAACCCTTTAGCCCTAAAATGTTATTAAATTATTAAGTACTAGTTCTTTCCCGTCAAAAATGACGGGACCGGTTTTCCGGAAGAAAAAAACATGAAATATTGACTTTCTTAAGCTGAATTAGAAATCATCGATGGTTACATATTCGAATTTAAATTGTGAAAATACCAATTTTTAGTTCTAAATATTTATAAAATACCTTAAAGTAAAAATGGAAACCATAGTAGGTGCAACGAAATATGTTTGAAAAATTTTATAAAACTGAAAATTTCAAAATGAAAAATATATAAAAAGATTTTGAAGTTTCAAGAATTAAAAAAAAAAAAATGCCTAAAAATATGCTATGAAATTTTTCAAAAAAAAATCAAGCGTTCCGCACTCACATTTTACGGAATTATGTTATAGTAATTATAATGATACAACCTTTAAAAATTTAATTTTCCATTAAATAAAGGCCAATCATTTTAATCCGTTTTTGAAAGTAATATCAAACAGACCATCTTTTAAGCTTTTGAGAAATTTTCATAAAAATATTTTCAAAAATATTCACTAAAAATTTTACCAAAATGTAACAAAATTTCACATTTTCACATCGAAAAAAAAAATTTTCCAGTTAAGCATATTTTTAGGCACTTTTTTTGTTGAGTTATTAAAAACTGAAAATATATAATGGGGGTAATGCTATATCTACACAGAGGGTTAAGTTAATTTTAACTTACTTTACTTTTAACTATCCCTTTCTAACCATGGTCCTACACTTTTACCTTTCTTTAATTCATTCTTCATTTCCTTTGCCTCATCATACATACAACATTCTACACTTGTTTCTCTTCTCATTTCCGAACCAAGGCAGACTTGACTGAATAGGTTTGAACCTAAAATCCTTGGTTCAAGGCTAAAAAAAAGTTTGTTGTTCCTTTGTTAATATTTGTGTCAATATTATGGCTTCTTGTTTGATTAAAAATATTACTGAACGTACTCATTTATCGTCAAAAATATTACTGAACGCACTCATTTTTCGTCGAAACTATACTGTACGTACTAATTTTTTCGTCAAAAGTATTACTTAAAGCACTTTTCATTGAAAATATAACTGAGCGCACTTTCATATAATTGTGTGCATACTTTTAGGCATTTTTTACAGAGTTATTAAAAACTCAGAATATATAATGAGTTAAGCTGAGTTAAATCTGATAACGCAAGAGTTTATTTCTCGTTCAGTGGCTAAACTCAGCTTTTTACTGGTAACTTAAACTTAACTCCCTGTTTAGACATACCATAAGCATTAAACATAAGCGTAGTACACATTAACGATCATGAGTGACACTCTAAAATTCAACACTTTTGAGAAATAGTTCAAGCTCCAATCGTCATTAAAGACGTGAAATTTGAGTAAGAAAGATGAAATATAAGAGAATCGCATATAAAACATGCACACCATAAAATAAAAATTTTTGTGGTTAACTGTTAACTGATGAAAAATAATGGTCACACACTTGAATCCCAATCCAAAGCAGGATTGTTTTTTTGTATGAAATCGGATTTGAGTGTTGCAAAAAAACGCGCTTAATAATAATTTATGACTTTTTCCAACTTTTAAGAGCTTTGAGAAGTTTTGAATAAGGAATGTTTGATGTTGAAAAAACATCGATGATGTATGTCATCAATGTTAACATCGCAAGCTGCAAATCATTTCTCAATGATTATCAAATAAAAAACATCGATGTTTCTCAATATGTAGAAATCAATATACGATGTATCAATACACAAAACAATGTAGAATAACGGGATGAATTTAGTGTGTACTATGACTCGAATGTAAGGCTCGAAAATACTTTTTTTTCAACACTTATATTGAGAATTCTCTATTCAAGAAGATTGATTTGACAAAACAGTTTTTAGTCAAAAATCATCCCTTTTCGCCGTAACTTAACTTGGGAAATACCTACCCAAACCTAGGTTGCAAATTAAAGGTCTCCAAAACCTCGAAGTTGTTGATTTCAAGTTTGGATCTTCGGAGACTTTTAACTTGCACCCAAATTTTGGCTACATATTTCACCTTGATAAGAATTAACGGCAAAAAAAATCGACGATTTTTGACGAAAATATCGAATTTTTTAAGTCAAAACCACTGGCAGACGTCAAACTGATTTTAAAATACCTTAAGATTTATACCTTCTTTTAAAAAACCTTCTCGATTACAGCTTCCACATACAGCACAGCTGAGTGCTGAAAAAATATTCTCTTCTTAGGACCTTCTTTCAAATAAATTCAACAACGGATTTTTGAAAAAATTTTCAAATTTAGTGAAATACTTTGTGTAAGCGTTCATAAAAAAATAAATTTAAAAGTCGATTATATGTTCGTGACATCGATGTTACGATGTTTGAGACATGCAATATCGATGTTCAAAGATCGATTTTTTGTCTTAGCCTAGTACTCTGTTCAGTTTCATGTGAAATTTTACTAGAATCTACATACTCTGTAGTACTCTGTTCCGCTTTGAAGATTACTCGCAACATTTCTCTTGCAACATTTTTTGATAACAATTTAATTGAATTGCCTATTTATTTTGAAGTGAAAAGTGACAGCTGTCGTAAATGTTTTTATTTTTATATATTTATTTTTCTCTATTAGAGAAGTAAAGCCTGATTTTCTACAATTTTTAAATTTCTTCACAGCAAAATATTTGTCAGAATTTTCACGCAACAAAAAAATTAAGGTTGCGAGCAAAATTTCACGCTAACGAACAGAGTACTACACTTTAACATAGATGAACATCGAAAATTTATTATCATCGAAACATTCGAATGTTACGAATGTTTTTCAGAGTCTACAGAATACTTGTTGTAGTCTCTATCTATCTTCTGTTCAAAATCTTTCAAATTTTTTTCAAAATCTGTTGAATCTATCTTCTGTTCTGTTCTGTTCTGTTCTGTTGTTGTAGTCTCTTTATCTTGTTCAAAATTGAACCGGACTACGAAAAAAAAACAACAACGCTTAATTATTCTTCAATATTTATTAAATCATCTTCAAAATAATTATCATCGGAGGCGATACACCCATAACATTGTTTTTTTTCCATTCTTGAAAGCATTTTTGGCAGGCCAATTTCAGAATGGCCTTAGTTCCCTCTGCAAATTGTCTTTGATAACTTCAATCGTTTGAAAATGTGTTCCCACGAAGCGACAGTTCAAGTTTGAGGAATAGGAAAAAGTCATACGGAGCCATATTAGTGCGAATATGGTGCTTGCTGAACGATATTGATATGTTTTTTTTTATCATTTAATCGCATACATTACGTGATGTGCGCAATTCCGGGAGCACGATATCCTTTTTTCTATTTTGAAATTCGCAGATCAGACACGAGGTGAACTTTTTTACAAAGCAATAAGAAAAAAAAACTACGGCTTTAATTAACTTTCCGAATGAGCAATAACTGGAATCATAGTTTTTGCCGAATCGAATATAAAAATTTAAATGATTGCATTCTTTTTGAAAACTCTGTCCATAACTTGTATACATGCTAGTGCCTCCCATTGCAAGTGTAGAGTATTGTATTTTTTTTTTTTATTTCTAGTTTAATAATTTCTTTTATTCCTTTTCATGTGCTCAAAAAACCTGCACTCCACAAATCATGCTTCAATCATGCATCAAAAATCATTCATTTGCTACAATCAAAACCATCATTCAAAATCAATGCTTCAATCAATATTCAATCATATCATTTAACTGAATTTGCAACGCTAACGCAAATTATCGATTAACATCAATCAAACCAATCAATCAAAACGTAACTGACTGATAAATATATTGAATAAAATTCTACAATCAACGAAATGAATAAATAAATTAAATAAAAATCAATAATCATCACCTCAAAATCAATTAAACAATCAATCAATCATCATTTTCATCAACATCATGCAACTTACTCACACCTATCCACTCACACAGTTCTGCTAACGGAAGCATTTGAACGAATTCTCGGCTTCTTGTCGGGCATCTTCAAACGCAATGTCGAAACTTATGAGCAACAGCTGATCAATTTGGCCCGGCAAGGTACCGCCATATGATAAGGCATTCAACACACCTCCGTCAAAACGTACACTTAAATAATTTTATCGAAATGAAAAACAAAAACAAAAACATGTTTCATATTCATAATATTTTTGTGCATTTGTTTGAAACAAATTAAATAAATTGCATTGCAAATCAACAGCATTTAAAACGGTTGTTGCACTAGTTTAGCCAAGAGCCAAACCATTTCAAGCTAAGCTGCAGTTATGAATGTATGTATGCCGAAGTTATATATTACAAAGCATCCCCCAAAGTATGCAAGCGTTTTATGAAAAACAAAATTTAAATTAATTTAGCTGCACTTGTTGCTTAGTGCTCGTTAACTTAAAAAAAACAAAAACAGAAATATGCTTGAAGTATTACAAAAAAATTATATTTAGTTTTCATATCTTAACCATGCACCTGTTTAGCAAACATTTAAACCATGAAGAAAGTTTATTTCTAATCCTCTTCAGCATTATGAAATGAAAGTAATGTGTGCTTAGTTGAAATTTTTTTGAACCTAAAGTTAAGGTTAAGCATTTGTTTAAAAAGTTATTTACTTATATTTATTTGGTAGTTTTGATATTTCTTTTCAACCCTAAAAGTATGCATAAAATTAATTTACTAGCTAGTTTTTGGCACATAAATTATAAGCGCGCAACAAAAACAAGACACTAGATTTAACCAACTTAACGATATTTTGAGTTCAAAGCAAGTTTCCTTACCTTATTACCACATCCAAGACAACTACATCATAACTACAGCGCACGGATGCTTAAGCAATTGCTGTAGTAAAAGCTGATGAAACCAAAATAAGCTACTTGCAATATGTAGCATTTATTTAAACGTTAACGAACACTGATCTTTTGGTAAGCTTTTTAGATTCAAAATTTAAATTTACACTGTAAATGTCCCTTAACAGCGCATGAGCTCTGTTGTTGTTGTTTTCTTTTCCACAACAGCAACATGAACACAACATTCTCTCATACAACGTTGCAAATATAACTATTAATTCTTTAAAATTAATAAATATTTAACAAATTTTGATGCAAATAATTATATTGAATTGCATTCAAGGTGGCTGGAAAATTATGTCAAGCAATAAAATATTCTAGAACTAGAACTGTAATTAAGCCAACACATGATTTCGGTGCTCAAAAACACTCTCTGCCACAAGCTATCAAGCAAATAAAACACATAACTAGCACATCATTAAACCACAACAATACTCTTAACTAAGCCCACTCACTATCAGCACGCTACACTATACAACAATCTTCTATTTTTTTTCCCCCATTAGCATGTGTTTTTTTTTTAAATCCTACAAATTATCTTTGGTTTTATAATTTTAATTAATACACCTTTTCACCTCACCCTATGTTTGCATGATCTACAATTTTTATTACCTTGAATTATTTTGTTTATTATTGAATGTTATTTAGCAAAAATTTGTTATAATTTTTATTAAGCAAAATTTTATAGTTTTTAAGAAAAAAACTATTTATATGGATTTATTAGAGGTTTTGTTGGGCATAAAAAACAATCTCAGTTTTTTGTTTTAACTATAGATTTGATAAATTTCTTTGAAGGAAAAAGTAACATTTTAATTACTTAAAAAAAGTATCTTCTCCACAGTGATAAAGTGAAAATAATGAAAGTAAAATTTTCACAGAATATGTTAGTTCTCTTCTACTACCACCAATTCTACTACTGCAATATGAACAGGAAAGTACTATTACAACAAATAGTCTGCTTTTCCAAATTTCTTTTAAAAATTATCAAAAGAGACCCATATAAAAGGGCCCTCTAACATCAGGGTTTCAACATGTTTTACAAAATTTTTTTTTTTTTAGACTGAACCCCTATAAATGCGAAAGTGTTAGTTCGGAAGAAGAGTGATAGTTTAGTGGGAGGGTGGAAAATTAGTGTCGGTGAAGATTTGTTTTAAATATGCAAAGCTCGAAATTGCCAGGGAAGACGCTCGCAGGAAGATTATTCCACAATTTTATAGAGCGACTGAAGAACGAATTGTCTTGGTAATGCGATGTTCTATTGGACATCGAAGCAATGGTATAAAGATGGGCTTGGAGAGCTGCCTGAGTGGACCTAGAAAACACACCGACTAGTGGCGTCAGGTCATGAATTTCCCTTGAACATTTTCTATGGTAGTACCTATACAGAAGGCCCAGGCAACACATATTGCGTCGAAGAGTGTTGAGAGAGGAAGAAATGGTTTCATCCCCTATCAGATATATTGAACTACGTTGAATTCGGTTCAGGAGTTTCAAATATGATCTTAAAGCCCCTGCCCAAATGTGCGAATTGTACTTCATTTTCGACGTAATATATGAGGTGTAGATCATACGAAGATCTGTTGGAGTGAAGTATTTCTTGCACCGTTTTTAAAAACCCAAGGCACTTGGCCGCTTCTTTCGACATATCGAATATGTGATCATTCCAACGAAGATCAGATTGGATCGATTTGACCAGAACCTCAAGAGCTATTGACTCTACAAGATCCACACCGTTCATATTAAGGGGAGCTAAGGGGCAATCCACTCGCTTGTGACTTAACAGATAACACTCGGTCTTATTTGCATTAAACTCAACTTTATTGGCAAGATCCCACTCGGAGGTTTTTTTTTAAGTAATTAAGGAGTGTTTCATTCTCATTTTGCCTCTTTCTCTCAATCCCCTAGGAGCTCGGGCGTTTTTTGAAGGTCGTTGATAAAAATCAAAAACAAAGAAGGTGAACTGAACCTGCGGTACTCCTGCATCGATGGAGTGTTCTCTGGACGAATTGCCGTCTATAACGAAACGTATAGATAGCTTTCTAAAACACGTGATCCACGAGCAAAGTTATCACTGACACGCTGAAACAACTTTGCTCTCACCAAATAAGTGAACGCATTAATTCCATTTTTCAGTGAGGTACGCCATCATGTCACCAGTAGAGCGTGCCCTGCGGAAACCATACTTTCGGTCACTAAGCAAATTGTTGTGCTCCAGATAATTCATGAGGTTGATGTTTATTACGCTCTCCATAACTTTACAGAGCGTAGAGCATATCGTAGGTTTTTTTATATTGAGATTTGCAAGGACGCGTTTACTGCTCTCGTTCGAAAATAAATCTCCTGCATTGTAAAAGGGCAGTGGCTGACTTCTAGCCGGGGCAGTGGAGTTCTGTGAAAACAATCCAGCCAACAGGCTCGCCTTAACAGCCGAGTCAGTGAAGATTTAGTCATCTTTTAAAAGAGCTGGAAGCGACGAAGATGTCTGATTCTTTACTCTTTTAACATATGACCAAAAGTTTTTACTCCTTTTTGGGCAGAGAAGAACCTGTTCTCTTATGCGAGTTTCGCGAAGAATCTTTTCCCGCTCTAAAACTGCATTACAGCGATTCTTAGCCTCAATGAGAATCAGAATTTTTGCTAGAACGCCAATTCTGAAAGGCTTCCTCTTTGGACCTGACTGCAATCCTGTAAGTTTCATTAAACCAGGAGTGGTCTTTTGGTTTAATTCCTTTAATCTTAGTGGTCTTAGTGGTCTTTTGGTGAACCGAATAAAAGACCGCGTAACCAATAAAATGATCTCTTGTACCATTATAGCAGCGGCATTCACATTTCTGTCGGCGAAATACAATTTCCAATTGAATTTCCGGTAAAAATTATTAAGCGCAATCCAATTTGCTCTTTCATAAAATCAAGCGATCGTCTTCGGGGCTTTAGGTGAACAGGTGTGAAGATTTCAATATGGAAAAGCAGCGAATATGGTACAGTAGTCCGAATTATCAAGAGGTGCATGGACACTCACATCATATTTGTCATGATGGGATGTCAAAAAAAGGTCAAGACTTTTTGGCTTTGCTTACCAGCTGTAGGAATGTTCAATTCGGTACTCGCCATTGACGCAGATTGGACCATAGATCTTGCGAAGGATTTTTCTCTCGAACGCTCCCAAAGTCCTTTCATCAGAGCTGCTCATCGTCCAGGTTTGTGATGCGTATAGTAGGACAAGCATGATTATTGACTTATAGAGCGTCAGTTTTGTTCGTCGAGAAAGAGCTCTGCTTCTCAATTGCCTACTGAGCCCAAAGTAACACCTGTTGGCAAGAGTTATCCTTCGTTTAATCTCAATACTGATATCGTTGGAGGAGTTAATGCTGGATCCCAGGTAAATAAAGTCCTTCACTACCTCAAAGGAGGTGTTGTCAACAGTGACGTGGTTTCCAAGACGCTGGGACTGTTTGTTTGTTGACACAAGATACTTCGTTTTATCTGCGTTCACTGCAAGACCCATTCGACTCGATCTTTTTCTAGCCTGGAGAATGCTGCACTGACTTCGCGCGTATTGTGGCCAATGATGTCAATATCATCTGCATACGCCAGCAGCATAAAACTCTTATAGAAAATTGTGCCGCTGCGTCTCAGGTCAGCAGCTTGGATGATCTTCTCCATTACTATATTAAAGAAGTCGCACGATAAGGAATCACCTTGTCTGAAACCTCGCTTGGTATCGAACGGAAGGGAGAGGTCCTTCCCGATTTTCACTGCACTGCTGGTGTTGTTCAGTGTCATCCTGCAAAGACGTATTAGCTTCGCAGGAATACCAAATTCAGACATGATGGCATATAGGTGACTCCTTATTGGACTGTCGAAGGCGGCTTTGAAATCGACAAAAAGATGGTGTGTGTCGATTTGTTTTTCGAGGGTCTTTTCCAAGATTTGTCAGAGCGTGAAGATCTGGTCAATGGTGGACTTTCCAGGTCTAAAGCCACACTGATAAGGTCCAATCAGTTGGTTGACGATGGGCTTAAAGGCTCAAACAAGTTATGCGTAAGCATACAAAAGTTTCAGAGACAAGTCAACGAAAAGTATACAAAAGTTCATATAAATATAAATCGATTCGATTGAAATGACAAATAAAAAATAATTTGTTTTTGTCGAAAAAGATTGCCAACTAAAATTATAAAAAAATATTTTTTTAAGTTGGTAAATTCATCCATGCTTTATGATTGAAAATAGCGGTCAATTTCAATACAAACCTCGCTTAATAAATAAATCCTGTCTAAAACATACATTTTTTACTGATTTTTAATAAAATTTCGATACATAAGTCTTTAAAATCAAAATTTAAATTATTTATTAAACAGGTTGCAACCCTTTTCTGCTTAGCATTATACGGTGTCGAGCGCTCACACTCAAGTTTTGAAAAGTAAACGAAAATTGAGAAACTGAACGAAAAATTGCTTACGCACAACTTGGGCGACGCAATATATTGCTGAGCAAGTACGTTCTTTTGCTCTCTAGCTTTTGTATGCTTACGCATAACTTGGTTGACCCTTTAGTCTTTCACACAATACGCTCGACAGGACCTTATATGCTATATTAAGAAGGCTAATCCCACGGTAGTTGGCGCAAATGGTGGGATCGCCTTTCTTGTGGATTGGGCAGAGCACACTGAGGTTCCAATCATCTGTAATGCATTCTTCCGATTATATTCTGCATAGAAGTCTGTGAATGCATTTAAACAGAGCTTCGCCACCGGTCTTAAACAGCTCAGCCGGTAGGCCATCGGCTCCTGCGGCTTTGTTGTTTTTAAGCCGAGCTATAGCTGTTAAGACCTCGTTATAATCGGGCAGCGGAACTTCAACGCTGTCGTCCATAATTGGGGTTTCCGGGATATCACCTCCACTGGCGGGATTGTTGTCAGCGTCGCCATTTAAAAGTCTAGAGAAGTGCTCCCTCCATAACATCAGTGTACTCTGGATATCTGTCACTAGATTCCCATTCTCGTCCTTGCAGGAAGAGGCTCCGGTCTTAAAACCATCGGCCAGGCGTCTTATTTTTTCGAAAACTTTTCGAGTCTCATTCCTGTCGCCATGCATCTCAATTTTCTCGCACTCACGCATTTCCGCCTCTCGTTTTTTTTGCCTGAAAATGCGTCTCTCTTCCCTCCTCTTCTCTCGGTATCGCTCCATAACAGCACGCGTTACAACCGACTGCAGGGTGGCTTTGTAGGCGGTGTCCTTCTCTGCAGTGGCGTCGCGACACTCCTGGTCGTGCCACTGGTTTCGGCGAGGGCGATGGTAGCCTATCACCTCTTCGGCAGCCGTACGCATAGAGTGGGATATGTGCGTCCACTGTCCGCATATATCGTCGATCGGAGGAGTGCTGTCTTGAAGCAGGAGTGAGAGTCGAGTAGCGAAGGCTTCGGCCGTCCGTTTTGACTGCAGCTTGTCGACGTCTAGCTTTCTAAGTGTAGGATTGCGAGCATTCTTAGCTGCGCACAGACGTGTGCGGATCTTGGCTGCGACAAAATAATGATCCGAGTCTATGTTAGCACCACGAATCGTGCGTACGTCTAGTACACTGGAAGAGTGCCTTCCGTCAATCAAAACGTGATCAATTTGGTTGCATGTTTTTTGATCAGGGGACAACCAGGTGGCCTTATGAATATTGAGATGCTTGAATCTAGTGCTACTTACGACCATGTAAGTGATATCCAGGTATATGAAAATCCAGTGGATCTGCATCCTCGGCCACCTTGGTCTCACCTAGGCCATTCTTTGGAGCCTATTGAGAGCTCAATATGCATAAACCGAGAAAATATTCGTTCTCAGTCCACGAATATTGCAGAAACCTATAAAATGCCCCGTCAGTATCACACAGTGCAAATTTAAATCAAATGAAAAATCGTTTAAATTTATCAAAAAGTTGAACTAATAAAAAAATTCATTAAATTGGAACAGGACAACGTCTGTCGAGCCCGCTAGTTTCAACCATAAAATATCCTATAACTTTTAAAAACGATGATTCGCAACACATTGCTAACGATCTCTAAAAGCGATTCGTTAACAAATTGTTTAAAAAAAATCGCCCGTAGAAGTTCTATCGATTCGTGTGTGACTTCTCCCGGCGAATCGCTTAAGACCCCTCTCGGCAACTTGTTAGCGAATATTTCCAGCAAATCGCTTTAGAATCCGCGCTTTGTTTCCGACTCTTCCCATCGTATCACTTAAGACCACTTTCGATGATGACCTCAAAAGGGTTCGCCGGCGTTTGTCTCATCTTACAAGCGATTCACTCGCGATTCTGAGGCCATTAAAAAATGTTCCCAGGATAAAAAGAAAACTGCTTTGATTTAATATTTTTCCTTCTGAAGTGAAGCATATCTGCGAACTAGATGATTGTTAAAGATGAATTCATATAAATATATTGCTTGCAATAGAGCCATTAATCGGGTAGTTCGGTGTTTTTATTTTAATAAAACAAATTAAATTTTTTGATTGTAATGCCCAAGGATCTATGGATCTAATAATATGATCTAATGATAAATAAATAAAGATTTGGAAGGTTGAACAGACTGAAAAGAGTAAAAATAGCAATGGCTATTCGAGTAAAAGTGCTCTCGAGTAAAAACAAAAAATTTAAAAGAATTTTTCCAGAAAATTCAATTTTTTGGCCTTTAAAAGTCTTTTTCTCTTTAACGTTACCCTTCAACATTTATTTCTGTAGAGACATCGCAAATAACTATTCCGTGAAACCAACAAATTTTGTATGTGTACATGTAAGAAGTCGCCAAGACTTGATATAACCAGTTTTATGTGGTCTTTAACGTTACATTTTTTAGAAGTTTTAATTCAATGTAGTTTTGCTTTAAAAAAAAAAAATTACCAAAATTGGCAATGAAAAAAAGATCTAAATTAAAGAACTATATCGAAGAAGATGAATCAAATAAACGACTAATATCGATATAATGAATATAAAGTGTTGTCTTGCGCTTCTTGGAGCCAAAATATGTGGTTCTTAACGTTACACGTGCATACATTTTTGTTTGCAAACCTACCTATGCAGTGAAGCGCGACAAAAACTAATTGCTTTGATATTTATATATGTTTTATGGTATGAAGTATAAATTAATGAAATTTACTCTATATGTAAAGAGACAAATTTAAAAAAAAATCACTTTAAAAAAAAGAAAAAAAAAGGTAAAAAAACAGAAGTTTTCACCTATTATTCCTACAGAAATATTTTCCAATTGTAGATGAGACCAGGTTGGTCTTCATACAAAAATAAAAGTGTTAAAAAACTCAGCCTCGGTGTTAACCCTAAGGCTACATAGAATTGTTTGGAAAAAATTACATTTTTGAGCAAAAAACTTCTCAATATAATACAAAATAAAAAAAAATTCAAAAAATTAAGCTTCAAAAATTATTACTATTTGAATAAGAAAATTGAAAAAATCTTATTCAAAGCAGTTAAAAATCTGCTCGTTCAGTTTTATTTTATCAAAAAAAGGCATTTTTTCCAAAAATTTCATGTAGCCTAAGGGTTAACGATATAGTTTTGTGAAGGGCACTACAATGAACCAAGGAATATTTTAGACCAAGCTTTTGAAACACTTTTTCCAGTTCAGATTTTGTTTGTCTCCCAAGATTCCTTACAGCTCGATTTTGAACTAGGCGTGGCAATATGTATGTGAAAAAATTGTTACAAGTTTTGGAATTTTTTTTTTGATTAAGTTAAAGTTGGTCGAAAGTGATTTTGTTCTCACACAACATCATTCATTTTCCACTTCTAAATAAATAAATACTTTAACGGAACTTGCATGTTTTTTGTCATTTTTAATTGTTTTTATTTACTATGCATGCGTGTATGCATACCACCGGGTATCCTTTATTGATGCTACATATTCTGTACATATATAACATGAAATTGAATGTTTGTAAAAAAAAAAAACAAAAAACTGTCTTCTAAAGCATGCACGAAGAAAATGCGTTAAGCGCGCCATAAAATATAAACAACTTTTTTTATATACAATCAATTGTATTTGTTTTTTCTCTCTTTCCATTTTCTTTCTTTTTTTTTATATACGCTTTCGTTCATGTCACGCAGTTATCGAGGTACAGGCATTCGAGCGTCTATTGGGACCCTGTATGGAGATCATGAAGCGCAACATTGACGACTACGAGACGCAACTTATAAAAATATTCGGTAGCAAAAATAATATTACTGACACGCGATAAAAAGTCTGAGTAAACTAGAACAACAACAACAACAACAACAATAAATACAACAAAAGCAACAACAACAACAACAACAACAACAACAACAACAAGAACAACTACAAAACAGCAACTTTATTTAACTACTTAAGCGCTAAAAGCTCAAACTACAAAGTAGCAACAACAAAGGCAGCAACAAAGTCAGCAACAATAAAAACTGCAACAGCAACAAGCAGCAGCAGCACACATACACACACACACACACACTCTCAATCACACATATATACACTTTACATCAATAAATTTACTTATTAAGCAAAACCAGAAAAATTTAAAAACAAAAAATGTCATGAGAGAAAAAAAACCAAACAAATTTTAACTAAGCATAAAAATGTCAGCTAAATAAATCTAAATCAAGTTTAAGTAGTAAAAAATAAACAAAATTTCACTAAATTAAAGTGAAAAAAGAAAAGCAAAAATTTACCAACAGAAAATGTATTTAAATTTATAGCTATATAAAAAAATAAATAAATTAATTAACTAATTTAATTATTGTAAAGATAAACAAAACAAAAAAAAAAAAAAAAACTAGCATGCGAGAAAAAAAGTAAGCTGCTTACTTAAGTTTATTAATTTATTGTGTTAAATAATATTTTAAGTGAAAATGTTTAAAATTTTTTAATATTGTTTATATTTTAACTTAGTTCAAAGTTTATTTCTTTAGAAAAAAGCACAAGAAAATCTTAGAAAAAGAATTTATTTATTGAATAACAAAAAACTGCA
This sequence comes from Tetanocera ferruginea, assembly GCA_958299015.1. NCBI lineage: Eukaryota > Metazoa > Arthropoda > Insecta > Diptera > Sciomyzidae > Tetanocera > Tetanocera ferruginea. The sequence goes on from OY282640.1 coordinate 23,557,472, forward strand.
CAAAACTTAAAAACAGAGGCGCGCACATAAATTAGCTAAAGAATAATTCTTAATACTTGATTCGCATTACTTTCGCTCTGCCTACGATAAACACTTATAAAGACCAAATTTTATTACAACAAAATGCTACAAAATAATATACATATATATATATATATATATAATTTGCCAAAAATGAAAAATAAAAAAGGACTACTTATTAGTTAGTTTTTAAGTTTGTTAATTTTTTTTTTTTTTGTTTTTCAGTTAGATAACTTTTATAAAACAAAAATAAAAAAACACATGTTAATAATTTATATCCATAAATTATACATTAATTCATATATATTTAATATATGTTAATAGTTTAAAAGAAAAAGAAAACAAGGAAAATAAAGAAATCTAAAATATCATTGAAACTAATTGAACAACACACATCAGCTAAAGCGTTTATATATAAATACACACACACACACACACCCCCACACCAACATGCATACATACAAACACACAATGCTGTGTGTTTACATTAGCTATAGTTAGTTGTAAGTATCAAATTAAGATTAACAAAAACAAAAAAAAAAAAAAACAACAAAACCAATTTAAGCATAGCCAAAAATTTTTGCATGAAAGTCATGTGGCAGAAAATAAAAATATATTGAAAATCATACCAATTTTCTATAAATTCTAAATAAACTTATATTGAAAGTTAAATTCATATAAACACTCACGCGCTCACAACAAATAAAGTCTTGACAATTCAGAATTTGTTCAAAGAATCAGTGAACAATTCACAAAATTTTTTAAATTCATCGAAAAATTTGGTTTTGTGCAAAAAAACTTTTAAAGCTTGAAATTTTAAATCTTCTGCATTTATAAAATTTTTGATCACAAGTTCTACAGTTAGTAGAAAAATGTTAATCAAGCTACATAGAATGCATTCTGAGCATTTTTAAATTCTTCTTTAATTTTTGAAAAATTTCACAAAGTGTAAGATTTCGGAAAAATTTTTTTATATCTTCTAGAAAAGGTTTAAGGTAGTAGAAATTTTTGTATAACAAAATGAAAATGTTTTAAAATTATATTTAATTTATATACTTCAAAGCTTTTCAACAATTATCAACTAATATATTTATCGATTTTTTTAGGTTGAAAAGGATCCTTATATTTTGAACTACAAGTTTTTATGCTGGGACATTTTGTTTTTTTTTTAAAGTTTTGATTATTTTTGTTATTGGTATTATTAAATACTAAGAAGTGTTGTTTATATTTTCATATTTTAAAACATCATGTTATTGGTTGGTTTTGATTCTTTAATTTTGGACTAGCTTAGGATGATCTGAGTACGAACCTAATAGTGTAGACTAAACGCTTTTGTGAACTTTTTGGTTTTTATTTTGAGTCTATTTTGGTTTGGGGCTTGATATTGGTACCACAATTTTTTTAATTATTGTGGATTTAGTCGTTTGGTGATTTGAAAAATAAATTGAAAAGCTTTAACTAAATATTTATTTTTCATATGGGCATCTCCCAGTGGCACGGACGCGACATTCGCACGGTTTTAATTGCTCGAAAATTAAAAAAAAAACAAAATAAGCCGATATGTATATAAGTGCTCTAACGCGACGATAGAGTGCTACATTTTATAAAAATATTGGCGAGATTTAGTACAAATTAGTACAAAGTAATAAGCAATCATTCAATGGAACGGACGCGACAAAAAACAGAAGTTGTTTTAAGCTCGTATAGAAATATGCAAAATTTAGCTAATTTTGAGAACTTTTTTTATATATAATATACATGTTAATGGAGGTCAAAGGCTTACTTTTCTTCGTAGACGTATGAAATATAAGAATTATCTCTTTTTTTTTTTTTAATAGATATAGCACGAAAACGGACGCGACATCATGGACGCGACAAATTTTTCCACAGTAGTAAAATACAGTAAAGATGTTCATTGTAAATTTTAATAAAAATACTTGAATTCAAGTTACATAGCAGAAATACTTATCAAAATAAAAAAAAAATAAAGTTAAAAGCTGTTAGAGTGCTTTATTTTAATGTTTTTCTTCACTTTTGGTGGACCTTTTTTGAGAGATGCCCATATATAAAATTTTTACAAATAAAACTACTTCAAATAATTTTAATTAAATTCTGAAATAAGCTTTAAATGCTACTTAAAGCTTTTTAATATAAGCTTTTAAAGCTTTGCAAATAATGTTAACTTAATTTTTGCCTGCAACGAAGTAAAATTCTGTTAACTTTTCTCTTTTGCTTATTTCAAAGTTAAAGCTTCGATAAAAAAATGTTCTTTATTTGACTAGAAGAATTGATCTAAAAAGCTTTTGTTCCTAACGATAAGCTTATAAATCCTTACTAGTGTCATAAACTCAAATTCGATTTAAACTTCAGTGTTAAAAAATGTAATATTTAAGCTGCTTTATTAAAAAAAACTTACAAGCTAAAAGCTTAAACTACAAAGTATCAAAATTTTTCTTATGTTGACCAATCAAGTATCAAAGCTTCAGTGTTCAAACGTTTCAATACAGCTTTTTTCTTTGCGAACTACTTAGTGATAAGTGAACTGCTTTGCTTATGAAAGCTCTGTAATGTATATGTGAGCCAAGCTGCACATATTTATGAATGCAAATTAAAAGCTTGTCTGAATCTCGTTTTGAGGTCAAGGTCGATTTGGGGTATATAGCTCTTTAATGTACACACAAAATAAAAATGTATATTTGTGGAAAGTTGGCCGTCAATTCTTTAGGAAGGACTTCTTTGAGAGAACATTTATAAAAGCAATTTAAAAGCTTTCTGACACATTTTTGAGGTCCAAGGTCGATTGTGTATGTTGGAAATATTAAATACATACAAACAGAATACCTCCAAAACTATAAAAATCAATCCTTTTTTGACTTTCCAGAGGAGGAGAAATATACTGACTTACAAAAACATGCAATAAGAAGGCATCTGAAATTTTAAAAGAGCTTTTTGGCGTTCCAGTGTGTAGTGAACATATTAAGTATTTAGCATACTGCTTCGTTTCTCGTTCCGTGCTCGCTTCGGGCTAAAAACCAAGCATGTTTCACCTAAAATAATAGAGATCTTATTATATGTTTTTGTTCGTCAACAGGAATGAAGCATGTTTCACCTCTCGTAAATCGAAATTTTGTAGATCTTTTTTGTATTTTTCATTTTAATATGTTAAAAATAACTTAAAATAGTTAAGCATACGTTTTCGAAGAGCTTAATTTTCTTCTTTTAAGCGTTTTTTTTAAATAACCTTTTTAGAATAAATGAAGTTCTAGTTAAATAAAAATTTTTCAGTGTTAGAGTTCAGAAATTAAAAAGCTTTACAAAATATTTGGTAGAGGGTCGAAATTATTCTTTATAAAATTTTCCGTATCGAAATTCTCCTTAACAAAACTTCACCTTTCACGAAATTTTACCTTTAAAATTAATAAAAAGTGAAGAAGCTCGCTCTTTAATTCGTTTTAATTTTTTTTGTAGAATTTTGTAAAGGAGAATTTTGCAAAGAACTATTTTTATGAAGGGTTAATTTTGAAATGGAGAATTTTAAAATAGGCGAATTTTGAAAAGAAAAATTTTAAAAAAGCTAAATTTTTAAAAGAGGTATTTTAAAAAGGGAATTTTAAAAAGGTGAATTTTAAAAAAGGTGAAATTTGAAAATGAAAATTTCGCATAAGCTGAAAAAGCTCTCGCATTTATAACTTCAACATATTATTTTTAATTTTTTTCGTAGAATTTTGTTTAAGTGAGTTTTGTTAAGGGGAATTTTGTGTAGCGTAGTTTTGAAAAGGAAAATTTTTATTGAGGTGAATTTTGTAAAGGAAAAATTTGAAAAGGTGAATTTTTTAAAAGAACACTTTTGAAAACGGAATTTTTATAAAAAGCATTTTGTATGAGGGAAATTTTAATCCCAAATCCAAAACCTTGGTTTGCGATGAAGCTTTTTTTGTTTAAAGTAATGTTGGGTTCACATTATTTTAAGTCTTAATATATAAAAAAGCTTTCTTTATATAGTTCCTTGCAGCAGTCACTGTTGCTATGAAAAAGTAAAGATTCAAACTATATTTTATTTGCACTTTATATTTTCGAGTAAAAATTTTTATAAATTACTTACGCAAGCTTATTGGTTGAGTAGAAATGTTCACTTTTTAAGCATTTTTTCTTAAACTTTTTTGCACGTATTTAAGTCGATGCAAAACTAAAATTTTTTCAAAAACATCCCTGAATATCGGTTAAGGTTTTTAGGTAAAGTTTTACCTTTTCCGTTCGTGTTAGGTTTTTAGGTAAAGTTTTTAGCGTGACTCTTTGAAAGCTTTCGGATACAAATGCAAGGTGAGAAGATGCGCAAAGCTACCCAACCAGCATATCAGCAGCTTGTCTGTTGACCAAAAAGCCAACACTTATTTTTTAGTACACTAACAAATCGTGGACGTCAGCATTTCATTGGAAATCTTCAAATGCACTTTCAAGGAAGCTTAAAAAAGTTCTCGCTTCATATTTTATCTATTTCCTTCTTAAGCTCTCCAAAGTCTTTATGAGGCAGGTAGCACCCAAAGTGTGAAACGAATTGCTTACCCCAAGCTTTGCAAAGGAGTCTTTTTGAAGCAATTCAAAGCAATCTAAATTGAAGTGCTTTTCGAAAATGATATGCATTGTTAAAAAAGTGCAGTCAGCGTTTTCAGCTTACTTAAAGCACTCTTAAATGACTTTCGGAGAGCTGTTTACCCCGTTGGATACCTGTTAGAGTTGAACAAGCAACTTAAAATATTCATGAAAACATATTCCCACTGCCTTGGGTAGTTGGGTAGATTGGCAAATGCCATGCATTTTGTTTTTGTAAAAGAGACTTTCCACCCAAGTACCTATCTACCAATCTACTCTAGCTGATCTCCTGACTTGTTTGGGTAGATTGATTTCTTGTCAAATGAGTACCTTTTTCTTGGATTACCACCTTTTCCAAAAGTAGAAACAACGACCCAAGTAAGTGTGAATACATCCTATAGTAAAAGCTTTGTTGAAATTGTTGATGTTTGTCTTAATTGTGCCTCTTTTAATGAAAGCTTATTAAAAATAAAATAGAAGTTTTTGTAAGTTAAGAAACATTTTGACAGTTTATTTTCTAATTCTTAGTTATTTTTCGGCTGTTTCTAAAGTGAAAATAATTGAGTATGAAATCATTAACATTAAAGCTTTGCTAAAAATACGTACAGACCAAGTGGTTTGGCAGAAATCAAATAGCCAGCTAGATACAGATTTTAAAGGGTTCCAAGGATATAACAATTTCAGTCAAAGTTAAAATGTTTAACAAAACTTTAAAGCTGTTGGTTTCAAAAAAGCTTTCACAAAAAATGTCTCTCTTTAATAATACCATCAAAGCGCTAAATTTCTGTCGGTCTGAAAGTTGAACACGTTCTCACCTCGCTCTTATATTAGATTGATGGCAGAGTGAACGCTGCAGGCAATTTCAAACAAATCAATTTAGACAACGATTGATCCCTTGAAGCTTTCAAAGTCGCTTCGAGTAGCTTATAGCATAGCTTTTACTCTGACAAGATATTAAAAACGCTTGCGGCTTTCACGCTGACAACAGCCTAAGTGATACTATTAGCTTCCTGAAGCTTATTTGAAAGCTTCAAGCGAGTGATTAATGTTGTTTGAAATGATTTGTTTGAATTTTTAAAAAATAAAACTAAATTATTCAGCATTTTTAATAACAAAAAAATGTTTTCACTCTATCATCGCATACTAAGCATTGCTATAGAAGCTAAGCATCTACTAAGAATGCTTCAAACATCACTTGGCCATGCATCAGCCTTAGGCTGCGTGCAGAGTAAGCACCGTTTTAGACAGACAGGCGGACAGGCAGTGTGAATATGCGAGATAGATAGCTATTTGCATCTCGTTTGTTCGCATTGTTTGCCTGCCTGCCTGTCTGAAACGGCGTTTACTATGCACACGGCCTTAGACATCTTTCAAAAGCTCACACTTTGAAAAGCAAGCAGCGTGACTATTACTTACCTGATGTTCACTTGAATACTGAAGCTTTGATTTTTCTGTAGGTAAGTCATACATGCGTATTTCAACTTAACAAATACATTATCAAATATTCAAATTTGATGTTGAATTTGTTTGAAATTTAAATTAAATTGATAAAGCATTTAGCTTAAAATTGTTACTCTTTCCTGAAAAAATTTTTCCTCAAAATTAAAAATAATTTTAAATCAAAATCAAAGGTGTGAACATAAAAGCTTTTAACTTCAAACAACAATGACTTTAGAAAAGAAAAGCATTGTCAACTTTGGAACAACTATGTCAACAATCATCTAGTATATTATTTAATGTTGAATGGGATCAACTGTAGCGTGCAACAAAATTGAAATTTCAATTTTTAAAAATGTTTTAAAACCAAAAAGTGCAAGACATGAATTTACAGGAAAAAAAAGCTATAAAAATAAAATCAATGAAGACTAGAATAAATTAAAAGTTAAATTTGACGAAGCATAAATATCGATAAATTTAAAAAAAAAACAAAATAGATAGTTTTTTTCATAAAATAAAAAATAACAAAATATAAACATTTTTTTGACAAATTTACCAGCATCAAACAATCACACACGCAAAGAATAAGTATAATAAAGCAAAAGCTTTATTTTATTCATATCATAAACAAAGTTTTCAAATTACGCTCAAATTATAAAACAAATAAATTTAAATTATTAAAGCACGTGGCAGTGTTTGATGACGACTTGAACTTGAATGTTTTAGTTTAAAGCTTCAGCTCTTAACTTTGTTTTTAATTAAGCAAAATTTCTTAAAAATTATTTGTCGACAACTAAAAGCAACAAAGTTGCATGTCTCTTTATAAAAAGCTTTAAAGCATTTACATATGTGTGTTCATAAATTTGCCAAAATTTTGGTAAAGCATTGATTTCTTTGGAAACTTTTAAAGTGTAACAAATTTTCTAAATAATAACAAGCTTATGAGCTTTGCTGCATAATATGTTATTAAGATCAAATTTTATATTTTAGCGTTTAAGCTTAAAGCTGCTTTTATAAATTTAAAATAAATTTGTTAACATAAAGCTGTTGGCTAGTTGACAGTTCATAAGTTCTAAAAATCTAAACAAAAATTTTCAACAGCTGCTTAAATAAAATTTTAGCCAAAACTTCTGCACATTTAAAAGCTTTTTGAGTTGCATGACTTTTCAAGACAAAGCTCACAATTCTTTAAAATTTCTTAAAATTCACTGTTTAATAAAAGCTTCGCCATATAGTTTTAAGCAGTTATACTGGAAAATAAAAAATTCTTACATTTTTTATATTTATAAGTTCACTTAACCTTAATTCTAAGGCAGCTAGTTGAATTTAGCTTAAAATAATATAAAATAAAATAAAAAACAATTAGTATTAAATAAAGCAAAACCAAAAGTAATCGATGTCTATTAGATGCATGTAAACTTTAAGCATTAATTTAAAATTTGTAAAATTTTTGGTGAGTCATTTATTTTTTTTTTTAAATAAAACAAGAAAATTGTACAAGCATTATAGCTATTTAAAGCTTTTTTTAAAAAAACTTTTCGCTTTTTTGTGTTTTTTTTTTTTTTTTGTCATGGTTGGAGGTACTTTTCTAAATTCATATTTAAAATATGTATGTAAATGTCGATAAAACTATATAAAAAAAGACTTTAATAAGCAATATTTTAGCATGTGTAAAATTTGAGGAATTTAAAAAAAACAAAGTGTGTACATTTGATTTGCAAGTTGAAAAGCTTTTCGAATGAAAAAGTTTTTAAATTTTTTTATTTGAAAAACGTGTTGAATGAATTGAATAATATTATAAAATATAGCTTGCTGATTATAATGTTATGTTTGAAATGTTAAAATTAAAATTAAATTTAAAAAAGCTATTAAAAGAGAAACACCTCAATGTTTAACATATCGTTAAATAAGTTAAAACTTATTTTAGTCCAATAATATTTAATTTTATTTTTTGCAAAATATGTATTTTTTATAAATATTTTACTTATCTACGAAATCCTAACCTTTTCATTTTGAATTTGTAGTAGAGAGCTTTCAAAAGCTCACAAAGTGGTTAATGCATAAAATCATGAAAAATTCAAAAAGGTGCATTGAGATATTTAATTCGCTTGAATCGAAGCATTTTGAACGTATGATAAAGACGTATTTTGAATTCTCAACTCACTCTGTACTGTTATCCTGTTATCGATAGTAGTAGTTTTGTGCTTTTATATCAAATTTCCAGATAAGCGCTTAAGTTTATATTTTCAAGTAAACAAAACTAACCGTCAATGCTTTTATGAATTCTTGTCGATAAGAAAAAAGTGATCGATAACTTTTAAAGTGTGCATTGTCAAGTAAGTAAAGCTGAAAAAGTTATCGAAAACTGCTTCATGTCAAGTAAGCATGAATTGTTGTCAATAATAAAAAAATATCGATAACTGCTAAGGTGTACATTGTCATGTAAGCAAAGCTGAGCGTCAAAGATTTAATGAATTCTTGTCTTTAAGAAAAAAATATCGATAAATATCGTAAAGGTCTATATTATCAAGTAAGCAAAGCGGAAAAATTATCGATAACTACTAAGGAGTACATTGTCAAGTAAGCAAACGTCAATGTTTTAATGATTTTTTTAGCGATAAGAAAAAATTATCGACTTTGGAATAATTTTTTTAAATCCATCATAGAAAAATTTCTTTTAACTCAATTTTTAATGTATCTGATGCAAAACAACAATCTTTTTAAGTAAAAATTAATTTTCTAATGAACTATAATAATCGATAATTAGTTTAAATCGTTAATTAAAATTTCTTAAAGTTGTAAAATGATCAACTTTTGTGAAGTAAAAACAGTTATTTTTGATAGAACCAATGCGAATATAAGAAAATGTTCAATATCGATAATTCGCCTAAAGAAAATGTTCGATATAAGAATTGTGCATATATGAAAATTTTCGATATCAATTGAAACAATATTTAAAAGATATCAAAATAATCGATAAATATGATCTACTAAAGAATAGTTTTTAGAAAACGATTACATAGAACTCAGTTTCGATTATTCGATCATATAGAAATGTAAGTGATGCCAAACAAAAATCAATTTTAATCGATAATGGTGTTTAGCAAGCTGTAAAATAATCACTTTGTGTAAAAATTAGAAATTTTTGATATATCCAAGGCGTATATATAAAAATTTTCAATATCGAAAGAAACTTTAATTGATCAAAAAATATTTCATTGAACTAATTTTTTAATATATCTGATTCTTAACAAATATCGCTTTTACTAGATAATAGTGAATAACCTTTGCCGATTCATATCGATATTTTTTTAAATCAATTATTTAAATTTCTTAAAGCTCTAAATAATCATCTAATGTGAAGAAAAAGCAGTTAGTTTTGGAATTTTCAATATCGATAGTTGAAAATTTTTGTTTAGCTGTAACATTTCCTCTTAAAGATATCAAACTAATCGATTGATGTGATCGACCAAACAATAATATTATTAAATCGATCATAGAACTCGATCATAAAACTAATTTCTTAATTTATCTGATACCAAACAAAAAGTGATTGTAATCGATAATGGCTTAAACATCGATAATATTTAAATCGATAGGTAAAGCTGTAAAATAATCGCTTTTTGTGAAAGAGTGTTCTTTTTGATAGAACCAAGGCACTTATAAAAAATATTTCAATATTGATAGTTGAAAATGTTTGCTTAGCTGTCATATATCAATCAAAGTTATTGAAGGAATGTCTTTAAGATATCAAACTATCGATAGACGTGATCCTCTATAGACTAATTTTTTTAAATCGATCATTGAAAAATTTCATTTAACTTATTTTTGAATGAATCTGATACAAAACAAAAATCTATTTTTAATTATAAAAAATAATCCTGCTAGTTCATATCGATAACTTTTAAAGCGATAATTTCGCTTTCTTAAAGCTGGAAAATAATCACATTTTTTGAAGAAAAATAAGTTAATTGAAAACAATTTTGGATATCGATTACTAAAAATTTTTTCTTACTTAGTTGTCAAACATCAATCAAAGAGATAACTTATAGATTTCAAACTAATATGGAAAAGTAATATATATCGTAATATTCAGCATTAAAAAAGCAACAAAATTTCCGAATTACATAAAAAAACTAAAAAAAATATTTAAAAAACAGCTACTTTAAAATAAAAAAACAGCCCGAAGTTGATTATTTTCATAATTCATATCAATTTAAGCCATATCTCTGATATCGATATCGTTATTTGAAATTAATCAAATACAAAACTTTTAATTTCAATACTTCTAATAAACCACGGCTTTTTAATGATGCATCATTTTTATAGCCAGTAGCTCATAAAAAGCTCATAAAAAGAAAGCTCAAACATAAAGTACGATAACTGAAAAATCAAATTTTTCTATAATCGGTGGTTCAAAATTTTCAAATTAAATCAAATATTATTTAAAAAAAACATTTAACTTTGAAACCAGAATTTTTTAAAACTACAAATCAAAGCCGTTAATCAATATATCCGTTATAATTAATATTGATTATTTTTGTAATTATAAATAAAAATCGTTGATTAATATCGATATTTTTTCTTAAATTTGCAACGGAAATTTCATAAAACTATCAAATTTGAGCGTTTAAGTAAATTATGCCAATATTAGTAAAATCGATAAATTTTCCAGCATCGATAATTTAAAATGTTTACTAAATTGTTCATTTTTGACAACGCAACTGAAAACTGTCAACTTCGCAAATTGATATCGACGGTAAAATTCTTTCGCAAAATTGTAAAATTTCAATAAAACGATGTTTGAAAACGTTCAATTTTAATTAAAAACGATTTTTAAAATAAATCTGTGCGAAAGCTTAATGATATCGATACTAAAATTCTTTTGCGAAATTGTAAATTTAAAAAAAACTTAAATGTCACAAAATCTTGTCGATGACTTTAATAATAAAAGTCTTACATTTGAACCGTACTTTCAAGAAAAAATGTTATGTAAGCAATATATCGATAATTTCATCGATATGTGACTTTCGTTCGAGACATTAATATTATTGATGATATATTAATATCGACATTTCATAACTGATGAATTTAAACTTTATTGGAAGTTTTAATATATTTTTAAATTAAACTAAATAGTCATAAGAAAATATTAAAATTTCATTAGAACTTGGAAGAAAATGTATTTTTTTAGTTATTATTATCGATATTCTGGCAACTGCCATCGACAATTTTTGGGCATTGATGTTTGAAATTGTTTGCTGTGTTTTTGTAAAATTCAGAAACAACTGCTCAGAAAAATCTATTAAAAGATATAAAAATGAAAATAACAATAATTTAATCGATGGCTTCAAATTTTCAAAAAACTATCAGTGCACTCTAACTAACATAAATATTACCAATAATTTTTATTCAGCTATGCTTGAAAACCGTCGAATTTTAATTTTATTGCCAGCTAGAATAGATTTTTTTATTGAACTTAACCAATCGATTGTGATAAATTGATACGATACTAAAAATATATCGCAAAATATTAACATTTAAAAAAAACTTAAGAGAAAAACGTCACATAATCGATGCTTGCTTTCGATAGTTTATCTAATTTATAAACCTGAAAATCCAATAAAAATATTACATTTGAACGTTACTCTCAAGTAGATATGTTTTTGATATAAGAAATATCGATACCTATACTAGTGATATGTTCATATCAATGTTCGATAACTGTTTAAATTTAAACTTTATTAATATTTAAAACCGATTTTTTAAGTAAAATTTCAATAAATCTAAAAATAAAACTGGATTTTAGATGTTTTATACTAATATCGGCATTCTGAAAACTAATATCGATAAAATTTAGGCATCGTTAGTTGTAGTTTTTGCCTGTGTTATTGTAAAATTTTCAAAAAACAGTTCAAAAACAGCATTTTAAAACATTACAACTATCCATAAAAGTAAATATCAGTAATTTCATCGACATGAGATCTGATATCTAATCTGAGCCTGAAATTTTCACAGAACCAATTTTCGAAAATCAGTTTTTGCGTACTTACATAAATATTATCGATAATTTACACAGCTTTGTTTCAAAATCGCTAAATTTTAATAAAATTAGCGATTACTATAGATTTTTAAATTAAATCAAATCAATCGATTGTACTTTGTTGATATCGATACCAAAATAATTTCGATAAATTGTAAAATTTTAGCACAATTGGGAAAAAAATAAATATTTTTCTTAGACAAAAGCAATCAATATCGATAACTATTCTGTTATCTATAGCTTTTATGTTGAAATTTTTGCCGAATTGAGATATTTTCAAACAGCTGCCAGAAAAATCATCTTCAATCATCTGTGCGATTACCCATAATCAAACCATCAACCACAACAATAATATCGATAATTTCATCTATTTGAGATCAAGGTTAAACATTTTCATTAAATTGTCAGGTTTAGGTTAAAAAAGAACTAAGTATATAACGGTATAGCTAAATATCGATAATATTTGTGTCTCGGTGGTTGATATTTCTTATATTTCAACTGTATTTGAATTTAAAATAAATATTTTAATAATATTTAATCGATCGATTAAATATCATCGATATCGATGGTTAAAAATATAAAAAAAATTGCAAAATTTTAACAATACTGATAAAAAAATATTTTCAGACGATAAATACTAATATTGCTGAAAATACTGAAAAAATACTGAAAACTAGAATCGATAACTTTTAGCGTCTGTAAACAGTTAAATTTTTTTTGTTATTCCGTCATATTTCTAAATAACTGCCAAGAAAAAATAACTTGTCTAAATAACTTCGCTCGATTGCCCATAACCGAAGATTTGAAGAGCTTAATAATAATAATAATCGGTTTTACATAAAATTTTATTGATATTCTACAAAAAAAAAAACTTTTTTCCGCATCTACCTAAAAATAAAAATTTTATAAATAAGAAAAAAATTTTGCAGAAAAATTTCAAAATAATTCTCTTAATCTAGATGATTAATCTAAACGATGCAAAACAAACAATCGAAATATGCATTTTTAATTTAATTATCGATATTGTTTTGGTAGCCAATCGACAAAAAATTTCTAGATTCATATTAAATTGGCATACATTTCACATTTTTAATGCCAACGTATCTAAAATTTATATCGCTATTTGAAATTGTTCATCAAATCGATAACAAAATATATCTAAAGCTCGATTTTGACTTTTTATGAGGATATTCTCTATGAATTTAATCGGACGATATGTTTCGGACTTTCAATAGAATTGTTATGGAACGTTAAATTTAAGAAAATAACTGAATTTATCGATTAAAAACCAAATTCACATTATATCGATAATATAAAGTTTATCGATATCTCATATTTAAATATAAATTTTAATTGAAATACTTAAAGATTTCGTTGAACTTATTAAGCGATAATTTTTTTTGATAATTTAATTTAAATTTATAACTATCGCTATTGTTTGTCTATAAAAAAAATTATTTTCAAAGATAAGATTTATTTGATTAACAAAAAAAGCAACAGAAAAAACTTATAATTTTCTTTAAAGTAGGCAAAACTAAACTAATGGTTAGCACTAACCGATACTTAAAAAAATTAATTTACTAAATTTTTTAAAGAAAAAACGACAATGCTGTAAAACGCTTCTCAAAAACACATTTACAATTTTGTGGAATTTTTTTATTGTTTTCGAAGCTTTTTTCACACTAATTGTTTGAAGCGAAAAAAAAAATATTCTGAAACTCACCTCCAACCCGCCTCTAGCACACTCACTAACGCCCTAACTGAACAAACTATGAGCTTAAAAATTTCTAATCTTATAACAAATAAATCAAAGAAAATTTTATAAAATTAAATTAAAGTAAGAAAATTGCAACAAAATAGAAGAAAAACAAAAATACAAAAATAAGCTATGTAAAAAAATAAAACGGTGGAATTTAATATTTGTGTAACAAAAACAGAAACTAACAACAGTTAAAAAATTTTAAAAATATAGCAAAACAAAAAAAAAAAAAACAAACAAGAAATTTTTACAAAAATAATCATAAAATTAAAAATTGCTGTCTAGATTGTAAGAGATAAACGTGAGAAAAGTTTAAATATCAAAATAAATGTCTTAAAAAGTAGATATTTAAGAATGAAAAACAAAAAAAAAAAAAAATCATAAAACTAAAAAATTTAAAACAAAAAGCTCTGAATAAATAAAAAAGCTCTGCATAAATAATATGAAAAAATATCAAATAATAAATAAATGGTAACGAAGAGGTTATTTAAAATAATCTGAAGATGCTGGACATTTTCTTTAGACGCAACACACACACGCACACAGCACACACATACATAAAGAAACAAAACTAATTCACCAAAAAACAAAAAAAAAAAACGCAACAACCAACATGAATTACACCAAAACCAAACACATGCAAAGAAAATCATTTGCATTCAAGTGACATTGAAAATAAAAGAAAAGAAAAAAAAAAAAACAATTATATAAAAAAACTAGTAAAAACTCGTATTTTTTAAATTTTTTTCATTTATAAAAATTTTTAATTTAGCACAAAATTTCAAGTAATAATTATTACTTAACTCTTGTGTTGTAATTTAATTAAACATAAGCAAAACAAACTAGTTTAATGCATTAATATTTAAATAAAAAGAAACAAAAAAACAAAACGTAAAAATAAAAAACAAAATAAAGTGTAGACACTGCTGGAATAAATAAAAATTAATTCGAAAAATGTAAAGAATTATTATTTTAAAATATGCATAATAGTTGTTTATAAAATATTGAAATAATAATAAAATTGGAATTATTTAATTATTGGTTGTTTGATTTGTTTAATTTTTTATTTGTTTTTGAAAAATTTTCATTTTGATTTATTTGTTTTTAATTAACATTTTATAAAAATTTACTTTTAATTTACTAAATTTTTTAAATTTAAATTTTTAATTTTAAATTTTTAATTTTTAAATTTTTTTTAAAATTTTATTTAGGAAATCGTCATCAACATAACGAGAAAAAAAATTAAAAAATTGTTTACTTGAAATAAAAAAATTCGCAAAAGCAACATGTTTAGTGTTAAAATTAATTACTTATATATATATATATATATATATGAACAAATATATATATATATATTACAGAGTAAACTAAAGAAAATCCAGCATTTCAAATATGCATTAGTTAAGAAAAGATTTATTCACACTGATAATGCGGTGAAGATGAATTCACTGAATAAATAAATCAACAACTTATAAAAAAATTAAGAAAAATGCGTTTTATTTTTGAAACTTTTAAGCTTCAACCTTTAAGAGTAAGTAATGAAATTCTTGTTCTACTTCAAAATACTCTAGGTGGCCATGACAAGACGTAGTCGGGTTACAGCTCTTCGTTGTCAACCCACGGCTTTCGACTCAAGCACCTTTTTCGCCTGGGAGCTCCTTTATCTCTACTATAAACCTTTCTTAATTATGGAGCCAAAGTAACTACGAAGACGGTCTACCAAAACGTCAACATACAACGTGTGCTGACCGTGCGAAAAACAGGCAAATTCGAGATTAATTCCACAGACTTCCAACGGTTGATCCTGCGATTTATTGACTATCATCGTAAAAGTCAATCGAACGGGTAACTGAATCCGCTTGAATTGTAACGGAAGATCAGTTGGACTAATCGTAAGTCGTGTGATAAAGACTTCCTGACCTTTGAAATTGCCCTTGATGATCATCACTTTCTTGACGGACAACCGCGTATCGTTGCACAATTTCGGATGATTGATGATGATCCACAAAGACGACGATTTCAGGCATGTATTAAGTTCATAGGCAGCAGTTGTTTTCGGGTTATGACGGGGAGCGTATGACAAAAATCTTCGTAGAGCAATATCATAGCAACACTAAATCGTCTCGAATCACCTCGTAAATCCTTCATCATTGGGTCAACTTCCTCCAATGTCCGTTTATGCGCCAAATGATGATTTTGCACTCGGATCAATTTTGCTGTTGCCAAATTCTTGGACATTGTGCACTTTAGCTTTTTAACATGACAAGGTTTTCCTAATTTTCACAGCTTAAAAATGTCCTAAATCATCAATTCATGCAATAAAATGCAAAATAACGTCGAAATAAAATACAAATTTTTCGCGTTTTTCCGGAATTTTCCAAGTTTTCTACATAGAAATTTTATATTTTTCCAGTCAAAAAGCCGTTTCGGAACAATTTTCTATTTCCCAACTTTTCCTTAGTAAAAACTTTCTTCTGACAATTACGAGCAACTGAAAAAAAATTTGAGTCAAATCGTTGTAGGGGAGAACCCACAATTTCGTATGGTTTCCTATCTCACGCTGACAAAGAGCTTTCCACTGACCAGCTGGTTTCGCTTCTTAACATGTGGTTCACCAAGTTTAAGGGAATCACCACTTCACCGAGGCGGACCGAAGCATGAGTTCTCGCGTCGTTGAATCTAGGACACTCGAAGAGTATCCGAACTATCCCAACGTGCCTACCACTGCATCATACTTCTCTCTCAAGAACTATTGGTGCTCTAAGAGCTTTCAAAATCTTGCTCCATTTAGCTTAGTTGAACGCGTTGCGTACATCAAGCAATTCTACAAGGCAAGTTTTGCACCTTTCCTCCCTCAAGTGCCTGTTATAGCTTTCTGCGCAGTAGCGGTGACAAGGTTTGTGGCATCTGTCGTTGAGTGCATTATTCGAAACCCAAACTGGCAATTGGATAGCCCTCCCTCTAATTGGATCGCATCTTCTATTCGGTTGCACAACAGGCGCTAAGATTTTTCTCTAATGTATCAAGTAGACAAACTGGTCTGTAGTTTGAGTGATCTTCCGTGGATGCACTGCCTTTTGGTAGGAGCACTAGTCTCTGAACCTACCACTGAGCTGGAAATATGCTCTCCCTTAGGCAGGCGTTGAAGAGCTGGACAAATGCTTGAGGTTTCTCTAGGATGGCGAACTTTAACGCACGGTTAGGAATACTATCTAGCCCTGGATGTTCGATGGGGTATAAATCTAGAGATAGTGGCGGTGTGACGAGAATATGAGGCACATATTTGGTTTTGTCCATGACACCGTGAATCCTACCATCCTCCGTTCACCTGTATTACGTAGGATCTCGTCCATGATGAAATTGAAGAGATCGCATCATAGCGGTTCACCTTATCTGATCTTATCGTCATGGCTAGGTGGTGGAATTTCAACTCCATAATTGTCGATTTGTGGCATACTTGTGCATTCTCAAAGCGCTGAATTGCTGGGATCATCGCCCGCAAGCCGATTGGAAAAACGCTGTCTCCATAATCTCAGTGCGCACTGTGTATCTATAAACCAGTTAACAATTTTCATATCCACAAGTGGATGCTTCGGCCTTGAAACTTTGGGTAAGACGCTTAACCTGTTCATAAAATTTTCGCTCAAAATAAATTGAGGGGAAAACTTACCATGAATGACAGTTCTGCTCTTCTAGTCCCCTTGTGTATTGAGTCATTTAATTTATTCTGCCTAGGTCGCCAACTGACCATGTCGCCGTCGAAATTACGACACATACCTTGTTACAAAATTATTACATTACAAAACACTTGATTTTTTTGAAGTTTTATTTTTCTTAAAATCATTTTTTCCTCTTGTTTTTTTATTTGTATATTACGATTATTTATTTTATTTATATGTATGCGTGTATGTATGTAATTAATCAAGTGATGGAGGCGTATGCACGTTATTATTGTTTCGTTTAAGTTTGTTCATGACTTTATTAAAAAAGAAATTCGCGAGTTAAAAGTTTCTGCTCGAATGCTTCAAAAAAAAAAAAAAAAGTAAAAAAAGTATCGCGCGAATATGACATCAATGGAAAGCATTAAATCTTTACTTCTGCCCACCATTTATATTGCGGCATCTTGGTGATATTCGATATTGCTTGATCTTGTTGCTCGGTTTTTCTGTTTTTTTTTCGTTTTCTAAACCTCCACCAATGCAATTTTACATATTTTATTCAATTACAAATTTGGGTTTTTTTTTGTTGTTTTGCAAACTTCAATTTTAAATTTTTTAAATAATTATAATTTATAAAACTAAAAATCTAACTGTAAAGATCATCATCACCGTTGTCGCCAGGCGGATTCGCTGGCACATTGGGACCTGAGCCTTGCGTGTTGCTGGCGCCGCCAGGGAATCTGTTAGAAAAACACAAGGAATTATATCATATCTTAAACAAATATATATTTCCGCAAGAGTGTTACCTAAAGTTTTGTCCAAAACCGCGCGATTGCTGCAATGTCTGTGCAAACATTTCGTATTTTCTGATATCGTTGTCCGATACCGAACGGCGTGCAAATTTCATGGCCTCTTCAAAGTGGCCGCGTGTTATTTCCGGCACTGGATCATCCTCATCCATCTGCATGAAAATTAAAAGAAATGAGTGAGCTCAGGCATGACTTAAAGTAGTGTTGTTTTAAGACTTACATCCATTGCTGAGCTCTGGTTTTCAGCGCGCTCCTTTTCACGACGTATCTCTGCCTCGATGGCCTGTCGAATGGCCAATTTACAGGCGCGCTGACAGATCTCAGTCAGATCAGCACCTGAGAAGCCCTGCGTTACCTTGGCAATGTAAGTGAGATCAACTTCCTTGGCCAATGGCGACTTGCGCAAGTTTGCCTTGAGAATCGCCTCACGAGATTTGTCGTCAGGAAGTGGAATATAGATCAGCTGATCCAAGCGACCAGGACGCAAAATAGCCGGGTCAATGATGTCAGGACGATTGGTAGCACCAATAATAAACACATTCTTCTTGGCACCCATGCCGTCCATTTCAGTCAAAATCTGATTAATGACACGATCGGCAGCACCACCGGCATCACCCACATTGCCACCACGTGCCTTTGCAATGGAATCCAGCTCGTCGAAGAAGAGCACACAGGGTGCAGCTGAGCGTGCCTTATCGAAAATGTCGCGCACATTAGCCTCGGACTCACCAAACCACATGGTCAAAAGTTCGGGTCCCTTGACGGAGATAAAATTAGCCTGACATTCATTGGCAATAGCCTTGGCCAGCAGTGTTTTACCTGTCGATAAATAAAGAGAGAACAAATATGTAGTTAACTAGCAAAACTTGTAATATTTTATCTTTACTTACCACAACCAGGTGGTCCGTAGAACAAAACACCGCGACTTGGCTGCATGCCAAACTTCAAGAACTTGTCCGGATGCTCCACTGGATACTGCACCAATTCCTGCAACTCCTTCTTCACACTCTCCAGACCACCGATATCGGACCACGAGGTATTTGGCACCTCGACCACGGTCTCTCGCAGAGCCGAAGGGCTCGACTTGGTCATGGCATAGCGGAAGTTTTCCATAGTCACCGCCAGAGATGCCAAAACCTCAGCATCGATCTTATCATCCTCCAAATCAATCAAGTCCATCTTCTCACGAATTTGTTGCAGGGCAGCCTCCGAGCATAACGAAGCTAAATCAGCACCTACATGACCATGAGTCTCAGCGGCAATCTGCTCCAGATCGACGTCATCATGCAATTTCATGTTCTTAGTGTGTATGCGCAATACTTCCAAACGGCCAGTTGCGTCTGGAATGCCAATATCGATTTCACGATCGAAACGTCCAAATCTTCTCAGTGCTGGATCAATGGAATTGGGCCGATTGGTGGCGGCCATAACAATCAAATGCGAACTCTTCTTCATGCCGTCCATCAAGGTAAGCAGCTGCGAAACAATGCGCCGTTCCACTTCGCCGTGCGTCTTGTCACGCTTAGGCGCAATAGCATCAATTTCGTCAATAAAGATGATAGCAGGCGAGTTCTTTTCAGCCTCCTCGAAGGCTTTGCGCAAGTTCGATTCGGATTCACCAGCTAATTTCGACATAATTTCGGGGCCGTTGATCAGGAAGAAGAAAGCACCCGTCTCGTTGGCAACAGCGCGAGCAATGAGTGTCTTACCGGTACCAGGTGGACCGTACATGAGTATGCCGCGTGGTGGCTTCACACCAATAGCCTTGAACAGTGACGGATGACGCAGTGGCAGCTCCACCATTTCCTTAATTTGCGCCAGCTGCTTGCGGCAACCGCCAATATCGTCATAACCAACAGCATTAAGAGATTCCTCCTCTTCTTCGCGTTTGATTGGATCACCATCACAAAAGATGACCGTTTCGGGTGCTACAATGCAATATGGTTCAGGATCCGTAAGCACGACCTTAAATTCAATGGGTCGCATAGCAGCTCGCACAATAAAATTATCGCCCATGTGTATGGGGCGATAGGCTTCCAGGAAATAGGGCTTCAAATAGATCTCGAATAGATTGCCGGTAACACCTTCGGTCGAGTCATCGATGGGTAGAATGCGCACGCGCTTGCCATACTTGACATCGGGACATGATTGAATGGACACAACATCGGACAGATGAACGCACAGATTGTTGCGTACAACACGATTCATGCGTATCTTTTCATCGGGACAATTTTCATCAGAAAGTACAATACAAACGGTTTCCTTGCGACGTTTACCTTTCAGGATGACAGTATCACCACGGAACAATTGAAGTTCATCCATTTTTGCCTGAACGATGATGGTGGGAATAGAAGGGAAAAAAGATAAGGAATTTGGATTAGATAAGAGATATTTATGGGTGAATCATAATCATATCAAATAAGATTATTGAAATCATACAGAAATTAGATTTTTATTTTTGTATTTGTTTTTTTTTTTGTAAAATTAGAGTTAAAATAAATATATATAATGAGGACAATATTATTAAGTGCAAGGATTATTTGTGGAGATAACAATTTTTCGATGTAAATAGGTTTCATTTTTCGATGTAAACCTATTTCGATGTAAAAAACAAAAAAACAAATTGGCCATTTCAGCCCTTGAAAGGACTTTGACCGAGCTACTTATGATCAATTGTGTTGTGTGTGTTATTAAATGTTTGCACACAATTAACCGAGAACTGGACCTACATGTTTTATGCCGACTCCGAACGGCTCATGTTCTCAAGAAGCTTTACATGGCATTATTTACTCTCTGAGGTTTGCCATTGTCTGCAGAGAGGTGGTGACCGATCAGAAAAATTTTATATTGAAAAAACTTTTCGCCGCGGCTGGGGATCGAACCCGGGCTCCGAGCATGCTAAGCCACACACTTAACCTGCATGCCACGGTCACCTATTTCGATGTACCTATTTCATTTTTCGATGTTAATAGGTATTTGTACCTATTCATTTGTACCTATGAAGAACTTTGTATCAAATTTTGTTTTTTATTTATATGTGAATGAAACATTTAATTTTATTTGTGAAAATCTCATTTATATAAATTTTAAGAGGCACTTCGTTTTTTTCAGATTATATAGATTTATTCTTAGACCAAAAAAAGAGAGCGTCCGATATCCACTGAAATAGTTTTTATTCGTAGTAATAATAAGTCACTTCTCCACTTTTCTCAGTCAAGTATTCTCACGAGCTATAAATGAAGAGGTTATGATAATATAATTAGTTTTGTGTTTGTCGACTTAAACCTTATCTATATGTTCTTTTGAATTTTTAATTCAAGAGCATAATCTCAGCTTAAAATAAAAAAACTTCGGAATATGCGTCAACAATAAAGTTTATGCGACATCATAGATTCAATTGTGAATTGTCTTGTTTTGTCTTGATGATGATGATGGTTAATTTTTTCTGAGTCATTTAGGCACTATACATACAAATTGCTTATTTCTCATTTTTATAGTGACTCATTTTGTAATGACTAGCGAAGTTTCTTCGCAGGGCACATATTGCTTAGGATTTCGTTAATTAAAAAAAAAAATACCCAAACCTCTTTGAAGATTTTGCTAAAAACTATAATTTTGTCGTGGTCGATCAAAGTGGAATAACAATGGATGGAAATAATTACAGGGATTCTTCCCTTAATTTCATTTTTAGTCCTCTCTCAGACAAATGAGAACCCAGAGCCATTGACAGCGGGCCATTTTATAGTTTCTTAGCTAAGAGAACTAGATTAGTCGGGGAATAACAATTTTTTGGAATCAAAGTTAATAACTTTTTCAAAAATTCTTGAGAACTAATCATAAATTAATTTCAAATACATCTTGTAGAAGTTAACTATTCTTTGTATTAGAGTTAGTTTTTCTATAATCAATATAATAAGTACATGATTCTTCCATGGAAAGGTTTTTGATAATGTCAGATGAATAGAACACCCTAATTTTAGGTAGGTTATGTTCGATATCTGGTTCAACACTGACCAAAAGTTGAACTTATCTCTCAGTTCCTTGAATATGGCACGGGATTTGTGGACCAGGAAGTGGTTGATATTCATTAGCTATGAATTCCTTAAAATGCTCAGACGTAATGTTTCTTGTAGTGATGCTACAAGCGGTACAATTATACCTTTTGGAGTACACTTTTAGTAGTCAGTACGAAAGTACACCTCTTTTCAAAAGGTACATATTTGGATTTGGTAATTTTGCATTTTATATTTCCAGGAGACCATTATTTTCTCATGACTTTGGCTGGCCTTCCACATGAAAGTGCAAGAGCACAGCGCATGTGTTCTAAATTTAAGCTCATTAAAACAACTCTTCGCAATAATAATCTTTTCATGCAATAATAATAGAGCTCAGCTACTACAACTTTTTCGCACTTTCTCAGCATTAACCTATTTAAAGCCAGGACCCATATTATCAAAAATATAGTGATATGGATGCAAGCGCAGCTTAAAACAAGTTAATGTGGGAAAAATTTACCAAAATTTGAGTAACATGGTTAGTAGTATCTCAGGGACAACTACTAACCATGCAAATTATATTTTTCACTTCATATAATTGTAAAAAAGATCTTTATTAACATTTTTCGCTTATATACATTTATAACTTATAACTTAAACTGAACTCCAACATCTGAATACTTAACAACTGAATGCTTTGAATTGAGCTGACCTGCCTTTTATACTCTGGTTTCTTATTTATAATACTTATGTGTAATTTATACTTTGGCTAATTAATGTTCTTCATCAAGAATTATACGATTATGATATTTGACTCATTTTTAACTCAACTTTGAAAATGCATTTGATTCCCTTCTCACTGAAAGAAGACACTATGGGTATGTTCGAGCTGCAAACACTACGGTTGTGTTGCATGATTTGTCAAAGTATCACGTTCTATGCTAATTTCTGGCAACATTGGCCAAAGCAAAACGTTCTAGCGAACAAAAATTTGACATTTGATGCGCAGGAAATGCAAAAAAAGCGGCAACACACAATTTTTGTCTGCAGAATAATACTGGATGAAGAAAAGTAAGACAAATGTTTATTTTTTATTATTATTATTGGCCACATATATAAATTTACTAATAATTCAATCGGAAATGCGTGAAAAATATACCACCAAATATACCAATGAGCAACATATATACACCAGGATATTTTCTTAATTCTTGCTTCTTCCAATTTCAATAACAAACGTTTATCATTTTCTATTCTATACAAAATTAAACTTGCACAAAAATCTATTCTTGCTTCAGTTTATGAAAACTGTGCAAAATACGCGCAAAATATCAGCAACGTATCAGCTGAGCATCTGGAACAGTGTTTCAAGCGTGTTGAAAGGCCGCAGTGTTGCCGCATTTATTGAGTGCCTCGAACATACCCTATAAATTAATTATATTAATTGTAACTTATTTTTGTTGTTGTTACACATAAGGATTGCGAGCAAATGCAATATTTAACTTACATACCATAGATTTTATTACAGAATATCTTTTAGTCTACTGTTGAGTTGTAGATTTTGTAGTTCGTTAATAAAATACACGTGTATTTAAGGTTCGTGTTTTCACTTGACTTTTTAAAAATTCTCCCGTGAAACTGGAAGCTATAAATGAGACCATTGAAATCTTGTGGTGGTCCAAGAAAACAAATATCTTGAGATGGCATGTGAGATATACATATATTGCAACTAGAAAAGGGTCGATGACGTTGCGTTTATGTTTGATGACGACATATATTTTCTGTATATTTTTATATTTTTGCACTAAATGTTTATAGCGAAATTTAAAGTATAGCGAGTGTAATTTTATTTCCACTTTAAAAAATTACACAATGCTGGACTTTTTTTTTTATTTGAGAAACCAGCAACAAAGTTTAAGAATAAATTTTTAACGTAATATGTTAAAATAACTTCTTAAACTAGTTTATCAAGAAAAGCAAGAACAATAGTATAAACGATGTCTTGCGAAACAACATTTCTTCAATTTGCGGACAGTTAATTTCAGGATTGGCTGGACGGATTTTGAAAAACTTAGTTATATTTTCTTTATTAACATATTTTCTAAGACCAAAAAAATTTTAAAGAAATTTATAAATTTAAGTAGCAGAGGTAAAAGGTCAAAAAATGTTGTGAATTTTAAATTTTTCAAATATAAGTAAGACTCTTATAGGTAAGACTCTTTGAAAAAAAGAAAAAAAATTCTCTCTTAATTCTTTAATCTCTTAAATCTTAATTCTTAAACTGATATCTTTTAATTAAGATTAAAATTTTACGTACTATAAGATGTCACATTCGGATGTACCAGCAGCAAAGCGAGATAACAAATAAACATGTTGTCAGTGGAATAACAAGTTTCTTATTAAAAGTCTGTTTATTGCCGATATTCGATCTTTGTTTTGGCATAGCTCCAGTAGAAATCGAATTAGCAAAGGAAGAAATAATATAAGAAGCAATACAAGGAGCAACATTTAAGCTCTTTAGAGGTACATTGTAGTTGAGTAGTTGATTTTAAATTAAATTCTTGAGTCTTTTTGTTAAATATTAACATAACTATTAATATTATTCTAATTTTTGTTATAAATATTTGCATATAATAGCAGAATTGAAAAGCAGTTACGCATTAGTGCGAACCTGATTGAGTCCCAATTATTGTAAGAATTTATTGCAAGAATTCAGAAAGTTTTCTTAACAGACTCAAGAAATATTTGCAATAATTAGTTAACACTTTGCCAAAATCGGGTAAGCTCTTACTCTTACTCCATTTCGCCCAATAAAATTTCAGGCCAATAAGTTTTTGGCATTTAAAAAGTGACATACATTCCTGCAAAAACTTATCAATAACCAAGAAAAAAAAAACAACAATGCATAATAAAAAAGATTTGAGCACTTTAAAAGTGGAAATTTTAAAATGATTAGAAATTAGCAAGATATGATGAAAGGTTATGAAGGATTTATATGTAAATATTTAAGGCAAGATTTGAAAACACCAACCTGCGACAAGGACACCACTGAGTTGTCATCATTGATAGCTTCCTCAACAATTAAACGATTTGGACGATCCTTGCGCTTCAAGATTGCGGTAGACAAGTCTTCACTGCAAATAGAAATAGGAACCATTAAAAATTTAAACTCTTTAATTTAAAATCAAGCAAAACAATTAAGAATATTTATATAAAAAACAATAATCTTTGTTCCAAACACAATTAAGACTTTTACCGCTTATCGGATGTGGTTGGCTCAGGTTCGATAGCGGTTTTAATCTTGGCGGGTGGTGTGTTAGATTTAAGAGGTGACGTTGGTTTGGGTAGAAACAGCGTAGCTTGTGCTTTCTTTAGTTGCTGCATCTGTTCTTCACGATATTTTTGTACATAGCTGGATACAAAGTCTGGATCATCAAGATCATTAACAGCATCATCTTGATCGTCTTGACCCATAAGATCATCATCATAAACATCATCATCATTTGGATCATCGTTCCATTGAAAGGGCACATGACGACGTCCACTGGATCCTCCACCACCACCACCACTACCACCACGATTACCACGACCGCTGCTGCCACTACCACTCGCCATTTTATTTTTGAATTTTGTTTTATAATCTGGCAGCTGCTTTTGTTGTTGTGTTGCTATTGTTTTCTTTGCTACTTTTGCTGCTTTATCCTTAACAAATGTGTCTTCCTTGTGTGGGCTTCTTTTTATTCAAAAATGTTTGATGTTAGGAAAGACTCTTTCTGATGTTTAAATATCCTTATTTATTATATTTGTAAGTTGGAAAAGTTTTTCAAAAACAATTTGAAGGGATTTTCAAATAAATCGTGCAAAGTTGTGAAATTTTTTAAAATAATTCAATTTCAACAGCAACAAAGTGAAAAATACATGTGATCAAAGCAAAACTGCCTTGGAGTGTGTCAGGCATAAGTTATTGAACTCCCAAGATTGCACTAAATAAAATTTTAAGTCTGCAGCAGTCTGGCTGCCATTTTCTTTTAGTTTTCTCCATGTATATAACTAAAGTCGTTGTAGGCGTCTATTATTTAGTCTCACTGGTTAGCCAACACTTCCAATAGTATATTTTTCCAAATTATTTTAACCAAAGAGTTCGTTCCCAACCAAATTGCTGCGAATGACAAGCGAAATTTTTACGTGCTGGCGCTCCTCTGCCACTGGCGCTGCTTTGACGACGACAACGTCGGCTGCCATGCATTTGTCGGCTTTTCATGGCTATATTGCTGGATTTAAAAACACAAACACTTACCTTTTCGAGTCGGCCATCTTAGTACGGATCTGCTTAGAAATTTAACACTTAATTATTTAGCAATTGAGCTATTGATATTTTATTTTATGAAATCTTTTGTTAAAACTTTTCGCAACACCGTCCAATTTTAATGAACGCACGAACAAACATACGAACGAAGCACAATTTTTTTTCCTGCTATCGCTGTCGTTGGCCGCTGAGTCAGTGGTGAATGTAGACGATGCTGCCAACTGTGACAACACGAAATTGCATGCAAATTTTGTAATGTCATTGTTAAAAGTGTGGTGAATAAGTTGTTTAAAGTTGAATTTAACGCGATGTTGTAGCATAGTTATAGGCTGCACTGCATAAGCAGGGTGCACAAGGGTATTTATTGTTTGAATATTAGAAATGCATTTCATTAGAATAATTTCTTACGATTTTTTGTGGAATGGTAATGTAATAAATTTTTCCAATATAAGAAACATATAACATTAAATATGCAGAAGTTAAAAAAACTTATTGTACAACGCTATACAAAACACATCGACTTGAAAAATTCATTAGGTTAAAAGGGGAGATTACGATTTCCGGGGCGCCGCGATTTGATGATGGATTCGAAGAGTACTCTTAATAAAAATAAGAATAGCCAAAGGAAATATTTTGTTATCGATTTGTTTTCGAGTTATCGATTTTTTAAATTTTATTTTTTGCTATAAAGTCTATGAAGAAAATCGGCTATATTATTCTTAAAATATAACCGATATTTATATTATATAAAAGGCAATATATAAGGCTTTTAGAAAAATTTTAGATTAATAAAATCTGTTGAGTACTTTGTATTTTATAGGCATTTTTGTTCAATAAAAAAATATTTTCTTACACAAAACCGTTATTTTCTAAAAAATTACCGTTATTACTATGAATTACAAAAAGTAAATTATTAAAGCTTGAAAATTTATCTTTCATTTGGTATATAATATATATAATTTATTTGACTTTTTGTGGTGTTTTTTATGATACAATGATTTGCCCTTGTACGGGAAATTGCTTATTTCACTCATTTGTACCTTAGATAATTGGCTTTCTTACTCCATATTGACGAATATTGCCATTACAATAAATAATTGTTTTTAAGGCAACATTGTAGCTACAATATTTATATGAATTAACGGGATTTTCAAGTCAGTGAAAAAAATTTGTATTTTTTATTCGATCAGTTAATAAAAAAATATACATATTTTTATCTATCGAAAAAAAGGTAAAACTTTCAGCTCTTCAAAAAAATATATATTTTTAGTATCTTAAAAACGTAAATTTTGTAGAAAAAAACGGTTCTTTTAATTAAATAATTCAAATCTGATATTTATTCAGTTATAAATTTAAAAACTTTTTTGAAATTATATTTGTATTATATATATCGTTGAAAAGGCATTTATTTACCTTTCGAATAGCATGTCAATCTTTAAGATTCATTGGATATTGGCAAAGATATAGAAAATTTTGTGAACAGATTTTTTAACAAAGAAAACACTTGGAAAATTTAAATTTTATGTAATATAGTGTGAAATTAAATAAAATATGTATATTTTTATATGTCAAACAAAAGGTCTGTAAGCTTTTCAAAAAAAATATATTATTAGTAACTTAATAACGTAAATTTTTTAGAAAATAACGGTTCTTTTCATTAAATAATTCAACTCTGGAATAAATTCGCTTATAAAACTAAAAATGTTGTAGCAATGATATTGATAACAAATATATTTGAAAGGTCATTTAATGACCTTTCAACTGAAATATCAATCTTAAAGATCCATTGAGTAACGGTAAAGATATAGATGGTTTTTGAACAGATCTTTTAACAAAAATTTTTTTTTAAAAATCGATAACTCGATAACTAATAGAGCTATCGATTTTTCGTTCGGCGAATCATGTTATTTTCTTGTTCTCTACCAGAAAACATCTTCAAATCGCGGCGCCCCGGAAATCGTAATCGTGCCGGTTAAAAATAAAAATTTATTCATTTATTCAAAATTTTTTCGAAACTTGTTTTAAATTTGTAAAGAGTCTCTTAACTTGATTATGAACCAAAAAGCATGTATTGATGCTTTTTAACATGTTATAAAGGCATTCCATTAATATATAATTTATAAACTGCTCAAATTGAGCATACAGAGAACGATTAAAATAAGATTTTTTTATAATTAATTACTAGTTACGATTTCCTGCTTTCCTCTTAAAAACTCTTATTGCTCCGGAATTTACGATCTCTCACTAACAAAAGCATTGTTCGTAAATTCACGAGTGAAACCGTTCGCTGCAGTTGTCGTTACTTCGCTACCTAATGTTAGTTTTAAAATTCAATGAATAACTCATATTGTGAAGATTGAATCTTATATCAATATTGAATATTTTTTAAAGTAATATTTTTCTACCCTTCATGACAGTGAAAATTAACAGCAATTTTTTTCATTTAAAAACAAATCTCACTTGAAAAAAAATTTATACACAGCCATTTTTTCAAATTAACCAAACAAACGCACAACACAACAATTTAAGAAATCGACCGCATGTAACTGCTTTCGCTCGTTTCACAACAGACTGAATTTAATGATTTCTTCAAACTCCTCTTAACCCATAAAATTTGATAAATACACTCACGAACAATCAAAAATACAATCTTCTCATAATAACTCATTTCTTGATTATCTTTTATGAAGATAAATACTTTAGAGAGAGTTAAAATAAAGAAAGTGTACGAAGGCCATGTTTTCGTGATCATTCAATTTCTGAAGTATTTATCATGATACAATACTATGTTATCAGGAGTTATAATGAGAAGATTAAAGTTTTCACCCTTGCTTATAATTATATTTAAAAGTTTTTGTCATTTTGTAATAATCAGTTTTAAAAAATATTAGAACATATTTTATCTGACCTACTTTAGTGTTTTCTTTTATTACATGGTATTTTATAAATGTTTTAGGCTGCCAGTTCAAATTAAAAGTGCCTGTATTTTTGGTGGGAATGTTTTTAAGACATGAATTTTAATCACTATAACTGTGATTTTTTGTTATTATTATTTAAAATTAACTCATCATCAATAAAAAATTTATAATTTTATCATTTTATTCTTAATTTAACGAAATACCGCTTTTAAGTTAGTGGGGTGTAGAGGAACCCCAAATAGTTTAACGTAATAAAAACGGTTTTTTTGCACATCATCTTAACCCTCGAGAACTATCGTCTATTTCACTAACGTCAGTACTATCGTTGGGTGTAATCCACCCATACTCAGTTAGTATCTGCGTTTCTGATCTGTCAAATGAAACTATAAAAATAATCAATTTATTTTTAAGAATGAATACCCAACTACTGAAAAACAAGAATATTTTATATGTAATTCATTTTGTTTTTTTTTAATATAATCGTTAACTTAGGAACAAAACAATTAGAGAAAAAAATAAAAAATGCATTCTGGAAAATCAGTTGTAACTTTTTTAGTTTTTACGCCATGGGCTTTTAGTTAACTGATTTGGAAAGCTGAAAATATATATAAGAAAAAGTTATTTAATAATTTTTTTCGGCAGAAAGTAAAATTTTTTTCAAAAATGAGCTAAATACTTACAAATTTTAGTTACTCATTACATCTACAAAACATATCATCATAGATTAGTTCGTATCTGGCAAAGTTGATTCATAGCAGTACCTACAGAGAGGGTAGGTAAAACTTTTGCAAATATTAGTGATTTCTTTTGATTTTATATTAGCAATCACATACAATATTTCATTACTGATTACTATCGTGGGTGAAAAACACCCACAATTTTGGAACGCCATTACTATCGTGGGTGTAAGCCACCCAAGCCTCTTAATAAACTGGCTTTATGTAAATATCACCTTAGTTTAAACGAGTAAATTGTGCTTCTTAACATCAATAAACATTCAAATGAGGATTACATTATAATTTAGTGATGATTTTCATGAAAAATTATATACTTCTCCAAGAAATTCAGCCTTATGGGTGGATTGCACCCAGACGATAGTCCTCGAGGGTTAAACTGGATATTCATAATGCAGATAATCCTCATTATTGTTATTAATTCGATCATACTGTGTTAAGAAAAAAGTTTGTGGAAGAAAATGAGAAAAAATAAGAAAAAAATGATTTTTTTCACCAAATCATTTTGAAAATTCAGTTAATTTGATTATTAAAACTGAGTTTTAAATTGTCATGATTTTCTTTTTAATCATCCATGAGTTGTCACCTTTCTCAATGAAACGCATTATGTATGGCTTGATATAGTTAGACGGCGCACATTAATTACGTAAGGCTTAATTCTCACGTAGGGGAGGAGGGTTCTCACAAAGACTACGTAATTTTTTATCCGCAAGAAACAATGTAGAATTATGAGATAACTGGGTTAAGTTGAGTAAAACGTGTTTCTCTACTTAAATAAGACTAAATTTTACATAATAATATTTATTGTGGTAATGCGAGTGCCACAAAATAGCTTAGTAGCTTTTATAGAAGTTTTAGAACTTTATTGCTGTCTTTACTTTTGACTATGACTATGTCCATGTGAATAAAGGTAGAGTTCAAAATGAATCTTAAATTAGTTTAAAGTAATGCTACGTCTACACAGAGAGTTAAGTTTGAGTTACCAGTACAAAGCTGAGTTTTCCCATTTAACGAGAAATAAACTCTTGCGTTACCAGTACAAAAATGTACGATTTAACTCAACTTAACTCAACTTAACTCATTATATAATCTGAGTTTTTATGACTCAATGCAAAAAGTGCCTAAAAGTATACTACAAAATAATATAAATGTGTATATTCAGTGGTATTTTTCATGAAAAAAACTTTTTTTTACAAGAACTGTCAAAATAGAACAGCTGATTCGTTAATTATACAATTTATTTTTTTAACTATATGTTGTTATTTTCTTTAAAAAATGAGTAAAAGAACTTCGAAAAGGATTTGGGCAATAGTGGGGAAAGTAGTTTTCATACAAATATGGGCAGAGCTTTCGCATAGTAAGAAAAAAACGCATGTGTACGCAGAGACACCAGCAGCATTGTCGGCAAATTTAACTCAATTCTGCTACGGTATCTCTGTGTGAACAACTTCGGTTAAATGTTAGTTAAAATTAACTTAACTCTCTGTATAGACATAGCATAAATTAAGTAATTTTATCACTTTGCCTATGTTAAAACATTTAGGGTATTCACAAGGTGTGCTATCACATCTTATTGTCCTTAAATTTTACAATGGTTTAAAATTGCTGACGTTTCCTTCCATACAAAAGTGTGCTAAAATATTACAACACTGAAAACTAAGTTTATTGTGGTATCGTATTTTTTTATTTACTTGAGTCAGCCATTATTGCGTCCAATATATGCTTTTCGCATAAACCAGCTATTATATTTTATTTTCCGCTTTCTTTTGGCATTGTGATGACAAAAATTAATTTTTGCTTGCTTCGCATCAGCTGATTGAGCGTTTAAATAACACACTGAACTTAAAAAAGGGTTGTTCACATCAATCATATTTTTTCATGTTAAAAATTTAAGGCATACGACTTTAGGAGACCTTGTGAATACCCTAATTGTCTTAATTTTTGTCGGGAAATCACAAGTTATATAATAAACTTCATATGAATTTGTTTATGTTTAAAATTTTGGTAAGCCCATGCCAACTAGCAGCGACTGAGACATGACATAGTCACATTTTCTTAATATCTTTTTGCAGAATTTTCTATGAAACAACTTGGTAGGATTTGTTTTAAGTGTTCATTATTCTACATAATACTAACGGCCGGTTTGTTCACAGAGTTATAAATATAAAACTTATTCTGTAACTGTTTTTGTGACTAAGGCCCGTTAACTGATCTCAATTTTAAACAAAGGTTAGCTTAAACAAAGTTTAAAATGCCTTAACCTCAGTTTAAATTTTAACGCCGATACCTCATCTCAAAAAATCTAAGTTTAACTTGGTGAGGCAAGTTTAAATTTAAACACAAAAATTCTAGGTTTAAAAAATTTAAACTTAGATTTTGTCAAAAATTGTCTGAGAACATTTGAAATATTCTCAATAATAAACAAACAATAAAAAATAAAAAAATCATACTTCAAAAAAATTCAAAACAATAAAAAAAAAAACATATTTTAAGTTTTGAAAACAAAATATTCCAATGAAACTGACAATTTCCATTATTTTATCAAAAATTTTTGAAATATTTTGATGTTCTACGTCAAAGTTGTAGAATTTTTACTACAGTGCCGCTCAAATATGTTTTTTAATCTCAGTTTAAATTTTTAAACAGAGTTTAAAAAAACTGCCGATAAAAATGAGATAAGTTACGAAAATAATTTTAACTGTGTTTAAAATTTAAACTCTGTTTACGAAATCTGAGGTTAAGGAATTTAAACTTCGGAGATCAGTTAACGGGAGCCTAAATCGGTTTGTTCGTCATCTTGAACTCGTTATATATCAAATTGAACCGAACTTAAAACCTAGTTATAAAATGTGTTTTAAATTTGTTATGAGTTTGATAGCCTGGTTATGAAATAAACGTCAGTTCTATAAAATCGCTACAAAATGTATACATATTTGATGCTTCGAATTTTTCACCACGTTATAAAAGCATTTCACCAGCTTATAACGCGTTAAAAATCAACAGAAAAAATTGAAGGAACAAATTGAAAAAAAAATACCGTGTTATAAAGAAGTTTTATTTTATAGCTGGTTGGTTTTAAATTATAACTCTGTGAACAAACCGGCCGTAACACGTTTTTTTTAATTAAAATTGGAGTTCAAATTAATTCAAGGGCTAAATAATTATGTAAATTGACGTCATTTCCCATGTACATATTTTTTTTTCCAATTAGCGTGTTGCGTTCATGCTTTCTTATTTCCATGCAATCTTAAACCCAAAAGTCGTTTTTATGTTCTTTGTGTGCACCCTATGCTTATGCAATGTATTTGCTAGGTTTGAGTCATAGCTATTGTGGGTTGGGAAGAGCAATTTATTCTAAATGTTGACAGGTATGGAAGGAGCTAAAATAAAGTTAAAATATAAGTCCAAAGTGACGAATATTTAAAAAACAATAAGCAAAAAATAAAAATATGCTCTTGACAACCGTGAAAAATGTTTAACGCAGAATAAAGAACGAAGTAGAAAATAGTTTTTCAAATACGTTTAACTAAAAATTATGTTGCGGCCATTTTCAAAAAATCCATTTTGAGAAAAATAGATTCCTAGTAAATTTTTAATTTATGTTCAACGCATATAAGATAAGTTAAAAATTATATTAAATTAGTACTTGTGTTAAAATTCCGCTTTAGAAATGTCAGGAAGGACATTATTAGGTCGACCGCTCCAGGTTTGTACATGGAAGTCAGCAACGATTTCAGCAAATTAGTTGCAGTTTCGATAATTCTAAATTAGGTAAGTTTATGAAAATCTTTTTTATATGATTATGTGATTTTTTAAATAAAGATTTAAACTTAATTATCATCTTCCACACACTCACACTTGCATAATTTTTTTATTTTTTATTTTGTGGTTTATCGCTTAACCTAAAGCAGTAAATTAGCGGAAACTATTTCAATGGTCGAAATATTGCATCCATTTCGAACAAGGCGATGTGTAAAAAAAAACCGCCAGTTCATGCTCGAGTCATAGCGATTGCAAAGAATTGCAAAAGTTCAACCAACAAGCATATTTTATTGTTGATTTGTAAATCTTTTTTTAACTTTATCGCTTGCTGTTGCCATCTGTTGATGTTGATCCCAATTATGAATGGTTTGTTTAATTTTTTGCGCTTTTGGCAACAAAAGCTAACAACAAAGAAAGCAATCATCATAATAAAACTATGCAAACTTTGTTGTTTTTGTTTTTGCTCAGCTAAATTTTTAAATAGATTTCAATAACGTTAAGCATCATTGCTACCTGAAGCAAAGTAAGTAGGAGAAAAAAAAAAAACTGGAACATGATCCAGATGAATGCATTAGAAAGGTGTTATAATAATTAAGACATAAGACATATTTCAAAAAATATTGATTTTCATGTTGTTTGATCGATGATAGCTAGTGAACGGTAAGTACATGTCTAGTACTTATGGTAGGGTTAAATGGGTCACACAGATTGAAATTGTAATGAGGTATTATGTAATAAGTGAAGTGCTTTAATTTCCAATTTATGATGGGATTTTTATTAGAAATTATTTGTTATAAATTTTTCAAATTTTGCTTGTGTTTATATTAATGTTTTATATTAAATAATCTTCATCAAATAAAAATAATGAAGATGTTAGACTTGTGAGTGTTATCCCGGATTTCCAAACAACTTCATTTACTTAAAATCTCTTGATTTGTTTGCAGGGATACCGAGTTGCAATATATTAAGACAAAATTTATTGAATTTTTATTAAAAAGCAACCTTAATCAATAAAATTTCATGAAAAGTGAAGAACTTACCTAAGGGTAAATATTCAGAAGAGCTCTATCCAATTTTATTTATTTACCATATTTTTATTTTTAAAAATTGCTCCTATGGGGTGGAGGAAAGATTTACTTTTTAATAAAATCTTACTCATTTTTGCATTTTTGATGAAGTTGTGATGAGACATAGTGACTACTACAGATCACCGTTTTTCGAAGGTTTCTCCGAAAATCAACTGCCAGCGGCCCAATTATAAATATTTTTGATGAAATGTTGATTGAATATTCTTAATGATACTCTTTGATGTGAGACGATTTTATGTGAAACGAGTTTTGGTTACTTAACTTAACGATTTCTCCAGAAAAAATTCATAAAACAGGGCTGCACTGGGTTCAAATATCCCACAAAAATTTTGTCATAAAACTCTACTATAAGTCCCTGAATACACTAAAGTTCAAAATTTAACTCGAACGCCAGATAAAGTGAAAACTTACAATCTGTTCAAGGGTTAATTTCGAACTTATGCTGAATTGTTGCTAAAATATCCCACAAAAAAACTTTTGAGAGTACTAGTTTGTATGAAAAAATGTGTTACTTAATCAAATAAAGTTTTGATGAAGGTTAGTAGCCTGAACACATTGCGCGCGACATGCGACGAATGTCATGTCTCCACTCTGTCGTTGCAGAGAAATGTTGAGCGACTTGAGATTATTATTAACACAACAGCAACAAACTTAGCTACAAGATAAAATATAATATATTTATTGATAAAATATGTATATTTATTGAAGTTGTAAACATTGAAATCAGCAAAGAAACAAAAAACCAACCACCTGAGCAGCCAGCACGAAATAAACCCAATGATATATTCAAGAAATGGAAGATATGTATAAAATTGAAGCCGACGACAACGACATTCGATGTCGCGCAACAATGTCGTCGCAACGTCAGCCCAAGATTTCTTAAATCTTGTAAATTTAAGCTGACATTTGGCGCTCGTCGCTTGTCACGTGCAATTTGTTCAAGCTAAAATGAATACAATTGTTGTTAGAAATGAAACGAGATCTACTGCTGGTGTGTGTACTTGCTATTAATAGATAAGCTTTTTCATACTTTCTGAACTGCACCGAACTGGCCCGAAGGTAGTTTAATTTTGTTTTTAATTAATGGCATAATTATAGGTATTATATATTTTAGAATTTTCGCTTTAGGTCAACGAAACTTAATGCAGTTTGGTATAACCATGCGCTGGTAAGACCCAGGAGAGCATGACGACGCCACCTGCTACGTGTGTTCCTTTCCCACAAAGACACAAAACAGACAAATAAACTGACGTGTAAGAGGGTTAATTGTTGTACCAAAATGTTCACCGTAGCTTTTTAGATAAGGTACGCGACTGAAATCAAATACTTGGGTATTCATATGAGAGAAAGGATGAGCTTCTTGGCGCACCTAGGGAAGTTAAGAGAGCTTCTGTTGATTGTGGTAGGGTGAGTGTGAAAGATTCAGTGCGAAAAACTCTGTTTGTTGCTTGTGCAACTTATTGTTCGCCTGTGTGGGGGCGACATAGTCAGTTCTGCTGTTGGCTACTGGAAGATATTCTCACGTCAGAGAGTAATGTAAGCCGGTGTGCTGTACGGTCTCTACGAATACAGTTCAGGTTTTGATGGCGGTACCGCCCATGGGTTTGGAGGTAATGCAAACCAGTATTGCATACCGATTTCGTAGGTGTTTGCTCTGGTTGGCTCCTGATTGGGCTCCGGACATGCTAGTTAGGGTTTTGAGCTCAATTGAGACAAAGGCTATGCTTTAACTGTGCACTATATCTAGATGTTGTCAGAGTCAAAATGGCAGAGTACTCACCAGTTTACACTTGATGTGACTTTTGTGGAAGGTCTTCCAGGGTTTAGGTTCTCTTTAAGTCTGGGCTTCCTTCCTCAGTACAATTGAAGGCTGCCACTGTGGATCAATTATCGAGGATTGGTCACATGTGTTGTGGGAATGTCCTCTTTACGTAGACATTCGAGATTTAGGTTCCATGGGCATTATTTAAGAAACATGTCAGGTGTTTAGAAGACGCCATATCAGGTGAATGGTTTTTTTATAACTATTCATCTGACTATTAGTCCATAGATGCGACTTGATGGATCTTTTTTGAGGGGTTGTTCTGGCAGAATAATTACTGTTTCTGGTCAGCAGTCTGGAGTTGTGATGAGCTCAACTGGTAGTAGATTTGCTACGAGGTCTGACCAAGGACTTGAAAATTATTACCACTGGAAGTCAGCGGCCCCTGGCTGTTGCCTGGCTGACTTGTTGGGCTGGCCCTTTGGGAAGCTTCGTGGTGGTTGTGGCTTATACCCAAATCGCGGATAGAGCTTTTACTCGAATGCCACCACAACCACTAGGTTGTCTACAAAATCGATGATCTTGATGTCTGATGACACAGCAAGTCTAAAAACGCCATCATCACAGTGACTTTCAACATTAGACGGCCCAGGACTGATCTCTGTGGAACACTACCTAAGACATTATAACTCATCGAACCTTCTTCTGTGCCATAGCGCAGGACTGTTTCGCTGAAATAGTTTGCTATACCTTTATTGAATATTGCGGTACTAGCTGAATAGCTGATAGCTGAATTGAAAGCATTACAAACGTTGCTACAAGACAGTAGTCCTTGCTCCACGTTTCCAGGATCGTGGTGTCGAGGATCAGGCGTCGAGACGACACATTGGCCTGTATCCTGAGGGGGAGTGCGTGGATAAACGATTTTTTTCGGTATGAGCACTAGATTATGGATCTTCCACTTTGTGCTGGGGAAGAGTCCCTCGAGTAGGCACGCGTTGTATATTTGCGCAAACGCATGCAGCTGTGATGTCATTGCAAGTTCCAACTCTTGATTCGGGATGCCATCAAGACCTGGCACCTTGTCGTTGTTTATACCTTTTTTTTCTCCAGCCATATTCTTCGATAGGCTGGAGAGCTGGCTGCTGCGGGAATATTATTTTCACTATCAGTTGTGGGTTCGAAGGTTGGTCGTCTAAATGCCTTCACCTTCTTCATGACTAATCTGTATGCAGTACCCTAAGGGACGGCTTCTGCCTCATCACATAGTTGCAGGAAGCATTCGTGCTTACCGTTACGGATTTCTTTTACAGAGCCCTTTTGAGCAGTCAGTTATGGTTATGGTTATGGTTATGGTTATGGTTATGGTTATGGTTATGGTTATGGTTATGGTAATGGTTATGGTTATGGTTATGTTTATGGTTATGGTTATGGTTATGGTTATGGTTATGGTTATGGTTATGGTTATGGTTATGGTTATGGTTATGGTTATGGTTATGGTTATGGTTATGGTTATGGTTATGGTTATGGTTATGGTTATGGTTATGGTTATGGTTATGGTTATGGTTATGGTTATGGTTATGGTTATGGTTATGGTTATGGTTATGGTTATGGTTATGGTTATGGTTATGGTTATGGTTATGGTTATGGTTATGGTTATGGTTATGGTTATGGTTATGGTTATGGTTATGGTTATGGTTATGGTTATGGTTATGGTTATGGTTATGGTTATGGTTATGGTTATGGTTATGGTTATGGTTATGGTTATGGTTATGGTTATGGTTATGGTTATGGTTATGGTTATGGTTATGGTTATGGTTATGGTTATGGTTATGGTTATGGTTATGGTTATGGTTATGGTTATGGTTATGGTTATGGTTATGGTTATGGTTATGGTTATGGTTATGGTTATGGTTATGGTTATGGTTATGGTTATGGTTATGGTTATGGTTATGGTTATGGTTATGGTTATGGTTATGGTTATGGTTATGGTTATGGTTATGGTTATGGTTATGGTTATGGTTATGGTTATGGTTATGGTTATGGTTATGGTTATGGTTATGGTTATGGTTATGGTTATGGTTATGGTTATGGTTATGGTTATGGTTATGGTTATGGTTATGGTTATGGTTATGGTTATGGTTATGGTTATTGTTATGGTTATGGTTATGGTTATGGTTATGGTTATGGTTATGGTTATGGTTATGGTTATGGTTATGGTTATGGTTATGGTTATGGTTATGGTTATGGTTATGGTTATGGTTATGGTTATGGTTATGGTTATGGTTATGGTTATGGTTATGGTTATGGTTATGGTTATGGTTATGGTTATGGTTATGGTTATGGTTATGGTTATGGTTATGGTTATGGTTATGGTTATGGTTATGGTTATGGCTATGGTTATGGTAGTGGTTATGGTTGTGATAAGGCATGCAACTTACGCAAAATTCAATTGTGTTACATTTCTACAAAATTTGTCAAGAACTGGACCGACATGTAGAATGCTGGCAAAAAATGTGTTCTCAAGAGGTCTTATATCTTTTTGTTTACTCTCTGAGGCTTATTGTTATCTTGACAGTTGTGGCGACGTTTCAGGGACCTGTCAGCTTTGTTTTCAGGGACCTGTCAATTAGTAATATTGCCATACAACAGTTTACGCTCAATCTCGCGTTCGGCTACTGCCACTACGATACACATTTGCATCACTAATATTCACGACCATGAACACGCCTTTATATCCTCCATTCGTCACGCTTATTAAGAGTAAAAACCATTTTTGCTTTATAAAAGCCCGACTTAGTGACAACTTTAGAGCCATTAGAGGTATTTATAAAATTTCACTGCATATTTTAAAATTGTTACATCAGCCCTCTTTTTGTTTTTTTTTTTTAATTGTGCGTGCGCTAAACCTGCTGCGCATGCGCCGCTTAAATAGCGACGCTCTTTATTGGCCTCATAAGCCTCACTGATTCATTGACAGTGATAAAGAAGTGACCACTAGCAGCAAAAAGAAACATCACCAGCTAGCCATGCCTTTAATGACAAAATTAATGTTTTTCGCTGCAGTTGATGTCAAAGTTTCTTGTAATAATTTTTTTTATGAGCCCTTTAAAGGGTTTCTATAAAAATAAAGCAGTAGTATTTTTTTTTTTTTTTTGTTATGGTTTTTGTTAGTTTTCTCTGACTAGCTTCATTAACACAAGCAGCGTTTGTCTGGCTGTCATTAGGTGAGACTTTAAGCTGCCGGAATGTTATTCAAATTTGTCTTATGTAATACGATAATATAAACAAAAGGTAAATCAATCGGCCGCGGCCAACATTTTTTAAAAATTTTTTGTTGTTTCCAAAATACCAGACACCTTCTGCAGTTTGCATATCTTGTGATATGTGGGTCATTTAAATATTTTTGAAAACCTGCTATACAGTATCAATTTTAATACACTTGCTTGGCCATCGATTTTTATGAGACTGATATTCATCAATTATACCACATCGAACTGATTTATTTTTAGTTTTATGAAATTCGTCTGTAGTATTTATTCGTCTGGTAGCATTTATTTAAAAATAAATAAAATCATTGCCATCTTCAGCATCATCATCATCATCATCACCTACATAATATTAGCTATTAGCAATTAGCTTATTGATATAATGTATGTATAAATTTTATGGCCTAAATTTTTGCATATATATCGATCATATTAGTTCATGTTATTCTGTGAGATCATTTTGTCAACTACATATTTGGAATTTTATGGTCGATGTTCGATAAACTAGGAATTTCTTATGACTAAAAGTCATGCTTTTTTGCATTTTTCGTTTTATGACTTTATTATTTCTCATATTTCTATGGTAATAAATGTAGAAATATTCATAGTTAAGACTTCGAAAAATAATGCATTCGTGCTTTATAGTAGCCATAAAATATTGCTGATTAATGAACTTTGGGCGGAATGTCATTAATGTTGTTCCGACGGAATGTTTGTGATCTTTTGAAAAAATTTTGAATGCGTAAAATTTTGAAATGAGCTTTTACGCATCCTAGGAATTCATGTTGTGAAACAAGTGATCGAAGTGATCGACAGTTTTTGTACATACCTTAAATGTGAATATAGTTGTCTTGTTTATTTCCAAAAAATTTTAGTAATTAATTAAAAACTGCTCAAGCTTTTATTGCTTTAACAAACCACAAAATAGATGACTAAATACATACGTATTTGCTAACCTTTTAATTAATAACCTCACATAAATCATTTCTGACAAATCAATGTTTATTTTCGGTATATACTGTGCCATACCGTGGCATCTGCTTTTGATTACGCAATAGAATCATCAAATATTTTGACGTTACATGCAAAATTCGTTAAAATATTGAAACTTTTTTGGAAAATCAGGATGTTTGCGAAAATTAATCAAATACTTCGATATTCATCTCTCGAATGAAACCGCCTCTATATTGCTTCTCTCTCGAGTGAGTACTTCACTGTTGCATTTAAGAAGCACCCAGGGTACACTGAATAAGGTAGCCGCAACACGGAGAGCGCGACTGCCGCAAATGTCAAAGCGAACTGCTTCAGCTGTTGTTGTTGCTGTTCTTTTTTTCGACAGCCAGTTGATTTTGACACTTTCGGATATGCGAAAGAGAGCACAGTCAGTTTTGAAGCAACCTTGTTATTCAACCATGGAAGCACCGTTGGTCTGCTCTCACTTAAATAGCCTTGCTCTTACAAGTATAATAAAAATTATTTGAAAACTGCCTTAGTTACAATCAAAACCTTACAATGTCAAAATCTTTACGAAGTACTGTAACGAGAATTTTCTCTCAAATTAGCACGCTCACTCTCAGAGGTAATGAAGAGGCTATTTGGAAGCTTATCGAAATTTGTCTTTTCTTAACAAAGCAGATTGAATAAAAGAGGATTAGCTTTCACCATGATACAATAATAAGGCAGGCTTATATTTATAGGAGTGCTAAAATGTGAAAATTTATATCAATAAAGTTGTGAGTGCCTTAGACGTCAAAGCATAAACATAAACATTAAAAACATTGACATCTTGCTCACTTCTTGTTCACTATGCATCTACCTTATTATACTACCAATTCATTAAATTCAAAAAGATAATACATAGAAAGGTATATATCATGAAGTATTAAGCATAAAACTCTTCATATAATTCTTAAAAATAAGTGTTTGAAAAATTGTACGAAAACGAGATACAAAATATAAAATAAAAATAAATTTTTTTTTCAACTTTTAAATTTCTAACAAACACATTATTACTCTTTTTTAACATTTTGACACAAGGTCATTTTTTCTTTTTAATGTTAGACTCCAACTCATATTTCTGCAAAAATTCCAACATATTCCATTAAACCAAAAAATTTTATATGAGTACATGAAAGTAGGTCTCAAGACTTGCATTTTATGTAAACAAACTTTTCTTGTTTTGAAGATTTGACGTTACATTTTTTTTTTGGAATTAAGAGTCAATGTCTGCATTTTAAAAAATTACTGAAATTGGCAATTAAAAAACCTAAATTAAAAAACTCTATCGACAAAAAGGGATCAAATAATCGACTAAATTTGAAAAAATGAAAACAAAATGGTATCTTGCAATTCTAGGAGTCAAAATGTATGGTCTTCAATGTTACACGCTTAAACCTTTTTATTCCGATTTGAATTTTTTTCGCCACAGGCGAAATGGAAATATGCAGTGAAGCGTAACAAGAACAGACTGAACAGAAAGAAGTTTCACCGAGGTCTCTCTTGACTTGCTTTTAATAATTACCTTCTCCAAGAAAAAAAAAAGTATGTATGTATAACCAAAGAAAACGCACTTCGCCGCAAAAACTTTTGTTGGTTAATTTGTGCCCAAAGACATAACTACTTTCTGTTAAAGTTGTAAGGAATGTTAAATTTTTAAAGATTGTTGCACTTAAACGATAGGTATTCTTTGTGACAAAGACATTATTGAAATTTTTTTGAAAATAAAAGATAATTTTATGTCATCAACTCAATATAGAAAGGACGTAACTTATAAATTCATAATTTTACAGGAAAATAAAATATCTTCTTTAAGGGCCAGTTTTTCAGTGCGGGTTTAAACTCGAGTCAAATTAAACCAAGCTTAACTCACCAAAAAGGGACGTTAAAACTATGTTTAACTAGATATTGTAGCATTGGTTTAAGTTGAATTGACTTAAATTATCATATGATGTGTTTTTTTTGCTTAAACCGAGCTTAAACGTCCAATTTTGGTGAGTTAACCTAGGCTTAATTTGACTAGAGTTTAAACCCGCACTGAAAAACTGGCCCTAAATGTAATGAAATTAAAAATTTTTTTAATGAAGATTATCATAAAAATCGTCAACAAATTCAGTATTTAAAACCATATTTCAGTTTTTTGGTTTTATGGAGGGTAAGAATATAGAAAATGCAAAAAAAAAAATGATTTCGAAATATGATGATTGACGTCCTTTCTATATTAAGGTGAGTATATAACATTTTGTATGATTAAATCAATTATTTAAAGAACATTTTTTTATACTTTCACAGCCAGGATTCGAACCCACGTCCTCCGCATTCCTAAAACACTTCCAAAAGATATTGGTACCACTAATTTAAGAACTGTCACACCAAGAAAAAGTATATAAAACCATAGAAACCATAGAAACGCACTTTTTTTAAATAAACACATGTAACTGTTTGCTGCAACAGCATCAGTTCTAACACCAGCACTAGAACCAAAACCAGCATCAGCACTCAGCTGCAAAAGCGCCAGCTCTAACACCAGCACTAGCTCTAGCTCTAGCACCAGCACTCAGCTGCAAAAGCGCCAGCTCTTACACCAGAACTAGCTCTAGCTCTAGCACCAGCACTCAG